>JAZGUH010000172.1:1200000-1850606 GCA_037893225.1 Hippasteria phrygiana | reverse complement strand
CTGAAGTATATTTAGTTGTTGACTTCTGTCATCTGACCTTTAGTGACGCCAATCGGTCTTTGTATGATTTCTCTTTCAGTTCATGCAGTTCATGCACTAGCTTGGTAATCAATTAATTAATTATTATTTAGTGATTAATTAATTAATTAATTAATTTCTAGATGGGCTATTGAGAAGAAGGAACTACAAAAGGGGGACCAATGAGATGGGGGACCAATGAGACGGGGGACCAATGAGACGGGGGACCAATGAGACGGGGGACCAATGAGACGGGGGACCAATGAGACGGGGGACCAATGAGACGGGTGGGACCAAATGAGACGGGAGGACCAATGAGACGGGGGGGACCAATGAGACGGGGGGGACCAATGAGACGGGGGGACCAATGAGACGGGGGGACCAAAGAGACGGGGGACCAATGAGACGAGGAGGACCAATGAGACGGGGGGACCAATGAGACGGGGGGACTATAGACATTATCCCGCTCTGCTTACCGTTAGCGGAAAATCCCCGCTTACTGTAAAAGAAAATTCTGTGCTTACGGCAAGCATATTTCACGCGTTAGCGGGGAATTTTGGCTCCTGAGCATGCGTACATCCTGTAACCAAGGATTCTGTGCTTACAGGGTTAGCGCAGAATTTTTCCGCTAGCGCTGTGTTAGCGCAAAATGGTGATCGTAAGCATGGAAAGCTGTGGTTAGCAGAGCCATGAAATTGGGCCCTGGTTACTGGTACCACTACAAAGTCAGGCGATTGTATAGTGTAGGGCCCTGTTCCCTATATATAAGAGAACAAAAATCCACTTTTATAGTTTATTGGAATTGCCAAACTAGTTTATAGCGACATTACAAACCAACAGGGGCCTATGCTGTAGATAAAGGGCAGGGTTTTAGTTTTTGAGGAAAATTTTCGGGTAAAGCGACGATGAAGACGACAGAACGCAATGCGAAAATAAAGAGGGCGATCAGCCGATCACCGCGACGCACAGTAAACACGCAAAACCGCGTTAATTCGCATGACAACTGCTGTAAAGCGCATAAGAAAATTGCATTTTCTACCGCAATAAACTGTTCGAAATTAGAAAAAGAAGTCAATAGAATTAAGAGAAGTCTGCTTTAAGTTGAAAAAGGCATTTTGGAATGAGAAAAAATACCCTTGACTCTAATTTGATCAGAACTAAAAAGGGGCCCTAGCCCTACACTACACAATCGCCCGAAGTCGTTGGATCAGTGTCATCCAATGCATCCATCCTGATGCAAAACTATTGCTTTCCCACTCCTTCCCCCCACCCTTATGCCCCTATCCTCTGACAGTTACACTGGGGTGCCACGTTCTAAGTTTTAAGACATTAAAACTCAGAATGTGGTACCCAACAAATGTATAGGGCTGATATGGATTGGACAAAGTCGCTTCCATTGTGCAGAAAAAATACCAATCCCAATGTCTGGGGATGGGGCAGCCTACACTGGTGGGAGGGGGGGGGGGGGGGGGGGGGTTATGTTATGTTATGGTTTAGGAAAAGCAGAGGTGATGTTATAAAATGTGTACAGCCTGAGCTTCCATGTTCACACTATGGGGGGGGGGGGGGGGTTATGTGATGGTTTAGGAAAAGCAGAGGTGATGTTATAAAATGTGTACAGCCTGAACTTCCATGTTCACACTATACGTGTAGATCAAGTCCATACTTCAATACCATTTTTTTATTCAAGGCCATTACATGCTCAAATAGAGGCACTGATTTCTAAAACACTCATTGTGAAATATCTCCACCTTGTATGATCATCTGTATCCCCTCCCAAAAAGGGAAATTCTGCTTTTTAAGGACCGACCAGGGTTTAGTCCACATCAGAGACTGTCATCATTATAAACTAATCATAATTTCCCCTCATTCTATTATATGTTTCTACTTATATTATAGGAACAGTTACTGACAGATGATAAGGTGGATGTTTCCGAGTTTGTTGATAGACTACTTACAATATCAAAGATGATGCAAGGTACTGGTATGATGAGTCATCATAAAATACTCCTTGTGAAGTTCCCTAGTGGAAGATTCAGGAAAACACAAAGTGCCAAGTGCTCACAACTCTTACACCAATCATTTTGTGACTCCAGTCTACGGACTCCTGCCCAATCTGTCCATTGAACAAAGTTCTGTCAACATTTTGCGAGCAGCCGTACATGGTTTGGCTCTTGTGGAGCGCTGTGGTCTCTCAAGATCTTGGTGATACTGCAGATTGTGGGTTCGAGACCGGCTGGGGGTCATGGTGCTTGTGTCCTTGAGTAAGGCACTTTGTTGCTTCTCTCCACCCAGGAGTAAATGAGTACCTGTGAGGGGCAGTGATGTGTTTGATTAGCCTGTGTGTGCTTAAATAGCAGCCGGGGCTGTATACTCCCCAGGGAGCCGAGAAGGTTTCAAGAATGATTAGTAGGCCTGATGACCAGGGGTAATAATACAGCATCATGAGTACAGTGGTCTTGGTAAATGTGCACTTTACAAATGTCCATTGTTATTATGTGATAGAAAGGTTGTTAGACCCATTTATGATTTTTTGTCTGAGACCGAACTGGGATTTGAAGTATTAACCCTACTTTTCTATAATTCATGTAGGTTTGCCACCATCTTCGAAAACACTTCCCATTGAGTTGATTGTCTCCTACAATACATCCACATTGCTGCTGCAACAAATGAAAGCAGCCCAAACCGGTTTGAACCAGAGTGCTCAACATGCCGATCCTGTTTTGACTGGTTTGGACCAGATCCAGGAGATTACAAGAAAAAACTTCCATAGAGGTCAGTGTAAAAGAGAGTGTGAAAGTATTGTACACAATGTGGAATGATTTTCATTTCTGATAATTTGGAAAGGTTTTTTTTCTTTATTTTTATAGAAATACATTTATCACCCTGATCAGCTACATGTATTAATTTTGGTCGTTATTTCAGTTTGCTGTGTGATGGGTGTAACGCTGCCTGGATCTACAACAGCTCATGTCGACAGATTGCTCACCACAGTTGCTAGTATTGCTCATTTATGTAAGATATTTTCAAAATATATTTTTGTAGACAGAAATGACATTGAAGTGTCTTTTTCAGTTCATTAGTGGATTTTGTGCAAATTGTTTTCTTTCTTGTCTCCTTAACAAAGATTTGTACCAGTGCATAGTGAATTGGTACCAGGAACCTAATGATTTTGATAATTTTGTAGGATTAAAAACAGTACAATAGTTGAGTGAGATTATCACCATGCCAACTTTAAAGCTTAATGTTGTATCATAAAATTGGCCGTAATCCCTGGCTATACCGCATTATTATGGGTTGATGACTTCTGACTAGTGTGCCCCCCCCAAAAAAAAAACCCAAAAAACAAACAAACAAAGACACTGACAATTTGGGAGACCAACATAGGGCAAGATACATGTAGCTCAGTTGGTAGAGCACCCATACGGTATTCCGGAGGTCGCAGGTTCAAATCCTGCTCCTGCCAGTTTTCCTTGTTCACTTTATTCAAATTTACCAAGTCAGTTTCCCTTGTGGTTTGTTTGACAAATTTGCTTAAATATTTATTTACATCTTTCGGCTTCACTGTCATTTAGATTTAATGCTTGCTGTGCTGTTTTTATTGATTTTTACTCGTTTCCATAGTACCAGTAGACGTAATCTTGCTGGTGTGCCTGCTGTGCTGTGCGCTCAGTTTATGTCACATGATCAGGAGAGACTACCAAGAAGCTCTTCACATCCTAGGTGTGGCTAATAAGATGCATCTCAAGACGAGCCAAAATGATAGACAGAAGGTGGGGTATTCAGTCATTCATAAGACTTGTGAGGTCCCAAGTTTCAAGAGGCCAATGACGTCAAGGCAGAAAAATGAAAATAAAATACAATATTTGCTTTTTTGCTGTAATTTAAAGAAATGAATGGATTTGGAGGTTAGTCATTTATAGCAAATACTGTAACACTGACCTGTTGAAAGTTTTGTGTGCATAGATGCTGGGAAAACAGAAAAAAGGCTGTTCTTTTAGTCTGGTTGCCTGACCATACTTTAGACAAAATAGAGTAATTTATAGACGTCAGGTCAGGGAACAGTTTTTCCAACGATGGTCTGCCGACCATCGCTGGAAATTGCTACAAAAATTCTACTTTTCTTGAAAATGACAGCACACAAGGTGCCATGATTTCACAGGATGCTTGAGACCATTATTTACTTACATTCAAGTAAGGTATTTCATAATAATTCAGTAGTTTTGTTTTTAGATGTTTGCAAATGTTGTATATTACCTTTTATCCTTTTGCGTATGGAAGACGTCCTATGCCACAAAAAAACAGTGCCACTAGGCCGGATGACGCCATTTGCCGCTGTTTGTGCAGTTTCAATCCATTGTTGGATTATTGTGTATGTTACGCTTAACTGCACAAACACATTGTGGCCATTTCGCTTAACTGCCAGAGCCGCCGCGACACCCTGACATCTCCCGTAAAAGAACATACTCAAGGGGTTAAGAGGGGTGTTTCATTTCTTGGGTGGTTTGTTTTAGTGGAATTTGTATGAAGAATTTCATAGAAGGAAGAAGGTATTATAATATCAGATAAAAGAGAACCCTAACATGGACGGTTCATCCATTTTGAAGTGACACACACTTTTGTATTACACCCATACCACCTATGACAAGGTTCAAGATTTGACCCCGGTTTGACTGCAAAAGGTTCTTGAAATCAAAGTTGAAGAAATTTAGTGTAACAATGGTTTTTCCAGGCTGAAATTTTGTGCAGAATTAGAATATGAAATCGAAAATGCATAATTTTCAACTTGAACATTTTCCCCATTTAATTGTACACACCCAAAGTGACCGAAAATAGTGAAAATCGGCTGAAATTGATTTTTTACAAAAAATTGAATTTCTATATATATTGCAATTTTACCCCAAAAAATACCATACCCTTATGGGCAATTGTATTAGGCATAAGTCATTAGTTTTGTTATCCTATAGCTCTTTTTGTTTTCGAGTTCAAATGTTTTAACAAATGCCCTTATTTTCTTCACACTTTCAAAAATTAAGGGGTAGGGGTAACATAGTTAGATTTGTCTTCACTTTTGAATTGCAAAATCTATTTTAAAATCTATTAGCTTGTAGCTTACCTAATCCCAAACATATTGAGGGGTAAATGATCCTTCTAGAGCCATCCGATTAAATTTTATGAGGGATCGATTTCATTTTTTCTGAAAATGGCAATTTTTTTGGGTGATATTTGTCACGGGAAGTCTCAATTTTAAGCAACCAGTACAAGCAAACTATGCAAAACAATTTTTTAAACTGTTTTATTTCATGTATTTTACCATAAAATGTGAAGGATTAATGTAATTGTTTTTTAAGAGTACAATGGGAAATTTGTAATGTTGGTAAAAAACAAATGTCACTAAAAAGTTTGTTTTCTGCAAAAAAATGGGACGAAAACCATATTTTTTTTCTTCAAAAAACAAAATAAAAAATATATGGTTCTTAGTTGCAAAATCAGAAACTACAGATAGTTTTACCCTAGAAATATCACATTTCTAATCTTCAACTGATTTTTGTTCACCCCTAAATATTTTGTTCACACTTTTGGCAGTCAAACCGGGGTCAGATCTTAAACCTTGTCCTATGGATACATACTGTAATTTATCTGATGTTTTATGCAAATGTTAGTTTGCTTAGATCTGTCGTGTCCTCTTATGATACTTGTAAATGAACTTTTGCAGATCTTTACAGGTTTTCATTTCTCACTGACAGATGTCTTCATTGGCCCTTATGATGAGTCTTCAAACTGGCAACTTTGCAGTGGATATCAATTGTCTCATCAGGGATAACAGTAGGTGTCTTGAACAGATTGTTTACAATGTTCATGTTAACCCCTTGAACCCGGCCAACGGCTGTCGAATTGACGTGAGACCAATGGGTATTGTACATGTACATCCCAGTATATACTCCTCTATTCATCATTCAGCTGTGGCTGGTGTGGATTTCGCGGTGAATAGAGTGCGGTGAAATATATTGTTCTTGAATGGGGAGTGTAATGAATAGATAGGGCTTTTCATTCATACTCCCTGTAAAATACTTGCCACATCACCCTCAAATTCCCCGCATGCCAGCACTTCATCCATGGCCTGCGTGCCCACTCACTTGTCCGGTGCTCCGCTCTGCCCTCTATCGGTAATACCGGCCAGGAATACTCACTCTTGATAATAGTGCCCCGGACGCAAGGGGTTAACACAACCATGAAGAAAACATGAAGAAAGCAAGTTTGTCTTGATATTAGCTCTGCTGCTACTCTTGTCTTTATTAAAGATTCATCGTCACTTGCTGTGGGATATCTCGTCCAATTCTTTCTGGTTGTCTGTTTGTTTCAAACTGGCCAGTGGGATGACTGCTTAAACCACATCAGCATCAATCGGCTGAAACTACCAGAAGACCTCAACGTAACTCAGAAATTTATCCAAGGTAAAAGCTGTACCTATTTTAGGGTTTAAATTTTTAGTTGAAAGTAATTTTACTAAATATTATGTTTTGGAATGTAAATGGAATTAAATTTAAAACTTGATGTTCGAAAAATCCTTTTTACAGGATGTCTGATTGCTTGTGCACTTTGTTGAAATTGAAAGCAGTGACAACAACAGTTTATAGTATCTTTCGTTTATTTCAAATGTATTTTGCTTTGTTTTCTTTCATACCAGGATTCTGTTTATATGAGAAAGGCAACTTCAAGTTGGCGCTAGAGCCTCTAACAGCTTTAACTTCAAGCAGCGACTGTGATGTCACAAGCAAAGTTAAATCGCTCAATCTGATTGGCTGCTGCTTAGCAAGTCTTGTAAGTCACTTCATTCTTTTATTTTTATTCACCTGCCAGAAACTTTACTCTGTAACTTTAAAAACACTCAAGGAGTGAATATGTTGAGATTTCTTCCATATGTGATGCGATCAAGCAAAATCAGTCTGAAGTAGGCCCTGGTCAATTTTGGGATTTTTACATATTCATTTGTAGCATACTTCAAGCTCCATTCCATATTAGTGAAAACCCCATGTGAATACGACCTTTGGTTAAAAAGTTACAAATATTTAAACTCTGGCACATTAAAAAGAAAGAAACTGAGAAAATCAAGTTTCAAGTTACAGTACTTTAATTGAGTCATTTTTAGCACATTTATAATACATGTCATATTTTCATGTGAAAGAAGAATGTTTTTCCCTTCTGTTTTTGTAAAAAAGTCAATTTTGATTTTTCCACTACGAACATATTTTGGCCCATATCTTAAAACAAGGATTGCCGAGTTCCGACTGATTCTGCTTGATCGCATCACATATGATATTAGAATTATGTTTTGCATATAAGTATTGTACTGAGCTCAATGTTACTGCTTACTGTTGGTTAGGGCAATGCCGAGTTATAGTATTCAACTTAATGCCTTCAGACTCTATTTTGAAACTCAGTACATTAATTTGTTTCTCCCATTACAGCACAAATTCTACACAGCCATACAGAAGTTCCAAGAAGCTCTAAAGATGGACATCAGTTACCCATGTCCATTGTACAATATCTCTCTTGTCTACCGACATTTAAGTCTACAAGAAGCTGAGTTAGAGGCACTCACTGTTCTCTCTGTAAGTCAACAGAAATCTCGTTTCATTTTTGTTAACCCCATCTGGCCCGGTGCTGGTATGCCAGTACGGGTTTGTACAGCCAAGCATAATGCAAACAATAGGCAAACAATGGATTGAGTACATGCAGGAATGTGCATATAGACAACAACCATGGCCATCGTCCGTATTCAAGAGTTTAAACATGTGACTGTTGTGGTTTAGCTTATCATTTTTTTATTTTTTTTCCATTTTCTGAGTTTAATTGCCAAGTATGTTTTATTGTCACTTCAAGCTGAATTTCAAATCCTAAAATGAAAATTAGGGACTCTTTGAAACAACAATTCTTTTTAAATTTCACCTTTTTTTCGATTTCTTTTTCATTTTTAATTCCTCTAGATTTGTTTTCTGTCCAATCTAGAACCATACAGCAACCAGCACAAGCCTGAACCGTGTTCCAGAGTCCGACTTTACGATTCTTGGATGCCTTCGTACCCCATCATCAAATCAAGAAGGTGATGTCTACAGCATAGATGAGCACGGTCTTAGTGTTGCATTTGTCCTCTACAAACTGGCCCGAAGGTACTTGGAACTCGGCAAGTAAGTTAAGAGGTCACAATCATTAACATTTTGTTCTTTGATGATAGTACTGGGTAACCTATTCATAGCTGATTTTCTTATAGTGAATATTCTCTCGATGGAACAGTGGCTGTAAAGAATTCATAGTAAGAAATACTCGGAGATAGCATAGGTTCTGAGTTGGCAGGACAGTGGTGTAATATATTTACAGACTTTCTTCAGCTTCATCTTCAAGTCTGTGTAAACCACGTCATTAGTTATAGGGAAGGAAAAACCAATTCACATTGTACACTGGACAGGAATCGAACCAGGGTCATCAAAGATGGATATTGAAGGAAGACAAAACTGTGCTAACTTGAACGCCCACAATAGTCATGACATGGAAACTGAACTACTAAAAACTAGTGAAATGAAGAAACTTGTTTTGTTTTGTTTTAGATATGATACTGCTGCAAGTAGATACCAAGACCTGATTGAAGAAAGCAAGGATGATCCATCATTATTGACCAAGGTATCTTATCTTTGAAAACTATCCGGATCACTTTGTAGTAACTCTTTAGAAGGCAAAAATGACAATTTCTTTCATTTAGATGTAAATTCATGGTAATTTGCATGCTTTTAACTGCTATTTATTATTTTATTTTGTAGTCTCCAGTCGGCTGCTTGATAGAGACTACTTGTCTTCCTTCAATGCAGACAATCTTTCTTGAAGCAGCTCTTTCAGTGTATAAAATGGGTAACATCGATGAATCTCTCAGCATCGTTGATAGAATCGTTGCCAAAATGATTCCAAGGACAGGAAGCATGGTTAAGGAGAGTCAAGTCTCTAGCAATCAGGACGTTGATGGACAACGGGATGCGTTGCCAGGTAGCAGTTCCCTTGGTAACATAGTAGGAGTCAAGGAACAAGACTTTAAAGCAGTGCCTTCGTGTAGTGGAGCTCATCGCAGCAAACCAGCAGCAAACATCAACGTGGATGCTACCCTGATGTGTGAATCGGAGATAAACTGCAAGTTATCTTCCTTAGAAGTATTGACAGTTGGCACAAAGCATCTTGTAGGAGAGAACGATCACCGTCAAAAATCTGATCAGAGACTCGTCATTGTCAGCACACTATTACTCAAATCCAACTGCTTGATCCAGAAAAATAACATTTCTCATGCCTTGGATGTCATCAATGAGTTACTTGAATATCTGTCAGGAGTGACGTGGACCAATGAGTCAAATGAGGCAGGATCAAGCTCCAAGGAAGAGGGGCTTGAGACGACAGAGGGAAATGAAGAGTTACCGAGACGTAAAAGAACAAAGATTGACCCATCAGGTATGTGTTCTATTATCAAGTTTTCAATACAAAACTTGTTTTTTGTATTTCTAAACTTTCTCCAATCACTACAAGAATAGTTATTTCATGTTGGCTTTTTCTAATTTACCGGTACAAATGCTGTATGTATGAAGCTGCGTGACATAATTTTTTCTCCAATTCTCGATCGTAAGGGAACGCATTCATAACAAGTGGCAAACTTTTGAAATGGTAACATTTGTCTGCTGTTTTCATGTTTTGTTACAGCGAGCAAGGATTTCACAAGTTCTTGTGTCAATGTACCAGGACAAGAGACAAGAAGGCTACAAGAGACAAGAAGGCCACAACCAATCAGGAACAGCCTATTGGAGATCAAGGCCAAAGCATACAACAATAAAGCATTGATTCTGATTGGTCAGAAGAAGAACTCTGAGGCACTGCACTTGCTGGTTCAGGGAATGCAGTGTCGGTCGGGTAAGCAATATAAAGAGGACTAGTCCAGAGGGGTGGATCCATGATGATGAAAGGGGATCCCTGGATTCTTGTTTGCAAAGCTATCATCACTACTCAAGTCAACAAGTTTCTATTAAACTTACTAATGCTATGTTGGGGTGACACAGATTGCTACATAAGAGTCGGTTTGGGCAACTTGCTCGGTTAGGGCGACAAAGTTGGTGTCGCCCCAATGTGAAAGTCGGAGTATTTTTTAGTAAGGCACGTGGGGAAAATGCTATAAAAGGGAGACACCGATGTCACCTGTTTTGAGTCATTATAGGCAAAGTCGCCCTATTATAGCAGTGAGATAATTGTTTTTATTATTATTATTATTATTATTATTATTATTATTATTATTATTATTTCCCTTGTGGATTGTTTAGTGAATTATTATTTTCAATATTATGATTATTATTATGAAAATAAGACGAATCAGTTAGAGTGGGAAAAGTGCAAACACTATAATAAGTTGCTTCTCAGCAACCCCCACACACCTGAAGCGTCGAAGAAGGAAACATAAAACGGACCGGAGACAACAATAAAATAAATAACGAGTAACAAGTAACAAGTAGAAGTGATATAAAACTAGACAATTAATACATAAGAGACAGGAAGGCATTCGCAATCCCCCAGACACAGCGCCACGAGAAATAGGACCCCCGGTAGGCCGGACTGTGTCCCTAGTACATGTAATTGGCTTAGTAATTGGCTGGGTTTCTGCAGGAATAGAGAAGTTTGACAGTTGGGGATGGTTTCAGCCTGGATGAGATATTGCATGTTGTCGATTCAGGATTCAGTCAAGGAAGTCAGATTTGTTGCTGTTTAGTCTTCAAACAGTTTATTAAGTCAGGAAACTTGGTTTGTCATTAATAAATTGACTTCATTTGGAACAACCAGGATTGTATCAGAAATACAAAGTTCATATGAAATCTGTGTTTCCCCCGAGTTTCATGCTCTATTGATGACCCTCGATCAGCCTACTTGAAAATTCTCTGTCTGTCTGTTCTTAATTTTCTGATGTGCTGTCTGTGCGGTTACTTGGGCTCTTCTCTTGTGTTTTAAATATTGGTCGTTATTTTTCACCCAGATGATGTTGATCTCCTGTACAACTACACACTACTGCTGACCAAGATTGGACGACAGGACGAAGCAAGGAAGACATGGAGAAAACTGCTGGTATTGGAGGCTAGTCTTAGGGCATCACCATTGTCGCGATACATTTTATAGACCTGAGAGTATTTCTGTCATCTCATTCTTGGATGTCTGTCGGTCCTTGATATTGTGTTTCTAACCATTTCAAAATGTTTCAACCCTTAAAGTTTTATGGAACATTATTTTTATTATTTTTATTTTTATTTATTCGACCTTGACATACACAGAAGTAGAAGTACAAAACAAAAACTATATTAATAACAAACAGATGAACAAAGTATAAACAAAATGTACATGATAAAAGACAATATAAGATGGGGAGGGCAGTCAGACAGGCATGGAGAATGAAAAATGACAACCTAAAGAGGGAGTGAATGAATATGTTTACATGGGAGCATGCAAGAATGGGACTCAATCTGGGGATGAACACAGCAAAGACGGCCTAACAAGAAAAACAACACAATATTATGCAGGTCGGGGACAACAAAGTAAACTAAATTACTGTTGCTCGGAAGCATGTTGTCCCAAACATAATACTACAGGACTAAAAAACAATACGAAAATGAGGGAAGGTTAACAGATGTAGTTCTACACTTGCATGCTCCGAGTCGAACCAGGTGAAAGAATTGTAAACGCAACAACTAGTTGGGGTTTAAGCAGAAATCACGAAGTTGGCGGAGAAATGTCGGCAGAGGACAAACCACAGCAGCGTCCCGAATGTGTTGAGGAATAGTGTCCCACAATCTCGGGAATTGACGGGAAGGGGAGTGTAGTAACAGATCTGTGCGAGCAGGAAGATGGCGAAATGTGAGGGAGTCAAGACGACGGGGATTGATAATAATGTTGTTTCGGAGGGATTCGCAAATTGAAATGCCGTGTAAGACCTTGAAGGCAAAAAAACATAGCAAATAATTACGCCTATGGGTTAAAGGGTGCCAGTTAAGCCGCTGTAGCATATGTTTAACACGTGTATCAGTAGAACATAAATATTCTTTGTCAGATAACCGCACCTTAACGTGAAAGATCAATGTCAAAACAAAGCCCAAGTACATGTTCAAACATTACTTTTTCACTCTCGAGGCAATCCACGAGAAAAAATATAAAAAATTGTTGGATGTTTGTTACGGTGTCATAACTTTTACCTCCAATGGTATTGTACTTCCCTGAAGAGGAAATTAGCAAATATAAAAAAATAAAAAAACAAATTAATGCATGAATCATCAGATACAGTTTTCTCTTTTTAATACAATTTCTCGCCTTTACCTTTTATGATTTCCATTGTGAATTTTGAATGAATAATATTTTAAATGAATAAAAGTAAAGGTTCAAATGAAGAAAAATAGCTGGGCTAACGTTTCGAACTTAAGCAAGTTCTTTCTCAAGTTCTTTCTCAAGTTCTTTCTCAAGTTCTTTGCCTTTGATATATTTCAGGTCCATTCAGTCATTAAGCAGTTTGCAGCAGTTGAATTCATTTTCAAAATTAAAGGTTGACAGACATAAAAAAAAAAGTGTCCTATTTCAGTGTGCCATGTCTTGTGTAACAGGAATAACAGAATATTGGAGATGAAGAGTTTGTTAGAGATTGGCCGATTTTTTGTTCTTTCTATTTACATAAAGTCTAATTTCCTTAAAGCCTCGGTGAACACGTACAGCGTCACCGAAGAGTCAAAGAGAAAAATCGTGCACCTGGGCCTATTCGCAGATAACTAATTAATCGGCGAGTGTCGTAATCTCAATGTCAGGCGGGAATGGTCGCAATAACTTCCCATCATGTCATCTAATATGACTCTTCGGGGATGCTACCGGCCTACGACTGCTTGGAATCTATATGAGGCATATGCCTGTTCTCGTTGGGACTGAACTAATAGAAACAATGCTTTTCAATGCAGCAAAGTGATCAACACCAGGGCCATATAAGGCCTATCCTTGCATAAGTTGAACTTCGGATATGATCAACGGTTGATAGATTCCCGTAAAACCTCTGATCACTACATACTGTGCATTATGCACGTACGTGAGATACGTGTGGTAGGCCACATGCACAAAGCCAACAACCCTAGCGCCACGGGCGTGATAAGCACTATGAGTATGAACATCTAAAAAAAAAAAGGAAAATGTTGCACTAACAATGAACATCCATTGTTACTTGGGACCATGGAGGACTTCCTCCATGTTGGGACTAAATCTATTATTACTTGTTCCATGGAGGAAGTGCTTGTTCACAGTGAAATCCCAAGGAGGGGAATATGTCGCCCACACACTTTGTGCCGGTGTCATTTTACAGGATCAGAAATTCCACTATTATGTAGTTGGCCTAATCATGGCCTAATTAAGTTGTGCCTTCATATCATCTTCACGTTCGGACAGCGCAACCACGTCCCCACGCCCCCCCCCCCCCCCCCCCCCCCCACCAGCTTTTCGACATATTTATCCTATGAATTTCTTTTTTGGGGGGGGGGTCACTTTTCGGGTAATTTCCGAAATAGAAACAATTCTTGATCATCCCTAATTTTTAGGAACGGTTTTACGCCGCTGCTATGCCCATCGTTTAAAATAGGCCCTATAATGCGATAATATGATGCGCTGTGATTGTTTATACGATGGATCACAGGCTAAAACCTATAAACCCAATCTATATTATCCAACATAAACAATGAAACTGTTCTTGGCACTCACAGAGTCCCGGTCAACTTTTTAAATCCAGGTCATTCGTGGATTTCATTTTACCAAAAATGCGGGATATTGAAGATGAAAGAGGTAATGACCATGACACGAAAAGATAAAAAATGACAATGATAATTATTTTAATCAGATGAAGGTGAAGACGCCGATTACGTTATCAACAAAAATAATTGAATGGTAGATTTTTTTTATACAAATACTGTACATTTAATTTAAGAGGCATCAAGTGCCTCTGAAATTCACGGTGAGATTTCTTAAGCGTGAGGCTATAATTTGTGAATAGTTTGAATTTTGTGAAGACTCACTATGAACATCTAACAAAAGAAAACCCACGCAGTCCTTTGTTTGTAAAGGACTGCGTGGGTTTTCTTTTGTTAGATGTTCATAGTGACTATACCTACTGGGCCATCAGCTTCGGTGCAAAAAATGGGCCACCGGTATCAAATGATCGAAAGGAATAGGCCTACTCATAGCGATTTTTGGCAAGGTATGCACACCTATAGAGTTGGAAAATGTGTGATAGCATTGCAGCGTGAGCGGTGGCAGCTTTTTGGGTGTTATCACTTTTTTCCTTTTTTTTCTTCAAAATATGGCCGCCAATAGGCTTGTTACTGGATTAATTATATGTCGTAACAAGCATGTTGGCGGCCATTTTTTTGGTCACGGCCGCTGTACTACACATAACAACTGTGAAACGACGACATAAAGACGTCATGTTTTTTTTTTGTTTTTTTTTTGGCGGGTGGGGATGAGTATCCGGGTAGGAAGAAAGACGTCTATAAGACGTCGTTTTTTGGTCACGGCCACTGTAGCACACACGACTAGATAACGACCGTAAAACGACGTCGTAAAGACGTCGTGTTTTTGTTGTTTGTTAGGGGCGGGTGGGGATGAGTTTTCGGGTAGAAAGAAAGACGTCTTTAAGACGTCGTTTTTTGGTTACGGCCACTGTAGTACACACGACTAGATAACAACCATAAAACAATGTCTTTACGACGTCGTGTTTTTGTTGTTTGTTAGGGGCGGGTGGGGATGAGTTTTCGGATGGGAAGAAAGACTTCTTTAAGACGTCGTTTGTTTTCGGTCACGGCCGCTGTAGTACACACAACTAGATAACGACCGTAAAACGACGTCTTTAAGACGTAGTGTTTTTGTTCGGTTTTGGAGGGTGGAGATGAGTTTACGGGTAGTGAAAAAGACGTTTTCAAGACGTCGTTTTTTGGTCACGGCCACTGTAGCACACACGACTAGATAACGACCGTAAAACGACGTCGTAAAGACGTCGTAATTTTGTTGTTTGTTGGGGGCGGGTGGGGATGAGTTTTCGGGTAGAAAGAAAGACGTCTTTAAGACGTCGTTTTTTGGTTACGGCCACTGTAGTACATACGACTAGATAACAACCATAAAACAACGTAATAGAGACGTCGTGTTTTTGTTGTTTTTCAGGTGGGCGGGTGGGGATGAGTTTTCGGATGGGAAGAAAGACGTCTTTAAGACATAGTGTTTTTGTTCGGTTTTGGAGGGTGGAGATGAGTTTACGGGTAGTGAAAAAGACGTCTTTAAGACGTCGTTTTTGGTCACGGCCACTGTAGTACACACGACTAGATAACGACCGAAAAAAGACGTCTTTTCAACGTCGTGTGCCCACTGGGGATAGCACCCAAAAAGTTGCCACCCGGCTGCAATGCTATCACATATTTTCCAACTACAGGGGTGCATTACCTTGCCAAAAATCACCATGAGCATTATTCCCCTCATTTGATACCGACCACCCCCCCCCCCCCCCTTTTTAAATCGGCACTTCCCCTGCCCTCGTTTTATTCAAAGGAGGAAACTTTGGGGAGAGGGGGAGCAGGCGCGGATCCAGGGGGGGTCGAACCCCCTCCCCCTGCTCGTTGCCAATTTTGTATTTATTTTTAATTTTTATTTTAATTTTTTTTGCTTGTAGGGCCCTACGCCTTGCAAATACAGGTCTTATTTTGCATATGGGTGAGAACAAAACAAAGAGATTAAATGGTGAGAAAGTGTATCAGCCCCCCCCCCCCCCTTGTAAAAAAAATTTCGCAGGCGGAACAGTTTGGGAGTCACTTTTCTGGTCAAATTTCAGAAACGCCCCCCCCCCCTGCAAAAATTCCTGGATTCGCCCCTTGGGGAGGGGTTCGAGCCTGTCTTAAATGCGATTCCTAACAGTGAGCCTATTATCCGATGAGAGTGGACACAAATAAAAAACTCGAGCTTATTTTTGGTTTCTTTTTGAAACTGGAACATATGACCCTTAGGCCTAAGATGTTCAAACTTGCTCCGAAAATAAGACAATCACAGTTCACAAATAAAATTAAAGACGTGATGAATCCACACAAATAGAGCGACCTTCAAGTTCATAATAGTTTTTATAAATTATATACGCGGAATCGCTATGTGTAGAGGGCGCTCGGCATGCAATCGATCAGCGTGCAAACAAGATATATGCAAGATGGCGGCCTCCTTGCATGCCTTGTGTTAACCATCTTTGCAGGAACACTGTTTAAAAATCATCTTTGATTTATTCATTCTCTCAGTATCACCCCAGTATAGTTTCACTAACAAGTTCCTAAATCATTCATACAATGTTTAGAAGACTAACAATTGGCTGTGCTAGTGGAGGTTCTGGGCAAATTTGTCGAAAATTGACGACTGTGGCAAATATTGCCAGCCGTTCGAATAATGTCGCTTCACTATGCACAGTTCGTGATACTCGTGGGAAAAACTTGACAAGAAATTGCTTGCTCTATCGATGCTTCCCTTCCATTCATCAAAGCGATGGTAGGTTAAGATCTGAATGGATTGCATTTTAGTATAAAATGTGGCATGTATTGTACATGTATACATGTATTGGAGAGAGTTTATTTTAAAAAAAAAATTTACCCCCACCAAAATCTTGGAACCATAATTAATCATGTTATTATAGATGTGTTGTGTTCAGAATTGGCACAACCTTTAATTTTGTGACTTAAGTTAGGAAATTGTTGTGCAATATGGGGAAAAGAAAGTTTGTGTTTCTTGTGTTAGATATTCTTGGCACAGTGTATGGTCACTCAAAGTGTTTGGAAAGATTGTACAATAGGCCAAGTAGGCCTAGGCCTACACAAAAAATGTTTAGCGTCCGGGAAGGGGGGGGGGGGGGGGGGGGGGTTAAAGGAAGGAGGAGGGGGCTTTTCATTTTCAAGATAGCTGCCATTCTTTAAAAAAAATTTGACAACCATTGGTTTTTCAACTGTTCAAGACACAAAAAAGGAAGAGACATGTTGGACAAGAGAATTTAACATGTTTACACCCATACCATGTTTACAGTGGTTTTAATAGTTTTAGTAAGTTTGTATTTTATTTTCCGATGAATCGGGTGACATTTTTTTTTTTTTTTTCACTTCATTTTTACTGGTAGGCCTATTGCTATTGGTAAAAATACAAAACAAATCCAGACAGCCCCAAAAAGAAAGTGGGCAGGGATATGATGCTTAAACGTGTTTTTTTACCTCGCCTTATACCCCACCAAAATGTATCAGAAACAGCAAAATAACCAACCAAGGCTTAATAACAACTCTGTACATTGTACATGGGTTACAACAAAGTCAAAGCATTTGAATTTTGATTAGATCTGTGTCAGCAAAATCGGAAAGATTTTACTTTAATACCCCCCGCCAAAATCAGTAAGGAACAGCAAATCCTGGAAAATAACCATCCATTTGTGTTCATAATTGTATAAACACTCGGCACAACCTTGAATTTAGAGAATTTTGTTGGGACATTTTAGTGAAATATAGGGGAAGAAAGTTTGTGTTTTCTGTGTTAGAAGTTCTTGGCACCATGTAAAGTCACTCAATGTGTTCACATACATGTTGATTTCTTCCTCATTCTTTACAGATTTTGCTGACATAAATCTTGAAATAACAGGTTGTGCCACATGTTTAGACAGTTGTTATCAAGGAGGGTTGGTTATTTTCCAAGATTTTGCTGTTCTTGACTGATTTTGGTGGGGGGTATTAAGTAAAATCTTTCCGCAAAATCCATGAAATGTGCAAAATGAGGCAGAAATTAATATGCATGTGAACACTTTATAAGTGACCGTACATCGTGTCGAGAATATCTAACACAGTAAACACAAACTTTCTTCCCCTGTATTGCACAAAAATTGAATGGATGTAACGGGAACAAAATAAATTCTAAATTACAATGTATATCTTTTGT
Source organism: Hippasteria phrygiana (assembly GCA_037893225.1). Taxonomy (NCBI): domain Eukaryota; kingdom Metazoa; phylum Echinodermata; class Asteroidea; order Valvatida; family Goniasteridae; genus Hippasteria; species Hippasteria phrygiana. The sequence continues at coordinate 1,832,567 of JAZGUH010000172.1, read as the reverse complement.
TTCTACAGTGTCAAGATATTTTGCTTCAAAAGCAGCATCAAAGTTCGGAAGGAAAATAAAGAAAGGTAAGTAGTGTTTAAAACGTACGTACTAGGTATAAAGTCAACTTCTTCAGGCTGAGCATTAATTCTTTAACAAATTTGTCCTGCCTACAGTACGTCTCACACCAGTTTTATCACCAACATCCGTTAACAAAATGCTAGGAACAGGGTGATGGTGGAACATTACAATATAAGCACAACAAAACTAATTATCCTTTTTTTTTTTCTTGAACTGTAGAAAGCTTTGACAGATATTTTGGTATGGATCCATCTCGCTTGCAGTATGGCTACGAAGAAGTCAGCGAACTTGAAGAGTAAGTTGAAATTTTGGATGAGCTTTGGTCCATGACACAACAGACCTTCATCCCACATGTATTAATAATACACAGTAAGTTAATATTGTTATTTTTCCATTTATAGTGTGGATGGGAATGTCAGGAGAATCTTCAGTCTCGAGTTTGCTCCTGGGGTAAGTGAGTAAGGTTACCCCAAAAAACTGTTCATCTAGCCAATCAAAATGGGTGAAATTAAATATTTTTCCGAAAAGAAATATTTTTTTGAGAAAAAGGTGCTTTTAGAGAGAACCAAATCGTAATGACTTCACAATGAAGAACAATTAGTAGAGAGCAACGCTTCAAACAGAAATTTGAAGCTTAACAATTTAAAACTACATTGCCATGTGCTTTATCAACTCATGGACTCTCATAAAAAGATGCAAATGCAGCTTCATGCAAGTTGGCTAAAATACATTTCAGGCATCGAGTCTCTCAGTGTCTTTAATCCCCCCTCACAGAAAGAAATCAGAAAGCTTCAACAAGAGGAAACCATAGAGGGGACTGAAGTAGACCTTGCTGATCATTCATACACCAACTTCCTAGTTTTAAGTAGTGAGTATTGAAGCTAAGGTATTAACCCCTAACCTTCCCAAATGGAGGAATTTGAAGGATTTAGGGTCTGCGGAGGAAAATGTAGGATCTAGGTCATCATCAGGCCAAATCTGGTGCTGGATGATTACGGAGGATTGAGTTTACTGGGGTGTTTATCCAAAACCCACTGGTGGATTTGGAAGGATTCAGGCAGTGGTCCTCAGTAAGAAACATTGGAGGATTTTTGAATTGAAGGATATATGTTCATAAGTTTTGATGGGTTCAGTACTGCAGGGCCTTGGCACCATTACTTTACATGGAGCTATGATGCCCCAATTTGTCTAAGTCCAAAAAATGTGCCATAGGTATACTGCACAGTGTTGGATTTTGACAGGTTGAGAAAGCCTAGTAAAAATGCCGGGGGGGGGGGTGTGTTATGGTTAATATGCATGTACAAAAATGTATACCATAAGTCAAAATTTATCATCTTTATTGCCTTTTTGTAAATATTTCTCATTCTGTAGTGTACATTTACTCTAAGTTTCTAATGTATTTTCTGTGTGTTGTCATTTTTTGAACAGTTGCCAGGTTAACCATTTCCATTAGAAACCTAGCCCCACACATGGAGAGATATCCGAGGGTAAATATACTTGATTTTGCATGTGAATCATAATTTTACCACCGTCTCACACTCAAAGTATATTCTTCCATAAACCAGAACTTATTTAGAAAGTTGTGTTGGCAACCTGTATATCTTTTCATCAACCTGTGAAACCAATATTTAGGTTTGTGAATAACAAATAATTACATATACCACAAAAAGTGCATTACCATGTCCTTAAAAAATTGTGATAATTCTCTTAATGTTGATTCATTTCCCCCCCCCCCCCCCCCCCCAATACGTAGCTTTCAGCAGAAATGATTTTTGCCTTGCATTTTCTCCACAGGATAAGAAAAATAAAAGATTGTTGCTGATGATGATCGACCGCCGCCGTAAACACATCAAACTACTGCGTCGAATAAACTTTGACCTGGCCAACAAACTCCTAGAGAAACTCAACCTGGAATTTACACCGTCGCCACAATACATACGGCGTGTGACCAAACGGGCATTGCAGAAAAAGTTACTGTGTAGAGAGGCTTTTGAACAGCGGATGAAGGAATTGGAGGAGTTTACAGGAAAGTTGAAGGAGGAGCAACTACAGGAGATTGCAGAGCTGAAGAAAGATCTTGGAATGCAACTCACTGATGAGGAAACAAGTAGACTACAGCAAGATGGCGAGTGAAGAGACTGTCTGATCCCAAATTATATCCATTTGGAAATCAGGCACTGGACGTACAAGGACACGAAGAAGTCCATTTTGACTTGATGACATATTCTTAAGTTTTAGTGAGTAATTGATGGTGGGTACCATTAAAACAGATGGTGCGTTTGAGTAGGTCGACTCGGGTTATCCCAGTGCTCACTTGGGTCAGCCACCGCGGAGCAGAGTCACTGGTGAAATTACGTCACGTCTGGTTCCCCTCAAATTCTGCTCCAGCAGGGAATTGAAAATGGCCGACTCAAGTGCGGGTATTTGAGCATTCTATTAGCCCGTCTCTCGTGGCTAACCCATCCGACTTCACCCGAGTCGATCTGGGTGAGCTACCCCTGTACTCTAAAATTTCCGACATCCTTTTGGTTGTGTAAAGGTCAATTCCTTAGAAAATGACAGTTTATGAACTACCATGCAATATTGTCATAATGATTAACAGCAACTGAATGGTTCAGTATTCAAGGGTTAGCACTAAGACGAGAATTGAGGAAAAAGAAAAATCCACGAAAAATTCAGAGGCAATTGATTTGTATGGCGTTCCAAAAAAAAAAAATGCATTTTCTACCGAAAGATATGGTTTAGAATTGCCAAATATAGGGTATTGGAATAAAAATATTGTTTTTCAGGTTAATAAATCAAATAATTTCAGGACCGAAAACAGAGAAATCTCCAGAAACTTTCAAGGAGAGTAAATTACATGTAACAAACGTACTGAAGAATTTTCTTCCCAACAATTTTATTAAATTGACCATAAAAACATATATAAAGATTATTCAGGCAATTTTGTTGACTGCATGATTTCCAAATATAATATTAATATGTACAAAAAGATACATTATAAAGTCAGGAATCTTAGCAATTCTATTTCTTACACGAACAATCTGCAGTAAGAACATTTAAAAAAAAATAAAATCAGAACACGTTTGAAGTGTAAACTTCCTTTTTTTTTTTAAACAAGCTTTCATGTGTATCCATGGGTTTACAGAATGAAATTGTAAACAAAGAAACTGGCAGGGGCGGGATTCGAACCTGCGACCTCCGGAACACCGTACGGGCGCTATCTTGCCCGATGTTGGAGGTCTCCCAAATTGTCAGTATCTTTATCACTTGTGGTAGACTATTGCAGTTATGAACCAAATAATATTTTCCTCAAAATTAGCTGGCCTGACGTTTCGAACCTAAGCAAGTTCTTTCTCAAAGGCAAAATGTTGCCTTTGAGAAAGAACTTGCTTAAGTTTGAAACGTCAGGCCAGCTAATTTTTTGATTTGTATATTTAAGGTCCATTCAGTCAGTCAGCAGTTTAATTCATTTTCAAATAATATTATTAAACGATGCATATCCGCATGTCAAAATACTTGCATGTACATACTCAATTGTTGACAAGTAATGCGCAAAAAGCTAGTCAATGTTATTAGGCATAAACTCATAATGAATTAAAATGCAGTCAAGCACTAGTACCGGTACCTGTACAAATTTATTTTCTTTGTACAAATTGTAATTTGTCGGACTCATGGCAGCTTTTGAGCTAGCTCTTTTCCAATGAACTGAACGGGGGTTCTGTAGAGCTAGTGATAAAATCTAAAATGTGTTCACATTCATACCATGCAGTGGAGCTAAAGGGTCTCCAAATACATGTATGTTACATAATGTTATCATGGGGTGACAGTACTTCCCTCAGTTGCGTCCAAACAACAAATTACAGTGAAGCTAGGTCGTAAACAAAAGTCCCACTGAGCTGAAAGCTGGCTAAAAAAGGGAGCTAAGTTGCATTTCAATGACAACTCTTCGGTGGAGCTAGCCAGCTTCGTGGTTATCTCAAGAGTTAGCCCTCTGTCTGAATGACACAATTCTGTAGAATATAGTCTTTAATAACAGTTTCCACACTGACTGTCCATTGTAATGCACCTGTTGCTGCACCTGCTAAAGCCTCCTAATGCTGTGCATCTTCTGTTTACGTTGCACCTGTGCTCTGATGATATCCAGCTGGGCTTTTAGGTTCTTGTGAATTTCATGCAAGCTCTCCTGCAAAACAGGTCAAGCGCAATAATATTATACTTCTGTAATCTTGTATCCATTCAATGTATTTTTTCCCTCTCGGTGTTCATCTCATTAGATTGCTGTATTGAGCTAGCAATCTCTACATGTACAGTGAACATGTCTAGTGTCGCCAAGTGCTTCAATTCTGTTGAGAAGCTCATATATAGGCCCCAAAAAATAGTTGTGCTGCCCTCCGCGACCTACCCTAAAAGTCACAAAAGTTGGATCGCATTTTTTTTTTTTTTAAAGAAATTTTTAAAATCTCACACAAAATAAACAAGTTTTATGAAAATAATTTACTTTAAATACAGCTACGACAGCACAATCGTGCATTTCGCCATCTCACTTTTTGTGAGTCTGAAGGCAAAAAGTTAGTCACGAGTTACATGATATGTAGTATTGTTTTCATGGATGGTAAAAAAAAGAGGTTTTTTTGCCTTCTACTAAAATACATCCAATTTTAGGGAGGCTTTTCAACAGCCTGGCCCGACTATGGGTTAGTTGATTTACTTTTGGAACTTTTAACAGATGCACTTTTTTTTTAATTAAAGATTTTTTTCTGATTAGTTCACGTCACAGATTATTTTAATGATTGAATATCCCTACTGATCGAGTGACTTGAGCTTTTCTATCTCTCATGAGTTTTTACCAGTTTCTGCCAACATGAGTTACAAATGAGTACTCTTGTGAGTTCATTTGCCTGTCCTAAGTTTTTCTACCTTTTCTCTGAGCAGTTCACCGTGTTCCTCTACCATCCTGAAGCTTGCTTGTTGATCCTTAAAACCTTGATCCAACTCATCTGCCAGTTCCTTTCTGTTAAAATACAAGAACAAAGGTCAATGACCTGCAGTGAACTTCACCTTTATTTGCCATGGGAGGGTGACTGCGTATGCAACAGACAAGATTATAGCACATTTTTGGGATCTGGGGGCAGCTTATGTGATACTTTTACTATGTCTGCTATAGGGTCATTCCATAAATTTGGGTAAAAAAGTGTGACATTTTTGGTGTCCCTGTTACATATTGACATGTATAGGATTTTGCAATTCCGGACACATTCTTCAATGCCTTCTATCTCCAAGAGTGATTGTGTAAAGCAAAGTGCTTGCCGAACAGGTAAATAATAGTGTGAAGTCAATTTTAATGATACTTGATGGAAATGACACACGTTAGGTGTAACAGGTGTAACTTTTGGACCCCAAATTTATGGAATGACCCTATGCCACAATACAGAAGCCTAACAAATAATCATTACTAATAGATTAATTATTTCTAGCTTAAGAGTTTTGAAACTAGTCTTACTTTCTTTGATGGAGTAGAGCTACTTCTGTCTGCACTCTTACTAATTCCTGAGCAGCCTGTTTGGAGAAAATTGAGAACAATCACTATGGGTACAAGCCTGAAGAGGGGTAATAGGCCATAATTTGGGACAAATGAGGCCACTTCTTGTACAAACCAAAAGTGATTTTAAGTTTAACAGCAGTAATCTTACTTTAATTAAATTACCGAAATATTTAGGCAATTTTGGAACAAAACTGGGAATACTAAAATGATTAAATGATGCAAACGTACTTCAATAACCGTAAATTCACTTATATATGTTGTGATTACAGTACATGTACCCTAATTTACTTAAATGTATGGCCTTTAGACTAATCCTAAATTGACGAAAATATCACTGATCTGTGCGCGAGGATCTCAGTGCTAAAGTAAGCAACTAATTACTATGCTGAACGTGCGCTGCGCTGCGCTGCGCTGCCATTTATGGTGTGATTCATTCATGCATGAATGAATTTGTTGAATAGCGCTGTGTTTAGCATCTTAAGATTTTGTCAAGAATTGAAGTTAATTTTGGGGTGAACAAACCAATTTAAAGATTGTGCTTCAGCTTTCAGTTTCAACTATTTATGAAAATCTAACTTGTCACAACAAAACTTAGATACCCACACACATCCTGGTGATAGACGTTTTTGCATAAATCAAGGCTACAAACCTGCCGATGTTTGTCAAAGATTTCCTGTGATTCTCTGGAGTTTGTATTTGGCAAGAGTGGCTGCAGAAAAAAAAAAAAACAGGAAAAGCTTTTCTGTGAAACAAGTTATCCCATCTTTCCATTAGCAAAAGGAACTGCAGACAAAAATCCAAAAAAAAAAAAAAATTCTATACAACACATCGAAAAATATTTCACATTTTTCCATTTAAAATCTAGTGTTTATTCACCAAAAATTGTTTTCATGACTTTTGAGAAATCAACAGAATAAGACTTCTTCCTCATTTTTAATTTACAGTTGAATTAGTAGTTGAGCAGGTTTTTAAGCTGGAGCAGGAGCCAAATTACCTGTCAAAGGTATAGACTAATCCGGCGACCAAAATTAGAAGCATTTACTGCGGTGGCAACACGCTCACATCGCATGCGTGTTTTAAGCAAGCACTCGACGCAGCTTCTACCAACAGGGTGTTTACAACTTGCTAGAATGCGCACGCGACTCAAATTAAAGAACGCGGGCAGCCTGCACGCGAGCGCGGCACCACCTTAAAAATGGCTTCTAATTTTTTTCGGCGAATTCCCATATACATGTATCTCACCTGCAAGTGATGATCCAGTGTCATGTATGCCATCGGGATTACTGTTTCTTCTTCAAATGTACCTGCAGCAGAATGACATGTCTAATGAATTGATGCTGATCAGACCACCAACTGACAATGTACCAACAATTAACCTTGGACGACTCCAATATTTTTTTGCAGTCAGCAATAATTGCGATTCCATTTAGAATCGACTCCAGATATCATGTATGTAGTATAAATGCATTACCCAAGTACATGTAACAATGCCCAGTAGTTATGGCTCAGCAGCTATACAGTGGGATTGTGTGCACACCTTACATTCTATTGATTTGTTTAACAGACGCAAAAACTGGTTTGTTAAATGCTGCCTGTGCTCTTTTTGGAGAATCTACAATCTTATTAACCTGAACCCTGCCAGACGCATCAGATTGCATCGTTTGTCACATTGACTTGTGTGCAGAGTGCAGCAAAGTGGAGCTGTCAGCACAGATGCACTGTGCTGCGTCTGGCAGGGTTAGGGTTAATGGAGTCAACTACTTTCAGGAATCAACTCCTCAATAAAATGGAATCACAATTCCGATGTTGGAGTAAAAAAAGACTTCTGCATGGCATCGCCCAAGCCTTCCAACAATGAAATGAGCAATGGCTCAGACATGAAACTTATAATCAAAGTGATGCAACACCTAAGTTCAGAAAAGCACTGTAAAACTGAGGCTACAACTAAGTGAAGTTATTCAGAACAAAAGGCTTCTCCTGTCTGTCAATGATATGGTTTTTGGCATCAAGTTCCCGTGGCACCAATTTGTACCCACCTGACAATGTTCAGTCACAATACCATTTTGAAAGTATCGAGAAGAGGGTGAACCCTCCCCCACCCCTCGAAGCCATGAAAATGAGCACTAACTACATGTTAAAAGATGAAAGCCTAAATGATCCCCTCACCAGAATGTTTCTGCTCCAATGAAATGCTACGGAGTGGCCTATCTCCTGCTCTACCCACAGTCTGTGACACACCAGTGAGGCGGTTTGTCTGTTTCGATGAAGCAACCCCAATCTGAGGCAAGACTGAGGTGGAAACACTATTTGAGTTCAGCCGAGAAAATGACAGCAGATCCTCGGAACTTAAGTACGTACCGTCGTCCGAGTTGGAGCGCTGCTTATAAGGGTCAACTGCATTCAGGTAGCTGGGGGTCGTTTCGGAGTGCGGGAGGTGACTTGAATGGGGGCGCTGGATAGGCATGGGTTTGGGGACCGAGGACACGGTAATGGTCGGGGAGTTGGGAGTGGCTGATGTGGGTGTGGCCGGTTCTGGCTGAAGGGGGACAGGGAGGAAGGCTGGGACGTCGGTGATAGATTCTATCTTCCCGTAGGAATTGGACCGGCGATGGGTGTGGACAGCGGTGGTCTCTGCAAATAAATCACACACAAAAAGAACATGCTGAGCATGCAGGGGAGTTTCACAGAAAATAAAAAATGATCTTGCAGTTAGTAGGTATTAATGGTCAGGCAAAAGGCAGAGGCAGATTCAGGTTGGTTCGAACCCCCCGCCCCAAATTTTTATTTTTGTATTTTATTTGTTTGCTTTCATGCATACATGTAACAGTCTCAAACTGGATAGCCATACCCGTTTACCTACTTTTTGGTTTTGCTTTTAAGTTAAGTCTCAGACAAGCCTATTGACAGAGTGTTTTTTTTTGTTTTTTTTGGGTTGGTTTTTTGCCTTTACATTCAACAAGAAATTTGTCAGGCCTGAATCCCCCTCTCTGCAAAGATTCCTGGATCTACCCCTGACAGGCTATTTGCTACCCCACCACCCCCACGATTGTCCATTCATGCAGTTATTTATCTATCAATGTGGGTATACACAATGCAATCAAACAAATTATTCTATGTGAACAAGTTTTACCTAAATTTCCCCTTTTTCAACACCCAGTAAAAAATAGGCTCAATGTCACTGAATATGAAGTGCTCCCTTAACCAGTTCGCGTCGGAGGACGTGTTCACACGATCTGGCTGTTTTTATACATGGGCACAGCCGACAGGAAAAAACTTCAAGCTTGCCTCGACTCACCTCCAGGTGACGTTTCGACACGCTAATCCCTCATTTGTTTTGTACACACACACACAAAGTCACAGAAGTCTGTGGAGGTGGACCATGTGTTTAACTTGAACTTGGCCGCTGTGCACGGCCTGTTGTTCTACAATTTATGCTCCGGTGGGCGCACCCGGAGTATTGAAATATATGAGGTTTCGGCAAGAAATATTGTACAAATGCTGTTGAAATGACTATTGCAAATCAGTATTTGTGGCATTTGGCTGTATATCAGAAGTTGGCTGCTGTATTTTGCCTTTTTGGAAAACAAATTTTCGGCAAAAATAATCCCGCCGCGAACTAGTTTAAAAACAAAACCTTGTCAGTGTGAAGGTGTCCATTAACCCTTTAAACCCGGGCATTTCATAGGGGCGCCAGGCCGGGTTATGCAGCCTAGCGAAACAGAAACAAGAGGTTTGTGCAGCCAAGCATAATGTACACAATACCCCAATAATGGATTGAAAATGCATAAATTGGCGTGTATAGACGTCAACCAGCCAGATGGCAATTTTCAATTTGCACATAATTATTTGAGTCAACCGTACGCAAGAGGTTAATATCACAATTAATTGATTTTATCTTTGACAAACCCATGGCTGCCCATATCATAGACATAAATGTGGTGCAAGTTACGGGGGGATTGGAATGGAAACAAAAGATATAAGCTGGTGCATATAATGTATCTTAGGAGAAAATCAACATCACAGATGAACAAACTAAATTGGGGGGGGGGGGGGGGGCGGGCGGGGGGACAGCATGAATATGAGCTTAGGACTTCTGGCTATATAGCTTGGGTTGGGTCATTCCGTGTCAGATCCCCCAATGGGTTAAACCTGATCCTTTTCAAATTGGCTCAAATTTGGTGTACAGGGTAATTGAGGCTGAAAAAGCTGAAAATTCAGGTTTTAGCCCCACCAGACCAACGTTTTTTTCACTACAACACAAATTTTTGGCAGTTTTTGCCAAAATGGGTGCACCGACCAATTTTCAAATGCCCATATCTCTGTAACCAGTGGACCAAATATGTTGATATTTGTGTCTTTGGAAAGGTAATTTCATAAACAATCCAAATGTATATGTGCCATTACTTTTTACGTAGGAGCAATTTGAAGTTTAATAACCTTTGACCTTTACTTTGACCTTCGATTTGACCTTGTGGATCATGGGGTGAAAACTACACCCTAACATGTTTTCTACATAATATAAAAATGTACTGGTATAATATTTTTGTTTTGCTTTCTAGCTCTTCTCAAAGTTGGCATACTTGATGCAAAAATGTGATATACATGTAGATGCAAAATAGATTTATAGTAAAGTGCATTGGGAGATCACATTTTAAATTTCAAATTTTTTGGGAGTAATTTGACACGGAATGACACGGTGGTAAATCTCCAGTACAATGATCCCGACGTCACGGGTTCAAATCCCACTCCTGCCAGTTTTCATTGTTCACTTTGAAATTTATAAAAAAAATTAAAACAGAACTACAATAAACTTTTGCACACTTGGTTAGGAAACATGCTGATGCAACATCCCAAATCAAACCCAACTCATCCATGAATCTGTGCTTTTCTTTTCAAAAATGAAATCAACAAAAAAAATCCAGAAATAAAACAAACAAAAATCAACAGAAAAATTTAAAAACTGGATTCTGGGTAGGCACAACCATGACCTGTACTAATCATGTCTGATCGGCTGAGAAAGCTTAACAAGTTGCAAGACCATTTTATACAAAGCAAAAAAAAAAGAGATGCGCTTCGATTTCCAACAACCTTATGCTCATGATCCCCTTCAACCTGTAATACTTCACCTCCACAGAATTACCCTTGACAGAATTTCTGTCCAACACTGAAAAGGAATTTTATGAATAAAATTCCAACATTCTTTTTCAAGGCATTCTGTTCTTAAGAGATACTGACTCAGAAAGCTTAACCATTTTTTGGCGGGAGAACTTACTACATAGAGGAATTTTACATTAGCCTCTTCTGCGCACTTCCGGGTTGAAAGCGAGAATGTCGGTGGCAAACAAAACAACGCTTTTCAGCACATTAATTCATGCATGAATTATTCATGCCATAAAAGGAAGCGCAGGCGCACGATCAGCATAAAGTTGTTTACTGTGACATTGAGATCCTCGTTTTCAAATGCGGAATTGCGCAGATTGGCGCTAAACTCGTCGTTGTGGGATTCCTCTATATTTTACAGGAATGTTTCAGGCATACTAAATTATGTTTGTTTTGGGGGGTTTCTTTTGTTGGGCTTGAAGTTGGTATGTATACAGTATTTGCTTTTACTAAAATTTCAGAAATAAATGTATTTAGGGCTTAGTATTTTATAGTGTGCTAGTAAATACTGTAACACTGACTTGTTTAAAGTTTTTTGTGCATAGACGCTGGAAAAAACTGAGAACAAAATTCTGTTCTAGTAGTCTGGTTCCCTGACCCTACATTAGACAAAACAGTGCAATTTATAGAGTGAGGGAATTATCAGGTTGGGGAACTGGACTATTTCCAACGATTGTTGGCCGACAATCGTTGGAAAATGATATAAATTTCCACTTTTCTTGAAAATGACAGCACACCAGGTGCCATGATTTCACAGGATGCTTGAATCTGCTATTTACTTAAGTCTAGTACTGTATTTTGTAGTAATTCAGTAGTTTTGGTTTTTTTAATGTTTGGAAATGTTGTATACTACCTTTAATTCTCCCTTCCCTTTAGAAAAGACAGGTTTTATTCCGTGTATCTTTGCTTGACAGCATTCTCACCGGTCAGACATAATAAACCCAATGTCATGTTGCTGCTAAGCACAGTTTTTGCTTACAGATTTTTTTGCTAACGGATTGTTTTTGCTACAGGAATTGCTTGCAAGAATTACAGCAAAGATTACACGAACTACAGGAATCAGGGCTGTCCCGAATATACCGAAACTTCAAATCTCCGATCGTCAACTGAATTTTCAAATACCTTTTTGCCGGTTCGATTATTAAAAATACAAAACATATATGCACGTACAGATACAACTCTGATGCTATTTTAATGGAAAAGTTACGGAGCTTAGCAGTGTCAAATGCCACATTTTTGCTAACTAATTGTTTGGACGGAGGTTTATTGTTCCCGCCCGTAAATAACTTGACAGGGTCACCTGTAAAATAATTAGTGTAAAAACGGAGGGTGGAGTTTGGTTTCTTGTTATCAGAATGTACCAGGATGTACCCGTAATGATTTTGATACAACAGGTGCATGCAAAAGAATGTCGATCGCATGGTTTATAATACCGGCGTGCTTTGCGTGCAACATTTTACGAACACGGTATTATTCGAATATTCAAACCCATTTTTGATATTCGAATACTAAATTATTTGAAAATGAACAGCCCTAACAGGAAGTCGAGTTTGTTCAAAATACTGACAACACTAGACATCTCCAGTATACTCAGAGTTGGCTCCAGGCATTGCCACATTTATGTTCTGCTTAGCACAACTTTTCTGCTAAGCATGAAGCAGCAACATGAACATTGGGCCCTTGTATTACTCATGAGACAGACCTTCAAACTACCTGGTAGGGTGTTATATCGTGGCCATACAAACCCATGGTTAGCAGGTTTGGGAGTGCCTGGCGTGTCAACAATCAACGATGAAATAAACAAGTTGAGAGTCATTTTGAGTTAATGCTGCTATGGATTATTCCATTATTACACACAACTAATACTACGCCAAATAAAAAGGTTATTACTCCTACAACTATTGTAAACTGGAAAATCAAATAATTGTTGAGTTATCAGCCGTTTCAGTTATTGTGCTACTGCGTTGGTTTGGATTATTCTGCCAAATCAAATGAAAATGTTTAAGTTCTTCAGGATTTAAAGAAAAAATGAACAAAAGGGGTGGGGCCTTCAAGGTGGGGTGGGGCCTTCAAGGTGGGGTGGAGCAGAGGTGGGGCGGGGGTGGGGTTGGGGCAGGGTTGGGGTTGGGGCAGGGTTGGGCGGGACAGGGTGGTGCGGGGCGGGGGTGGGAAAAGGGACCATGGGGGGGGGGGGTTGAAGTTCTACTTTTCAAGCAATGCTGTGTAACATCCTTTTATATCGCAACTGAATGTTTCTATTAACCTAAAGTCATTGCTATTAAGATGAAATCTTCTATAAATATAAATGTTGCTAATAAATATCTTTAACAATTGGATCAAGAGAGATAAATGGCACTTATAACATAAATAGTAACATGATTCAAAACACTTAATTTGAACTACTATTTCCAAAGTAAAACTGTATAAAACTTGATACACTAGTAATTTATTTAGCTAGCAATTCATTTGCCAAATGCTATGAGCAAAATGCAATTGGCAAAAAATCTCACAAAAGCAAGTAAAAAAATGAAAAAAATGAAAAAATCCAATCTAGGAAATTCTGATGCAGCTCAAGAGACCAACAAAGCAAGCCTAAAACTGAGCAAAAAAAGCTGAAATGACTTTGTAGTAGAGGAGAAAATCTGACAACCAGGAATAAAACCCAAAACCTCAAGAATGCCGCTCCAGGGGTTTCAGGTTCAAGTTTCCATTAATTAGGCCAAAACAAATTGTTGTGTTGCCCTCCGTGACCGATCCTAGAAGTCACAAAAGTCGGGACGCGCTTTTGTTTATATTTTTTTAAATTATTATTTTTAAGGGAATTTTCAAAATCTCACCTTTTCCTGCACAAAATAAACAAGTTTTATTAAAATCATTGTCTTTAAATACAGCTACGACGGCACAATTGTGCATTTCGATATCTTATTTTTAAATAAGCTTACTTTTTGCCTCCCGACTTCAGAGTTACACATGTAGTATTGTTTTCATGTTTTCATGGATGGTAACAACAAAATAAAATTAAAAAATCGACCGACCGACCCTTCCTCCTGATTTTTCCCATTTAAGAGCAACACAAGTTTTTTGTTTGGCCTAACGTTTGTTTCACTCAACAACATTCAATTAAATTTCTTATTTAAACAAATTCAAACTTTCTCTGAAGTCGTTTAAATTCACTATTTTCACTCAGCCTAAATGAGTTTCTACTCGCAAACAAATTCATAACTAGTGAGTTTCTTTTTGCTGCTTAGTGTATGTTTGTTATGATATTAATTTGATGAAACTTGAGTTGGTAAGACTTACTTGTTTCTATATCTTCATCCTCGTCTTTGTTTGTTCCTGTGTAGGCCAAGATATCTGCCGATCGCCTCTTTCTCTCATACTCGGGGCTTCTTCTCCTACCAGGCACCTCTGGTCTTAGCAGCTGGGTCGTTACATTGGATGTCCGCTGCACCTGGGTGGTTTGAAACAAGAAATGAATTGACATTCATGAACTGTCAAAAATCCAATGAGGGCGGGTGCTTTTCTCTAAATATATTGTGTTCATCTCAGTAAATAAATTCGTCCCAGCCCAGATCTTTGTATTTACTTTTTTGTTTTCATTAACTTTTAATTTATCGTAGGCATCTGTATTAGTACATTATGACTGGACCAGCATTGAATTGAATTGAAAGGCAAAGGAAGGAAGCTTCAATAGGCCAGTTTGGTATCTCAAAGGTCAAAGGTTATTCGGGATAAAATTGCTGACGTAATGTCACGCCATCTTACGCGAACGCCCATTTTGATTGAATTTAACACGTGTGCGTTGCGCGACCACCTTTTGCATTCACACGCACATGTTAGGTCATGTGGGTCATTCGGGATAAAATGTCATTGTCCACATGACCGAATTGGCTTGACTGCCCAAATATGTTAGTTGAAGCAAGAATAACAATATCTTAAGAAGCTAAATACATCAACAGCCTATAAAAGTGCTGTCAGTACAACTACATCATCAAGAGGCCATACAAGCGGTGACTGCCAGCGGGTGATTTGTCTGAAGTAAGGTGAGGGTTGTAACAACCAGAGGCCATCATTGTAAGTCTACCTCTTGCTGTTCCTCTTGCTGCTGTGATACATCATTCCTCTCTGGAGCTTTGATGACGGTGTCGTGTAACGTGCTGCTGTTGGTTGCTGTGCTGGTTGTTTGACTTGTTGAGTAACACGAGTCTTGAGTACGAATCTCACCAGCAACTGATCCAAATGATGGCTTGTTAGCTTCTAGAAACACGCAAAGAATAATTATCAAATTGAACCCATACTCATAACGGGACGCTGAACAAAGAGGCTTGTACAAATTTTGCTTTGAGGCTAAGTAAAAATATAAACCTATAGTGCCCCACATGGGCCAAAATTCATCGAGCTGCTATGAAAACATTGCTTAGATACGAAGAAGAAATAGCTGTGAACAAGTTCTATGTAATATTTATCTGAAGGCAGTTTGGCTGGTAGCCTGTTTTTCGGTCTTGTTGACTTGACTTGCTGACTCGGACTCGATTCGGACTCAACTCGCGATTCTTTGGACTTGGGACTGGACTTGACTTGACTTGACTTGACTTGAAAGAACATGACTTCTGATTCGACTTGACTTGAATAAATGTGACTTGCTGACATTAACACTTTAAAAAAAATAAACACAAACCTTTGGGCGTACGCACATATCAGTTGGAAAAAAACGCCGAGCCTACAGCGCATAGCAAGCTGGGTGTCCAGTACGTATAAGGGGCCACAGCAAACATGCATGGAGGATCGTCAAGATGGCATGCCAGGTTGATTTTGTACAGTACATGCGTGCCAGCCTATGCGTATTCATTTGTCACTGGAATTTTAATTTACTAAGTTTAACAATTGACTTGAGACTTAGTACTTGACTTGAAAAATGGTTGCAATTTCCAAAAAACAACAACTTTGCATTGTTTTTGTTTAGTTCCGGATAATCATGAAAGGAAAACACAATTTACGGCTAGCCAGAAGTCCTAAAACAATAACGGCTAGATATAAATACAAGATATATCCTGGATCTAAGATTTAGACATGTTTACCTTCATCTGACATGTCATAACGCAGTGGCTGGTCATATCCACGGAAGTACTGCAAGCGGAAAGAGATACACACAAATAATTCTCAACGAAATGGTTGCATTTTACGAAAATAAATAATAATTTTTGTTCAGTTCTGGATAATCTTGATAAGGCCAAAAAAAAAATAGTTCTGCTTCCGGTTTACCCTACCTACCCACCCTATTTTACAGGCATGCAAATTGGAATTAACCCCTTGAGTACGGTTATCGTAGTGAGGCGCCGGGGTGGCCTGTGTAGCCAAGCGAAACGGACACAAGAGGATTGTGCAGCCAAGCGTATCATACACAATAATCCAACAATGGATTTTAAAATGCAGAAAATGGCGTGTACAGACGTCATCCGGCCTGGTGCCAATTTGTTTTGCGGCATTTGGCTTCATCCGTACGCAAGGGGTTAACAAAAACAAGGAAATTCCAATCTTTACAAGACTTTGTACAGTATTTTTCAATTTTCAATGCCATAAGTATTAAGTGAAAAATGAGGAAATCAGCTGATCCGAGCAAAAGTTGCAAGCCTGTATTTTAACGGCCCGACACTAATTCTTTTCAGGAAAAAAGTTTTTAAAAATTGCTGTAAATACTATCTTTAAACTTTGACTACGCGTAGACACCTACATATGATGAGCAAAAAAAGTGGCAAAAAATATTTCCCTACCGACCTACCCTATTTTCCAACTGCCATGTAATCGGAAGTAGAACTATTTTTGGGGGGCCTAACTACATTCGTTTACAAACCTGACAAGGAGGGCCCCCGGTTTAGCAAAGACGAACTGGTGATAGCATAGAGTGTGAAATAAATAATGACAAGCGTCAAGACTTACCTTGATGAGATTGGACACGACTCGGACCACCTCCTCCATTGATGGTCGACTAGGTGGCTCCTTAGCCCAACACCTAAACAAACATCCAAGCATTAGTCATGATAGATTTGTGGTAATACTATGTTATTTACACAAATTGTTTACTTGCTTATTCATAAAATACTTTTATCATAAAATATAAATTCCTCACACCTGTGCAACACATAAGCAGCCAAACTCTGTATTCATCCATTCAAGTAAAAAGACGAAACCCAAAATAAGCAATAAAAACATGGCACTGGAATATTTACCTTGTCATGAGTTTCTCTAGAGGTTTAGGGATTGAGCGAATCATGGGTGGCCTTGTACCTGTCAATAAAACAACACCTAGTAGTCTGGAGTACTGAAAGTTTCTAATATTCCTTCAGAAAACTGACAAATTGGCCTGAGAGACATTCATCCCCTTCACAGCCACCTTACAAACCAGAAGACCAACATTCTTCCAGTCTTAGGCAGCAACTTCATATAATCAGTGTGATTTTGGTCTCATCTTTAACTTCAATATAGAGTAATATAGAGTAATATAGAGCACCAGTCCCAGTTTTGTCAGATGGATTCCACAGACCGACCCATATACATGTATTGACCAACTACAGCCATGGTACGCAATAACCTCCTAAATGCCATAGCCGTGGTGAAAAAGACCACATGGCCAATTGTTGTCTACACGCGCATTCCTGCTCGTACTCAATCCATTCGTATTTCAACTATATTGTTCTTGAATGGGAGTGTAATGAATAGATGGAGCTATTCAGTGTGGTGCCTATTGTTTGCGTTTAGGCTTGGCTGCACAGCTCGTTCTTGGCATACCACCCCCCAATAACAGCCGGACACAAGGGGTTATTGGATCAGTCTATTAATTGCCCACATAACTGACGGCAGTATACACCCCATAATGACCAAACCACTGAATCACTCTCTAACATGAATATGTCTAAACTACAGTAAAACCCATACCTTGGTGGACAGCCCACATGATACGAAATGCTGGTCCTCCTATCTCGTCAAATGGCTTCCTTCTTGAAATGACTTCCCACAGAATGATGCCCCAACTGAAGACATCACACTTCTCACTGTAGTTACTCCCTGTGTAAGAAAATGGGACTCACAATCTCTTTTCAAGGATAAGGTGCAAGGGGATTCAATAGGGGCATTTAATAAGTTAAAGAATGGTCATTCTACTTCTCAAGTACGAGGGCTTACTTGTCTCCTTTCAAAATGTCTCTAAAAAGACGACACTTTACCTACCTTCAAATACTTCCGGTGCCATCCATGCTGCACTTCCCTTGTTGTTGGTCATATATGTTTGGATATCACACGCCGTGCCAAAGTCACAGATCTTGAGTACTGTTCCTCCTGCCATTAATAGGAGACTTGGCAAGAAAAGAAAACAAAAACTATTGCTAAAAACTGAAAACTTTCACGCTAAAAACTCTTGCTATTAACCAGCTTTATGATTACAGTAACATTTCATTTTATACAAATTCCAAACAGCAATGAGACAGATAATCCTTGACTTCAAGACAATGAACCAGATACAATGACAGAGATGCCAACTTTACAGACTACAAAATAGTAATGATTCTTCCTTCAAAGAGTAATGCCAATTTAAATACATAGGACAACAGTCAATTTTAAGAGTAACCACAGTGTTTTCCAGTGTAACCACAATGTTGGCGTATATTCGGGACAGCCCTATAAATTTGAAAATATATTTGTTGGAAGACATGATGTAAAACTCACTTTGCTGGTTTGAGGTCTCTATGTATAAGTGCCCGGGGTTTCATTGAGTGTAGGTAGGCAACTCCCTTAGCACACTGTAATACCCAGCTCATTGCATTAGCTGCTGTGTAGATGGCTTGGGGTGGTCCGCCATGTAAGATATTATACAGTGAACCACCTTCAGCATACTCCATGACCAGACAAACAGGATTGCCTGTACAAGCACCGTACAACGTCACAATGTTATCATGACAGACGCGGGAAAGTTGAAGGACCTGGAATATTCAAGAAAGATATGCTGCATAATTTACAAAATTAGAAACCTCTTCAAGTCTTCTCATCTTTAACCCTCCAGTTCTCAAGGCCAAAATGGAACCATCTACCCTATATATCAAAACCTATCAAGTGACAGGTTGAATTGAAACACACACAAGCTGTGAGAGTTGGTGTTTAGTGTTTTTGATAGGCTGTGATAGTTATAAGTATAGGAGGGTTAATATCAAACAAGCGAGACATTTTGAAGTTTTTATTTTTCATTGTTTAAATCCGAGTATTCATTGCTGAGTGGTTCAGGTTACAGAAACAAATGAATAAGGGCATGGGTACCAACCCAACATTGTTTTTACAATTGTTATCAATTTAAAAACCCCAAAGAGAATGTTAAAAACTTATCAGCAGCATTTTAGATCCTAAAGCAAAAGTAAGATTATCTCCTCTTACCTCAACCCTAAATGCTTTAATCTCCTCCTCTGATTCGATCATCTTGACTGCCACATATTTGCCTCTCCATTTTGCCTTACTCACCACACCAAAGGAACCTTTGCCAACGACCTGAAAGCATCAATATCAGATTGATTAGTATTTCTTTGACAGTCTACCTGTATGCACCAATAGCAATATATCTACTGATACTACTGACCAGTCTGTAAATACTGCCGTGAAACTGTGTACAGCTCAGGATTGGATCACAGCGTCTATCATACATAATCAATCATTGAAAGTATTGAAGACTCAGCTGCATTTCGCAATGCAGCATGTTTGACTGGGACCTCCTCTCAACCCTGACCTAATCCAAGTGTTGTTCCGGAAGGAGCTTATCAGATGATACTACCGTGATATTCTACATGTACACTGCACTGGTGGCGCAACAGGGGGGGACAGGAGGACAAGAGGAGGTCCCCAATTGAAGGTGTTCACACACTTGTGTTCCTACATTTGTCTCCTTATGGGGTACTTGGAAGAAAGAGTAACAACGGGGACAATGGCACCCGACAAGGGAGTCTTTAGAAATTCAGGTACCTCACAAAGTTAATGCTATGGGTTTTAAAATTTCAACAGGGACAAAGTAAAGTCTACAATAGAGGTACCCCATAATGGGTGCAAATGTAGGTAGGCATTGACCGCGTAGTGGGGCATTTTTATTTGTTAGGTAGATTAAAATTAGGACCGAGTTATAGGGACATTTCTCTGTCCCCATAACGACTTTGGTCCCCACGACGTCTATCACACGACCAGTGTATATTCCCACAATTACGGTGCTAGACTGTGTGTTTGAGTTTGTATAGCTACATGTATTCAAACCGTGGACCTTTAACAAAGAGGACAATAGACCTTTATCATGTTGTCATTATCTTTGTCTTGTTCCCTGTATGCATTAGCAATTATGAATAGTCATTCCAATTCTTGAAAGAAGGTGCCAGACTATTTTTCCTTCCAGCCTCGGTTTGGTTACATTGATTTTAATAGGAGAAAAACAAGATGGCTGTACCATGACAAAGGTCTATAGGGTCCACGGTTGAGTCAAGATCCACGGTTTAAAATCGTGTACAAAACCAATGAGGGTCCTTGCCAAAAAGTTAAAGTATGAACAATAGGAGGACTTGTGTGTGTGTGTGTTTGTAAATACCGGCAATCGTGGACTAGGGACAAAAGTGTTAGCGTATAGACAAAGGGTCCACGATTGACCGAACGTCCACGATTGAAAATCGTGTACAAAACATATGGGAGGCCTTCCGAAAACGCAGTGGCTATTTTTACGGCGGAAAGATTTCACTTTACTGTGCCAAAAACATCTAACACAGAAAACACAAGCTTTCTTCCCCTATATTGCACAAAGATTTCCCAAATAAATTCTCAAATTTAAAGTTGTGCCAAGTGTTTATACAATTCTAAACACAGTCTGACACAGATGGATGGACTGGTTATTTTCCAAAATTTGCTATTCCTGACCGATTTTTGTGGGGGTATTAAAGTAAAATCTTTCCAAAGTAAAATCTTTCCGCAACGAGCGGGGGGGGGGGGGGGGGGGGAGTTCGACCCCCTCCCTTCGACACCCCCCCCCTCGACCCCCTCCCTTTGACCTACCCCTAGAACTATGGGGTTCCGACAGGAACCCCATAGGAAGACGCCGATTTTTCCCATAGGCTAGTACAGCAAGAATAAGAACGTCATTCCCATGCAACACGTTTCTACATTTTTCGCCGTGAATTACTTCATGGCTGCACCCAAAAATAATAATATGCCGCATTTACATCCTCACCTTGCTTGCGCCAAGTCAATTTTCGCCTGAAACGGGTCCAATTTGCGGGAAAAAAATGACAAAAATCTGCAGTCGTTCCGAAGCGATCACACACGCACACCATCGAGGAAGCCGCACACACGAAGCTCCTGTTTTGCGGGGGCCGCGGGTCGGTCAACTCAAGTCATGATTATTCATCGGAAATTTGAAGCGCGGTACGGCAGGCAACTGCCGCGTGTCCGTTATATGCCGTCTGCGACGACAGGCAATGCATGCAGACGGTATGTAAATGCGGCATATTATTATTTTGGGGGGCAGCCATGAAGTAATTCACGGCGAAAAATGTAGAAACGTGTTGCATGGGAATGACGTTCTTATTCTTGCTGTACTAGCCTATGAGAAAAATCGGCGTCTTCCTATGGGGTTCCTGTCGGAACCCCATAGTTCTAGGGGTACCTTCGACCCCCCATTGGATCCGCCCCTGATTGTAAACGTGAAAGAAATGAACAACATCATGAACATGCCGGGCAGCATGCACTCGCCTTTCCAAATTCCAGTTCGCTGTAATCTATTTCCTCTGCAAAGCTGACCTGGTGCTGGAGCTTATTAGCCATCTTCAGCCCTTTCTTTCAACGAATACTGAATAAAACAACAAAATACCTCCCCCTTCCTAAAAACAGAGAAGGACTACATTTTCAGCACTCTAGCCAAACAAATTCCCCTTCCTCCTTCGCAAACCTCCCGTGATTTCTGAAGCCCGCCCTCTAGTGATCCTTACTAATTACAGATGCATGATGGGAAGGAAATACTTTCTGAGGTTGCTAATGAATGATCAGTTTGAGAATAAAAAATCAATTTTTTTGGCAAATCCAAGCATTTTTGGGTCTGATTTTTGAGTGGAATAAGGGTAAGTATTATACCTCAAGACTGCTGTTGTTTTATTTCAATATCTGACCATGAATTCGTGAGATGTGACCATGTTATAGAAAATGACTAGTGACGGCGTCCCGTTTCTATGGCCAGGCATGGACGTACGTACATGTACACTACATGCATCGTGGGCCACCGGCACACGCGGCGATCCGCGGGTATCACTTCCTACGCTGCAGATCGCGGCGCCCTCCTGGTCTTGATGATTGCGATTTTAGTTGCTTGATTTATTTTTCGAAAAAGATGGACAAGTTATGAAATGATTGTCTATGAAATGTATTAATTGATGATTTGAAATGCCATATCCTTGAAATGATGAAAGCCTACAGAATTGAATGACTGACTATTATTAAACAGTATGAGTTTGAGCCTTTGCTTTGATGAGAGGCATGCCTGCAAAGGCTGCATACAGTTTGGTGACTGAAATTACTGATTCCCTAATACAAGTTAAATATCAAGACAAGTATCAAGATTGATGTTGTAACATTAGGTTAAGGGAAATTGAGTTATAAAGTGTTGAAAACCAAAACCTTTGATTGGTGGGATTTTTCTTTTTTCTGACAGTAGGGGGCCTAATTAGCCAAATAGACAATTGGCAAATGAGTTTTAACCTTCATGTTCATTTGATAAACCTTTTCGACATTCTCAATGCATTGTGGGTTTGGAGGCCAAACAAACCATGTAATTTATACACAAACCTATGGCACTGTGAACCAGTCCAAATATTAATTGATTTTATGCTAAATATCAATTTTAAATGGCAATAAAAATAAAGTAAATAATTGGGGAATCCCAATGTCACATTATTAGCCAATCAAAAGAGGATTTTTGCAATCATGACAACGAACATGTGACCAATGCGACCAATCACGTCTGTTCAAATGTACTTGCTCTTCTAATGCCAGTTAGGGCTGATGCAGTTCCCATGATGCTTTGAGAATGTCGAAAAGGTATATTGCAGTCTTTGATTCTGTCCTTTTTGCTAATTCAGCATAACCACGAGCTAAAATTGCAGACATGATGGAACAAGTTCATCTCGCCGGCGAAGATGAAGATGAGTTGTACTCTGGCTACAATGATTACAACCCACTCTTCGATACAGAGGTAAAACATAAACATGCACAATGCTGATGTGGTTATAATTAGCAAAAGAATATTGGTTGGTTTATTTTTTGATAAATAACCCTTTCCGTGTGTTAAACCTTTTTGTGTGCTTACTGCTTTTACACCTGCACATTACAATTTGAATTCCCCGACTAAATATGCTGTCGATATATATTATGTGACTTAGGGAAAGCCTGTGCATGGCAAAAATTGGTTTGTGATCAGTTCACCAGAAATTCATATTTAAAATAGTTATAACCAGTGTCTGTTTGTTAATTTGTAGAATTTACAACAAGACGAGGGGTTTCAGAATGCAGTCAAGACAAGTCATGGACGTCGCCCACCTGTAAGTACTTGTACACTACAGCGTAATACTTCATTCCCCTTGTCCAGATATACATATTCTACATTAAACCTAATCCCTGTGACATTTTTACTAGGAAGTGCCCTCATACAACCTGTCAAACTCCAACACTGTGCAGTATACCTATGGCACATTCTTTGTACTTTGGCAAATTGGGGCATCATAGCTCCATGTAAAGTAATAGTGCCAAGGGTGTACAGTCCTGAACCCATCAAAATGCAGTATGCTTTTGGATTTTGGCAGATTTGGGATGGCTAGTGTTAAATAAAGCCCAAACATATTACTCTCACTTTAATGAGGCTAACTCAAAGTTAGGTCCAAAGGCCAATATCATAATAAATGTTTTGTTAAGTTACAGTCTTCTTTAATTTCAGATCATTTCTTCGTCATTAATTAATTGTTGATTTAAATTCATGTAGATGACTGCAACTCGTCAATTTGCGATACAACGCGGGCAGATGGGCACGGCTGCAGGGGTAAACCAGATATAACAGTCATACAGATCAAATTAAATGTGCACTATATTATTACTTAAGCAAGCTAATTAATCATGATGCTTTTTATTAGGCATACAAATTCACTTGACTCCAAGAAACTTTTTTAATTCTTTGTTTGTTTTTTTACTTTAGACTCGCCTGAGGACGAGTTTAGTCTCATCAATGGGGGCTCGGCCCACTACTGGCATAGCTGCTGCGGTAAGTAACATTAAGACATGATTGTCGGTAGCCCTGACCTTTCCAAATCCCGAATCCTCTGCCAAATGGAGGATTTGGATGAGGGTCTTTGGAAGTTGAAGCATCAGAGGATTTTGCAGGAATGAGGGCATTAGAGGAATTTTGCCTCTGGAGGAAAATTGAGAATCCGGGTATTCGGGCCAAATCTTGTGCTGGATGATTTTGGAGGTTTGAAGTTACTGGAGGATTTTGCAGAATTCAGGCAGTGGTCCCCAGCAACAAACATTGGAGGATTTTGGAATCGGAGGATATTGGAGGAATTTAAGTTACATGTAGGAAAAATGATGTAGGGAGCTAGACGGTAAATTGATTGCATAGGAAAATCAAGGAAAGGAGCCATTCTGTGGAACACCCATATAATCATATCAAAATGTACAGTACATTCTTTCGATTCACAGGTTTGGAGTCCCCCATCCCTTTGTAATTATCAAGGACCCCACCCCCTACCCCCATGAGAGGTTACTAAAACTGGATTTTAATGGTGTTTATTATAGGATGGTAGTGTAGCCAGACCAATGACAGCAGTCAAGGCGGCCGGCTACTCATCCACCGGACGTGGTCAGCAATTTGACCCCATGAACCAGGCATCAAAAGGCCCAGCACCTCCGCTGGAAACCAAGAATGAAGACACGTAAGTAGAGCATGCTAGTATGATGTATTAACTACTGGAATGATCTTAGGGAGCATTTCATATTGTCCAGGATGCGGTATTGGTTGCGGTACCGCTGTTTTTCTTTGCGGCGCCGCATTCTTTACCTCAAGACCTGCTGATGAATGGGAAGCAAGGTGGCTTGAATAACTGAATAATCATGAGGACAGAACTGAAGTTTGGAGCTCATTAAAGCCCAGTTGCTTTGTAAAAAGATTTCAAGTTTGCAGCGGTCAGACCATGGACAAAGAACCCCAGTAGTGGAGGTCTTACTGCGATTAATGTTCATTAACCCTTTCAGCCCCAATGGCGACTATAGTCGCCCGTGCACTATACCCCTCTTCAGCCCCAATGGCGATTAAAGTCGACCATGAAGTGCTTAGTGTGTAAACAATGTGGGCACCAGAGGCTGCATGCCAATAAACAATGTGGGGCTGAAAGGGTTAAGACCTCTGGGGTGGAACGCTTTAATTTCCCATAGTCCTCCGAGATGGATTAGCCAGAGAGCCAGGGGATTGATGATGCCGCAATTGGATTCTTTGTAAAGCCGGAAGACCACACACTCCTTATAAATAATACGGTGACGAAACTGCTTGTATTCACTGACCTGTATAGAAAGTGCTCATTGATACTGGCCCGCAACAAAATAGTGTTACTGCAATTGATAGCGCTTTCAGACATTATGAAATGATTCCTTGACCATGTACATCGTCAAGCCCATTGACATTAAACCTAATGTGTGCACCTGTTTTCCTCCAGGCCAGAGGAAAAGATCAAGAATCTTGAGAAGCAGGTGAACAGTTTGATTGAGGCAAGCTGCTTTGCTCACAGCCAAGGAGAGTTCAGCCTGGCACTTGATAAGGCTAAGGACGCCGGGAGGAAGGAACGAGTGCTTGTCATACAAAGAGAACAGCTTTCCAATGGAGACCAAGTCAATCTGGATTTGACGTACTCTGTAAGTTTGCGGTACCCTATCAATATTATCATTGTTTGACTGTCACGGTAAATAGATTGGTCACTTCAACCTTTTAGAAGAAAACAAGATATCAAAATTAATTTGAGTGGGACTCTAACCTAGTTCACAGCGGTGACGGGCAAGGAAGAACTACCTCACCAATGAAATGTTAAAAACAGTTGTACTCCGGAGTGCAGACTACATTACCAGTTAACCTACCTCTTGAATACGGAAGACGGCCGAAGCCACAGTTTAAAAAGACCACCTGGCCGGTTGTTATCCATACGTGCATTCCTGCACGTATACAATCCATTAATGTTTTAAATATTGTTCTTAAATGGGAGTGTAATGAATAGATGGACCTTTTTCAAACAAAGCTTTCATTCACACAAAAGGGGGGCTCCGAGTGTGATGAATACAACAACTCTATTCAGTGTGGGGCCTATTGTTTGCATTTCTGCTTGGCTGCGCAGCTCGTTCTTGGCATACCAGACCCCCATCAATAACAGCCAGACACAAGGGGTTAAGAGAACTGGAACTCCAGCCTCAGTGCTAAACTCTAAGGGGATAACCATTATTAGACCCAAGATGCCAAATACTGATTTATATTCAAAACCTCATTGAGACCCAGGTGGGATTCGAACCTTATTTAAACCTGTCCTCGATGTCATCACAGGTCCTGTTCAACCTAGCCAATCAGTATGAAGCCAACGAGATGTTCCAAGAGGCTCTGAACAGCTACCAGGTCATCGTCAAGAATAAGATGTTCTCCCATGCCGGGCGACTCCGAGTCAACATAGGTAACATCTACTTCAAGCAGAGGAACTTCCCCAAAGCCGTCAAGTATTACAGGATGGCGTTGGATCAGGTTCCTAATACACACAAGGAGATGAGGTCAGTCTAACGATGTATTAACTGAAAAAAAAGCCTCTAGGTTTTGTTAAAATATAAGCAAAGGATTTCATTTTCATAAGTGTAGTGTCTAAAATGCATTTGTTCAATGTGTGAATATGTCATCATTATATTAAGTTTCAATTCTTAGAATTAAATTAACACAAATTATCATCCGCGGGAAGTTATTTGTTTATCTAAAGCAGAGCACAACACTCAATAAGGGAAATCAGCTTCAACACCGTGCATTTTTTTTTCATGTTGGTCACGGTCTCAGAAGTTGTGGTCTCAGACTCGATCTTGCCCTGCAAAAGTCTCGGTCTCATAAGCCTTGGTGTGGGTCTCGGACATGAAGGTCTTGACTACAACACTGGTCATTATATTAAGTTTCAATTTTTAGAATTAAATTCCTTTTTATAGCAATAAGGTCATTATTTCTTATTCAATTGGACAGTGTGAATCTAAAGCACATGAACTCTGATGAAGAGCATTATTCAATTTTTGTGTGAAAAGAGAGGTCTTATGTCAAATTTTAAAAAGTGCAAATGTCACCAGCGATTGCCTATATTTTGAAATTAAAAAAAATCTTTCTTGTCTTTAGAATAAAGATCATGAAGAATATTGGCATTGTGTTTGTGAAAATGAGTCAGTACAGCGATGCTATCACATCCTTTGAACACATCATGACTGAGAAGCCAGATTATGAGACGGCATTCAACTTATTGCTCTGCTACTACGCAACAGGAGACAGAGACAAGATGAAACGTACATTCCAACAACTGCTGTCAGTTGATTTGAATCTAGATGATGAAGATAAATACTTACCACATCCTGTAAGTGTACACAGATAGACAGACGGACAGACAGACAAACAGACAGTGAAAACCAAACTGACAGACACAAGATTTGGTGTACGTTTCAACAACTGCCGTCATCAGTTGATCAGAATCTTGACGATGAAGATAAATACCACAACTTACTTACCTGTAAGACAGAGAGATATGCAAACTGACAAACATACAAACTGACAAACATACAAACTCACAACTACACGAGATGAAGCATACGTTCCATTACCTAAAGAGAATTTATCTTAATCTGGACTACGATAAGTTTGTTACTGCATTCTGTAAGTTTAGGCCAGCAGTCAATGATGGACAGACAAATAGATACATGAAAACTGACAGATGAGTTCAAGTCTCATCCAATTTAGCAGTTTAAATTTTCTCAAATTTTCTCTATTTCTCTGAGATTTTTGTCTTCACCCAAAGCTAAATCCTTGAGTCAACTTGTGTGATTTATCATCTTTTCTTTTCTAGGATGACAAGCATGCCAATCTAGTCCTTGAGGTCATCAAGAAAGATGCCTTGAGAGAGAAAGAAAAAGAGACGTGAGTTTGCCATCTTCCATTCATTTATCTATGAGGAATATCCTATTCAGATTCTTCAGAGTGTTAATTACTGCAGTAATATACAAAACTGTCAAATTTAACATTGTACGTCACACAATCCACAAGGGAAACTGACTAGGTAAATTTGAATACATTTTCAAAGTGAACAAAGAAACTGGCACGAGCGGGATTCGAACCTGCGACCTCCGGGCTACCGTACCGGCGCTCTACCAACTGAGCTATCTTGCCCTATGTTGGCGGTCTCCCAAATTGTCAGTATCTTCGAGCGCCCACTCGAACAAAGATACTGACAATTTGGGAGACCGCCAACATAGGGCAAGATAGCTCAGTTGGTAGAGCGCCGGTACGGTAGCCCGGAGGTCGCAGGTTCGAATCCCGCTCGTGCCAGTTTCTTTGTTCACTTTGAAAATTTAACATTGGTAAGGTTTCAGCAAAGTAAAATAAATTGCAACTTTAAGTCATAGCAGTATAGGCACTCATGTTTGTAGACATTTCCCCTTCAGTCCATACCTGGGATATTCCACATTACGCAGCATGACTTCAGATCCCATAACCTGGGCTCTATGGATCTTGTGTAATGTATGTGGCACTGAAATGGCTAACAACCAGAGTGTATTGGTATTGGTAACAAATGCCCTAAATCACCATCTTTAACCCTAACTCCCTACATCATTTTTCCTACATGTGTAACCAGAATCCTCCAATATTTCTTTCGATTCCAAAAATCATCCAATGTTTGTTACTGGGGATCACTGCCTGAATCCTACAAAATCCACCAGTTGGTTTTAGATAAACACCCCAGTAACCTCAATCCTCCAAAATCATCCAGCATCAGATTGGGCCTGATGACCTGGATCCTCCATTTTCCTCCAGAGGCAAAAAATCCTCTAATGCCCTTAATCTGCGGCAAAATCCTCCGATGCTTCAACTTCCAAAAACCCTCAATCCTCCAAATTATGGGAAGGTTTAATAAGGATATAATGATTTCTGTTGGTTTCAACCATGTTTCCGCTGTAGGAAGGAAGGAATGGAGCGTTGTGTGATGGCTGGAGCTAAGTTGATCGCACCTGCTATAGAGCAGAGCTTCTCAGCCGGATACGACTGGTAAGATTGTATCAGAGTTGTATTCGAGTCCCTGCAAGTCCTTTCACAAGTCCCTGCAAGTCCATCACAAGCCCTCCAGTCCTAATTCAAATCACAAGCTATTCAAATGAGCTTTAACAAAGGCATTCCTTTGTCATTGTTCATCCAGTTACTTGTGAGCGGTTTTATGAATGGACTTCTGACTGGGCTTGCGAAAGGACTTGTGAAAGGACTTGCAGGGACTCGAATACAACTCTGGATTGTATCTCATTCCACTAACGAGCGGAGCGTAATGAATAGTATAAGATTTGACAACACATCACGTAACACTGTGACCCACTTGAGATCATGAGGGGAGGTGAAAGCAATTCAAAGATTTGTTGTTTAACAAATGGTTGAAGGGGGAGGGGGTGAGTTTATCTCACCGACAGTGGAAGTTACCCTGTCTGGGTCTATAGGTCTGAAAAGTAGGATAATTTCTCTGGAATCTGTTGAAAAATTATCCTCTATTTAGATCTGGGCCAAGGAAAACCGTAAGGGTGGCAGAGTTGGCAATTCAAAATGTCGCCAACCCTACCACCTCTGATCGTAACCCTTTACCTAGAGTGACTTTTAGCCTTGTATTGGGTGATTTCAATTTTGTTTAAATGTTGTTAAACTGATAGCATGTTGATTTCACTTGGTTAACTGGCTCCACACAAATAATTACAGACATTTGTGCTTATTTTTAGGAAACAACTCTATTTTTGAAACTTAGTCCAATGCGAACGCGGCTTTAGACTAACTATTGTCAAAAGTTACCGTATGTGATGGTTAACATTCCACTGTGGTTATTCTTCCGTGCGTCCGCACTTGGATTACACGGCTCGCGGAAAGTCCTTGGCCAGATAAACTATCCAGTGACATGTCCTCTGTGGTTTTGTAGAACGCGCTAAATTTACACGCATTTCATTGTGTATGCCAGCGCCATTTGTGTTATATTCCGAATCAACATGAAGCGACAATCAAACTCCTGATCATTTCTAGGATATCCCTCATCGTGTAGATCAAAGTAAAATAGCAGAAAACGACAGAAATGCGGCTCAGCATTCGCTAAAGTTAACAACAGTTTCATGTCATCGTGCGTGCATTCAGTCAGAACTGCAGCTATAGTACACAATTCATGGGGCCAAGCGCGCGTCCAGTAAGCTCGCAAAATCACAGAGGCATGTGTAACCTGGGAAAATGGTCACGAAAATTTACAATCCTAAAGGCCTGTTTCAAAATGATCAAGTCGCAATTTATTTAAGAGAACTGGCACAAAGAAAAAGCAAGAAACGGACTTAATTAAAATACGCTTCTCAGAAAAGAAATTATTCAGAGTTGTCCACAAACCAGAAATAAACAGGCTGCTACTAATCTTACATTTCGCAGACACAGGGGAAAACTTTCTTCATGGGCCTTTCTACTTGAGATTATCAAACTGGAATTAAGGATCGATCACAGGAAAAAACTTGAAGGGTGACCCCCAAAAAAGAAAAAAGCTCTTTTGTAAAAAACAATAAAACAGAAAAAAAAAAATCAAATTTGGGAAAAAAGAAGGTAAAAACCAACACAGTGCCAATACCGGATTGCCCTAGAATGATTTCAGACAGAGCCCAAAATATCTAAAGAAAAAAGAAACACTAGAGGAATATAATTAAGAATTCTGCCAGGTATTCAGTACACAAATCAAAATACACTTCAAAGAACAGAATAAACTATTGTGAATGAGTGAATAAAAGAATACAAAGGCCGTACTGTTATACTCAGCTACAGCTACAATGTAAAAGATAACGATAAAAAACAAGGTCACCAGACAAAACAACCCAAGCTAACCATCCATGCTGTATGAGAGTAATGTCCATGCCTATATACCAAACACTATTTAAAGAACCCAACTTTCCTTGTGAATACCAAATAAACTACATCTACTTATCCTCAAAGCCAAACTGTGACCGAAAGCAAGACCCAGCCATCCAGGCTGGCAACATGTTAGTGTAGCTGTTACGCCCCAACTATGGTCATGGTACCAACTACACTTGGGCCAGTCCCATCTGTAGTTGGGCCGGTACCAACTAGAACCGGACAGTTGGGAAATCCCAACTATAGTTGGGACTAAACACGACGGGGGGTGTCGTATTTATTTGTAAGGCGCATGACTGAAAAAGCCATTCGTCATGATTATGCATGACACGGGGTTTGGGGCTGCACTGTTATGCAAATCTCTGGCCGGGCCGGCCACGTGTATAAACATGTACATATATATGTACAATGGTGCATGGACGGTTATGAAAAATTGAAGGCCGGGAGTGGGGTCATTATTGATCTCCAAGGGGGGGGGGGGGGGGGGGGGTTGGTTGTGTCGGGGGGGGGGAGTTGTGTCGGGCGCGGGCGGCATGGTCGCTTTCATGCTACTTCGCGTCGCTCATACACATGAAAAACAGTTTCACGTACACTCTTGAACAAAAGGAAACAGACATAATGTTTTGTTTCCTCAAATATTTTATTAGCATGTGATTGGGGTAATAGTCTCAGAGTGCCGAATACACTTGTCTCGATTCCTTCACATTTTTCGTCTGTAACAATACAAAAATACCCTGCAATTTTATATCAATTCGTTAATTATTTATTATTTAAATAAAGTGAAATGTGTTCAAGTAATAAGAATGTGTTTATAAGTAATAAGAGTTTTTTAAGTGCCTAGTGCAGTCCATCCCTCCCAACCATAGTTGGGACCACCACTTTGTTGCAGGCAATGCATAACATGGCTGATAATTTTTAAATACGGTGAAATTGTGTTCAAGTAATAAGAATGACTTTTCAGTGCCCAGTGTAGTCCCATGCTACCATAGTTGGGACCAGCTACTTCAATCCTGGCCCAACTGTGGCAGGCAGCAACCATAACATGGCTGATAATTGTTTTAATACAGTGAAATTGTGTTTAAGTAATAACGAGTATTCAGTGCTTAGTGCAGTCCCAACCATAGTTGGGACTACTACTTCAATCCTGGCCCAACTGTGGCAGGCAGCAACCATAACATGGTTGATAATTTTTTAATAAAGTGAAATTGTGTTCAAGTAATAAGAATGAGTATTCAGTGCCTAGCGCAGTCCCAACCATAGTTGGGACCACTACTTCAATCCTGGCCCAACTGTGGCAGGCAGCAACCATAACATGGTTGATAATTGTTTAATAAAGTGAAATTGTGTTCAAGTAATAAGAATGAGTATTCAGTGCCTAGCGCAGTCCCAACCATAGTTGGGACCACTACTTCAATCCTGGCCCAACTGTGGCAGGCAGCAACCATAACATGGTTGATAATTGTTTAATAAAGTGAAATTGTGTTCAAGTAATAAGAATGAGTATTCAGTGCCTAGCGCAGTCCCAACCATAGTTGGGACCACTACTTCAATCCTGGCCCAACTGTGGCAGGCAGCAACCATAACATGGTTGATAATTGTTTAATAAAGTGAAATTGTGTTCAAGTAATAAGAATGAGTATTCAGTGCCTAGCGCAGTCCCAACCATAGTTGGGACCACTACTTCAATCCTGGCCCAACTGTGGCAGGCAGCAACCATAACATGGTTGATAATTGTTTAATAAAGTGAAATTGTGTTCAAGTAATAAGAATGAGTATTCAGTGCCTAGCGCAGTCCCAACCATAGTTGGGACCACTACTTCAATCCTGGCCCAATTGTGGCAGGCAGCAACCATAACATGGTTGATAATTGTTTAATAAAGTGAAATTGTGTTCAAGTAATACGTACGTATTACTTGAACACAATTTCACTTTATTCAGTGCTTAGTGCAGTCCCAACCATACAATGTAGTTGGGACCACTACTTCAATCCTGGCCCAGTCGTGGCAGGCAGTAACCACAATTACATGGCTGATATTTTTTAAACAAATGATGAAATTATGTTCAAATTGGTTAAATAGTGAAGCGTTGGCGTTGCTGATTTCGTCCATGGTATGATGTTTAGCAAGCTTGGCCTACTAACCATAAATAATAGCCGGCTGGCCAGCCACGTGCGTCGAACCCACGAAACTTCCTTTCCAAGCCTGGTGCGCACCATACGATTATTGTAATTTATGCATATATTCACGTGCGGTTCCGTATCCCCGCCCTTCAGTCCCAACTGTAGTTGGGATATCCCAACTACTCCGTCGCAGTTGGGACCGGTCCCAACTACAGTTGGAGCCGGCCCAGGTATAGTTGGGACAATGCCATAGTTGGGGCGTAACATAGCCACAAGGCACAGTCAAGGTACACCAACAAAACTTGCCTAACCAATGTTATCAAACCCACTCAGCATTTGGCAATAACAAAAGGACTAAAGTATAAGTCTAAAATCTATTAGCACTAGTACTGCTGCCCAGAGTAACATGAAACCTCCTGTGTCAGGGCTAGATCTCCCAAGGGCAAATTTACCTAACTCCCAACTAGACTGGCATGGTCTCTTCCTACCTCCATAATCCAGCACATTTACTTCACCATACAAGCCTACACATGCAAACAAGTCTATGTACAAGCAAAAGTCTGAGGTGCTTGACTGAAACACGTCTATTCACTATCTCTGGGTCAGACAATGAGCTAAAGGCCACGTGTCCCCCTAAAACTAAAGCTGGACTATCAATCCAAAAACTGCACATTGATCAAATACAATGCAAACAAAAAGATGTAAAATATCACTCTTCTAGATGGCGCATAAAGTCAAAAGATTATACAAAAAAAGAAGAAAGAATACAAGTAAAACTCCAAACTAAATCGCTACTGAATTCTTCACCGAAAAAAATGAGAATTAATTCTACTCAGTCATCAAAACTAAAAAAATGGCTGACCGATACTTATCAAACTTGTTATGAATATAAAATGGGTAGAAATTATAATTATAAGTAAAACAAAACAAAATACTTCGAAATGGAAAAAGACACATGTTTCGTAGTCGTCCACAGCAGTGACAAAAAATCAAAAGTCATCACTAGGAGTGTAAAAAATATCCCTGATTTTGTAACCAAATACACCCAAATAATGGAAAAACTCACCAGAACGGAATAGCAGACGAGTCAATCAAGGCATGGTTGGGCTGGGGGAAATTTTGGCTGTTCCCTCTTCACTGCCTGTCTGCTGAATGGCATGCACCACACACTAGGATAGGGACATTCTTAAGTGTTTATGTAATCTGGGGAGAAGGCCACTCTTGTTACCATGTGAAGCGCAGAGGAAACTTCACCAGGGCGAGTCTTAGTCAAAACAAAAAAATGCACAGGGGAACTACTCCTATAACAAAACAAAAAAAGGAATTTAAAAAAACAGCAAAGAGAAATTTGCCAAAAATTTACTTACTGCTGCGGAGGGTAAAACCGACGATCGACACTTGACAATTTGGCAAGTTTACCGGCTATCCGCATTGGACTTAATTTGGTTAAGTTGACAACAGTCTCCGTAGGTTTTACCAAAAAAAGTCCAATGCAGACACGGCTTAAGAGTTCTTTTCGTTTCTTGCTAGGTGTGTTGACTGCGTGAAGCAATCAGCGTACACTGATCTGGCTAATGACCTGGAGATCAACAAAGCTATTATGTACCTCAAGCAGAAGGAATTCACGCAGGTAATAACTCATACTGGATAGTAGCCATCTTGGACATGTGCCCAGAGGTCTTGTAATCAACATGAAGTGGGTCACATTTTTGGTACCAGTCCATTTTATATTTGCTTCATTTTGACCCTTCAAGTTGCATTGGTGTTATAATCAGTGATTGTGATCTGTTTTTATTCAGGCTGTGGAGGTTCTCAAGACATTTGAGAAGAAAGATTCCAAGTGTGCATCCGTGGCAGCAACCAATCTCTCCTTTATCTACTTCTTACAATCAGAATACCAACTCGCTGAGAAATATGCTGAAGTTGCCATGACAGCGGATAGATATAACCCTGCAGGTAAGGATGGGCGGGATTAGAAGGAGGAGTGGGACTTATGTTTTCAGATTGCTGGAAATTTGCTTTTACCTTGATGGGAAATTGGCTTTCTCATTCAAGAGTATTTTCAAATTTGAGGAATTTTTAACAAGTGAAAGGGATGGGAGTTGCATTTCAATATTTGCTTGACGTATACATTGTAAGATTTTACATATTTTTGTTGCAGCTCTGGTGAACAAGGGCAACTGTCTGTTTGTGCAAGGAGAAATGGAGAAATGTAGAGATTATTACCAGGAAGCATTGAGGACAGAGGCGTCATGTACGGAGGCACTCTACAATCTAGGCAAGTAGTCAACAATTCTGTAGATAGGATTACAGGATAAATTAGGGGAAGGATTAGTAAATGTTAGCTCAAGATGACATTCATAAGGGCCAAATAATCATGAATATGGAAAGCATGGTCGTAAATCCAGGGGGGTGTGGGGATATATCCCCCACTTTTTGACCAGGGGATGGGCCATTGGATCATACCCCCAGATTTGTGTGGTGATAAGAAACAAAAAAACAATGCTGATTTCCAGGTTATCTTGTAACTTTCCAACAGTCAAAATGTATAAAAAACAGAAAACAAACGGAAGTACAAAAGCTTTGCACCGTTGTGTTGTCCGGCTTAGGGACATAAGTGTGCATACATGTACGTGCACTGTATATATCTCCAAAGACAAGAGAAGAAAGGAAACACAAAGAAACCTTTCAGTCCTCGAACGTAGAGTCTTTTGTTGAAATCGGTCCTCGAACGTAAGGATACGTGCTTAGTCTATGCGGGTTGGTTATATTAAAGGAACAATAGGAAACACAAAGCATTGTCCTCGGACGTATTGGGGAAGTACGACTAAGTGTACCGCCTGTGTATCATGAAAAGTGCCCCCTAGTGTCATATTGTCTCCATCCCCCCTCCCCCCAATGTTTTGGAATTTCTTTGGTCGGCAGGGAATTTAGTGATCCCCCATCCTCCACTCGCCGACATGGATTTACGCCACTGATGATGGAAAGTAGAGGTTTTTTTATTTTTTTTTATTTTAAGTATTACAGTCTGGAA
Organism: Hippasteria phrygiana; assembly: GCA_037893225.1. Taxonomy (NCBI): domain Eukaryota; kingdom Metazoa; phylum Echinodermata; class Asteroidea; order Valvatida; family Goniasteridae; genus Hippasteria; species Hippasteria phrygiana. The sequence continues at coordinate 1,796,428 of JAZGUH010000172.1, read as the reverse complement.
AAGAATATTAAGGATCTTTGAAATCTTGACGTCTCAGTGTCTGCAGTCTGATCTTTTCGTCATAAATTTTGTGAAACATTGATACGATAATTGCACAAAGTATGTCTACAGATAACACAAGATGGATATTGTGGTGTGAAGACTGCTTACCTCAATAACAAGATTGAAATGTTTATAGTAAACAAGCAAATGAAGCCGATAGTATTTTTCTTTCTAATCTTTTAGGGTTGGTGAACAAGAAGCTCGGCCATCTTGAAGCATCCTTAGACTGTTTCTTGAAGCTGCACGCAATCCTCAGGAATAATGCTGAAGTCTTATTCCAGATAGCTAGCATGTATCCTTTATTTCACTTTGCCTACGTGTACATGTTCCACACAGAGTGTCAGTAGTTAATCCATTGCGGCGGCTGTTATTGATAGTGTGCTGGTATGCCAGGATTGGGAGCTGTGCAGCCAAGCATAAACACAAACAACAGGCACCACATTGATGAATAGAGTGGTCCTATTCATCGCACTGGGAGCCCCCCTTTCGTGTGAATGAAAGCTTTGTTTGAAAAAGCTCCATCTATTCATTACACTCCCATTCAAGAACAATATTGTTCAGAAACAGAATGGATTGAGTAAGTACAGGAATGCGCCTATAGATGGCAACCAGCCAGATGGTCTTTTTCAAACCACGGCGTTGGCTGACAAGTGTGTTCCAAGCAGTTTTGTAGTCGAGACCATTTCAAGACCATGCACAAGACTATGCACAAGACCATGCACAAGACCAGCTTGTAACAGGCACAAGTAACAGGCATAAACCATGACAAAGAATTGCTTTTGTTACAGTTCATTTGAATAGCTTAAGACTTGGATTAAGACTGCTGGTCTTGTGCTGGTCTTGTGCTGGTCTTGCGCTGGTCTTGCAGGGTCTTGTGTGGTCTTGTGATGGTCTTGACTACAACACTGGTTCTAAGCTGACTTGCTTGGGAACTCTTATCCACTTTCTTAAGCCACTCCCTTATATTATCCTCCTTGACCACGCCCTACCCAGCTATGACATGTTAGAAGACACCCCACAGGCTACAGAGTGGTTTACTCAGCTGATCAGTATTGTACCTACGGACCCAGCGATCCTATCCAGACTTGGGGAGTTGTTTGACAACGAGGGGGATAAGTCACAGGCTTACCAGTACCACTATGAGGTTAGGAATTTTAGCTTATGTTTGTCAGTGAAAGTAATGATGACAACGGATTTCCATTTAGTTAATAATACAAGAATTTGTAGCCTTTTCCAGGTGTGAACTAATGGGTTTTAAGTTGAATTTTGAATTGTGTTGTTTTGCACTGCATGGAAATTAATTCATTGGATTTTGATGGTCTAAGACATTCCTAAGCTTAATGCAAAAAGCAAAGTCTGTCACGAGCCAATGTGGCCCATCAGGCCGGCGTTTATCTCCGGTTTCTGTAGCATAAACGACTGAGAATATTTCTATTCCCCCTGGACGGGATGCTAGTCCATCGCAGGTTACTCCCCAGCTAATGCTGGTACCCATTTATACTCCTGGGTGGAGAGAGGCAAGTGGGGATGAAGTGGCTTGCCCAAATACACAACATATGGCCAGTAGCTGGATTCGAACCCCTGACCCTCTGATCATGAGTCACAAATTCTAACCATTAGACCACACACTCCGAGATGGCTTAATGGAATCTATTTATTCAGCTGGAAACAATAACTTTCATCAATTCGTTTTTTTCTTTTTATATTGCCATTTTTTTAAAGAGAATTAAAGCAATGGATTTGAATTTGACTTGGTATTGTATTTTTTTTCTCCAGTCATTCCGCTACTTCCCCTCGAACATTGAAATCATTGAGTGGCTCGGTGCGTACTTCATCGACTCCCAGTTTGTAGAGAAAGCCATTCACTACTTTGAGAGAGCCGCAGTGATTCAACCGAACCAAGTCAAATGGCAGCTGATGATAGCCAGCTGTCACCGAAGGAGTGGTAAGTACCTAGACAGACGGACAGACAAACCAACAGAAACACACAAGATATGTCTTTATTCTGTTTGCTTTAGGCCGTGTCCGAATTACTTGGCTACGGCTTGAAATTACACACACGTCTATGGGAAGTGACTGCAGCCGCTACCATAGATATGTGTGTAACATCCAGCCATAGCCAAGTAATTCGGACACTGTCTATCTTTGAAAATTACAGATTACAAATGGACTAAACAAAATTGTCTAATACCTTTGTTTCAATTTTTTTATTTTATTGCAGGCAACTACCAGCAGGCTTTGGAGACGTACAAACGCATCCATAAGAAGTTCCCTGATAATATCGAATGTGAGTATAAACCTGAAGGAATGATCATCACTGGTTGCTATGTTTCAGTGTCTTTGAATCTTCTTTCTTGCATCAGTTTTGCTCAATCTGGCAATTTGCCTCCTCTTACAACATTTGCAAACATCAAAAATCAAACTACCGAATTATTATGAAATACCTTCATTGTAAGTAAATCTCAAGTATCCTGTGAAATCATGGCACCTGGTGTGCTGTCATTTTCAAGAAAAGTGGAATTTTTGTATCAATTTCCAGTGATTGTCGGCCGACAATCGGTGGAAATAGTCTAGTTCCTCGACCTGATAATTCCCTGACATCTATTTATTGCTCCGTTTTGTCTGAAGTGGGGTCAGGGAATCAGACTACTAGAACAGCATTCTTTTCTTCATCTTCTGTTTTCCCAGCATTTATGCACACAAAACAGATCAGTGTTACAGTATTTTCTATAAAATACTAACCTCCAAATCCATTCATTTCTGAAAATTACAGCAAAAGCAAATGTTGTATACTAGCTTTAAAGCCAAGACGTCATTGATTGCACCTTGATACTTACATTTCCGTCATGCAGGCTTGAAGTTTCTGGTTCGTCTTTGCTCTGATCTTGGTTTGAAGGAAGCTCAAGAGTATGCCACGAAGCTTAAGAAGGCAGAGAAGGCAAAGGAACTACGAGAACAGGTAGGAGCAATCAATTGATGCGACACTAGCAATACTAGTCAATCAATTAGTCAATCAATACCCATTTATCAACTATTCAATCAATCATGAATAGACCAATTCTCATATCATTTGTACAGCTAATCAATAGGTCAGTTTATCAATTTGTCTTAATCAATATCTGCCTTTAACCCTCCTATAGTTATAACTATCACAGCCTATCAAAAAATCTACCCATCAACTCTCACAGCTTGTGTGTGTTTCAACCTGTCACTTGATAGGGTAGTTGGCTCCATTTTGGCCCTTAGAGAGAGAGGGTTAAATAAATTCAGGCATTCAAGTATTCCGACTTTTCCTACTTTTCCTAAAAAAATTACCTTGCTCCTACTTTGCTATTTTTTCCTTCTTTTTCCTATTTTTTGTATCCCACATAAACGAAAAATGAAATCTCATTGAATATTTGTGTATAACAGTGTTACACACTGTTATATGGAAATCACACAATGAAGGGCTTGGGTGCAGGAGTACTTTACTTCCAAGTGCTTAGGATGCAGCACAAGAGTTGTGAGTACAGAACATGCCAAATGAGGCTTGTGATGCTGTGGACATGGATTAGTATGAAGGAAAACTACTCCTGAAAGCCCGCAAACTACTATTCTCCTACTTTTTCACCCGGGTCTGCTTGAAAGCCTGTGAATCAAATTATCTATTTAATTATTTATTCATTCAGTTAATCAATCAGTGGAATTTTCTATGAAATTCCTATTTTTATCTAGCGTGCAAGCAGTGGCAATCGTCGTACTGGTAGTGGCCGTAGCACTCGTGGTGGTAGTGCTGGTAAGTCCATGACCAAAACTTAAACTTGATCATCCACAAAAATCAAATTGTAATGAAATTTGTTTGTTGCATGCTGTAGTATTTGTATGCACTTGGTGATTGGGCATTACCATAATCCCCGCAGTGAAAAATTCCTCCATGATTTTATTTTCACCTTTTATTTTGCAACATCAGCAAGTTGCTTGCTCCTACCATTTTTTTCAACCCATTCCCTCCAGGCATGAGATTTTTCAGACTTTTATCTGAATTCAGACGTTTTTAATCTCAGAGAAAGACATTATTATAATAGAAAGATATGTATTTTTCAGATATTTCATCAATTTTCAGACTTTTTTCTTCATTGAAAATCTCATCCCTGTCCCTCAAAACGTGATATATATTTTCTCCTTACTCCATAAAAATGTGTCTTTATATATTGTTAATCAGTGTGCTAAACAAGACCAATAATTGTATATCTTTTGAGAAATGTGAGTTTTTGTTATGATTTTGTGGATGTCTGGTGTTTGTTTGCAGGGGGTAGTGCCCACAGTATGCGAGGTGGCAGTGCAGGTATGTTATGTATAACACTTCTTACATCTCACTCTGATATGCAGCTACTAATGACTGATTCATTATGGGATTTATACTCTCACATTTGGTGGCACTTCACATATTTGAGTTGAATGCACAGACAGAGAGTACAGTACTTCAATAATCAAAGAGAACAAGTTGGGCTTGCCACTGCGTCGAGATTAAGGCATCATCTGAGGCCTCATCAAGTGTAGAGTCTGAGTCAGTGAAGGTCAAAGGGGAGACAAGAAGGTCAAGTCTGATTCTCAAGTGTTCGTGTTGATTCTATCAATTTTTCCATCACATTATTTCATAATGAAGGTTTTAATGTTCAGTTTATATGATTTGTTTTAGATAAACCTACTGATTGATTGATTCACCTGTCATTCTTTAATTCTTTGTATTCTACACCACTGTAACTTATTTAACACCTGTTTTATGCTGTGCACGTTTCCCTTATATTATTTCCATTAATTTACCTACTGCCATCATCCAACAAGCATCTTGCTTTTCTGTTAACTATCATCACTCCCTCCTTGTCATGCTGTGCTGTTTACTGTGCTCACTCCCCCTGTAATCATGGCTAGGCTCAGAGAGGTTGGATAGTCCTAATGTGAGTCTTGGAGCTGATACTCTGGATGTAGACAACGGTGGTGAGTGTGATCAAAGTAACAGCTAATATTTAAACAGAAGTGAGACTCACAAAGCTATAAATACTGTGGCTGTGTACTGGAGACTGATATCTGTATGGTGGCCCTAAACGGACAAATATCTGCAAAAACATCTGCCAAGAAATTTGTGATAAAATGTGTGACATCGCAAATATCTGCAAAGAAATGTGCGATGTTTGATGTCTCTTCAGGGCCACCATACCTCTGACTTAGCAGTAACAATTATATCAGAATTAAACTCAAAACCCTTAACAAAACCCAATTTGACAAAACTGTCAAGACTCCCCCCCACCCCCCTCCTCCCCCCACCAGCTTGACGTGTTTTCACCCTCCATGACTACAAAGCATGTTGTCATACTTAATGCACACTTTAATAGAGTACCGAAGTCTGACGTCAGTTGCTACGACAACTGGCTCCAAACAAATGGAGATTTCTACTGTTCCTTTGTGTTAACAGCCGGTCATGCAAACCGGTCATTGACACAAAATAACCAAAGTATTTTGGTTCCAAACATTGCATTGACGTCATCACTTCGGTACTCTCTATCCACTACATTATTATGATTTTCACTCCCTACCTATCACGCACACCCACTGCATCTACAAGCAATTATCACACATGGGAACTGTGCCCTATTTATTTTCACTAACAGAAACTTTTATTGAAAGATTTGCAAGCTAATCTTCCCTTGTTTTTTCCTGTAGAACCTTTATATCTGTAGAATTCTCCATCCTTGCTTTCAAGAAACCAGAAAAGATATTGTCAAAAACTTCAGTTCTGAACATTGTTGTTCTCTTGTTTTTTTAGTTGTGTAGAAGCTTGGGCAATTTAATAAAATTATTTTAATATATTACAAAATAGCCCTAAACTGTTCACAAAAACTATTGCTTTGGTCACACTTTGTATAATACCTCATTATGACCAGGGCCCAATTTCATAGCGCTGCTTAACGGTAAGCAGAAAAGTTGTGCTAACTATAGCAGGAAAATTTGCTTTCGGTTGTCACAGGTTCAAATCCCACTTGTCAGTTTTCTTTGTTTATTCTAAATATTAATTTACCTGGTCAGCTTCCTTTGTTGATAATGTGTTGTATTGTAGATTCTGGCCATGGAAGTCGACAAAGCAGTGCCCGGTCAGGTAGTGCTCGTCGTAACGGCAAGGCGCGACCCTCTCTACCTGATGCCAATGGCCCGTATGAAGTGGAGTCACAGAATGTTGGTAAGCGACATGCGTTGGAGTAGATACTAAACAGACTATCATGCAATTTATATGGGTGTGGTCAGGATCCTTGCAGACTTTGTGCCTCCCCCTTTCATACATCCAGCCTGTGCTCCCCCTCCCCTCCCCCTCCCCCTCCCCCTCCAGCATCAATACTTCTACAAGGGTGGATCCAAACATTTGTCCAGGGGGACAAGTTGACTTTTCCCCTCTACCACACACAAGGTAGCTAGGCAAAAGGGCCAAGTCTCTATAACCATTACATTACATTACGGAAGACGCCATATGGCACAAAAAACCAGTGCCACCAGGCTGGATGACGCCATTGGCTGCTGTTTGTGCAGTTTCAATCCATTGTTGGATTATTGTGTATGTCATGCTTGACTGCACAAACACATTGTAGCGGTTCGCTTGGCTGCCAGAGCCGCGGCAACACCCCAACATCTCCCGTAAAATACCGTGCTCAAGGGGTTAAGGTACTTTTCTACAGTTAGTCATTTTTTTTAATTCATCATATTTTTACTGCTTGCGAAACACTTGACAACTTTTACCTTATTTGGGTATATGGCTAATTAGACAAATTAATTAACGAGCTTGTAACAAAGTATATTGTTTTTAAAGTGTAGCTCGGCAACCATAGCACCTACCATGGCCAATGATATATCAAATTAAAGCGTATTAAAGCAGCAATCCAATAACATTCTGTGATTGTCAATATTAGCAGTATACCAACTATTAAAAAGTGTATTGAGGGTATTGCTTCTAAAAATAATATTTTCTGGAAATGTCATTGGATTACAACAATGTTTCTGCTTACAATATCAGAAACAAAGAAAATCCATTGAAAAATAGTGAACATGTTTTGGGTTTTTTTAAAACAAATTTTGTGATGGTGTTTTTGTTGTCCTTATTCCCATTTCTAACAAATATCAGTCTCAAAAAATGGCGTTGATATAGTAAAAATATTAGGTCCAAATATGTGTTTAGAATAAAAACTAGAAAAAATTAAGATTTTTCATTGTTGAATTGCAGGAAAGTACCTTTAAAAAAAGAAAAATATACAAACTGAGGGGTTTCAGTTCTCCTGACCCCCTCTGGATCCACCTCTGATCTACCATTGTTCCAAGTTCTCCCAAAGTTCCCATTAAATCTGATACCCCTCCAGGACCCCATCAATATTAGTTAATGGGTCTTCAATGTCAAATTAGCAGGCTATGCACTCCATCCACAAGTTGCGCACCCAATAATGTGCCTCAGTCTTCAACTATATGAAGTTGGCGCATAACCTGGAAGAAGAAGAACACTGATTTTGGCTTATTTTTTGTAAATGTTCAATTTCAGATGCGTCTTACGTTGACCCCCTTGGCCCGAGCACGGAGCGTCCAAAGACTGCTGCACGTAGACGAGACCAAGTAGAAGATGAGTTTGGTGATGAGGAATTAGGAGATGACTTACTGCCGGAATAATCAACAGAACGTTGTATTCCAGCAGAGTTTGGTGATGAGGAGTTAGGAGATGACTTACTGCCGGAATAATCAACAGAACATAGACAGAATGTTGTATTCCAGCAGTGCCACACCAGTGCTGAAAATTGTGACCCAACCCAACAAAATGAGTCACAAGTCGCCAGAGTTACTTCTGAGTTACAGGCCCTTAAACATGACTTATACAATAGGAACTGTCAAGGTTTTCACCCACATAATGTCCATATTTATCAGGATGTCAAACTAAGCGATATATCAGAATGAAGAGCCAAGTTTATGCAAGCAAAAACTGACAAGTCCAAAAGTGTAGGATCCGGTCACAATTGCACCTACTTCAGCATGAACCTATGGATAAACAGGACTTTTTCCCACACAATTTGCCCCCCCCCCCCAAAAAAAAGAAATGCAGATCTGCTAAAATAGAGCCAGTACTCCGATTTATAAGGATAAGATGTCATTTCCCAGAGTTTGGTAGAGAAAGGATTACATAATTTTTATATAAAGATGTTTTGTTTATCCAAATTCTGCCAAAAAATAATCCAGGCGCATTGTAATTCCAACTTGTCTTATCATTTGTACATCCTCACTTAAATACTTTTTGAATGTATTCAGCACAAATATTCCCAGAGCGAGCTCGTTGAACAGTTATTCACTTTGCCTACACCTGGTGTTCTTAATTAGTGAAAAGAGAAAGTAAAAACCTTAATGTAAAAATAATCAGCCATGCTTTGATTTCGAATGCAAAGAATTATTTTTGTTAGTCAAACTGCAAGCTGTTTAACCAAAATTGTTAGGATTACTTCTGTTTGTGTGGATTTTAACAATGTACAAACCTCACTTTTATTGAGAAAAGCAGGATCTGCCATTTTGGGCAATTTCATTGGATTATCAATAGAGATGTGGACATTGTAAAATTATAAAAATCAGATGAACATAAATGCCGATTAAGCAGCAAATTGACATTTTTCTATTTTGAAAAACAAAATTAACCAAAGCACTTGTTGTCTTATATGTATATTGGTTCCAAGTTTTAAAAATAAACAAGATATTTTATGCGTGTCAAAACAAAATGACTCTGATTTATTATGAGCAACAGTTTACATTTTTCATATTAATAGAATTTATCAGATTTTTGCAAAGTAAAATATCCTAAGAAGTGTTCCTTTTTTCAATCAATATTGGGCTTTAAAGCATATGAGTGCTTATATTTACCCAATAAACCATTCAATTAGAAGTACAACCAAAAAATTAGGCAACTTCCCCAATACGTCCGAGGACAATGCTTTGTGTTTCCTATTGTTCCTTTAATATTGTTCCTTTAATATAACCAACCCCCATAGACTAAGCAAGTATCCTTACGTTCGAGGACTGAAAGGTTTCTTTGTGTTTCCTTTTTTCTCTTGTCCTCGGAGATATATACAGTGCACGTACAGACATACCCGTCATCTTTGCTAGTTCTGAGCCTGCGAGCGTAGTTATGAGCATGTGCATGACTGGTGAGAATAATTGAAAAGGATCTGTATGTCTGCTGCCACTTGACGATGAGTTCATCTTTGCCTATTGGAGGCTAGCAGTACTGGCCCAGTCCTGATACACCTCAGTTGTGGCCAATTTAATTATGGTGTAATGATGATCACCTTTAATCTTATGATCCCTACGAAGCAAAGCCAAGTAGTCCAGCATCCACTAACTTGTGGATCTTTCTTTGCATCTCGGGGTCTGCTGACTGAAGAATTCTGGAAACGGTTAGAAGGATAACAATGAAATCATTGTTAGAAACGCCACAAGGTTTTCCAAGGCAAAAAAATGTAAATAGATTAACAACTGTCAACTAAAAATGTACCACAATTGTCTGATCATCCTAGATTCATGTAGAATCTGTGCAAAATGTTAGATAAAAAGATTTATTAGTGGGTCAATTTAAGCATTATCAATCAGTTCCTTAATTGCAAAAGAAAAAAAAGACACAAAAAATTACACATTTTTGAAAAAGACTACCTGTGCCCTTGATCCGGATTAGCCCTCAAGACTTCTATTAATTTCTGTATCCCGGTATCCATCAATACCTCCCTAATCTCGGGATCGGATAAAATCTGCTGCATCTTGGCTTCATCTGCTGCTGTAGCTTGCTTGGGATTAGTGCTGCTCCTGACTTTGATATCTGCGCTGCCGGAGTTGTCTTGGGTCCGGATGCCTTGAGGCGATGGAATTGCCGAAGGAAGTGGAGTCTGGGAAGACCCACCTCCCATATTGGAGAAATGACTACCTGCACATACAAGACAAACACAATAAAGTGTGATTATGACCTACCCAACAGGTCACCAGAGCTACTTTTGAGTAACAGGCCCTTAAACAAGAATTATACTGTGAACATAAATTAGGAACCGTCAAGGTTTTCATCTGCAAACTCATCAGGATGTAAAGCTGAGTGGAATATCGCAATGAAGATCCCACCATATGCTCTTTCTTAATGCAAGCAAAAACTAACAAGTCAAAAAATGTCCTTAAAGGGCTGGTCACACAAGCCACGATAACGAGGATGAAAATCAAAACAATGCGAATAAACATACTCAATTGATGGATGTAGTGCGTGCATATTAGACGCGCGGCAATTCCACTAGTTAGTGGCGTTTAGTCTCACCGTTTTCGTTATCTTTGTCGTTATCGTGGCCTGTGTGTCTGGCACTTACGACTCATTTTATAGGATCTCGTCACATTTTAAAAAGTACTGAAACATGGAAATGAACATTTCATTTGTACATCTCAGATATCATCCAAATAATATGGAGATCTCTTCTAGCGTGATGAACATCCCATCACATGAGAACACTAGACTGGCTCACCAAGCAAAGCACAGAAATCCTTGAAAAACTGTTGCACCTCTGTGTCATCTTTGTACTCCTCCATTGCTTGATTTGGGTTGCTTCGGAACTTATGGACGGCTTGTGCAAATCTAGGGTCTGCTAGCTGCTTCGCTAAGTGAGGATGCTTCTCCAAGCTTGCAAGTAGGTCCTTGTTAACCCATTCTGACAAACAAGAGATGAGGAAGACAAACGACTTGGTGTTATGTTTCGACTGTTTCAAGTTTGTTTTAGCATAATAAAGAAATGCTAAGGACAAATGAAAGGTAATTTAAATTAAGCATTTTTGTGGACTTTTTTGTACATTCTTTGACTGATCACAGTGTATAGTGGACCTCTGTCAATGTGTAGCTTTGCAAATTATTATAAAAACTGCCAATGAGTATGAGATTGTGTTAATAGTAGACAATTTATTATTTTTATTTACAATGGCAGAAGTGGAATTCTGGGTTAACGTTAAAACAACAAATACCCAAAGATGATTTGTGCCTAACACAAGTTACTGTAACTGGCTATCAGAAATCAAACTTGGACCCAGCTTTCAGGGCTAATAATCGGTGGTGTAGATAGAGGGGGAACCCTTGCCAGCCCCCCCCCCCCCCCCCAAGTGAGTAATAATATAATGTGTTTGCAATGCACACCTTTGTCTTGAAGTAGTGGAGCAGTAGCATTTAATGCCTCTTGTACTTCAACCATGCTATACTTTTCTGTCTTATAAGACTTATCCCCTGATCCTTGCTTCGCTTGAATAAATGGGATGTCTCCTCCACTCCCTGGATTAGGATCACCCGACTGTGTGGATATGGTCAAACTGGATTTTGATTTTCCAGAGGAGGTACTTTTCTTGCTTGGACCAGCAAAGAGAAATCCTTTCTTCATGCCACCAAAGCTGCCCGATGATAAACTTGAAGATTTAGTTGCTTGAATCGTTGCTGCCTGGACAACGCAAGTAGAAAATAGAAAATTTCATCAAACTGATGAAGAGAAAGACGGGATTAACCCCTTGCGTACGGATGATGCAAATATGCGCAAAAAAACCAGTGCCACCAGGCCGGATGACGCAATTGCCTGCCGTTTGTGCAGTTTCAATCCATTGTTGGATTAAACAGTGCCACCAGGCCGGATGACGCCGTTGGCCGCTGTTTGTGTAGTTTCAATCCATTGTTGGATTATTGTGTATATGTTACGCTTGACTGCACAAACACATTGTAGCGGTTCGCTTGGCTGCCAGAGCCGCCGCGGCACCCCGACGTCTCCCATAAAAAAACGTACTCAAGGGGTTAACAGGCAATTTAGGCAAAAACAGGCTTATTGATAAATAATGGCATTGTACCTGTGTGAAAGCATCTTTTGTTGTTCCAGATCTCTGAGCTGTCTCACTGTTTGATGCTGAAGATGATGCGTTGCCATTGGCAACACCATGATCTTGATTCTTGGATACTGATGATGACGATGCTTCTTTCAATCCCTGGATCTGTTTTGCTTGTTCCAGCAACTCGCTCATATCCTCTAGAGGAGGGATATCTGCAGAAACATTCAAATAATAAGATAATGAATACGATGATGTAATTATCCTCACCATCAAAAGGTATCATGTCACTCCTGTGAACCAAATTATCCACACCCGACCTGGAAGGTATTCACTTAAAATGATAAATCCTTTCCTCGATCCCCAGTGCCCCCCCCCCCCCACACACACACACAGTCATGTAAACGGGTGCAATCGTGGACCTCCCCTTGTTCCTCTTTTGTTTATACTCTTAACTTTTTCGGAAGGCCTCCCATTGGTTTTGTACACGATTTTCAATCGTGGACGTTAGGTCAAACGTGGACCCCTTTGTCTACGCTCGAATTCTTTTGTCCTAGGTCCACGATTGCCGGCATATACAAACTCACACAAACACACAAGTGTGTAAACACCGGCAATCGCGGACCTCCCATTGTCCCTCTTCTGTTTATACTCTAACTTTTTTGGGGGGGCGGCGGCACACAGTATTTTTTCTTTATCCATGATAATACTATTATTTTCAGTGGGGGGGGGGGGGGGGCGACTGGGGGGGCGACGATTTTTTTATGGGACGTGCATCCCCCCCCCCCCCCCCCCCCCCCCCCCCCCCCCCCCCCCCAACGTGACTAGTTTAGCTGTAAAGTCTTTCAAAAGTCCCGTCCATTTCATGATTTATAAAAACTGGACACCTCCCCTAACTTTTCAATTCATTTATTATGTGGTCCTGAAAATGTGGTCCTGAAAAACATTTTCAATGTTATTTCTGTGACGTGACGAACTCACCATCTTCCTCCTCAGCCATCATGCATCATGGGCAGCGCGCGTTAAGCTAGCACCAGATAGATTCAATCGTCAAGCTAGTTTTGGTTCAAGACGACAGTGTTCGATGAGGCCCGGTCGTGTCCGAATTACTTGGCTACGGCTGGATGTATACACACATGTCTATGGTAGCGGCTGCAGCCACTTCCCATATAGACTCGTGTGTAATTTCAGGCCGTAGCCTCAGGCTGAATCCGGTGCTAGCTTGAGGCTCAGTAAAATGTAAAGCGCGCCACCACTTGACATACGCGCGTGCTAGAAAGTTGACTGGTCCCCGCGCCCGGAAAGCCTATATTAAGCACGGTTCCAGTTTGGGACCATTTGTTGTTATAACACAGCAAATTTTGTGCATGCATTTGTATGTGCGTAGTGGAATGTAATTCACGCCGAATTTTTCAGTAACTTTCAGGCTAAAATTTGCTAACTTTTAGACAAAGATGTCGGTTGCACAACAACTTGGGAGATCGCTTCGTCCACTGCTGCAGGCTAGAATTGCTAGCTGCGCATCAGAAGCCAGCTATCACAAAAATGTAAGGTAGCCAGTCACGCCAGTGACTGAGAATGCTGAGACTGAGTGAGAATCTCATTCTGACGCGTCGACCATGTCGACGGTGGATATCCATCGTGACAAGTCATTTGTGAAAAATCTCAAAAATCCAACATACAGTACACGGAAAGAATTCTCTTCACAGCCACCACTTTTGAGAAATAGTAGAATATGCCATGGATATGTTATAAATAAAAACATGCAGAGTTTTTTTTTTTAACCCTAGGTACTAAAACTAAAAGGCTAAGTTGTGTGTGGAAAATCATATTAAAATTGGAGGATTCAGGACCGTTTGTGTTGGGGTTATTTTCATAGCATGCCATGGATTTAGTCTAACTTAGGTAGGAACGAGTGAATCGATGATGTCACGCCCATTAATGATGTCTATAAGATTGTTGCTGGCCACTGACTGCTTGGCTTCTAAATCTATTTTTGAAGCGTTTTTTTTAACACTAAACACTAAACAGGCTTTTTGATTGGTTAGAATAAATATTTTGGTGCCAATATTTTGACCCATTTTTATCAACATCCAGTTCATGTGTGTGCATGTTTCTAAAAAAAATTATCCGACCATTAATACCTTCCAAGATCGAGCGTTCCAAAAAATTGTCGTTAATAAAACCTCATTATTTTCATAGAAAGTAAGTTTATATCATTTATTTTGGCAATATCATTTAAGATTAGTGATTGGAGAACCTGTATTGCAGATTTACAATTGTTAGCGCCTACGAAGATGATGTTTGAAGCGTCTCAAGCGACCGATGTATTTTGGTTTGATGCAAAATGGCTGTTTCTCGCGTTCATTCTCCCGACTTGGCCAAAGTCTGCTTGAACTAGTCTTCATATTTTTGTTTAAAACCTAAACAAACTCGATATAAAACCACTTATTTGTGAAATTAAGGCTCTTATTGTCATTTTTAAAGAATATTTAATGCATATTTCTTGGTATTCAGTTGGATATTTGTGGATTTATTCGCCGGTCTGGAATCGTTTTTCAGCCTATGATTTTACGGTCTCCGAATAAAGGTCACGTGACATCAATGTCAAACCAAGATTGGCCCTTGTCGGCGACGCGCTGGTCACGTGACGAACTTCACACGTAGTGATTGGTCGGATGTTACAAATGGCTTTTCACTAACTTTTTCTATTTAAAGAAGCTTACAAATAACTTGGTCATAGTTTGTATTCAAGAAAATGAGTCTAGTTCAGTCATTGATGATCTGCTGATTTACAGTAATTATAAAGAAAGATACGGCCATTTGTTTATAACTGCCCCTATTGCTTCAAAATGTCACACTTTTGCATTCCTTGACCAAAGAAAATCCCATTATTTGAATTCTGCAAAATAAAATGTTAACAAATTCATAGAAAATCCAATTCTTAACTGATTTTGCTGAAACAAACATTTTTGTAAACTAGATTTTAATTTTCATTTTTAGGGATTTATTTTTTTTATTTTGGACTACTTTATTTGTTTTCACTCATACATCAAGTCTAGGCCTAGGCTATTCATTTCAGTTGCTATGTTTTGCATTCAATTGTGTATTCATCTATTACTGTTTTTCAAGCTGATATTTTATTTTTGGTCGAATTCCTGCAGGTGATTGACCATTATGAGAACCCAAGGAATGTGGGATCCATGGACAAGAACGACAAGTCCGTAGGGACTGGCCTTGTGGGTGCACCAGCCTGCGGAGATGTCATGAAACTTCAGGTGAATACTGAACAATTCATTGTTATTTTACCATGCCATATTTTATTGGAAGGAAAATCATAATGCAGTTTTATTTTTAACATGGGAAAGATTTTACTTTAATACCCCTCACCAAAATGAATCAGGAACAGCAAAATCTTGCAAAATATTACAAGATAACCAACCATCCTTGATGATAACAACTGTCTAAACATGTGGCACAACCAGTTATTTCAAGATTTATGTCAGAAAAATCTGTAAAAAATGAGGCAGAAATCAACATGTATACTATACAGTGAACACTGAGAGTTACCATACACTGCACTGTGCCAAGAACATCTAACACAGAAAACGCAAACTTTCTTCCCCCATATTTCACGAAAATTCCCCGACAAAATTCTCAAATTTAAAGGTTGTGCCAAGTGTTTATACAATTCTGAACACAGATGGATAGGTATTTTCTGAGATTTGCTGTTCCTGACGGATTTTTTAGGGGAATATTCAAGTAAAATCTTTCCTTAACATGTTTAAACTTTTAATGCCCTTTTTTTTAGATCAAAGTTGACGATGATGGCAAGATTATTGATGCCAAGTTCAAGACGTTTGGCTGTGGGTCCGCAATTGCTTCCAGCTCGTTGGCTACCGAGTGGATCAAGGGGAAATCGGTAATTGGTTCCACTCTCTCCCTTAGTAAATTTGGTTTCTTTCAAAAGGAATGATGGAAAAATATGTAGAGAATCTTTTCAAGTTGTTTTCATAATATGCTGTATTTAAAAACAAGATGTATTGTGACCTTTTTTCAAAAATTCCATCTGCTGCATTGGATTCAAATCGGCCAACCAACCCCGGCAAGCTCGGTGCTCGAGTGGTTAATACGTCTGCACTAGTAAGCAGGAAGTCGTGGGTTCGAATCCCACCCGAGTAAGCCTGTGAATTTTTTCACACAGGCTCTCGGAAAGTGCTTTATACATTACGTCGGGACAGGGCAAAAGAGAAAACATCTCTGTTCTAATTTACATCATCCCCCCGACGCAAAAGAAATTCCATCTTCTGACCTTTTTTCCAGTTTTGTAAATATTCTTGACCACCTTCATGAATCACAAACCAGCATTGTACTTCATCACGAAAGGCAAAGACAGATTCACCCGTTTGTATTTGTTTCCCGATAAGGCAACTTTCCTAAGCCATGTACATGTACATACTATGCAGCAGACCTGCTCATGACAACACTATTTTTGCTTGATTGATGCATGGACAGGTTGATGACGCCTTGAAGATCAAGAACACGGACATCGCTAAGGAGCTGTGTCTTCCTCCCGTCAAGCTGCATTGCTCTAGTAAGTAACTAAACCCCACCATCCCTCTCCAACCCCCAACCCTCTCCTTTCTAAAAAGAACATCTGTTTCGAAAACTGTTTTCCACTTGTTGTCCATCCATTATGCTTTTAGCACTGAAATCAATGAAATTCTCCATACTTTTTTTCCAGCTTGTATAATTTTTCTTGTTTGTTCAAAGTATAAGCCTTTTGTATTTTTTCATTATAGGAATGATTAATTTAAAGTGTGGAAAAATGTTTGACTCAATTGAACTGAGTTTGGTATTTATCTAGTCCGAGCAGAAAGTCCATTTAAGTAATTTGAAGAAAAATGAATAAACGTATGTTTGATAATTAACCCTGACCCCCTTCAGGTTGAATCCAATGGAATTAAACCCCAGGAAAGTGAAGCCTGCTAAATCCGACAGAATCCAACAGCCCACAGCCCACAGCCCACAGCTATGAAATCCAACCAAGTACCCACTGTTGGATATTGTTGGATATAACATCTTGAATACGGACAACGAATAGCCGTGGTTTGAATAAAAGACCACCTTTCCGGTTGCCTAATGAGTATTAATATGCGCTCTCAATCCATTGTTTGCATTACATTTGGTTGCACGAGCCTGTGTTGGCATACCAGCACCCTATTACATGTAGTAACAGCCGGGCCAGAAAGGGTTAACATGGTCAGGGTTAATTATTCCAGGCTGTGCAGTATACCATTGAGGCCCCCAATCAAACACCACACTGCTGTGACATACACAATGAAGTCAAAACCTACATGATGAATCATAAACTTAAGAGTTGGAACAAATTTTGTTTTGTTTAACAGTGTTAGCTGAGGATGCAATCAAAGCAGCATTGGCCAACTACAGAGTGAAGCAAGACGACGACGAGACGAAGGCAGAAGCCACAAATTAAGTCAGTGGTGACGAATGGATTGGCAAGGAATAGAGCAAGACGCTATGACATGATTTAGGGGAAAAAAATCACTTATCTGGATAACAACTATTATTTTTTGAGGAATTGACAAAAATAAGCACATTGTACATATAGTCCTTTTCAAAATTTGACATGTAGGGCATTGTGTTACAGAGTTGTATTCGAGTCCCTGCAAGTCCAGTCAGAAGTCCTTTCATAAAGCTGATCACAAGTAACTGGATGAACAATGACAAAGGAATGCCTTTGTCAAAGCTCATTTGAATAGCTTGTGATTGGAATTAGGACTGGAGGGTTTGTGATGGACTTGCAGGGACTCTAATACAACTCTGTTGTGTTAACAATAATCCCATATTATTTAAATTCTCTCTCACTTCTGGCCCAATTAGAGATATGTAAGCCCTGCATTTTAATGAGCAGCGTATATTTATGTCAAATTTAGTTCCCATTTCCTGTGATTCTTAAATTCCCCCATCCTCGAGATTTAACAGCACCAGTTCTTTTTCTTTCAACATTCTTGTAATATCTCATTATCAAGTCTACAGGCATGCAACTTTTCCTTGGATCAGCTGATTTCCTCGTTTTCACTTCACACTTATGCCATTGAAAATTGAAAAACAATGTACAAAGTCTTGTAAAGATTATAATTTTTTGTTAAATCCAAGTTGCATGTTCTAACAGTATTTAAAATATTCTTGAAGGGCATGTTATAAATCTTATCAGACTTTCGGGACTTGGTGGGTTACTCGGGTGTATATGTTTCCATGCCCCGCGTGTATCACGGTTATGCAAGTCAGTTGGGAATGGTGTTTTTGATAACACTGATGCGCATGCGTCTAATGAACGTCTAACTGCATATTAGATCATGCCCTATTGCATTGCAAAATTCGCGGTTGTACGGTTCATGGACCAGTGAAGTTTTAACGAGTATACCCGCCGTGGGCTGTACCACTTGGTACTTGTTTTTACAAGGGATTTACAAATGTTTGTCTTGCAGTATCTGTGTATGTACATGTATATCATTATTAAGCCAATACAGTTAATAAAACTTAAACGCACAACGTATTGTAAATAGAAGTGATAATACAATCGATTTATGTAGGAACACTTCAACAATCTGTAATTGATCACGAAAGGTACAGCGGTAATCTTGTTCGTTTGGTCAAGTACATGCATTAAATAGTGGAAATGGATCCATGGCTAAATATTCAACCTTAAATTTCCCAGAAGTTCATCCTACATGCTTTATATCTGCTTGTGTAAATAAATGATTGGAATTAAAATGGCACATTCATGACTGAAGTTATTGGAATTTTGAATAGACAAGCTTTGCGAGTTTCGAGATTCAATTTTAAACAGACCTTTAATTTACCAAAATTTATCCCCCCCCCCCCCCCTCCTGAAAGAAAGCCTTTGTTGAACCAAATTCAAAGGAGCTAATCGCACATTTCGAAAATTTAGCAAATTCAGGGAATTTGTTGTAGGTCTCAAGACCTGTCCAAACCACAATAAAATGTTCCATATGAATCTAGTCTTCGTTCCAAACATAAAAAACACCAAGTACAAGTTTTCATGCTGAAGAAGTAGATTGAAGACCAGTCACTGCAGCTTGTTTATATGGAGTACTGGTACCCACGGACGTGGGGTGCACATGCGTTCAGCATTCTTGCTCCATGCTTACATAACACATGCTTATAGTATTGGCCTAGTTCTTTTTTTCTTCAAACGATCTAGTACGCTGCACATATAGTATACCTTCAAAAAAATACTTATTAAACTAGCACAAATATTCTGGGAACATTTTGATTTAAAGCAGGGCACAACAGTCAATGCGGGAAATCAACTTCAACACCGTGCATTTTTTTTATTCATGCTAAGGTCTCGACTACAGTACAACTGTTCCATTCTAGTAAGAGGCACAGCGGTCATACATCACCGAAACATGTACATGTATTTGTACCTGTGCGCGCGTGTAGTAATCGTGGATGTATAACGCACGTCCGAACTCATGAAAAGATGAACGTATGTTGGTATGTACGTCTGTTATTATAATATTTAACTGATGGTGATGAATAAAATGAAATAAATAAAATACCTTTAAGAGTACATTGTGTAATATTTGACGACCTGAATCCGGAGAAGTCATCATCGCTGAGAAGAATCAGGCAAGTAGGTTACTCGCACCATGGAGGAAGGAAATCCTTCCTCCATGCTCGCACCGAGTGACATTTTGCTTTCGTTTTGCATTTGCTGGAATCGGGCAAGAGAGGGCGCCAATATTACTTCCGGGTTTTAGCTCCTTGGATGTGAAATTTAAATTTTTGTTGTTGACTTTGTGGAGTAATTATTGTTTCTGGAGGGATTCTTTTAAGTTTTTACAGATTCGGATTAACCATTTAAAGTTGCTGGGAAACCTGTTTTCAGTGGGACTTTTTTTTTGGCGGGGGGGGGGTTTGTTGAGGGTATTTTTTAATCTTCAGTTTTTCGAACTTATTCTTCGGAATAACCTTTGTGTTTGGTTTTTGGTGAGGGACCTGTTGTCAGTGGGATTTGTTGTTTTGTATTGTTAGGGGGGGGGGGGAGAGTTGTTATTTTTTTTAACTTTTAAACTTTATTCTTCGGAATAACCTTTGTTATATTTTCGACAATCATTTTAGGCCCCCTTCTAACCCCTTGAGTACGGTTATGTATAATGAGGGGCCAGCTTGTACAGCCAAGCGTAATACACATCCAAAAATGGATTGAAAATGCAGTGAATGGCGTGTATAGACATCCAGCCTGGTGGCAATTTTTTGGCGTCTATATACGTCATCCAGCCTCAACCGGTTAAGCCTAGAACAGTGCAGAATGCACATCTACCTATGATCACCACACAATACTGTACACACCAACTACAACAGCAATGAAACAGCAAGCTGAAACAATTAAATGTTTCTTGTAATATCTTTATTGTACTTTCCACTTTTCATAAAACCCCCAATATGTATCTAGAATCTTGCAGACTGCCTTGTGTAGCTTTCAAACAAAAGGGTCCATTTCAAAAGAACTACTCTTTAGGTTCACGACTTTCTACAACGTGCCGGGATGAAGTAGAATTGAAAAGGGTTTTGTATATCTGTAGCCAAACTGACGGATGATCTTCTGGTAGGGAGCCACCTTTGCTTTGACATTCCTGGCTGCTTTGCGGCGCAGTTGCTGCAAGGAAAGGGAAAACGAAAAATACCATCAAGGTTTGCCCTAAGTAATCAAATTATATATATTTTTCTTGATTTAGAGTGACATCTTTACAACTAATCTTCAGTCTTGGAGGTCAGTTTTCATATCTCTAGTGCATTCTCAAGTCCCACCTTTTCCCTGTCAAGTTTGGTGTCTTTGCAGATTAATTTAACCCCTTAAAGTCGGTTATTTATAGTGAGGCACTTGGGTGGCCTTTTTCAGCCAAGTAAAACTGACACAAGAGGTTTGTGCAGCCAAGCGTAACATACACAATAATCCAACAATGGATTGAAACTGCAGAAAATGGCATGTATAGACGTCATCCGGCTTCAAACTCTTCACTATCAAGTCTTGCTGATCAAATCTTGATCCAAGATTAGTACTTTCTTTAGTTCTCATAAATCTTGCTTAAAATCCCAAACAGTCTCAAATTTTCCCACTCAAATTTTGATACAAGTTCTCAAGTCTTCCCAAATCAAATCTTGATAAAAGTTTTCCCTATCGAATCTTGATATAAGTAGTGCGTCTTCCCAATCCAATCCAATCCAATCCAATCCAATCCCAATTCTAATCCTGAAGCCTTACCAGTCCTCTCCTCTTAACCTTCCAGCGCTCCCAGGACTTGGCCTTGCGTTTCTCCTCCAGTGTCTCGATGATGGCCTTGTACTTCCAGCCTACCTCATGGGCCAAGCGGCCCAGATTGCAGAACTGTCAAAGTAGATTCAGAGGGAAAATCACTGATTACTTCATGAAAGCTCTCGCACTAGGCAGAGACCTAAACAAAGTCCAACAGGTATAGTCACATTCAGTGGCCTACCTATTTCCACAAGTCTCATACCCTCATGTACCAAATCAAACAAAATTCAACAGGGTCACCCCGGGCCTTTGGTACTAAACCTAACAAAATGCAACACCACTGCTGGAGTTTGTGAGGTTTGGGGTAGTTAGGGTTAAAACCTACAGGTTTTTGATAGGATGAGGTTGTGGACGTGTACATGTTTATTGTGTATACCTAAGACATTTAACAAAACAATGGCATATTATGACGAAAGGTCTTCAACTGTTGTGCGTTCCTCAATTGAAAACCAATGAGAGGGGTTGTAGAAAATACAAGGATAAGATCAGAAGAATAATGGTCCTCATTATAAAAAATAAATGGTCCTCATTATAAAAAATAAATGGTCCTCAGTTTACAGCATAAACCATGCATGTGTAAGATGAGAAGAAAATATACAAACTTGATATTCATGTTATAATGCAATGAAGATTGAGCAACATTCAACCGTTACTGAAAGTTGTTAAGCTCATCAAGAATGATTTGGCTAAATCTCGGTTTTTTAAGTCCAGCCCAGCACTAATGGGTTAATAGGTACAGCAGCCACAATTTGACATCCTGGTGGATATGGGTCATTCCATAAATTTGGGGTCCAAAAGGTGACATTTTGGGGGCCCTAGTTACACCTGACCTGTGTAATTCCCATCAAGTATCATTAAAATTGACTTCACACTTTTTTTTACTTGTTTGGCAGGTACTTTGCTTTACATTTGGAGATAGAAGGCATTAAAGAATGTGTCCGGAATTGCAAAATCTTATACATGTCACTATGTAACAGGGACACCAAAAATGTCACACTTTTGGACCCCAGATTTATGGAATGACCCATATGGACATTGAGTGGGAAATAATGTAGGCAGTTCCCATTGATTGCCATCGTGCAAGATTTGTTTAAGATCCTGTAACTCCTAAGTAGCTTCTGGTGACTTCCAACTCACTCTGTTGGGTACCCAACCCACACAGATGTATCCACAGATGTAGAATAATTCAAGCTAATAATGTAATAGACAGCCCGACTAAATATTCTGTAACTTACCCGTCGCCTCTCCTTGAGACGGACTGAACGCAGGGCTGGGGGAGCCACAAAGCGCTTCTTCTGCAAATTGAATTCATACAAAATGAATTTTTTTGTTTAATAGTGGTTACACTAAATGGCTGGATGATTCTCCAACTAAGCCTGTTGCAAGCAAGATGCGTCATGGTTTGCACATGCATTAAACAAAGTGACGCTTTCCTCTTATTTATCACAATCGATGCATTGGGTCTATAGGTCTGAAAATTGGGATAATTCCTCGGGAATCTATTGAAGAATTATCCTCTATTTAGATCTGGGCCCGGGTGGTAGGGTTGGTAATTCAAAATATGGCCAACCCTACCACCTCTGATCATAACCCTTTACCTAGAGTTGCTTTTAGCCTTCTATTGATTGATTTCAATACAAATAAATAAATAAATAAATAAATAAACAAAATTAAGTCAGAACTTGGTACACGTGTGTGCATAGATGTTGCCTCAGAGTTGGTTTTCATTCTCACTGAACATCAAACAATGTAGGTTAAGTATAAAGTTGACATCATTGGCAACAAGAATGCGCACTTGATCAAAAGGACAATGTGGCTTGTTAATGTTCATCTATAGTAATATCACAGCATTGTGTAACCCTAACTCCCTACATCATTTTTCCTACATGTAACCTGAATCATCCAATATCCTCTGATTCCGAAATCCTCCAATGTCTGTAACTGGGACCACTGCCTGAATCCTCCAATGGGTTTTGGATAAACACTCCAGTAACCTCAATCCTCCAAAATCATCCAGCACCAGATTGAGCCGGATGACATGGATCCTCCATTTTTCCCTCCAGAGGCAAAAATCCTCTAATGCCCTCAAGATCAATCCTGCAAAATCCTCCGATCCTTCAACTTCCAAAGACCCTTAATCCAATTTCCTCCATTTGGCAAAGAGGATTTTGGAGGATTTGAGAAGCTTAGGGTTAATGCAGAAAATTTAGCTTGAGACTTGGATCAGTTGCAAGATCCTGAAGAAAATTGATGTGGTCAGGACAGAACAGAGCAAAGTCCATGTTTGACCCGGGAAAGACTTGGAACTTTCAAAAATTCCATAGTTAAAAAGACTGAAGATGTTTGACCTAACAATGTACAGTAGAATGAATTTAACATCAGTAAATAAACTGACCCTGTTGTAGGGAGGGGGTATCCCCTCAAACACCTTCAGTCTGTTCAGAGCTTCCTTGCCTCTGGCCCGCTTGTGTGGCAACATGCCTGGAAAACAACAGGTGCATGAAGGTTCAATAATATTAATATTTTGTTGCACTTTATCTCTGTTCTGACTGTCAAGATTTACATTCTTCTTGACCATCAAATATGATATCTTTTTTTCATTGTTTTCAACAAGTTGACAAGTAGACGATAGGCATACAGGCTTTCTGTCTCAGATGGTGATGCATGTGAGGATTTAATCTCACTGCCAAGTGGCTCGAAAAAGCGTGGTTGGTTAATCATCACAGACAGGGTGACCAGTGCATGTTTCCACAAACAAGAAGTACAACTTATAGTCTAACTTTCAACCTTACAACTATTTTACTAATGGATCTATACAACATTTCACAGGTTGACAGAGCCAAGACCAAAAAACAAAAAATTGTGTTGTCCTTAAATGGGAAAACAAGGATTGAGGGTAGGGCGGTCGAATTTTTATTATTTTTTAAGTCGTCTAACTCGGAAGTCGGGAGGCAAAAAGTAAGCTCATTTGAAAGCGAGATTCACTGCGAAATGCATGATTGTGCGGTTGTAGCTGTATTTAAAGACAATTATTGAAATAAAACTTGGAAAGGTGAGGCTTTGAAAATTTCGTTTTAAAAGTGCGACCCAACTTGTGAGACGGCAGTAGATGGCAACAACTTTTGTTTTGCTTTTATATATGTGACCATCAGTATCTGAAACACTCTTCGTCAAACTAGGTTGTTCTGTAAATCTAAATTCGAAAAATCAGTGGGAATCAAGACCGCATAAGAAATGTTCCTGTAATATATCAATAATATTTTTGCTCAGTCACAACAATTCAGGTCTCGGTGGTTGAGGTATTTGGCTCCCACATGAGGCAGTTAATAAAATGACTGTCAGCTACCTGTTTCTTAATCCTCATTGCTCCTTACCTCGGACTACCCTCCAGAAGATACGGCTGGGTGATCTCAGATGGTACGGTCCACGGCTGGGCTTGGTGTTGGTCCTTTTGCGGAGGAACTGAAGGTACTTCACTGCGTACAAAAAAATTACCCAAACAAAACATCCTCCATTAACACTTCACAGATAGGATTACCCATGAAGCATTTAAATGAAACAAAATAAAGTAGTAAATGGTATTGCAGAGAGATCATTTAGCCAAATAGATAAAGGCTGAAAAATGTACACAAACTATGGTACAGCATCTTAGACTTCAATCCCACTGCAATGTACTGCAAGGCCTTGAATTTTCCAGCGAATAAAACCACCAAGAAAACAAATTCTACTTTAACTTTTAAGGTACTTGCCTACAATTACATGACATGGTGTTATAAAAATAAAATTGTTAAGCATTTTGGGGTTGAAAAAAAAAGAAAAAAGGAGTTAATATCGTAGAAATATATGGTCCAAGTATGTGCTTAAAATAAAAATTGAAAAACTAGGAAAAATATAGATTTCTTTTTCATTGTAATTGTAGGAAAGTACCTTAACCCTAACGTGTCAATAGTTTAAATCAATATAGTAAGTGCAGTGAACCCTGAAAACCTTTCGTCTCAGAAACACTGTTCATTCTCACGGAAAATCAAACAATGTAGGTCAAGAACAAATAACATCACGGACAAAAAGGTTTGCTTCTATTTGGTCACATTCAGATAATGAATCAAATCAATTATTAAGATTAAAATATGAGAAAGAAATATATTTGCTTCTATTTTTCCTCAGACTCACATTTCCCAAAGTGAAAATCACAAAATAGGCATCACAAAGTGCATGTATAGTGCAGGAAAGTGTGCTAATGAGAAATCGTGGTTGCATTATTCACAAAATGCAAGTTTCTTACACTTGTTTCGGTAGAAACTTCCGGAGATGTTGATCTCTTCGCATCGTACTACCACCATCTTCTGGCCTGTAGCCGTCGACAAAATAAATAATACATTTTCAAAGTGAACAAAGAAAACTGGCATACCATAACAGCCACTCTACCAACTGAGCTATGTTGCCCTGTGTTGGTGATCTCCCAAATTGTCAGTTTTTTTTGTTCGTTGGGCGCTAATCAGAAGTCATAAATCCATAATGCCGTATTGCAGGCTTTCTGTCTCAGATGGTAGTGCATGTGAGGTATTATCTCACAGCCGAATGGCTCGAAAAAGCGTGGTTCGTTTATCATCACAGACAGGTTAAAGTATAGGAAATCACCTCAGGAATAATACATTACAGCATAAAATATCTGATAACGATGACTTGGAATCCCTTTGCAGTTAACTGCTCTTCATATTTAGCAAACAAACGACACACTTGAAATACATGTACATGACATTCCCCGATGACAGCCATGGGTGAAATTTTTGGAAAATGAAAAATCCACACACAATTCAGAGGCATTTAATTTGTATGGCGTTGCATAAAAAAATGCATAAGAAAAAATTTCTACCAAAAGATATGATTTAAAACTGCACAAAAATAGGGTCACTACAACTGAAAGAAGACCGTTTCAGGTTGCAGAGGTCATTTTGGAATGTTAAAACAATTTAGGGACCACAAATATTTGGAAGACATCTCGCCTGAAATCTGGAAAATCTGGAGAAATCTCACTCCTACACAGCATTCTTTCAACTTACCTTGGAGAAGATTCTTGGCCACCAACGAGGCCAAACGCCCCTGAAGGTGGCCCTTGCCATCAATTATCAATGTCTGCAAAACAAACAAATTAGGAATACAAAGTTAACCCTCCTGTTCTCAAGGCCAAAGTGGAGCCAGCTACCCTATATATCAAAACCTATCAAGTAACAGGTTGAAACACACAAACTGTGAGAGTTGGTGTTTAGAGTTTTTGATAGGCTGTGATAGTTATAAGTATAGGAGGGTTAGTTATGGTCAATCACCACTAATAATCCAATGCGTGAATATCAGAAGGGCCCAAGTCCATCATTGTGGCCAATAAGAGTTTAAATAGACCCGTGGCCGATTTCACGAAGAGCTAAGTGTCTTAAGAAGAGTACAAGTAACTTTGCTAAGCAACGAGTGACGTAACATTGCAAATCACTACGGTGATTGTGCAAGCCCTTAACAATACCGAAGTCTGACTTGAGTTGCCGCGGCAACTGGTTCCAAACACATGCAGTTTAGAATGTATTCTGGTTCCAAACAATGCATTGATTGACGTCATCGCTGTCAGTATTTCAGCAAACAGCCGTTGAATATCGAGCCCCAAGGCGCGCGTAGTGCCGCTGGCCGATAATCGATCGGAAAACATCGTTCATGTTCAAAACTCCGCTCCATTACTTTGTACACAGCTGGTTTGTGCATACCCCGAGTTGCACGAAAAATTCATTTTTTTTTTTCGGGTTTAACTTGAGCATATTCTAATTTTGAGGGGATGACAAGCTGCATGAATGATAGCCCTATACTATGCCCCGCCGCACGAGTAGACTCACGCTCTGGGCCATACTGCGCTGCGTGCAAAAAGTTGGCGATTTTTTTGTTTTTTAAATGGAAATCATTCGGCCTTAAACTCGGCATATAGGTTCACTTACCCAAGCATCTCAATATTTCACCATAATTAGGACTTTTTCATGGTTCTATCTGGTGTAATTTGCTTTAAAATGTCCGACATGAACTGTTTACCCTTCTCAGCCGTGAAGACCAATTCAATATGGCGGAATCATGTCTGCACAGGCGCACACAGCTCATCGCACCAAAAAAACAGACGGTTGTTTTATGAAATACCATTAACTGGTGCATGGACATCCAATTTCATTAAACAATCGCCAACTTTTTGCACGCAGCGCAGTATGGCCCAGACCGTGAGTCTACTCGTGCGGCGGGGCATAGTATAGGGCTACATGAATGACTACTCTGCCGGCAAGGTGAGTGTTTGGTTGATATATATTTAGGGAAACGGAAGATATCGGCAAGATCTAAACCGACCGTAACGAACCCTATAGAATTCCTTCCAGCTCTAAATGGCGAATCTCACAATCACATGTCATGAGCCTAGAGCTAGCTTGAAAATTCCAGCTCTAGGCTCAAGATTTGCCATTAGAGCTGGAAGGAATCCTATAGGGTAAGTCAGGGTCATTTAAGATCTTGCCGATATCTTCCGTTTCCCTGAATATATCAACTAAACACTCACCTTGAACTTTAGAGCAGTCATTCATGCAGCTTTTGATCCCCTCAAAATGAGAATATGATCAAGTTAAACCTGAAAAAAAAAAAAAAATTTCGTGCAACTCGGTGCATGCACAAACCATTATAAAAATTATAAAAATCAGATGAACATAAATGCCGATTAAGTAGGAAATTGACATTTTTCTATTTTGAAAAACAAAATTAACCAAAGCACTTGTTGTCTTATATGTATATTGGTTCCAAGTTTTAAAAATAAACAAGATATTTTATGCGTGTCAAAACAAAATGACTCTGATTTATTATGAGCAACAGTTTACATTTTTCATATTAATAGAATTTATCAGATTTTTGCAAAGTAAAATATCCTAAGAAGTGTTCCTTTTTTCAATCAATATTGGGCTTTAAAGCATATGAGTGCTTATATTTACCCAATAAACCATTCAATTAGAAGTACAACCAAAAAATTAGGCAATTGTATTGAACAACACCGATACGAAATCCAGTCTTTATTTATATGCAACAAAATTTGTACAGTTACTTTTCAAACTTTTTGGACGGAACATGTTTTTCTAATATGTATAAAGTACCCTGGTATAAATTGCAAAAAAATACGATTTTTTGGAAAGAGTTCCATATCCGGCCATTACTTAGACCTCATGCACAAAGTCTATGGGCCATGACAGAAAAAGTCAAAGTATTTTCAAAGAATAAGCTGAATTTTGTTTCTCCTAAATTTGTGTATCTTTATCAGATTTACACTTGTTGGTAGTTTTTAAGTCATATTAAGTGATGGCCGGATATGGAACTCTTTCCGATTAAAAAAAAAATATAATTCCAAACAATGCTAGGTCTTGTAAAATTTTAATCTAGAGGACACAAACTCATCTCTGTGTAAGATGAAGTCATTTACAACAAATTCACAACAAATTGACCCTCCCTGCTCTCCATCATCTCATACACGTTTGAGATACTGGTATCAGCACGCAGTCGTACTTCCCCAATACGTCCGAGGACAATGCTTTGTGTTTCCTATTGTTCCTTTAATATTGTTCCTTTAATATAACCAACCCCCATAGACTAAGCAAGTATCCTTACGTTCGAGGACTGAAAGGTTTCTTTGTGTTTCCTTTTTTCTCTTGTCCTCGGAGATATATACAGTGCACGTACAGACATACCCGTCATCTTTGCTAGTTCTGAGCCTGCGAGCGTAGTTATGAGCATGTGCATGACTGGTGAGAATAATTGAAAAGGATCTGTATGTCTGCTGCCACTTGACGATGAGTTCATCTTTGCCTATTGGAGGCTAGCAGTACTGGCCCAGTCCTGATACACCTCAGTTGTGGCCAATTTAATTATGGTGTAATGATGATCACCTTTAATCTTATGATCCCTACGAAGCAAAGCCAAGTAGTCCAGCATCCACTAACTTGTGGATCTTTCTTTGCATCTCGGGGTCTGCTGACTGAAGAATTCTGGAAACGGTTAGAAGGATAACAATGAAATCATTGTTAGAAACGCCACAAGGTTTTCCAAGGCAAAAAAATGTAAATAGATTAACAACTGTCAACTAAAAATGTACCACAATTGTCTGATCATCCTAGATTCATGTAGAATCTGTGCAAAATGTTAGATAAAAAGATTTATTAGTGGGTCAATTTAAGCATTATCAATCAGTTCCTTAATTGCAAAAGAAAAAAAAGACACAAAAAATTACACATTTTTGAAAAAGACTACCTGTGCCCTTGATCCGGATTAGCCCTCAAGACTTCTATTAATTTCTGTATCCCGGTATCCATCAATACCTCCCTAATCTCGGGATCGGATAAAATCTGCTGCATCTTGGCTTCATCTGCTGCTGTAGCTTGCTTGGGATTAGTGCTGCTCCTGACTTTGATATCTGCGCTGCCGGAGTTGTCTTGGGTCCGGATGCCTTGAGGCGATGGAATTGCCGAAGGAAGTGGAGTCTGGGAAGACCCACCTCCCATATTGGAGAAATGACTACCTGCACATACAAGACAAACACAATAAAGTGTGATTATGACCTACCCAACAGGTCACCAGAGCTACTTTTGAGTAACAGGCCCTTAAACAAGAATTATACTGTGAACATAAATTAGGAACCGTCAAGGTTTTCATCTGCAAACTCATCAGGATGTAAAGCTGAGTGGAATATCGCAATGAAGATCCCACCATATGCTCTTTCTTAATGCAAGCAAAAACTAACAAGTCAAAAAATGTCCTTAAAGGGCTGGTCACACAAGCCACGATAACGAGGATGAAAATCAAAACAATGCGAATAAACATACTCAATTGATGGATGTAGTGCGTGCATATTAGACGCGCGGCAATTCCACTAGTTAGTGGCGTTTAGTCTCACCGTTTTCGTTATCTTTGTCGTTATCGTGGCCTGTGTGTCTGGCACTTACGACTCATTTTATAGGATCTCGTCACATTTTAAAAAGTACTGAAACATGGAAATGAACATTTCATTTGTACATCTCAGATATCATCCAAATAATATGGAGATCTCTTCTAGCGTGATGAACATCCCATCACATGAGAACACTAGACTGGCTCACCAAGCAAAGCACAGAAATCCTTGAAAAACTGTTGCACCTCTGTGTCATCTTTGTACTCCTCCATTGCTTGATTTGGGTTGCTTCGGAACTTATGGACGGCTTGTGCAAATCTAGGGTCTGCTAGCTGCTTCGCTAAGTGAGGATGCTTCTCCAAGCTTGCAAGTAGGTCCTTGTTAACCCATTCTGACAAACAAGAGATGAGGAAGACAAACGACTTGGTGTTATGTTTCGACTGTTTCAAGTTTGTTTTAGCATAATAAAGAAATGCTAAGGACAAATGAAAGGTAATTTAAATTAAGCATTTTTGTGGACTTTTTTGTACATTCTTTGACTGATCACAGTGTATAGTGGACCTCTGTCAATGTGTAGCTTTGCAAATTATTATAAAAACTGCCAATGAGTATGAGATTGTGTTAATAGTAGACAATTTATTATTTTTATTTACAATGGCAGAAGTGGAATTCTGGGTTAACGTTAAAACAACAAATACCCAAAGATGATTTGTGCCTAACACAAGTTACTGTAACTGGCTATCAGAAATCAAACTTGGACCCAGCTTTCAGGGCTAATAATCGGTGGTGTAGATAGAGGGGGAACCCTTGCCAGCCCCCCCCCCCCCCCAAGTGAGTAATAATATAATGTGTTTGCAATGCACACCTTTGTCTTGAAGTAGTGGAGCAGTAGCATTTAATGCCTCTTGTACTTCAACCATGCTATACTTTTCTGTCTTATAAGACTTATCCCCTGATCCTTGCTTCGCTTGAATAAATGGGATGTCTCCTCCACTCCCTGGATTAGGATCACCCGACTGTGTGGATATGGTCAAACTGGATTTTGATTTTCCAGAGGAGGTACTTTTCTTGCTTGGACCAGCAAAGAGAAATCCTTTCTTCATGCCACCAAAGCTGCCCGATGATAAACTTGAAGATTTAGTTGCTTGAATCGTTGCTGCCTGGACAACGCAAGTAGAAAATAGAAAATTTCATCAAACTGATGAAGAGAAAGACGGGATTAACCCCTTGCGTACGGATGATGCAAATATGCGCAAAAAAACCAGTGCCACCAGGCCGGATGACGCAATTGCCTGCCGTTTGTGCAGTTTCAATCCATTGTTGGATTAAACAGTGCCACCAGGCCGGATGACGCCGTTGGCCGCTGTTTGTGTAGTTTCAATCCATTGTTGGATTATTGTGTATATGTTACGCTTGACTGCACAAACACATTGTAGCGGTTCGCTTGGCTGCCAGAGCCGCCGCGGCACCCCGACGTCTCCCATAAAAAAACGTACTCAAGGGGTTAACAGGCAATTTAGGCAAAAACAGGCTTATTGATAAATAATGGCATTGTACCTGTGTGAAAGCATCTTTTGTTGTTCCAGATCTCTGAGCTGTCTCACTGTTTGATGCTGAAGATGATGCGTTGCCATTGGCAACACCATGATCTTGATTCTTGGATACTGATGATGACGATGCTTCTTTCAATCCCTGGATCTGTTTTGCTTGTTCCAGCAACTCGCTCATATCCTCTAGAGGAGGGATATCTGCAGAAACATTCAAATAATAAGATAATGAATACGATGATGTAATTATCCTCACCATCAAAAGGTATCATGTCACTCCTGTGAACCAAATTATCCACACCCGACCTGGAAGGTATTCACTTAAAATGATAAATCCTTTCCTCGATCCCCAGTGCCCCCCCCCCCCCACACACACACACAGTCATGTAAACGGGTGCAATCGTGGACCTCCCCTTGTTCCTCTTTTGTTTATACTCTTAACTTTTTCGGAAGGCCTCCCATTGGTTTTGTACACGATTTTCAATCGTGGACGTTAGGTCAAACGTGGACCCCTTTGTCTACGCTCGAATTCTTTTGTCCTAGGTCCACGATTGCCGGCATATACAAACTCACACAAACACACAAGTGTGTAAACACCGGCAATCGCGGACCTCCCATTGTCCCTCTTCTGTTTATACTCTAACTTTTTTTGGGGGGCGGCGGCACACAGTATTTTTTCTTTATCCATGATAATACTATTATTTTCAGTGGGGGGGGGGGGGGGGGCGACTGGGGGGGCGACGATTTTTTTATGGGACGTGCATCCCCCCCCCCCCCCCCCCCCCCCCCCCCCCCCCCCCCCCAACGTGACTAGTTTAGCTGTAAAGTCTTTCAAAAGTCCCGTCCATTTCATGATTTATAAAAACTGGACACCTCCCCTAACTTTTCAATTCATTTATTATGTGGTCCTGAAAATGTGGTCCTGAAAAACATTTTCAATGTTATTTCTGTGACGTGACGAACTCACCATCTTCCTCCTCAGCCATCATGCATCATGGGCAGCGCGCGTTAAGCTAGCACCAGATAGATTCAATCGTCAAGCTAGTTTTGGTTCAAGACGACAGTGTTCGATGAGGCCCGGTCGTGTCCGAATTACTTGGCTACGGCTGGATGTATACACACATGTCTATGGTAGCGGCTGCAGCCACTTCCCATATAGACTCGTGTGTAATTTCAGGCCGTAGCCTCAGGCTGAATCCGGTGCTAGCTTGAGGCTCAGTAAAATGTAAAGCGCGCCACCACTTGACATACGCGCGTGCTAGAAAGTTGACTGGTCCCCGCGCCCGGAAAGCCTATATTAAGCACGGTTCCAGTTTGGGACCATTTGTTGTTATAACACAGCAAATTTTGTGCATGCATTTGTATGTGCGTAGTGGAATGTAATTCACGCCGAATTTTTCAGTAACTTTCAGGCTAAAATTTGCTAACTTTTAGACAAAGATGTCGGTTGCACAACAACTTGGGAGATCGCTTCGTCCACTGCTGCAGGCTAGAATTGCTAGCTGCGCATCAGAAGCCAGCTATCACAAAAATGTAAGGTAGCCAGTCACGCCAGTGACTGAGAATGCTGAGACTGAGTGAGAATCTCATTCTGACGCGTCGACCATGTCGACGGTGGATATCCATCGTGACAAGTCATTTGTGAAAAATCTCAAAAATCCAACATACAGTACACGGAAAGAATTCTCTTCACAGCCACCACTTTTGAGAAATAGTAGAATATGCCATGGATATGTTATAAATAAAAACATGCAGAGTTTTTTTTTTTAACCCTAGGTACTAAAACTAAAAGGCTAAGTTGTGTGTGGAAAATCATATTAAAATTGGAGGATTCAGGACCGTTTGTGTTGGGGTTATTTTCATAGCATGCCATGGATTTAGTCTAACTTAGGTAGGAACGAGTGAATCGATGATGTCACGCCCATTAATGATGTCTATAAGATTGTTGCTGGCCACTGACTGCTTGGCTTCTAAATCTATTTTTGAAGCGTTTTTTTTAACACTAAACACTAAACAGGCTTTTTGATTGGTTAGAATAAATATTTTGGTGCCAATATTTTGACCCATTTTTATCAACATCCAGTTCATGTGTGTGCATGTTTCTAAAAAAAATTATCCGACCATTAATACCTTCCAAGATCGAGCGTTCCAAAAAATTGTCGTTAATAAAACCTCATTATTTTCATAGAAAGTAAGTTTATATCATTTATTTTGGCAATATCATTTAAGATTAGTGATTGGAGAACCTGTATTGCAGATTTACAATTGTTAGCGCCTACGAAGATGATGTTTGAAGCGTCTCAAGCGACCGATGTATTTTGGTTTGATGCAAAATGGCTGTTTCTCGCGTTCATTCTCCCGACTTGGCCAAAGTCTGCTTGAACTAGTCTTCATATTTTTGTTTAAAACCTAAACAAACTCGATATAAAACCACTTATTTGTGAAATTAAGGCTCTTATTGTCATTTTTAAAGAATATTTAATGCATATTTCTTGGTATTCAGTTGGATATTTGTGGATTTATTCGCCGGTCTGGAATCGTTTTTCAGCCTATGATTTTACGGTCTCCGAATAAAGGTCACGTGACATCAATGTCAAACCAAGATTGGCCCTTGTCGGCGACGCGCTGGTCACGTGACGAACTTCACACGTAGTGATTGGTCGGATGTTACAAATGGCTTTTCACTAACTTTTTCTATTTAAAGAAGCTTACAAATAACTTGGTCATAGTTTGTATTCAAGAAAATGAGTCTAGTTCAGTCATTGATGATCTGCTGATTTACAGTAATTATAAAGAAAGATACGGCCATTTGTTTATAACTGCCCCTATTGCTTCAAAATGTCACACTTTTGCATTCCTTGACCAAAGAAAATCCCATTATTTGAATTCTGCAAAATAAAATGTTAACAAATTCATAGAAAATCCAATTCTTAACTGATTTTGCTGAAACAAACATTTTTGTAAACTAGATTTTAATTTTCATTTTTAGGGATTTATTTTTTTTATTTTGGACTACTTTATTTGTTTTCACTCATACATCAAGTCTAGGCCTAGGCTATTCATTTCAGTTGCTATGTTTTGCATTCAATTGTGTATTCATCTATTACTGTTTTTCAAGCTGATATTTTATTTTTGGTCGAATTCCTGCAGGTGATTGACCATTATGAGAACCCAAGGAATGTGGGATCCATGGACAAGAACGACAAGTCCGTAGGGACTGGCCTTGTGGGTGCACCAGCCTGCGGAGATGTCATGAAACTTCAGGTGAATACTGAACAATTCATTGTTATTTTACCATGCCATATTTTATTGGAAGGAAAATCATAATGCAGTTTTATTTTTAACATGGGAAAGATTTTACTTTAATACCCCTCACCAAAATGAATCAGGAACAGCAAAATCTTGCAAAATATTACAAGATAACCAACCATCCTTGATGATAACAACTGTCTAAACATGTGGCACAACCAGTTATTTCAAGATTTATGTCAGAAAAATCTGTAAAAAATGAGGCAGAAATCAACATGTATACTATACAGTGAACACTGAGAGTTACCATACACTGCACTGTGCCAAGAACATCTAACACAGAAAACGCAAACTTTCTTCCCACATATTTCACGAAAATTCCCCGACAAAATTCTCAAATTTAAAGGTTGTGCCAAGTGTTTATACAATTCTGAACACAGATGGATAGGTATTTTCTAAGATTTGCTGTTCCTGACGGATTTTTTAGGGGGATATTCAAGTAAAATCTTTCCTTAACATGTTTAAACTTTTAATGCCCTTTTTTTTAGATCAAAGTTGACGATGATGGCAAGATTATTGATGCCAAGTTCAAGACGTTTGGCTGTGGGTCCGCAATTGCTTCCAGCTCGTTGGCTACCGAGTGGATCAAGGGGAAATCGGTAATTGGTTCCACTCTCTCCCTTAGTAAATTTGGTTTCTTTCAAAAGGAATGATGGAAAAATATGTAGAGAATCTTTTCAAGTTGTTTTCATAATATGCTGTATTTAAAAACAAGATGTATTGTGACCTTTTTTCAAAAATTCCATCTGCTGCATTGGATTCAAATCGGCCAACCAACCCCGGCAAGCTCGGTGCTCGAGTGGTTAATACGTCTGCACTAGTAAGCAGGAAGTCGTGGGTTCGAATCCCACCCGAGTAAGCCTGTGAATTTTTTCACACAGGCTCTCGGAAAGTGCTTTATACATTACGTCGGGACAGGGCAAAAGAGAAAACATCTCTGTTCTAATTTACATCATCCCCCCGACGCAAAAGAAATTCCATCTTCTGACCTTTTTTCCAGTTTTGTAAATATTCTTGACCACCTTCATGAATCACAAACCAGCATTGTACTTCATCACGAAAGGCAAAGACAGATTCACCCGTTTGTATTTGTTTCCCGATAAGGCAACTTTCCTAAGCCATGTACATGTACATACTATGCAGCAGACCTGCTCATGACAACACTATTTTTGCTTGATTGATGCATGGACAGGTTGATGACGCCTTGAAGATCAAGAACACGGACATCGCTAAGGAGCTGTGTCTTCCTCCCGTCAAGCTGCATTGCTCTAGTAAGTAACTAAACCCCACCATCCCTCTCCAACCCCCAACCCTCTCCTTTCTAAAAAGAACATCTGTTTCGAAAACTGTTTTCCACTTGTTGTCCATCCATTATGCTTTTAGCACTGAAATCAATGAAATTCTCCATACTTTTTTTCCAGCTTGTATAATTTTTCTTGTTTGTTCAAAGTATAAGCCTTTTGTATTTTTTCATTATAGGAATGATTAATTTAAAGTGTGGAAAAATGTTTGACTCAATTGAACTGAGTTTGGTATTTATCTAGTCCGAGCAGAAAGTCCATTTAAGTAATTTGAAGAAAAATGAATAAACGTATGTTTGATAATTAACCCTGACCCCCTTCAGGTTGAATCCAATGGAATTAAACCCCAGGAAAGTGAAGCCTGCTAAATCCGACAGAATCCAACAGCCCACAGCCCACAGCCCACAGCTATGAAATCCAACCAAGTACCCACTGTTGGATATTGTTGGATATAACATCTTGAATACGGACAACGAATAGCCGTGGTTTGAATAAAAGACCACCTTTCCGGTTGCCTAATGAGTATTAATATGCGCTCTCAATCCATTGTTTGCATTACATTTGGTTGCACGAGCCTGTGTTGGCATACCAGCACCCTATTACATGTAGTAACAGCCGGGCCAGAAAGGGTTAACATGGTCAGGGTTAATTATTCCAGGCTGTGCAGTATACCATTGAGGCCCCCAATCAAACACCACACTGCTGTGACATACACAATGAAGTCAAAACCTACATGATGAATCATAAACTTAAGAGTTGGAACAAATTTTGTTTTGTTTAACAGTGTTAGCTGAGGATGCAATCAAAGCAGCATTGGCCAACTACAGAGTGAAGCAAGACGACGACGAGACGAAGGCAGAAGCCACAAATTAAGTCAGTGGTGACGAATGGATTGGCAAGGAATAGAGCAAGACGCTATGACATGATTTAGGGGAAAAAAATCACTTATCTGGATAACAACTATTATTTTTTGAGGAATTGACAAAAATAAGCACATTGTACATATAGTCCTTTTCAAAATTTGACATGTAGGGCATTGTGTTACAGAGTTGTATTCGAGTCCCTGCAAGTCCAGTCAGAAGTCCTTTCATAAAGCTGATCACAAGTAACTGGATGAACAATGACAAAGGAATGCCTTTGTCAAAGCTCATTTGAATAGCTTGTGATTGGAATTAGGACTGGAGGGTTTGTGATGGACTTGCAGGGACTCTAATACAACTCTGTTGTGTTAACAATAATCCCATATTATTTAAATTCTCTCTCACTTCTGGCCCAATTAGAGATATGTAAGCCCTGCATTTTAATGAGCAGCGTATATTTATGTCAAATTTAGTTCCCATTTCCTGTGATTCTTAAATTCCCCCATCCTCGAGATTTAACAGCACCAGTTCTTTTTCTTTCAACATTCTTGTAATATCTCATTATCAAGTCTACAGGCATGCAACTTTTCCTTGGATCAGCTGATTTCCTCGTTTTCACTTCACACTTATGCCATTGAAAATTGAAAAACAATGTACAAAGTCTTGTAAAGATTATAATTTTTTGTTAAATCCAAGTTGCATGTTCTAACAGTATTTAAAATATTCTTGAAGGGCATGTTATAAATCTTATCAGACTTTCGGGACTTGGTGGGTTACTCGGGTGTATATGTTTCCATGCCCCGCGTGTATCACGGTTATGCAAGTCAGTTGGGAATGGTGTTTTTGATAACACTGATGCGCATGCGTCTAATGAACGTCTAACTGCATATTAGATCATGCCCTATTGCATTGCAAAATTCGTGGTTGTACGGTTCATGGACCAGTGAAGTTTTAACGAGTATACCCGCCGTGGGCTGTACCACTTGGTACTTGTTTTTACAAGGGATTTACAAATGTTTGTCTTGCAGTATCTGTGTATGTACATGTATATCATTATTAAGCCAATACAGTTAATAAAACTTAAACGCACAACGTATTGTAAATAGAAGTGATAATACAATCGATTTATGTAGGAACACTTCAACAATCTGTAATTGATCACGAAAGGTACAGCGGTAATCTTGTTCGTTTGGTCAAGTACATGCATTAAATAGTGGAAATGGATCCATGGCTAAATATTCAACCTTAAATTTCCCAGAAGTTCATCCTACATGCTTTATATCTGCTTGTGTAAATAAATGATTGGAATTAAAATGGCACATTCATGACTGAAGTTATTGGAATTTTGAATAGACAAGCTTTGCGAGTTTCGAGATTCAATTTTAAACAGACCTTTAATTTACCAAAATTTATCCCCCCCCCCCCCCCCTCCTGAAAAAAAGCCTTTGTTGAACCAAATTCAAAGGAGCTAATCGCACATTTCGAAAATTTAGCAAATTCAGGGAATTTGTTGTAGGTCTCAAGACCTGTCCAAACCACAATAAAATGTTCCATATGAATCTAGTCTTCGTTCCAAACATAAAAAACACCAAGTACAAGTTTTCATGCTGAAGAAGTAGATTGAAGACCAGTCACTGCAGCTTGTTTATATGGAGTACTGGTACCCACGGACGTGGGGTGCACATGCGTTCAGCATTCTTGCTCCATGCTTACATAACACATGCTTATAGTATTGGCCTAGTTCTTTTTTTCTTCAAACGATCTAGTACGCTGCACATATAGTATACCTTCAAAAAAATACTTATTAAACTAGCACAAATATTCTGGGAACATTTTGATTTAAAGCAGGGCACAACAGTCAATGCGGGAAATCAACTTCAACACCGTGCATTTTTTTTATTCATGCTAAGGTCTCGACTACAAGTACAACTGTTCCATTCTAGTAAGAGGCACAGCGGTCATACATCACCGAAACATGTACATGTATTTGTACCTGTGCGCGCGTGTAGTAATCGTGGATGTATAACGCACGTCCGAACTCATGAAAAGATGAACGTATGTTGGTATGTACGTCTGTTATTATAATATTTAACTGATGGTGATGAATAAAATGAAATAAATAAAATACCTTTAAGAGTACATTGTGTAATATTTGACGACCTGAATCCGGAGAAGTCATCATCGCTGAGAAGAATCAGGCAAGTAGGTTACTCGCACCATGGAGGAAGGAAATCCTTCCTCCATGCTCGCACCGAGTGACATTTTGCTTTCGTTTTGCATTTGCTGGAATCGGGCAAGAGAGGGCGCCAATATTACTTCCGGGTTTTAGCTCCTTGGATGTGAAATTTAAATTTTTGTTGTTGACTTTGTGGAGTAATTATTGTTTCTGGAGGGATTCTTTTAAGTTTTTACAGATTCGGATTAACCATTTAAAGTTGCTGGGAAACCTGTTTTCAGTGGGACTTTTTTTTTGGCGGGGGGGGTTTGTTGAGGGTATTTTTTAATCTTCAGTTTTTCGAACTTATTCTTCGGAATAACCTTTGTGTTTGGTTTTTGGTGAGGGACCTGTTGTCGGTGGGATTTGTTGTTTTGTATTGTTGGGGGGGGGGGGGGGGGAGAGTTGTTATTTTTTTTAACTTTTAAACTTTATTCTTCGGAATAACCTTTGTTATATTTTCGACAATCATTTTAGGCCCCCTTCTAACCCCTTGAGTACGGTTATGTATAATGAGGGCCAGCTTGTACAGCCAAGCGTAATACACATCCAAAAATGGATTGAAAATGCAGTGAATGGCGTGTATAGACATCCAGCCTGGTGGCAATTTTTTGGCGTCTATAGACGTCATCCAGCCTCAACCGGTTAAGCCTAGAACAGTGCAGAATGCACATCTACCTATGATCACCACACAATACTGTACACACCAACTACAACAGCAATGAAACAGCAAGCTGAAACAATTAAATGTTTCTTGTAATATCTTTATTGTACTTTCCACTTTTCATAAAACCCCCAATATGTATCTAGAATCTTGCAGACTGCCTTGTGTAGCTTTCAAACAAAAGGGTCCATTTCAAAAGAACTACTCTTTAGGTTCACGACTTTCTACAACGTGCCGGGATGAAGTAGAATTGAAAAGGGTTTTGTTTATCTGTAGCCAAACTGACGGATGATCTTCTGGTAGGGAGCCACCTTTGCTTTGACATTCCTGGCTGCTTTGCGGCGCAGTTGCTGCAAGGAAAGGGAAAACGAAAAATACCATCAAGGTTTGCCCTAAGTAATCAAATTATATATATTTTTCTTGATTTAGAGTGACATCTTTACAACTAATCTTCAGTCTTGGAGGTCAGTTTTCATATCTCTAGTGCATTCTCAAGTCCCACCTTTTCCCTGTCAAGTAAAACTTTTACTTTCCCCTGCCAAGTAAAACTGACACAAGAGGTTTGTGCAGCCAAGCGTAACATACACAATAATCCAACAATGGATTGAAACTGCAGAAAATGGCATGTATAGACGTCATCCGGCTTCAAACTCTTCACTATCAAGTCTAGCTGATCAAATCTTGATCCAAGATTAGTACTTTCTTTAGTTCTCATAAATCTTGCTTAAAATCCCAAACAGTCTCAAATTTTCCCACTCAAATTTTGATACAAGTTCTCAAGTCTTCCCAAATCAAATCTTGATAAAAGTTTTCCCTATCGAATCTTGATACAAGTAGTGCGTCTTCCCAATCCAATCCAATCCAATCCAATCCCAATTCTAATCCTGAAGCCTTACCAGTCCTCTCCTCTTAACCTTCCAGCGCTCCCAGGACTTGGCCTTGCGTTTCTCCTCCAGTGTCTCGATGATGGCCTTGTACTTCCAGCCTACCTCATGGGCCAAGCGGCCCAGATTGCAGAACTGTCAAAGT
The DNA here is from genome assembly GCA_037893225.1 of Hippasteria phrygiana. Taxonomy (NCBI): domain Eukaryota; kingdom Metazoa; phylum Echinodermata; class Asteroidea; order Valvatida; family Goniasteridae; genus Hippasteria; species Hippasteria phrygiana. The sequence goes on along the minus strand of JAZGUH010000172.1, from coordinate 1,755,285 downwards.
AGATTCAGAGGGAAAATCACTGATTACTTCATGAAAGCTCTCGCACTAGGCAGAGACCTAAACAAAGTCCAACAGGTATAGTCACATTCAGTGGCCTACCTATTTCCACAAGTCTCATACCCTCATGTACCAAATCAAACAAAATTCAACAGGGTCACCCCGGGCCTTTGGTACTAAACCTAACAAAATGCAACACCACTGCTGGAGTTTGTGAGGTTTGGGGTAGTTAGGGTTAAAACCTACAGGTTTTTGATAGGATGAGGTTGTGGACGTGTACATGTTTATTGTGTATACCTAAGACATTTAACAAAACAATGGCATATTATGACGAAAGGTCTTCAACTGTCGTGCGTTCCTCAATTGAAAACCAATGAGAGGGGTTGTAGAAAATACAAGGATAAGATCAGAAGAATAATGGTCCTCATTATAAAAAATAAATGGTCCTCATTATAAAAAATAAATGGTCCTCAGTTTACAGCATAAACCATGCATGTGTAAGATGAGAAGAAAATATACAAACTTGATATTCATGTTATAATGCAATGAAGATTGAGCAACATTCAACCGTTACTGAAAGTTGTTAAGCTCATCAAGAATGATTTGGCTAAATCTCGGTTTTTTAAGTCCAGCCCAGCACTAATGGGTTAATAGGTACAGCAGCCACAATTTGACATCCTGGTGGATATGGGTCATTCCATAAATTTGGGGTCCAAAAGGTGACATTTTGGGGGCCCTAGTTACACCTGACCTGTGTAATTCCCATCAAGTATCATTAAAATTGACTTCACACTTTTTTTTACTTGTTTGGCAGGTACTTTGCTTTACATTTGGAGATAGAAGGCATTAAAGAATGTGTCCGGAATTGCAAAATCTTATACATGTCACTATGTAACAGGGACACCAAAAATGTCACACTTTTGGACCCCAGATTTATGGAATGACCCATATGGACATTGAGTGGGAAATAATGTAGGCAGTTCCCATTGATTGCCATCGTGCAAGATTTGTTTAAGATCCTGTAACTCCTAAGTAGCTTCTGGTGACTTCCAACTCACTCTGTTGGGTACCCAACCCACACAGATGTATCCACAGATGTAGAATAATTCAAGCTAATAATGTAATAGACAGCCCGACTAAATATTCTGTAACTTACCCGTCGCCTCTCCTTGAGACGGACTGAACGCAGGGCTGGGGGAGCCACAAAGCGCTTCTTCTGCAAATTGAATTCATACAAAATGAATTTTTTTGTTTAATAGTGGTTACACTAAATGGCTGGATGATTCTCCAACTAAGCCTGTTGCAAGCAAGATGCGTCATGGTTTGCACATGCATTAAACAAAGTGACGCTTTCCTCTTATTTATCACAATCGATGCATTGGGTCTATAGGTCTGAAAATTGGGATAATTCCTCGGGAATCTATTGAAGAATTATCCTCTATTTAGATCTGGGCCCGGGTGGTAGGGTTGGTAATTCAAAATATGGCCAACCCTACCACCTCTGATCATAACCCTTTACCTAGAGTTGCTTTTAGCCTTCTATTGATTGATTTCAATACAAATAAATAAATAAATAAATAAATAAACAAAATTAAGTCAGAACTTGGTACACGTGTGTGCATAGATGTTGCCTCAGAGTTGGTTTTCATTCTCACTGAACATCAAACAATGTAGGTTAAGTATAAAGTTGACATCATTGGCAACAAGAATGCGCACTTGATCAAAAGGACAATGTGGCTTGTTAATGTTCATCTATAGTAATATCACAGCATTGTGTAACCCTAACTCCCTACATCATTTTTCCTACATGTAACCTGAATCATCCAATATCCTCCGATTCCGAAATCCTCCAATGTCTGTAACTGGGACCACTGCCTGAATCCTCCAATGGGTTTTGGATAAACACTCCAGTAACCTCAATCCTCCAAAATCATCCAGCACCAGATTGAGCCGGATGACATGGATCCTCCATTTTTCCCTCCAGAGGCAAAAATCCTCTAATGCCCTCAATCCTGCAAAATCCTCCGATCCTTCAACTTCCAAAGACCCTTAATCCAATTTCCTCCATTTGGCAAAGAGGATTTTGGAGGATTTGAGAAGCTTAGGGTTAATGCAGAAAATTTAGCTTGAGACTTGGATCAGTTGCAAGATCCTGAAGAAAATTGATGTGGTCAGGACAGAACAGAGCAAAGTCCATGTTTGACCCGGGAAAGACTTGGAACTTTCAAAAATTCCATAGTTAAAAAGACTGAAGATGTTTGACCTAACAATGTACAGTAGAATGAATTTAACATCAGTAAATAAACTGACCCTGTTGTAGGGAGGGGGTATCCCCTCAAACACCTTCAGTCTGTTCAGAGCTTCCTTGCCTCTGGCCCGCTTGTGTGGCAACATGCCTGGAAAACAACAGGTGCATTGAAGGTTCAATAATATTAATATTTTGTTGCACTTTATCTCTGTTCTGACTGTCAAGATTTACATTCTTCTTGACCATCAAATATGATATCTTTTTTTCATTGTTTTCAACAAGTTGACAAGTAGACGATAGGCATGCAGGCTTTCTGTCTCAGATGGTGATGCATGTGAGGATTTAATCTCACTGCCAAGTGGCTCGCAAAAGCGTGGTTGGTTAATCATCACAGACAGGGTGACCAGTGCATGTTTCCACAAACAAGAAGTACAACTTATAGTCTAACTTTCAACCTTACAACTATTTTACTAATGGATCTATAGAACATTTCACAGGTTGACAGAGCCAAGACTAAAAATAAAAAATTGTGTTGTCCTTAAATGGGAAAACAAGGATTGAGGGTAGGGCGGTCGAATTTTTATTATTTTTTAAGTCATCTAACTCGTAAGTCGGGAGGCAAAAAGTAAGCTCATTTGAAAGCGAGATTCACTGCGAAATGCATGATTGTGCGGTTGTAGCTGTATTTAAAGACAATTATTGAAATAAAACTTGGAAAGGTGAGGCTTTGAAAATTTCGTTTTAAAAGTGCGACCCAACTTGTGAGACGGTAGTAGATGGCAACAACTTTTTTTTTGCTTTTATATATGTGACCATCAGTATCTGAAACACTCTTCGTCAAACTAGGTTGTTCTGTAAATCTAAATTTGAAAAATCAGTGGGAATCAAGACCGCATAAGAAATGTTCCTGTAATATATCAATAATATTTTTGCTCAGTCAAAACAATTCAGGTCTCGGTGGTTGAAGTATTTGGCTCCCACATGAGGCAGTTAATAAAATGACTGTCAGCTACCTGTTTCTTAATCCTCATTGCTCCTTACCTCGGACTACCCTCCAGAAGATACGGCTGGGTGATCTCAGATGGTACGGTCCACGGCTGGGCTTGGTGTTGGTCCTTTTGCGGAGGAACTGAAGGTACTTCACTGCGTACAAAAAAATTACCCAAACAAAACATCCTCCATTAACACTTCACAGATAGGATTACCCATGAAGCATTTAAATGAAACAAAATAAAGTAGTAAATGGTATTGCAGAGAGATCATTTAGCCAAATAGATAAATCTGAAAAATGTACACAAACTATGGTACAGCATCTTAGACTTCAATCCCACTGCAATGTACTGCAAGGCCTTGAATTTTCCAGCGAATAAAACCACCAAGAAAACAAATTCTACTTTAACTTTTAAGGTACTTGCCTACAATTACATGACATGGTGTTATAAAAATAAAATTGTTAAGCATTTTGGGGTTGAAAAAAAAAGAAAAAAGGAGTTAATATCGTAGAAATATACGGTCCAAGTATGTGCTTAAAATAAAAATTGAAAAACTAGGAAAAATATAGATTTGTTTTCATTGTAATTGTAGGAAAGTACCTTAACCCTAACGTGTCAATAGTTTAAATCAATATAGTAAGTGCAGTGAACCCTGAAAACCTTTTGTCTCAGAAAACACTGTTCATTCTCACGGAAAATCAAACAATGTAGGTCAAGAACAAATAACATCACGGACAAAAAGGTTTGCTTCTATTTGGTCACATTCAGATAATGAATCAAATCAATTATTAAGATTAAAATATGAGAAAGAAATATAATTGCTTCTATTTTTCCTCAGACTCACATTTCCCAAAGTGAAAATCACAAAATAGGCATCACAAAGTGCATGTATAGTGCAGGAAAGTGTGCTAATGATAAATCTTGGTTGCATTATTCACAAAATGCAAGTTCCTTACACTTGTTTCGGTAGAAACTTCCGGAGATGTTGATCTCTTCGCATCGTACTACCACCATCTTCTGGCCTGTAGCCGTCAACAAAGTAAATAAAACATTTTCAAAGTGAACAAAGAAAACTGGCATACCATAACAGCCACTCTACCAACTGAGCTATGTTGCCCTATGTTGGTGATCTCCCAAATTGTCAGTTTTCTTTGTTCGTTGGGCGCTAATCAGAAGTCATAAATCCATAATGCCGTATTGCAGGCTTTCTGTCTCAGATGGTAGTGCATGTGAGGTATTATCTCACAGCCGAATGGCTCGAAAAAGCGTGGTTCGTTTATCATCACAGACAGGTTAAAGTATAGGAAATCACCCCAGGAATAATACATTACAGCATAAAATATCTGATAACGATGACTTGGAATCCCTTTGCAGATAACTGCTCTTAATATTTAGCTAACAAACGACACACTTGAAATACATGTACATGACATTCCCTGATGACGGCCAGGGGTGAGATTTTTGGAAAGTGAAAAATCCACACAAAATTCTGAGGCATTTAATTTGTATGGCGTTGCATGAAAAAATGCATAAGAAAACATTTTCTACTAAAAGATATAATTTAAAACTGCAAAAAAATAGGGTCACTACAACTAAAAGAAGACCGTTTCTGGTTGCAGAGGTCATTTTGGAATGTTAAAACAATTTAAGGACCACAAATATTTGGAAGATGTCTCGCCAAAAATCCTGAAATCTGGAAAATCTCACTCCTACACAGCATTCTTTCAACTTACCTTGGAGAAGATTCTTGGCCACCAACGAGGCCAAACGCCCCTGAAGGTGGCCCTTGCCGTCAATTATCAGTGTCTGCAAAGCAAACAAATTAGGAATACAAAGTTAACCATCCTGTTCTCAAGGCCAAAATGGAGCCAGCTACCCTATATATCAAAACCCATCAAGTAACAGGTTGAAACACACAAACTGTGAGAGTTGGTGTTTAGAGTTTTTGATAGGCTGTGATAGTTATAAGTATAGGAGGGTTAATTATGGTCAATCACCACTAGTAATCCAATGCATGAATATCAGAAGGGCCCAAGTCCATCATTGTGGCCAATAAGAGTTAGACCCGTGGCCGATTTCACGAAGAGCTAAGTGTCTTAAGAAGAGTACAAGTAACTTTGCTAAGCAACGAGTGACGTAACAGTGCAAATCACAATAGAGGCATGCAGGCTTTCTGTCTCAGATGGTGATGCATGTGAGGTTTTAATCTCACTGCCAAGTGGCTCAAAAAAGCGTGGTTGGTTAATCATCACAGACAGGGTGACCAGTGCATGTTTCCATAAACAAGAAGTACAACTTATAGTCCAACTTTTAACCTTACAACTATTTTACTAATGGATCTATACAACATTTCACAGGTTGACAGAGCCAAGACTAAAAATAAAAAATTGTGTTGTCCTTAAATGGGAAAACAAGGATTTAGGGTAGGTCGGTCGAATTTAAATTTATTTTTTAAGTCATCTAACTCGGAAGTCGGGAGGCAAAAAGTAAGCTCATTTGAAAGCGAGATTTGCGGCGAAATGCATGATTGTGCGGTCGTAGCTGTATTTAATGACAATTATTGTAATAAAACTTGGAAAGGTGAGGCATTGAAAATGTTGTTAAAATTATTTTTAAAAGGTTGAAACACACAAACTGTGAGAGTTGGTGTTTAGAATGTATTCTGGTTCCAAACAATGCATTGATTGACGTCATCACTTCGGTACTTCAAGTTCAAATGTGTTATGGCAGCCATTTTGCGGGACACACGTACACATTTCGTGCCAATATTATCATATGCATGTCCCACAATATAGCAGCCTATTGTTGCTATGGTGACGTTGGTATTCAATACGGTCTATCTGCTTTCCAATACAGTCACCTTAGGTCGCGAGACAGATGCCCAAAAAAGGCTTTAAAATCAAGTTTCGTGGTGACCACATGGTAATTAATAAATTCTTCCTTAGTTTTATGAAAATACCATTTGATTTCTAATGATAAAACACTCGTTACCTTGTGTGAAAGACATTTCAAGCACTAGTTTACACAGGCATGCCTGGAAAAAAATACCGTATTGTTTTGGTTTTCTTTTTACTCTTCTCAAACTACATGTACTTCTTGGACTCATCTACACATATGCTAATGATGTCCTTTAGAATATATCCGCAAGATTAATGTGAAAAGAGGACAGAAATTTTCCTCTTGAGGGAAAATATGGGGCAAAATAATGATGAAGACAAATGCGAAAGTTCGGACGTTGCATTATGCGTGCGCAGGAGTGACGTTGTGCTGTAATGATATGTGAGGTTAGAGGTCGAGCGGGTCGCGATATTTGAACTCTACAGGGACAAGACAACATGCCTGGCAGGTGCTCCTCGGAATTGAATGGGAAATTCCACTTTTCATCGGATCGTAAGTGAAACTTAGTACCTCCATCTTAATCCTCGAACTCTACTTTTATCTCAGGTGTCATATCTAGTAGTATTTTGGTGGTCTATAAAGGGTGAAAGGTGATGTTTTTGTTGGGTCTTGAGACATTTTACAAAAAACAATCCTCAGCACATATTCGCCTTGGACCCTACTATCGCCAGATCATTTCCAAATGTTAAAAAAGGCGATGCCTACCTGCATTAATTTACCCAACTTCTTGTTTGTTAGAAAAAAATGTTCTGCCTTCTTGGCACTTTTGAATATTGTAGGTTCACCATAGACCTTATCGCAAATACCGCCTAGTTGAGACGTCACAATGGTTAAAATGCATTGTGGAAAGGAAAAAGTCACAAACATCGCTACCGTTTCCTTCCCACAATGCCTTTTGAACATTGTGACATCTCAACAAGGCGGTATGCTCTAGGCGGGGCATAGGCGCACTTCGGGCTGAAGTAGCTTGAAAATTCCAGCTCTAGGCTCATGACATGCGAGATTCACCGTTTAGAGCTCTAAGGACTTCCATAGGGTTCACAGCGGTTTTTGTTTTGAGCACCGATATCGGATTCCCTGAATATATAACACTCGCCCAAAATGCAGAGTAGTCATTTATGCAGCGCCTGATCCCCTCAAAATGAGAATACTATCAAGTTAAACCCCCAAAAAAGATGAATTTTTCGTGCAACCCAGAGCATGCACAAACGAGCTGTGTACAAAACAATGGTAGTGGATTCTTGAACATGACATGAACGACGGTTTGCGATTGATTATCGGCCAGCGGCACTGTGCGCGTTTCGGGGCTCGATGCACAATGGCTGTTTGCTAAAGCACTGACAGCAATCAGGCGGTCCGAGACATCGCTGCCAAGAATGCACGCAATAGAGTGACTGCCTGATCACTGATGGCTGTCAGCAAACAGCCATTGTACATCGACCCCCGTTTTGTACACAGCTCGGAAAGAGTTCCGTATACGGACATGACTATTTTGCGGTTTTATAAACTATAACAACTTTAAAAAGGGGCGCCTTTTATTTTTAGTGGGATTTTAGCGGGGAAAACTGTAAAAAAAAAAAAAAATTTATAAATACATTTTTTTTAAATCACTCTTCTTTGCATCTTCCCCCTGCATCTCCCGAGCTCCTCTGTCTTCCGTCCTCCGTTCCACCACCACACATCTCTATCACTCCATTTTCCTTTCCCTCGCCAGGGTTCGAACCTCCATCGAAATCAAGCCTGTAAGAGAACGTGTGTTAATATATAATGCGCTTACCCGCTCGGCCATGAGCGCTTGTTACTCCTGTAAGCACTTTATTCATAATTACGGTGTATGTCGCAATCTGGCTTCTGAATTATTTAAATTAGGAATATTAATTCATGACGTACAAAACGCGGACTTGGACCCTACTATCGCCAGATCATGTCTAAATGTTAAAAAAGGCGATAAAGAGTCCAAGTTACTCGGACTAATCCGGCCATCACTTAGACCTCGTGTATGGGCCATGACAGAAAAAGTAAAAGTATTTTCAAAGAAAAAGTTGAAATTTTGTACCTCCTAAAAAAATTCGTGTTTCTTCATCAGATTTACACTTTTTGGTAGTTTTTAAGTCATATTAAGGGAAAATAAGTGATGGCCGGATATGGAACTCTTTCCTGTAAAACTATTATTACGCAGGCAAGGTGCACGTGGGTAGAAAGTGCGCCACTTTACCAGCCAGCAAGGCAGCAATACTACGATACAGGCTAATAATAATGCACATAGCCTAGGCCTACAAAGTGGGGCGCCCTCAACTTAAGTTGATTACGATGAAAAGTAGAAAGAAATCTCTTTTAAAAACGGGTTTTACACTATTCAGTAAGTCATGCAAGCTCAACGTACACACATATTATAAGCTATATAGTCACCTTCTCAAAAAGTCTTTACATTTTCAAAATTATGCCTGAGGATTTGTAGAAAATAAGCAATTAAAAATTCACAGTGAACTACTCCACCTTGTGAAAGCTTGACATGGCAGTTGAAAAGACCGTGTGACGGGTTTCCCTCCCAGAGGTCAAAGAAGCCCCAGGTTTACTTCCGGGTCGTAAGCTCCGCTCTGTATGATGCTTGCGGAATTTTTTTGAATAGACAAAAACGATAAAAATTGATTCTAAATCAGATCTTTTTAGGTTTGGAATATATTTAATACAAGAAAAACTACTTTTATTCTATCTTTCAATTTGTTTAAGAAAACGAACCGCATGAATTTCGTATTTCACAATTTAATTATTAAAAAATATATAAACTAAGCAAGCCTGACTCAGTGGCGCAACGGTAGCGCGTCTGACTCCAGATCAGAAGGTTGCGTGTTCAAATCACGTCTGGGTCAAAAAGCTCTTTTTAAAACTTTTTTAAGTTTAAATTATTTTTCCTCTTAAATTTCTATCTTAAGTTTTCTTATTCCCGTAAGCAGCTGAAACAACAAAGAAACACTCATTTCCATTGGACTTTTAGTTCCATACCTGTACGTCCACATACAAAATAAATAGGCCTACATGTTTGTCTGCCAGCATTTCAATTTCATTTTTGATTTTGGGGAGGGATCGAAATGAGATCCAGTTCCGTGAAATAATGCAGAATCCCCTCTTTTCCAGCAAAAATAATCAATTAAATTTTAAAATAAATAAATAAATAAATAAAAGAGGGAAGAGCCCGAAACCTCCCCTAGAAAATACTTGGACCGCCTGCCTTAGAAATGGACGGGGAAAATGAGACAAAACAGAAAACACGGCGGCATTAAATACCAAAAAAACTAATCCCTTTTTTTAAATTATTTTTATTTGCCAATACACCATCAACATACATGTACAATGCGCATAATCCTTGCGCGAGCCACTTCGATCCGGGGAGTGAGAGGAACTATTTGTTATAAATCTCCATGGCATTTCAAGAGGCTGCATGTCATTTTTCGATAATATTACAATTTCTTATGATCTAGTCGTATCCTCATTGAGCGATCCCCACAATGTCGCTTCCCAGGTTGTATCGTAAAATTGGGTGTGATCCCTGCCCTGGCTATACGGCATTCTGGGTTTATGACTTCTGACTAGCGCCCACCCGAACAAAGATACTGACAATTTGGGAGACCGCCAACATAGGGCACGATAGCTCAGTTGGAAGAGCGCCGGTACGGTAACCCGGAGGTCGCAGGTTCGAATCCCGCTCCTGCCAGTTTCTTTGTTCACGTTGAAAATGTATTCAAATTTACCTAGTCAGTTTCCCTTGTGGATTGTTTGACTTGTTATGATTTATGTTCGAAAATCTGAAAATTCACAAAGAATTTCCAATTAAATGAAGGCCTTCAAACATTAGTTGCCTTCCATTTATTCATTTTAGCCCCCCCCCCCCCGAAAAAAATGCTAATGCATTCGTTGGCGTTTCCATGTTTGTTTGTCCGAAATGGGAAAATTTTGAAAACAAATTGAAAAGGTGAACTTCCACGCCACCCTCCCCCCTGGAAACAATAGGGACCATTAGATTTGATACGCGTGCGGGATGCGTATGCAGCTAGAAAAAAGTCGCCGTTAAACCCCCATATTGAGTTACAATTTCATGTCTTAAATTATGCATTTCTAAATTTTGATAAGAGAAGTAAATTTGCGATAGTGTACCCAGGCGCGGATCCGGGGGGGGGGGGGAGATTTGGGGGTCGAAACCCCCCCCCCCCCCCCCCCCCCCCCCCCGCTCGTTTTCCTTGTAGGCGCCTATACGCCTAAAGTTGCAAACCAGAAACCCTACATGTCTTATTTTGCCTATGGGTAAGAACAAAACAAAGAGGTTAAATGGCGCCACCAATGGTGAAAAGGTGTCAGCCCTCCCCCCCCCCCCCGCCCCCCCCCCCCCCCCCCCCCCATAACAAAATGCAAAATGGTGATTTAATAGGCGATATTTTCCGAGCCGCATACGTATCCCGTACGCGTATCAAATCTAATGGTCCCTAATATCTAAAAGCAGGGGCGTGTCGCAGTTGTGAAGTGGTGGCGCTCTAATTTCTAAGTAGGCAAAATGTCGCCGGGAGTACCCAAGCAATAGCGAACATCAATTAATTTGGAAAAACTATCAAGACTGAATTGACCCGAATAAGCCTTAATGAATATTTTGAGGGTGGTGCCTGTAGCTGTATAAACAGTCTATAGACTCGTTAATGGACCCGTAGATCGGCGTGTACTTTTGTGAAAAATAAACGGCCTGTTGAAATGTGCACAGATGCCGGTGACTTCAAACTCGGCTGAGCCAAATGCCTCTATGACTGTTATTCTCCAAACACTTCACTATACATTACATTCTTTTTTTACGCTTAAATCTTCTACAGTCGCTTTAGATGTAACTTTGCATGACCTCTTTGAGGGCGACAATGCATATTCACGACTCTCTCTGAAGCAAACTCATTTTTATGCTACTAATTAGGTCGCGAGACAAACTTAATTAACAATATTTTGCACTTTCCGAATCGTCTGACATTCTATGCATGTAAATAACTTCGTCCCAGTCCTTCAAGTGGTCATTTTCCCGATTAAACTCCCCAGGAAAGTACTTGTGAATCACAAGCATCAACGCCGACGCATCGAAACGGTGCTGCCCGTGTTTAGCACCAGGGGGACTTATGCAACTCTTATCCAAGGCACATGCGTACAGAGGTCGTAAGTAGTTGAGTTGAATTGTAGAACTGTTAATGACAAGTTGGCGGTTGGCCGCCACATGAGGGGCGTAGTTTGATTTTGAAAAATGTTCCTTGTTGACTCCAATTGCCTTATACATCAGTTCGTGTGTGTAATAAAAATTGTGTTTTACTGGACTCTTTGTTTTAGCACTGTAACTATGGATACGGGACAAGTAACCATGGTGATCCTGAGCAAACGGAAGCAACACTCTCATGGACTGCTTGAATCTCACGGACGCGTCTGCCCAGAAAATGGCGCCAAATTCGTTAACAGCTTCCTGCACAAAACGAGGAAATAATTACCACTCAACTTCATCACAATTACAGAAAACAGATTTGCGGTGTGAGAAATTTAGCTAGTTGCATCTGTGGGCGGCAGAAGAAGTTGGTTCGAATCTATAGCCCGAGTCTAAATTCTGTTTACTGCCTTTGGCGGAGCTCTCACGACAGTGCACACATAAAATAATAATAAAAAAGATATTTTGAAATTGAAGTATACATGAAGCAGTACACAAAACTTTAAACAGGTCAGTGTTACAGTATTTGCTATAAAATACTAACCCCCCCCCCCCCCACAAATATTTCAATCCATTCATTTCTGAAAATTCCCGCAGTCCCGCGGTATGTAGGGCCTTAGTAAATTATATACCGTAGTATACTACTACATTTTTGTACCATTAATGAAATGGGGTTGAACGTATCAGGAAATGAGGTTTTCGACTTTTGATATCGATTTGGGTGAGTGATAATATTTAGACAATTAATACCCACCTTTATAATGATGACTTTCCAGGAGTAAGTTAGCAGATTTGACACGAAAGCCGGGTACTTGTCAAATCTAAAAGTCCGTAATTCCACATTGCATAATGCTTGGACCTTCGAAGCAAAGAAGTGAAGAAAAAAAAGGGTCTTGTCAATAATTCCATAAAATGCAGGCTATCGTTGGGTATTTAAATGTCAAGTCAGAAAAATAATCAAAATTTCAATCAATAGGAATATGAAAATCCACTCTGAACTATAGCCTCAAAAAAGGGCAGCATTAACTAGCTTCATTCGGAGCCATGTGCGTAGGGGCCTATGCAGGTTCTGTTTGTAAATTATTTTGCCTTTTGAGCAGATTGTACAATTGCTGCAAACACCCAACAGTGTTCTCATTGTCAGAAACCTTTCTTGTTTACTCAGGCCCGTATATATAGCCTGCCCTGAAGTGGAACGTTAATTGTGTGCATAAATACAGTGTACGTACCACGAAGTCGTACAAGTTGCATTTACCGTATTACTAAAGTGGAACATTCTGTGGTACGTGTACTTTTTATAAGGTAGCATACACCATTTGTTTTTGCTGTAATTTTCAGAAGTAAATGGATTTGGGGGTTAGTATTTCCTAGCGTGTAATACTGACTGTTTAAAGTTTTGTGTGCATGGATGCTGGGGAAAAAATCATGTTCTAGTAGTTTGATTCCCTGACCATACTTTAGACAAAACGGAGCAATTTATAGACGTCAGGGAATTATCAGTTCTGGGAACTGGACTGTTTCCAACGATTGTCGGCCGACATGATCCTTGGAAAACGATATAACGAAAATTCCACTTTTCTTGAAAATGACAGCACATCAGGTGCCATGATTTCACAGGATGCTTGAGACTGCTATAATGCGGTGTTTTGTAATAATTCAGTAGTTTTGTTTTTATGTTTGCAAATATTGTATACATGTACTACCTTTAAGGCTACTGTTTGTTCACACATTGTTTGGGTTTGGTTGAGGGAGTGGCGACGGTTTAATGACGGGTAGTTTCAGGAATCGGAAAGATTTTGTTAGTATTATCATAACTTTTCAACGCACCTTGGCTTTGAACTTTTGCTTAATACCAATGTCATAGACGACTATTCGCGTGTCCGGCATGGTCCTCTGTGCTGACCCTATCATGCCAAGTGCCTCCTTGTAATGGTTCTGAGAGAATGCAGTCACAACTACGAGCTGCCGGTAGAGAGCGTCTGTGTCAAGCCTTGACTTGTCAATGTCGATGAGGGCGGTAGGTTTGCCAGTGTCGTCTTCATCATGCGCAAAATTATCATTTACATGATTTGTGTACTTCCGGTTGAGATCACTTCCGTTGATTGATAAATTCTGGCTCACTTTGTCAATCTGTTGTAGAACACTGGTGGTGTGCACCGTACCCTGCTGGGGACGAAGCTGTGTTGAACCTGTGGCAATTACAAAAAAAGTTTAGCCGCCCTGTAAATTGGATATGTATCACTCGACTGGATGTCAACACTGGGAGAATGCAAAGCAATTGATAGGCGCATAAGAGTGCATACTTTTTTTAACCCCCAAAAAGTAGCGTCTTTACACCTCCCTCAGTCAGTTAAAATGCATGTGTCCTGTTCATTAATTTCTGGTGATCTGCATGTCAACATGTACAAAAAAACCCGAATTGACGAAAATGGCACCGATCTGCGAACTGCCGGGTTTCAAAAGTGAGAATCCCAGTGCTATGCTGAAATTTATGGCATACATGTAATTCATTAATGCATGTTGAATAGCATTGTATTTGTTTAGCACTGCGAGCCTCGCTTTCAACCCGAAAATGCTCAATTGTGAAATTTGTCCATACATAAAAATAACCTGTGAAAGTTTGAACTCAATCCGTCATCCGAGTTACGAGAAAACACTGAAAAACAGGGATTGTGTGCACGTGCATGACTTGCTCATTTCGATTGCTGAACTCGAAATATAAAGCCATTGCGTTTTGGGATGTCTTCCAGGTACAATTTTCTCGAAGATTACATTTCAGACGGAAATATTTTTCAGGCATATTGCTACTGGCATCATCTTTATATTAAGTTATCGGATTTAAACTAATCTATTTTGTTTTTGATGATCACCAAAGCTATATCATACTTTGAAATAAAGCCCCCCCCCCCCCGTTTCCTTTCGGCCTAGCTCCGCCCACCGCTTACCATTCGTATGCATCCATGCGGTGTAAATACATAAAACTCCCACGTACAAAGCCACACATGCCACAGCAAAGGTCGTCACATTTATCAGCCGCTAAAGAGAGAAGGAAATTAATTTCTGTCCGTTTATATCTTTTAAAACCAAAACAAACTAAAACAAACAGACAAACAAACAAACAAACACCATGCAGCAGACAGTAGGCCGTATAAATAAAACGCTCAAGAGACCATTTCTTCTTGATAAGATGTTCATCGGGTGTTCGCCAAGTAACTTTACATTGGCGCATCTGATGGTGAAACAATCGTCCGTAAAAAACAATCGCAGGTGACAAACCAACTTGCAATAAACAGGTACCAAAATGCGTTGCGCGCAATAGCTTCGTAAGCATACCTTGACATTCATCATTGTGTATAACGGATTAAAAAACAGGACAAAGATGGTTGCATATCGGTACTGCATTATTTGTCCATTATTATGATTATAATATGAATTTAAGGAAAGATTTTACTTTAATACCCCCCACAAAAAAACTATCCATCTTGGCCCAACCGGAAAGAGTTCCATATCCGGCCATCACTTATTTTCCCTTAATATGACTTAAAAAAAAAAAAAAGTGTAAATCTGATAAATCAACACGAATTTAGGAGGGACAAAATTTTAACTTTTTCTTTGAAAATACTCCTAATGGCCTATAGACTTTGTGCACGAGGTCCAAGTGATGGCCCTATATGGAACTCTTTTAAAGTATTAAAGTAAAATCTTTCCGAATTGAATACCATTTTTGCAGATGACGACACATACTCCGAGAAATCCAGGCAGTCCGGCCAAATATACGCCGACGATTGATCAGACCGGCCGCATCACTTTTCCCTGGTGTTTTGCAACGGTAAGTCGTGTGATATCCCAGAAAAAAAAGTGACGATTCACATTAAGGTACACACGATGTAGGCCTACGTTATCTTTTGTAATGTTTTAACTGAATGTCCTATTGAGGGTAGCCACGTAAGTATCATGTAAAGACGCAGCCACAATCGGCTCTTGCGTGTCACCGTTCTTCATGTTTGGTTTATTCAAGGCGATTCATGTGGTTGACACATAATCACAGTGTGCATGGAGGGAGGAACACAGTATGCAAACCGTTCTGGGGCCATCTTCCAGGTAAATGTATTTGTTATCGTTGGTCACGCATGGGTAGACATTTTGTGCTCGAATGTCTTTTGGTATAACTAAAGCTTGCATGGAGGTGACGCACTCGGATCAATGCACTGCTATTACATGTACATGTAGGCCTATACGTTGGGAAAGGGCAAAAATCTCTCTTCTAATTTAAATCTTCCGCGACGCAAATTCAATGTTCACAAGTTTCCCCACAATCGTACTATAGGGGCTCCGAGAATTCGGGCATATGCGTGTAATTTTTCGATTATTACAAATTCTTATGATTTCTGTTCGAAAATCTCAAACATCCCAAATAATGTCCACCTCAATCCTTTCAAATTAAAATCAGGCCTTCAAACATGTGACCGCTTTAGCATAATAAGTAATAACCCCCAACTTTGACTTTTTGAGTTATATTATAAACGATAATAAAGATTGATAAATGAACTTTCCAATGATACTAATATTATTCCTGTACCTTACTCCATTGTGATGTGAGAAAGACGACACAGCGCGTCGTGATGATGGCCAAGAACTGTTTTCGAGAAAAACGGCTTTGAAAAAAACATGCGATGCGCCACCTACGTTAATAACGTGCACTTGTCCGTGCGTGCTGTGCACGTACACAATTTAAATCGCCATAGCAACGGCATAGTTCTAAACAGCCTAGACTTTACCCCCGAGGTAAATTCACGAATCTAATGTTATTTTCAAAAAGTTTTATTGTGGTATCTTTGGTAAAACAGGAGAAATGGAAGTGTAAACTACATGTTTCAAACCACGATATAAAACCAGATACTGTACTATCATGGCGTTCATGTCTTTACCGTTTGAGAGTAACTTTTCCATCACACAGGGTAGGGGTTGGCACGGAAACGGTACAGTACTTCTGCTTCAGGAACAATGAAACTGCAATACAGGGAACTATACACTGACGACAGAACTGTCTGCAAATAGCGTGCAAAGTCGAACATTTCTGGCTAATAAGAGATACGGTCAGCGGCCAAGTCGGGAAAAAGCCGGCAATCGCAAATACCGCCTGGTCGAGACGTCACAATGGTCACAAGGGATTGTGGGAAGGGATTGTGGGAAGGAAATGGGAGCGATTTTGGTGCGCGTTTCTTTCCCACGTCCCTAGTAACCATTGTGAATTTAAGTTGTGGGCGGGTTAGGAGCCGTCCATAAATTAAGTATTTATGGACGGCTCCTAACCCGCCCACAACTTAAATTCGTGTACAAAACACATGGGATCGAGGCCTTCCGAAAAAAAGTTAAAGTACAAACAAAAGAGGGACAATAGGAGGTCCGCGATTGCCGGTATTTACACACATGTGTTCATCAGTGGGGGAGTCAGGTTGTTTACGTTTAGAAACCACATCGAAGAATAGTCTGGTTGATTGGGGGGATCCCCATACAGAGATGAATTGTAAGGGTTGGGGTTCGGGGAGGGGGAGGTTGGAGTTGAGAGTGAGGGAATATTATGCGTGGTTTGAGTGGCTTTGTGTGTATTTTTGGTTGTATTTCTTTTTCGGTCGGGCGTTCCACTTTGGGCCACATGGACTACCATTTTCTGATGGAGACAACCTGACCAGTTCTGCCGGCACGCGGAGGTGGGCGACAACTGGGGATCGCCAGTCGAGGGAAACCTCCCTGGTATTGTAAGGGAGAAAAGGGGGTCTGTGATTTCATTGGATGGTTGTCTCTGGGGGAGGGATTTATGTTTGGGAGATGATGATGATGGCTGTGGGTTTTTGAGTTTGGATTTCGGTGTGCGTTTTGGATCTGATTTGGCCATGATGAAAGACTGAAGGAGGGTTTAGTGGATTATTTTCGTTTTCAGGTTTCTTCTTGCAATTTGTACTTATGTGTCCACTTTCACCATAACTGAAAAATTTTACTCTGTGATTTGATATAAAGATTCTGTGGTTTACGCCACGGAATGAAATGTTGATGTGATATGGAAGGGTGACATTTATATTGAGAAGAACATGGACTTGTCTTCTGAAGTTCTTTGGATTTAATTCCCAAGGGGATAGGCCGAATGGCAGAAACGACTTTACAAAACCCGGATAGATTTCTGTGGAGTATTTCATTGGTGATTTCCGGATAGACGTTTGATAGTACAAGTCGTGTCGTTGGTTGAAGTAGGGGTGAGCCGTCAATGAATGTTTGATTAAAGTGAAATCCGAACATAACGGCATCTTCAACATCTTGCCTTGTTTTAAGGCAGATGGCAGCTCGACCATTAGAAATAAATGACGCTGAGACCACGGCTTTCGGGTTTATTGTGTTTGTGAACGCGTCAACGTATGTCACAATAGGAACATTGTCCTGGACTTTGAAAACAACCCCATTGTCTCTTGTTATGTTAAAAAAGGGTTAGTACATGTATGGGTCTATATGGCCCCAAGGGTTTGAAGGAAACCCAAGCTTCGCAGCGCATCGTTGGTTTGCGTTGGTCAAAACCTGTATTTGATACGGGAAATCTTATCCAGGTTGCATACGCTGAGCAGATATGCCGTCCGTAACAGTAGAAGCAGTAGCCCGAATTATGCCCATCACCTTGCCTTTGCAACCGACGTCTGAAAACCCGGATCCGCCAAGTAGGCCTACCGCAAAGTTGTTTCCATCCGTTGAATTGGTGACAAACGTCGACCACGAGTCTCATCATTTTCTGGCAGCAAAGTCTGTGCAAGCCACTCCACATTTTCCTCATCAAACCGAAAGAGTTGATGGTAAGTGAGAGGATTGGTCTTATCACGATTCATCCTATTCTGGTACACCTTAGGATGTGTTCTTGCATTCATAAATGAGGCCATGATGATGACACAAGCCGTCCACATGTACAGTCTACTAGGGTCGTCAGAGTGAAATTCCAAGGGTGCCGCTGGACATTTATTAAGAAACACAAGGAATTTAAAGCCCAATTTTACTCTGCTGGAATCCCCTGCCCCGCTTTAAAAAAATCGGTGACATTTCTGAAATGACCAAACCCCCCCCCCCCCCCCCCCCATATGATGCGCGATATGGGGCAGAGGGAACTCCCCCCTCTTTTGTGTTGGCCATTGTGTTCCCGGAATCTCAGGAATTCTTTTTAGATCTCTAGGGGGATGCGTTAGGTAACAATAGTCTGGAGAGTGTACAGTGTATAGGGTATAGGCACAAAAGGGGAATACCCCTCTGCCCCATGTCGTGCTAGGTATAAAAAAAAAAACACTCAGGGACTCTCATTCTACTCGGTACAAAAGTACATGTATATGGCCAATTTTTAACTCCAATCAAAGACAAAATTGCTTTCATTATTGGATCATCAAGTCAGATATTTAAGAGGTATGAATTAAAGAACCTCCTTTACACTGTCATCGGTATTATGCCTCAATCGATTGTAACTGCATGGATAACCGAGGACATTCTTGAAACAGTCTCGTCACTGACACTTTTCAAAATGATTTCACAAGTGGCATACAAAAATATTCTCTGTCTGTTGATTTTTTTCCTTTTATTCAAAGCTCTGAAAAAAAACCAGCACACGAACACTTTCGTTTTTTTTTTATGAATCCTCCGTGAAGACAACAAGGGATGTTGCAAGGCTGTTTGGTTTCAGAGTTTCTGTAATTTATTACATGTATTGTACAGTCCAACACCTTTATAACAAGGTCCTTGGGACTTTACAATTTACCTTGTTATAACAGGTACCTTGTATTATCAGTAATGGAAAACAAAGACTCGGGACCTATTTTTTCCGTATTATAAGCAGGATGTTGTATTAACAGTGCTCTTATTATCAGGGTTCGACTGTATATTATCATTTATTAGGTAATCCGCTGAAACCAAATGGACAGGTTTGTTTTCTAATTTTGCTGTAATTTCAACCATCTGAAGACATTTTTAAGCCGTTCAACCCAAATGGATTGACATGCTGCACTAAGATGAACAAAACCTTACAGGCAGGCCCCCCCCCCCCCCCCTTTGGACCCAAGATGGCCGTTTAGCATTCATCCATGTGTCCATCGCTACGGACCCCCAATGTGGTAATTCTCATGTATTCATCCAATAGGTAGGCAACAATAATTATAGACAGGGAGTTACATGTATTACTTAGTATGCAATGTCCTAACCCACCAGAATGTTTAATATTTGTAAATAAAATCACAATATCTCCTCCCCGAATATTAGGTAAAAAGTTAAAATAGGGTCAAACTGCCGCAAAGGGTATCAGTTGCCTAGGAATGGACGGGCCATTTTCCAATCTTTGCTGGAAGTAGACGGGCAGATATTTAATCTTAGATGAGAAAGTTCAGAAATCCACAGAGAGAAGCTGATAACAGTGGTTGGTTAGACGGTAATTAAATGTGGTATACAACATTTGCTTTTCCTGAAATTTGATACAAAAATTCTACTTTTCTTGAGAATGACACCAGGTGCCATGATTTCACAGGTTGCTTGAGAGCATTACTTACTTACACTTACAGTCAAGTAAGGTATTTCGTAATAATTCGGTAGTTTTTTTTGGTTATGTTTGCAAATGTATATTACCTTTAAACAAACAAAAAACAGTTGTAGGTGCTGTATTACAATGTAGAGGTAATAACTTTATCAGGGATATCATAAGGGCCGTGATTTGACTCGGATGGCCACGGGTGTAAAGGCCTCAAAATCTGAAATAGGTATTTAATGAGATTATGCTCTTGTGTTGTTGCACCTGTCACTAGACGGTCTTTACTCCTGATTAACGGCTCTGGTTTCATGATCAATCTTAGCTGGTATCCGACTGCCGATGTCATCTTTTCCTCTCAGGATAGAATTTGTAGACTGCTGGTGTTGTCTTTGTCTCTTCCTGAATAAGAACCTTTCTCCTTTTATCCTGAAGAGTAAATCAAATGAATAAGGTCACTGAAAATTAAGATATCCTTGTGGCTCAATTGAAGATGATGTTCAGAGGATTAGCTTTGAAACGATTCCTAATCTAGAGTGGTGTCCCTACCTGACTTTCCTTTCAGAAGCAGAATGGGAAATGTCATCAGCTTGGCACATGTATATATGTACAGTTATGCCCAAAATTATTCATACCCTATGAAAAATCTGGTAGTTTGCTTTTCTCTCATACATAAAAGCTAGATTGGCGGAACTTAGGCTTTACTTAATGACTTTTAGTTGGCATGTACATATCTACATATATTTTGGTTTCACATCATTAGCATAAAAGTAGAAATAATAAATAAAATGATTCACAATACCCCGAATTTGGCTCGGGTATGAATAATTTGGGGCATAACTGTACATTCTAAGTGTTGGTATGTATTACTAAACTGAGCAGCTCTGTTGACATACAGGACTTTTTCCATTCATTTCAAGTTTACAGTCGCAAACAGAAACATTACATTCCAATAAGACACCTCTGTATGCACCTAGGTTATCATGTGACCAAGAAATCATATTAGTTATTTATTTATTTAATTCTTTCTGGTAATGAAACCAAGGATTCCTCAAAAGCGCATATTGCACTGTAGCTCGAAAGCCTGAAGAAACCTGTAGGAAGACGACGAAGAAATTATTTTTAGAGGTGGGAGGAAACCCCAAAATGATATTCTGGGGAAACCCACGAATCAGGCAGGGACTGAAAACCCAATCCACATGTTGGCTCTGGTGGGATTCGAACCTGGGTCAAAGTGGTGTTAGGCGAGGAAAGTACCACAAGGCCAACCTGACACCCCTGTTATCCCACCAGCACCAGTGGAACACGCTATAATGTAGTGCGTCTTCGTCCCAAACACGCACTACATTTTCCGCATTCCACGAGCGCGATAACGATTTTATCTGCAAGTACACTTAATGCACAGAAAAGATGGAATGCGCACGCTTAGAATTGTGCAATACACATTGTGCGGTATGGCCGTGCTAGGTTGGATGATTTAGCATGGATTGTTGCCATGGATCAACCAATCAGCATCGAGGATTCAAGTTTGCTTCAAGATAATAGCTCTTATAGTAATTACACAGCGGAAGACTTGATCCAAATTTGCATACATGTACATATTTCCTACCTTCAAACAGGGACTAAAAAATAGTTCCTTTTCAGATAACTGTCTTGGGAAGCTAGACAATTTTAAGAAAATATCAACTTTAGACAATTTACAAGTTTTCATCAATCTAACCTTTTTGGTTCTTCTGGAATCCATCTTATCAGCGATGATTTTCAGTTGTTTTTGTCGGTTCATTCTCTGGGATAATTCTCGGTATTTTTTCACCTTCTCCTGAGCAAGGATCTAGAAGCAATAACAGTATCCGTGAGCCAGTGTTGTAATCAAGTCAAGTCCCAAGTCTCGAGTCAATTGTCAAGTCTCGAGTCAATTGTTAGTAAATACAAATTCCAATGACAAAATGCATAGGCTAGCAAGCATGCAGTGTACAAAATCAACCTGGTGTGCCATTTCGACAATTCTTGAGCCCATTGTACAAAGAGCAATATTGAATTTTCCTTGAACAAAATACTGAATCCATATTAAATCATACATACCTGTGCTTGATCACTTTTTTCATCCAGAGGGGGTGAGGTCTCACAATGTAACTTTCCATGGCGAGAGGCAATATCAAACTCATCAACTGCCAAAAAATTGTAATTGAAAAAAATGGCAAAATTACTTTTGTTAGCAATGTTGAACAACGTCCAGTAAAATTGTATGGCATCGGATTATCTGCCAAACTGCAATTGCGCAATCTTTTTTCATTTGACTTGAAAGAGCATGATAAGATTGAGTTGCAAATACTGCCCTCTTTGGCCACATACAATCATGATTGTTTCACTGCAGTTATTTCACATGTTTACAACATTTTCTCTCCCACGAGGTTTTCTCAATGTTGCTAGTGGTCTTTTAATAACCTTTCTGTTTTTTTTACATGTTTGGGGACTTCTCAAACAATTCATAAAAGTTTTAGCCTTCACTGGGGCTGTTCATTTTCGAATAATTTATTCGAATAATTTATTCGAATATTCGGATGTTCGATACTCGCCGATCAAGTTTTTCACGCATCAGCTGCAATTCTATGCTGTGCCGGTAAAAAGTTGCAAGCAAAGTACGCCGGTGTTTTACATGCGGCAATCAATATTATGGACCACCCGATCTACATTTCTTGCATGTGCTTGTTGTATCAAGATCATTACGGGAATGTATAACAAGAAAGCAAACTCCAGCCGACACCTTTGCAGTCATTAAGTGCCAAGGGTTTTACGGGTGGGAACAAAAACCTCCGTCCACAAAAAGTTACCATCGAAAAAAATGTGGCATTTGACACTGCTAAGAGCTGTAACTTTTCCATTAAAATAGCATCAGAGTCTTATCGGTATACTCAAACTGGCAAAAATGTATTCGAATATTGGGTTGATGATCGAATATTCGAATATTCGGGACAGCCCCAGCCTTCACAAAAAATGTTGGATCGTGTTCAAAGACATGGGTTCTCAATAAAAGGAAACACAAAGCAGCATACATGTATTTACATACGAGAATGTAGATTGAGAGAAGCAAACAATAGCCAGTCACCAATTACCCTGGAAAAGTTTGGGTTTTTGTTTTTTGCCTGGCCCCCATTCCCTAGACCATGTGTCTGTGTTAAATAGGGATGTGAAAAACGGTAGTGTTTTAAAAGTGGGTTACAGGAAAACAGTCAAAGGTTAACTTGGTATGGTTCAAGACGTTTTACCAGTTGCACTTATGGGTGCAGACCAGTAAATGGGCCGAAAATTGCCCACGCCGGCCAATTCACGATTTGCGACCCCTCAAATTCTCTGCTTTTGGAGCATTTTGTGGACCATGAACTTAAGGGTTTGTAAAAGAGAATGTTGGAAGCGGTGCACAGGACTGCCAGCTGATATGACTGTGAAATTTGGATGAAATTGGGCCCTAAAAATGCTCTATTTTGCAATCAGCGGAGGCATCATTTTTCAAGCTGGCGATGGGCTACGAGACTACTTTTAGGGGGATCATCTTTGGATGGAAATTTCTCCCAAAAGTGATTGGTTAATCACCATTACATTGAACAGAAACTGAAAAATGATGAAATAAGCTTTAATTTCATGTGTGTCTCAAACACCTTGGAGAGTTCCGAGTATTTTTCCTGAATTTTGGAAGTTTGCGTATTTATCATTGGAGTCTATGGAAGTTGATTTACTGATTTGCAACCTTATCATAGGAATAACTATGGCTTACCTTAATAATAATAATAATAATAACCGGCATTTAAGAACGCTCAACATAGTAAACTATATCACAGCGCTTACAATATTATTACCCCTGCTCATCGGGCCCATTCATCATTCCTGAAGCCTTCTCAACTCCCTGAGGAGTATACAGCCCCGGCTGCAAGTTAAGCGCACATGGGCTAATCAAACACATAACCATCACTGCCCTCACAGGTACCCATTTACTCCTGGGTGGAGAGAAGCAACTTGTGACAAAGTGCCTTGCTCAAGGACACACGCACCATGACCCCAGCCGGTCTCGAACCCACAATCTGCAGTATCACTGAAATCTTGAGTTCGGTACACTAAGCCATGAGGCCACAGCAACTCCACAGCACTTACCTTCTTCTTTTGTGTCTACAAAATAGATGTGTTTATTCTTAGGCTTCTCTTTAACTTCCTCCACCAAATGCAAAGTAGATTGTAACTTCTCAATTTTCTGAAGCAGTAAAAGAGGATGAAATAGAGAAATTATGAAAACAGCTTGTGGACACTGGTGATCCTCATAGGAGATGGAGAACATTTGTGACCCGCTCTGCAAAAAAGGGCACATAAGTCGCTGTATGCTTTTACGCGTAATGGGCCGTTTTATCGGAGGGTGAAAAATCCTTCAAGCAAGTGATTTTTAAGGGAGGGAATGTTTTGCATCTTTGATACATATATTATCCTAGTTCATAACCAAAATCTTTGATTTCAGTGAATAAAGTTGGAAAAAGAATGTGTTTGTGTCGAGTGCTTCAATCTATACGGGAATTCGCCGAACAAAGTAAGAAGCCATTTTTACGGTGGTGCCGCGCCCGCGTGCAGGCTGCCTGCGTTCTTCAATTCGAGTCGCGTGCGCATTTTGGCAAGTTGTAAACACCCTGTTGGTCGAAGCTGCGTCGAGCGCGTGCGTCTAACACGCACGCGAGCGCCTCGCCACCGCAGTAAATGCTTATAATTTTGGTCCCCGGATTCGTCTATTGCTTTGCTTTTTGTTTTTTTAAATGGCTTGTTTCTCCTTAAGTCATATTATGAAATTCCTGAAAACAAACATGCAAATTTCCAAATATCTCATGAATGCAAAATGCTACAGGCCTCAGACATATACATATGAAAGCTTATAAAATGGCCTTTCCATCTATATATAAAACACTATTTTCAAATTGTGCAACATAATTGCCCTTTTTGCAGAGTGGGTCACATTTATTAACTGTCGGCAGACCCTGGGCTACTTTAAGCAGAATCAAATAATTGAAAAGCTAAAGATTACCTTTGCTTCCACAGCCAACTTGTAGTTGACATATTTCTTGTCTTGAGTGTCCATCATCATCTGTTGCTCCTCGGTCACTTTGTCTTCCTTCTTGAGACGTTTGTGCACACCATCCTGAAAAAGACCAACAAAGAAACACTAGTAAATATGTGTATTATGTCGCAAACACACACAGGGGCCGTTATATGTGAAGCGGGCGAAAAAAATACTACCGAGGACTCAAGCTGTTCTCTTCCATTTGTTCCTATTGTTTGGACTTTAACTATTTCTCAACAAGTTCCATTAAGTTTGTACATGAACTCTACCGAGGACTTGGGCTTAGGTCCTCAGTTGTATTGTTCTCACTAATCCCCTATTGTCCCAAGTCCTCGGACGTAATGGACAACCTGTACAAACAGACAAGGTAGGACAGAAAGAATATGCCCTGCTCATCATCCTTACCTCAAGACGGGAGCTGACCATCTTGAAATAAAATTCATCTGGATTTCTATTGAGTGCTTTCCGGCGCAACTTCTTTAACTTGTCTTCTTTTTCATGGTAATCCCTAAACCGAGAGAAAAATAAATATGGTATTAAATATGAAGTGAACACAAACAAGTGATGGATTGTAAATTGTGAAAGGGGGTATAAACAGGTGAGAGTCTCCCCTTGAAAAAGTTCAATGGTGTAAACATTTCCAAAATGTTTAAATTAGTCACCCCTCCCTCAATGGAAAAAAATTATAGACCACTTCGGTCATAAACGAATAGTAAATATGAAACACACATTTGAGCAAACTTGTTTGTGTTACATCCCTTGTGTGGGCATTCATTTGTTCTGGCGTTTCAAAACCACATATTGTCAGTGTCTGCACTAGTCAGAAGTCATTAACTCATCTATCGTAAATATCTATCGTACAACCCGAGTTTGTCTCCAACAACCACGGAACAAAATTGTGGGTTTCTTTTATGCATTTAACACGGGACCTTTACCAATAGAGGACAACACGGTCCCTGGTTAGAAAGGTCCCCGGTTGAAAATCGTGTACAAAACCAATGAGGGTCCTTGCCAAAAAGTATGGACAATAGGAGGTCCCGATTGAAGGTTTTTACACACTTGGATGTGTGTTTTTTTTCTGTAGCTCAGCAAAAACTTAGCATACTGTATTTGCTAATATTCACAACATACAATCACAACAATAAACGCATATTCAATGGACGGACAAAACATGTACATACTTTGCTCGTAGTCTGTAATCCTTCTTCTTTTCCAGGAATCCAAGGTTATGTCTGCTGGCAGGCTGCAATATAACAAAAAGGCAACTTTAAAGTTGGAAAGAAAAAATGTCAACAATAACAATGATGTCACAACTTAACAATTGCTGTGTGCAGTAACACTTGTTCAACCTTTTGATGCCTCAGTTTATCATTTTTTTGCCAACGTACGAACACACACCAATAGTTTGATTAACTTGTATAGTACGATCCTGGACTAGTTTCAGTGTTGAAACTGGCTGTTTTCTGTGACTTTTTACACAAGATGTTTTGGAGGTGCTGAGGTGGGGTCAGGGTAAGATTCTACTTTAATACCCCCACCCCCACCCCCACCCAAATCAGTCATCAGCAATAGCAAAATCTGGGAAAATTACCAACTGTAATTTCAAGATTTTTGTCAGCAAAATCTGTAAAACATGTATGTGAACACTATTACTTAGTATAGGTGACAATACACAAAGAAAATAAACTTTCTTCCCCCATATTGCACAACAAAAATTCCCCCAAAAGTCACAAATGTTATGCCAAGGGTAATTATACATTATATTAAATATATTATGCTGTTCCTGGCTGATTTTGTTGGGGGTAATAACATCTTTCCCACGGAGGAATAAGAACACACTCCATGCTATGACCTAGCTTGAAAATTCCAGCTCTAGACTCATGACTTGAGATTCGCCATTTAGAGCTGGAAAGACTTGCATAAGGTTCATAGCGATTTGTTTAGTGCCAATATCTTCCGTTTTCCTGAATATATCAACCAAACACTCGCCCAGCACGCAGAGTTCATTCATGAGGTCATTTATGCAGCGACTGATCCCCTCAAAATGAGAATACGATCAAGTTGAACCCAAAAAAATGTGCAACTCGGAGCATGCACAAACGAGCTGTGTACAAAACAATGGGAGTGGATTCTTGTTGCCAGACCTAAACACAAAGGGTCCAGACCACAACAATTTACCATTTAAAGCTAACGATGGTTTGCGATTACCCCGTGGCATGAACTGCGCGCGGCACCTTGGAGCTCGCTGTAGAGCAATAAGATTGGCCTGTCACTCTATTGCGTGCGTTCTTGTAGATTCTCGCTGATCGCTGTCAGTGCATTAGCAAACAGCCGTCGTACAGCGAGGCGCGGCACGCACAGTGCATGCCGCGGGATAATTGCAAACCATCGTTAGCTTCAGATGGTAAATTGTTCTGGTCTGGCCCCTTTGTGTTTTGGTCTGGCAACAAGAATCCACTTCCATTGTTTTGTACGCAGCTCGTTTGTGCATTCTCAGAGTTGCACGAAAAATTTATTATTTATTCTGGTTCAACTTGATCGTATTCTCATTTTGATGCGATCATTCGCTGCATGAATGACTACTCTGCGTTCTGGGTAAGTGTTTGGTTGATATATTCAGGGAAACGGTAGATATCGGTGTTAAAAAAAACACGATATGAACCTTTATATGCAAGTCTTTCCAGCTCTAAGTCTAAATGGCGAATTTCACATGTCATGAGCCTAGAGCTGGAATTTTCAAGCTAGCCATGACATGTACTAGACTAGAGCGCCGGTACGGTAGCCCGGAGGTTGCAGGTTCGAATCCCGCTCCTGTCAGTTTCTTTGTTCACTTTGAAAATGTATTCAAATTTACCTAGTCAGTTTCCCTTGCCTTGTGGATTGTTTGACGAATATTTGGACTGGTTCACAGTGCCATAGGCTTGTGTATAAATTACATGGTTTGTTTGGCCTCCATACGGTCCATACCCACAATGCATTGGGAATGTCGAACCGGTTTATAGTCTGCACACCTGATGTCATGACTGTGTCGCCAACTTCAACTTGGCAATATTAAATTATGGCATGCTTGGGTCGTGATTCTACATTAATTGCGGTCAAATTACCGAAATTACCTGCGATCTTTCTCTGTGCGTTTTCTGGGCAGACTTTGCAGCTTTTCTAAACGATGACATGATGATAACTCAGAAGAACGAAAACCTAATTAAATGTTGCTTTAAAAAGAGCTGGGCGCTGTAGAAATTAACAGTCAGTGAATGAAGAGCACGTTGCTGTTGAAATAAGGGCGCCCTCAATTGGCCAATTACTGCACAACGTTTTCATACCCCGACGGCTGTTCCTGTCCACGTACAAAGCTTGGGTGCTTAAAAAGAAACCGGAATAAAACCAAAGCTTGGCATGAAATGAAAACAAAGACTAGTAATTCAAACGGCAAAAAACAAGATGAAGTTAAAATTGAAACAACAAGGACCAATTAGAAACGACAGATGACAATTTTACAGCCCTTAAAAGTGCACCCAGTAGCAATAGTCGGGTTCCTGCCTCACTGTGCGTCCGTAAATCACGTGTAGGGTGGTGGAATGACACAGTTGTCCCGACAACATTCATTTTTCAAGTTCCGTGAACACGTGTTTCGGGCGCGAATCGGCCTGTGGTTTGAAAAGTGTTTGAATACGGGATGTTTGGGTTCAACCTTTGTTGGTGAATTAAACTGGACTTAAATCTGAGCCTCGGTCGGTCTTATCTCCGGGACTTTGAGTGACACAACAGAACTGGTCTACATTTTGCACGACAATTGCAGGAGTTTATGACGGTAGGCCTATCACTCAGTTATCACGCACTAGCATGACTAGGCCAAGTAGTACCACCGGTGCCATTTAGCCTTAGTTTTTTTTAGGAGCCTTGCGTCCCAACACAAGTTTGAAAACGGTGAGTAGGCTTATTGATTTATTGTAGGCTAATTAAGATGTTAGCCTGGATGGGTGGGGTGGGGTTGAGAGTCTGTAGGGTTGCGTGACGTGCGTGTAGACACCAAAACTTCTTCATAGCATTATGCATGTTTGGGAAGCGCTAACTCGGTTTGTCATACGGTATGTGTGCGCGCAGACATTTCTGCCCGCACCTACCGTGCATGAAATATTGGACAAGTTACAATGAGAATGCAAGCAAAACTACATGACTTGGGCCTATGAATGTTTACTATGTTTTATTACCAATATATTACCGGTACTGTATATCATAATCAAGCTATTAACCACATCGTGAGCATTCAAGCTGGTTCAAAATATGACAAGCACGTCACAACGATGCTAAACTTTGCGACCTTTGACCTCCAACGCATAATTCGTGCTATGAAACAACCGTTTGCATTGGAGAATTTTAAGGCAACGGGTTACGGTTGACCAATCATGTTATATGAATGAAACGAGAAATTATTGGTCTTTAAGAAGCCGTTTAAGTTAATGCAGTGCAAGGTGCGGAATTCATACCAGGTTTGTTGGCACGGGTACCGTAAATTCGCTGTTTTTCCACTCTCCGTCATAGACTTTGAAGGGAAACTTGATTTTTTAAAAACCAAAATAGCAATTTGTTCCCGTTTAACAACATGTGAAAGACTGATATGAATTGAAAAACATGCATTTTTCTTTCAAAAAGTGAACGATTCATAAATATTGTTCTTGGCGATGTCGAGATATTTTCAATTCAACTCGCGAAAAGGGAGTTCGTTGTGTATTATAACCATGCAAAAAAAGTCAACGCAAATGAGCGCTGTGTAATGTTCCCTTTATTTTTTATTTTGTTTACTTACTTTTGTTATTTTTTATATTTTGTTATATATTTATGTATTTATTTATTTTTTTTTTTTTTTTTGCGGGGGGGGGGGGGCTTTTTTAAGTTAACCAATATCAGAGGAACATCATTGTTTTTGTATGTTTCGGCAGACTTTTCAAGATTGAAACATTTGAAAATGTTCAAACATTTCATAGGCCTACAGGCTCCAACGGCGGCGGAACAGGGGGGGCCGGGGGGCATTTGTCCCCCCACTTTTTCCACTTTGGGGAAATTGCCCACCCCCCACTTTTGGCAGTTCCACATAAAGAAAAACATAGAAAATGGCAGCATTTTGCCTCCCCCCCCCCCCCCCCCCCCCCCCCCCACTTTCAAAAGCGTTCAGGCGCCGTTGCCTACAGCCGAATAGCCTATTATTCAATTTATGGGGTATTTGTGAAGTTATGTGTGGGGGACCTTGTCCTCGGTCTTTAAGGCATAAATGTAGGTAGGGTTGAGGGTTATCACAGATCATGCACTGGTCAACCCTGCCTGGTACCCATTATATATTTCGTGCATAGATTACCACAGAACACCGACTATGTCGATAAAATAATGGAGTCATTGCGTGAACTTGCGTGAACTTGCCCTAGTCCGGGGGGGGGGGGGGGGGGGGGGGGGGTTTTGGGGGTTTAAACCCCCCCCCCCCCCCCCTTGGGCTGAGAAAAAACATAAAAATAACCAGTGTCGGGTGTCGCAAAATCGGCACGCTGGGGTGTGTAGGCCAATCACCTCAGGTAAACCCCCCCCCCCCCCCCCTTGGGTAAAACCTAGATCCGCCCCTGAAATGCACCTGGTACAGAGGTATGTTTAATGTAAGCTGGCTAGCTGCTAGTCACTAAATTATTGGCTAGCCTGCTTTTAACTAAATCGATGGCTTTGCCATAGACTATAAGATTTGGTTAGGCAAATAGAGTAACATTCTTTGTTGTTATTTTTTAGTACTTTGTTGAAAATGCAGTCCTGAGCGAGCAACTTTGCATATTTGTGCTCACGCAATTTGACACACAAATTATGGCACTGAAAAGAAGTTCTTCAAAGCTGAAAAATATTGGAGTTAGGCTATTTAGTGTTTATATGCACCATAAAATACGCACCATAAAATACCAGGCCTTATTGTTGGGGAAAAAAAAGAGATTTTAATTTTCAAACCATTCCATTCATTTGATCATTTTTTCCAAGAAACTCACAACTTCACCTCCTATGTGTGTGTGTATAGACGGGGCTCATCTGTTACAGTTACAGAGACGATTATCATTGAATTATCATTTCGAGAACATTTGTGTAAAATGTTTATTTGAATTGAAGCACAAGGTCATAATCTCGTGGTGGCCTACTTTGTTCAAGTCAGCTCACGTGTAGACGCAAGCCAACACAGACTAAAACAGGAAAATGTATGCATTCCAACCGATCGCCAGTCTGTATATTATGAGCACCAGAACTGGCCTGATGTGAAATTCATTATGAGTCGCAGCCCGACTCCCTATCGTCCTTCACCCGGCCGATGTATTTATGTATGAGCAGAGCTAGTAGCTTTGCACAAAAGATTTTCCATTGTGTATTTATTAAAATGCACGATATTCATTGAAAAAAGAATCCCCGAGTGTTTCCAGTTGACTATCGTGTCACTGCATAAAACAAGACCCATCAGGCGGTGAAAAGGGAAAGTGGTACACAGCACATTGCATTACCATTAAAAAGTCTGATGCTGGATGGACGAATAGAACTAAGTGGAATCGAATCAGGTTATCGCCATGTTCACCAATGTGACGATTATTTTGAGCTAAATAAGTCACGACGGCTAAGTCGGCGTTTTTAAGGCCAAAAGAGTCTTCTTAGTTATAATACTAATTGGTTTAAAAGTGATTTATCCCGTCCTGAAAAAGGCCGCATTCTTTTTTCACCTCTCTTAGGTTTGGATTTCATTGGAAGGCATTTTCATCCCGATGTTTGATGGAAAATATGGAGTGACATTTTGGCGTCTGTTGTCTGGGCGCTAATAACGGTGGTTGCCAGATACCATTTCGCCTGTTTGTGAATATCGGCCGCCATATTGTTCCGTACGTACCGTCAGAGGTAAGAGGTTTTATAGTACTCTCTCATAGTTTGAACCGTACGAAATCGGGTTGTGTCGTTCCCCATTCAGGGCTAAACTCGTCTTTTATTGCACCTTTCCGGTTGCTAATGATATCTTGGATTACAGCCAATATCGGAAAGACGTCAGCTCTCCCCTTGTACGATGTAATTAATTAGGGACAGTGATAATTTTAAGCTCATTTGTCCGAGAGAGCCACGCTCGTTTACGTTCTAATGTGCTCTGAGTGTTACAGACGTTGAGTGGGGATGCCGATTTAGCGGCACGGGCATTTCTCAGATCTGCTCGGCGGTAAAGTAGAGCGCGGATACGGCGATGATATCTCTGATGATGAAAGACGGACATTAGCATTAACCTATAGGTTTCCAGACAAAATTGCCCGTTTAGACGAGACAATGAGGTCAGTTTTTTGCGTGGCGGTGCCTTTTCCTGCCTTAATTGTTAAAGTAGTTCTGAATGCCACAAGAAAAGGTCTTTAGTCTATAGGCCTACCTACTCATATTTTTAAACGAAAGCTGTCTATTTCCTACTTTAGAAACACGTGGAGTATATTCCTGATTGTCTCCAAAAACCGTATTTCCTTAATTTTCTTTATGTCGAATAAAAGTGATCTACGCATGATGTGTGATTGTCATAAACTTGGCCTTTTTTCACTTCATAATCAAACGTAGCGAAAGCTTACAAAGACGACTGTAATTAACGACACTGGCACTAGAGAAAATGATTAATTGGGGAAGGTAAATTTACTATGAATTTTGTGTTAAAATTGGTCCTAATTAAGTCACCCTCCGTGGAAAAATGTAGTTTTACAAAATGGAACAAAATAAATAAATAAATAAACACCAGTTGACTTGTAGTAACTTGCCAAAATGCATCTTTAGCTTTCATCGGACATCGATTCATGAAAATAGAACTGGTTGTAATACCCAAATCTTAAAACTATAAGTTTCAATTTGTGAAGCATTAGCACAACCAATCCCCGTTAACCCCCATGTGCCGCTGCCGAACTTGTTTCTTAAAATCGGAATTTTTGTTCGATTTCATTGCTTTTTTTTATCATTGTGACGTCATGATTAAGGATCGCTACTCTGCAGTCTGCACGCGACGTCATCGACGGTCATATTAACTCGTTTCTGTATTCAATAGCCGTGTATATTTTATGGATGTCTACACGCTGTTAGTATATAAGTACAGTGGAATAATCCGCTAGGAAGGGGTGCTTGTCTTTTTATTATCGAATAAATTTCTGCAAGGCATACTCCACAAAAAATGAGTTACCCGGTCGAGTCACGTGACCTCACTAAGATGTGACGTCGCCTTATTCGCAATGCGCTTTGTCTGATTTAGGTGCAAGTTTATCATGAACAATAATTGGTGTTACACACCCAACATTTCTACTGCGTGAATCTAGCCAGCAGATTGTAGTAGGGACAGAATGGAATTGCGCGGGAAATGGCCGTAATGTGTGAACGTCTTGATAAGTGGCCGATCTAGGGTCTGCAATACCCGTGCGGCCATTGCTAGTCGCCGCCTCGGAGTCTACGGAAGCGATTCGCTCCGGCGGAGGTGCTCTCTACTCCTTCGGGAACACTTGGCCTGCCAACGTGCTCTCCACTTGCCTGACAAAAAGGGGGAAAATCAAAAATATTAATGCGGAACATTTCACCCAATTTCACACAGTATATATATATATAGGCCAAAAGTCGTGAGTGCATGCGACTGTGCTAATTAAGGTTGAATTATAATGTGACATGTAGGCCTACAGGTGTACTATTTAAAAGAATGCGTCACTGAAGATGATGATGATGATTTTGTTTGCGCCGTCAAGAAAATGACAGGAATATGACCCCGTTTCTTGTCAAATTTGCTTAAGGCTGTGAGGGAATGTTAACGTTGAATTTAAAAGTGACAAGTCACATTGGTGACAAGCTAATTACCCTGCACGACATGTGTTATGCCTTATCACAATCGTATAAGTGGGTAAGTGGTAATGTGGCTGACCTTTATTATGTGTATCTCACGGTCCGATCTTATTCAGAATTTTTGAAAATACAGTAGTGAGGATTATATTGACAAGGGATGTTAACTTTGTTTCAAAATTAATGGCGTGAGCCATTATGGATGTTGATGTTTGCGTACCGGTACATGCAGAGTGAAAACATGGAGTTTTCTTTGAAAGGATTTCTATGATTTTTGCAGAGTTTAAATTGTAAGTAACACACTCCCTACCCCTTCTTGGGGAACTGTGCACGCCAGTGACGTATATAAGGGTGTTTTAAAGCAAAGCTTAAATAGTATTGCTCATGGGCTGATGGTTGTGTGTTTTGGACGCCGGTCGCAGATGGTTCGAGGCTAATGTCTAGTGACCACGATTGCTCGGGTCAATTTATTTTGATGGATGGGTGCCGGCATACGGGATAAGTGACCTGTATACCCCGAGTGGATTGCTTCACTTTTCCTGATTTATTTGTGTGGATTTCCACTAGTGTGGCAATTTCATCTGTGTGATTCCATGCGTGAAAATAATAAGTTTGGTTTGTCTTGACGGCGTGTAAGTTTCAGCAAATGAATACGATTAGCATAGTTGAGAAGGGAGTGCATGGGTAATATTTATATATGCAATTTAATTGGATGCAGATCCCACGTAAAGTAATTGCCGAGTTTAAGATTCGGACGAAGAAGGATGCAATTTATCCACACAATGTATTGCATAGAAGCGTGTCCAATATCATGTCGAAATTATCCAAACAGATATAATTGCATTGCCGCTCATTTCAGTCGTATTTACAAACGCGATTCCGCTTAGGCTAGGCCTAATATGTTACCTGCTAACAAACGAGTAAATTTTCTCTACAAAACCTGCATACGAAACTTTCAGATCGGTCATTGATGATGAAATATATCATACACCGAAGTTCTGGTATGAATTATGCCTACAAATATATATACTTATCATTGTTAAGACGCTTGATGTCTATCTGTTGATATCAGTTGGGTAACTGTAGAGAAACCATTGTAGATCTGAAGGAACACTCGTACCACTACTAATTATACAGGCGATACCTATGCCAGCATTGATAATTTTTGCTAATTATCCCTAGAGAGTACCACCTTAGAAAATGTGGTTTTTCCCAAACCGGCTAGCTGCCATTTTTCATACAGCATCTCTCCACTTGCCAAGCCAAATAGGACCAATTTTAAAGCCAACATTTGTCAAGTCTGCACAAAAGTTGAAGCACAGAACCCCCAGGTTATTATAGCTTATCATAATTACACAATCTGTCAATTACATGACCCCCAAACATTTATTATTAATAAAAAGTTGTGAGTTTACAATTTATTGTAATCAGTTTGGCGCAGCCATTTTGGCCTATTTAGTGTGGTGCACCCACAGACATAAATAACCTACCCCAGACGCTCATTGTTGTGGAAGAGCGCCACCTTGTGAGAAGACCGTAATAGGTCGCCTTTGCAGTAGTCAGTGTCTTAACGACCTATTGTCTTTGTCCAAAGCACACTCAACACTACAGATTACTCCAAAAAGAATAAATTCTTCAGCAGGTCTCTCTGCCTTGCTTCCGTGGCGGTAACGGTGAACAAAGCTGCAGACATTGACCCGATTATTGCCCTAACCCACACGCCATAATTAATGGCTGAATAAACACTGAGCTGCTAGCCAGAATGAAATTAAATCCCAATTCAGAATTATAGTCAATCGACACTAGCTGTTTGCGCCGGGAATTCCAGCACCGGGAACTGCTGGCTTTTTCTGCGCTCTTCTAATTGAGCAACGGCAATTTTCATGGGTTTTATTATTTTACGTATATAGAGTATGGTTTAATAACGTAAATATAAAACATGAAAATGAATTGAACTGCTAACTGACTGAATTGACCTGAAATATACAAATCAACAAAATTAGCTGGCCTATAACATTTCGAACTTAAAGCAAGTTCTTTCTCAAAGGCAAAATATATTTAACTTTATGATAAATAATACCTGATATCAGACCTATGGAGAGTTCCCTGTTCACAATAAAAATGGTGACTGAAGTCTTCCTTAATTTAAGGCAAGTTCTTGTAGACTTTTATATTATTAACGACATTTGAGCACTTGTCATCAATGGTGTGTCCAACAAAGTATTCCATCTTGTTCTTTAGACCTAAAATGGTAGTGTGCACCCCCTCCCCTCCCATTTACCAAGTGGTTTGTTTCTATTTTAAACAGTACTTTCCTGTCCCCCAGTGTGATTGACACGAATCAAGAACGTACCAGATAAGCCTATTACAGCCCAAAATAATACCAAATACTCGGGGAGTTTCGGTTTTTGCTCCCAGGTCGCGTCTGTTGAGGCCGAGCAGGTTCTACACTCCAAGACCGGGGGGCAAATTAACACAAATCTTGAGCAGGTGGTTGCCGTGCTAGGTAGGCCTAGTCAGTGTTCGATGTGTCATGAGCTAGGAGTTGGCTTAGGTAGGACGTGTGAATCGCGGTCATGATGCCTTGAACTTTTTTATGGGGGTTCTACATTCTCAAACTTGGTTTGACGAATAGTTACAAAGCTGCGATGGGACTAATATAAAAGTGCATTAAGTAATGCCATTGGATGGATACATTATAGAGAAAGCATTCAGGAAGTTACAATTAAAGAAGGAGGTACATTTTCAAATTTTTGTCCACGAATTCACCCATAGTTTCACCCGTAAGATATAATAAGCCAGTTCGGTATTTCAACTGCGCATGTGCAAAATGACATTTTATCCCGAATGACCCGCGTGACTTAACGCGCGCGTGTGAACGCAAAAGGTGGTCGCACAACGCGCACGTGTTAAATAAGCCAGTCCGGTATAGTCTGGTTCCCTGACCTGAAGATTCTAATGTGTATATCTTAGTTCAGGTAGCTATCACGGTTTAAAATAAGATGAAAACAAGTTAGGAAAACCTCGGACGTTTTCGTCACGTGACATTGGCGGCTACCGGACCTAATATTCATCAGAAATAGTCAGAATATTTTGGTCTGGGAACCAGACTAAGTTCGGTATTTCAACTGCGCATGTGCACAATGACATTTTAACCCGAATGACCCGCGTGACCTAGCGCGCGTGTGAACGCAAAAGGTGGTAGCGAAACGCGCACGTGTTAAATTCAATCAGAATGGGCGTTCGCGTAACATTGCGTGACATTACGTCAGTAATTTTATCCCGAATATCCTTTGACCTTTGAGATACCGAACTGGCTTATTTTAAGAGAGTTGTTTTTAGAGCACAGATACTTTATTGTCAAACCAAATTTAAGGGGCTTGTAAAATTTTACATAATTGTTAAACTCATAACACTATACACATTACCCTATAAAAGCGCCACACTAGCCTTTAATGTTCTATTTTTAACCATTCATTTAATACGTTTTAATAATGAACAGGACACATTTCAAGGTCAGTATCGACTCATCTTCCCGCAACATCTTTATTGATTTATGGCCAATTACTGCATCATTTATTGCCATGAAGACGCTCTCGTGTGACCCCTGAACCCAGGTGCCGGTGGCAGAACTGAAAGCAGGGGAAAGAAGGATGCAATTTATCCACACAATGTATTGCGGCAAAATGGTGCCATGTGGACATTTCTTCGATGTAACAAAACATCGGCACCTCGACAAAATGGCGGCACTGTTAGATTAACACCTAGCCGGTGCATCTACAGACGCTGTTGTATTTCACGCTTAATCGCCTGTAGCAGAGTCCTCACCTTATCGGTTAAAGGGCCGCCTCCTGTCCTGCCGCATTATTATGTAGACTGGGTCCGACTCGGAGTTGATGACATAGTCCTGGCTAGAGTGTCATTGTCCATGACTGGTCCGAAGACGTACATGTACTGCAACCAACCACAACTGGGCACCAGGCAGCTGACCCAGGTCATGTGTCTGATGACTGCGATTCTGCCATCTTGGTCGAGTCCCTCAAGAGCGTGTCTTAAATCACTGCAATGTGAATCACTTCAAAGTGGGTACCCAACTATACCGTTCACGAACTTCATGTGAATCTCATTGGGTTGTGTGCGTTTAAAAAACCAAAATGGCAGCAACATCATGCATAGGCCTATGTCGGAAAGTTTACGCCAGTTTAGATGATGCGACACACTTTGCAATTCTCTTAAAACAAAACGGCAGTCTAATACAAGTATTTGTTACAAGTGCACCTTTTACATGGCAATGCTTGTTGCCCGTTTTATTTTGTCTCCCAAAATAAATTTCCTATTCTTTTGATCCGCTAAATCTTTTTTAAAAAGATGATATGAAAATCAGCACCTTAACGTTGGTGTTTAACCGAGGAACCCATAACAAAATGATCTTTAAAATCCCAGCCATAATTACTAAAACCCCTCCCTCACGTCCCTGTACATATCAAAGAGGCCGTCCCGTGGTAGCTTGTCGCCAGCCGTAGTGGTGTCGGTACGGGGTGAGACCGTAAAGCGACAAAGTCATTACCCGGCGTTACGCCACTACGACCCCGGGCCCCTTCATCAGCTCATGATCAGCTGTACACGCCAACTTGGACGTGACGGGGATCTTTGCGTGACACAAACGCCAGGATTGGTTGCTCATCAGCGGCTCCATTAAAGAGGCATTCATGTTGTGGAGGTTTCTGGAACCATGAACCCACCACGTAGAGCTGTGGACAATCGTGTGATTCTTTAATTTTATTTATTATTAGCATTAATATTATTAGGGGGATTCACCCTTTTGGCCACCTTGACAACATCTTAAATACAGAAAGTTCATACAGTAGTACAAGTTCCAGCTCAATTTTGTTTGATAGAAAAATGAAGCACTAGTGAACTTTCTGAGCCGTTGTAGGCCCTATACCTTTACACAGGGCTTGCAGTATACATATTTTGTACACCTTGCCTCATTTATAACGCTCATCAAGCACATACCATTTACATAGGTGTGTGGCCAACCATAATAAACATCTGATTGTCAACTTGCAAGAAACTGCCAGTTGTAAATCAGATTTATCCTCACCAGAATTGTAAACAAATTAGTCTTGGATTGTAAGGTTCTGATGAGACGTACCCCACGGATTTGTCGTGTTTGTTATATCTCCCTCGAGATGGAAGGGTTTTGAGAATTCGGTCTCCCAGCTGTATGGTCTTAATGCCTCCAGGAAGGCACCTTGACCAAGTGGGTGAAAAAAGCTCCTTAAGACAATAAAATCTGTATTATATTTGACATGGAGAACAATAAACATTGTCGATGCATCCCGCACAATATACCGATGGCAGCATGTCGACAACATGCTTATGCGGTTTTTATTCCGTGACTTGAGCTAAAAATATAGGGACCGATCTGACAAATCCCTGGAGATTTCCCTCCCACTCGTGAATCTGTGATTTTTTTTCATATAGCTGTATTTTTCACAAGCCAAGCCTTCTTTGATGTAAAGACTTAAAGAGATTTCTCCCACCAGAAATTGCATTTGAGAAAAACGTATTTAGCAATGCATTGGGATTGGACCGGTTCACAATATGCAGTACGCTATGAATATAGCAGGGCCTCATGGGAAAGGGTAATGCTAAACCCTCGACAGTTTTATAAAAAATTGTGGACGCAAGTTGCTGGATATTTTACAGAGCCTTTCACGATTGCTATATATTTGCAAGGTTTCTGAATGTTTTCAAGTATTGCTTGAGTAATAACAGGGGTGTGAGAGTTCAGCTTTTAAGCTGATTTCAGCTTCTTTTTTTTTGACTTTCAGCTCTTTTTGTACACTTGCTGTGTACAAAAGTATAGGAGCTTTCAAAAATTTCAGCTTTTTGCCAGCACCTGTCAGCTTTTTAGCTCTTTTTATACGTAGTCACTCACACCCCTGAATAACCAAACAATTATCCCGGGATGAATCACGCGATTGGACCGACTTGTCGGCCGTGACTCTCGTGACGCGCATCTTCAATTTGATTCCATCTTTATGTCTCTTTTTTAATGTTGCTATAGTCGATGCTTTTAGGGTGTCATCTTAAAAAGAAATCAAATTGAATTGATAATTTACTAGCTTATGAGCTGATGAGCTTTCCACTGAGATATACCAGAAAAAAATAGACCGACTAGAAATACCGGGTAGCAGATTTAATAAAGTTTCAAATTGTGAATTAGAAGCGGTGGGATGCAGTATAAATTTATTTTCCTTCGTCAGAAAGTCCACTGCAGTAAGTGCTTTTTTTCGTTTGAAAATAGTTTTCTTCCATGCTGCGTCAGCAGGGAAAAGTCCATTCAATTGAAATTCCAGATAAAGTACGGGCATACAGTTAGGCCCTACTCAAAACAAACCGTAAAGATGCAAGATAAAGTAATAATTCCATTGTGTGTGTGTTGTTTTGTACTTCCCTCAATGTACATGCACAGTTTGTTTGTCTGTAGGCGTTATTTTAACAATGAAATTAAAGAATATCTCTGTATCCGCGTTTATAACATTAACCATCGTTTCTGCCCCAGGTCAATCCAAACAGTGCACCGCTACAAACCCATCTACTTTCTCTAATTCTCTCTCTGTATAAGTTCTTCTTCCTCCGTAGACTGGCCCTCTCTTTCCTGTCAGTCCACCTTCCTCTTGCAACATTTGTCAAACGCAATCCCCAGTACACCACGGCTCTGTCTGTAGGCGTTCTTACATGATCAAACACGATTGTATCCTCACAGTGTAGTACTCAGTATTGGGCATTGTATACAACCTATAGCAAACATTTTGGCACCAGCCTATTATTTGGGGAATGCAGACTCTAGTATACCCAGCACGATATGGGGCAGAGGGGTACCCCCCTTTTGTCCCTATACCACACTCTCCAGACTATTGTTACCTAACACATCCCCCCTAGACTTCTGAAAAGAATTCCTGAGATTCTGGGAACACAATGACCAACACAAAAGAGGGGGGTTTCCTCTGCCCCATATCGTGCATCATATGGACTCTATAGGCTCATGGCTTTGTCAGCACATGTCAAAAAAGACAAAGGTGGTTATACTGACAGCAGCGCATTGGTAAACGGTCGTAGACTTTGAAGGCCAGTCTAAGATGTCTCACCGCCCAAGGATCTTGATGTATTGGATACGTGCCGCGTCTTGGATTGGTAAAATGACTCCCGAAAATTAACAAATCGACGTGTTTGCCCCAATGGCGGGAAATTAAAGCCGCTTCTTGGTGCAGCACGTGCGGACTTCGATCCGCCAGTGGAGCGAGCTCTGTAAAAATGCCTCGGTTGATGACACTTAAGTGAGCGTTAGAATCCTCTCTGTGGTAACTTACCACTAGCCACAAAATCCCTGTCTTTATTATACTGGTTGAAGACGGGGACCAAAAGTCCCCTTTTTCAGTGCAACTGGCTTGTCTAACTGTTGGTTGTGGAGAGATTGATTCATTTCACTTGAGATTTAGTAGTACATGTAGTAGTAGTAATAATAATATTAATAATAATAATAATAATTCTTATGAATGCAATAAACGGGCGACTTTGCTGAATAACCTCAATAGGGCGACAGTGGTGTCGCCCCATTATAGCCCTTTCCCCACGTGCCTTACAAAAAAATACTCCAAAGGGGCGACTTTCACATTGGGGCGACAGTTATGTGTTGCCCTAATCACCCTGTCGCCCTAACCCACTCTTTTGTAGCATTATGTGTCACCCTAACCCGCAATTAAGGAAAATAAGAGTGACATTGGTTTGTGTTATGATCGCTTGTGTAAAACCGATATACAGGCTTTGTGTTGATGGTCACAAGGTGTCTGCAAAAATTGCTTAAGCGCAAAAACATTGCTTAATAAAATTAGGTTACTGGCCTAAACTCTATAATGATGTATATTGCCTGTGACTGGTATTTAGCTGTTGTTTACTTAGCATAACAATCACACAAAGTTTTGGCTGGTAACTATAATTATTTTACTGAGCAAGGTTTTTTGTGCCCAAGCAGCTCTATGAATTGGCCCCTGGTAACATAATGCGATGTGAAATGTGTCATTTCAGGTGTAATAATATGCGTAACATTCATTACACTGCTGTGTAGGGATTTCTCTAGGTAAAATCAAACATAATTCATTACGTACACAATACGAATTGTATTTCTGTAATGTAAGTTTCAAGATAATTCATTGTTTAATTTGTTACGAATGTGGCCATACATCTTCTCGTGAAGTTTTACTCTTTGGATTTCGTTTTTATACTGGTTAAAGGGCATGCATTCATCACTACCTATACCATTGGATATTTAAACGTATTTTGATCATGCCTATGATAGATTCAAGTTTGGAATCGGATACTTTTTGTCAAAACTGTTACTTATACCACTGTCAATACTTCAGCTGTAAGCAACCGATAGCTGACCGATGCACACAAACTAGAAACACCCCTTTGGCATTGGAAGGATTCCATGTTCCTTCCGTTTCTAACCTTTGACACCACAGCCTCGGGTAGACTGTCACTGGATAGATGTAATTTGTTCAATGGATGATACCGTAGATGGTCAGAGCGAGCCAGTGGAGTTTCTGGTTGTGTGTGATCTGATATTATTGAAATGAATTACGGTTGATTGGCGTTAACCAAAACTGGATGGACTCGAGCGAGTAACAGGTATCCGGGGGAAAGGCTAGGATGAGGCGTAGTGGAAAGATATTCCGCTCACAAACACGTCCGGAATTTGACCATGTTAGGTGGTTCAAAACAGAAGAAGGTGCAGCACTGCATGACGCAATGTTTCCACTGGTTTGGAAAAGTAGTTTTTTTTTTCAGTCTGGTTGTTTATTACTGTTGTTTGTGCACTATTGTTAAGATTTTTCGGTTCTCTTTCAGTGTCAGCGGCATCGGTGGCCTCTAAAGCTTGTCCAATATGTATGTAGAGTTAGAAATGATTCTACTTGTAAGGACATTTCTTCATTTGCATCATCACAAGATTTGAGTTCCCGGTATGCTGCTTTCGCAATGAATTAGGAAATGTCAGGAAATCAGAGACAATTTTGTTTAAAAAGGCGAAAGGTTTACGCAGTCCCGGAATTTTGTATTTTGTATTTTGTTTATTTTGGCCATCTTTATTGACAGCTTTTAGCATTTCTTTTATTAAAAAAGTGAAATGTTAAACCATGTTAAGATTTTAAAAGGAAATTGGTATACCTATTTTGACATGGAAATCATTAATAGAAAAAAGTCAAACAAACTGCAAAAATAGAAGTTTTGCCTTCTCATCAGCGTACTTTTCTGCATCCAACAAGTCTTGCCTCGACCACGCGTGTTGTATTCCATCAACGATCAAGATAATGTGATTAGCCAGCGGATTGTGATTGTTTCTAATTCTCATTAATTGCCGGCCTGGGCCAATCTTGACGCCCTGCTACCAGACATTAAGGCCGTTTCCGAGTGGGGTCTCCCGTCCCATTGAAGGGGCCCGCTACCCGCCGCTCTCCCCCTACCCCATATCGATTCACGTGCACAATGGTGCAATTATGTAAATGCTGTATCTAATAAAGACGCTAACATCATATCTCATTGCTACAAATTGTGATTCCTAGGCTGTTTTCGAAATTGTCGACGGCTGTTCCATGTACGTTATAGCACATTTAATATTCATCGAAACCTTCGGTTTTAAGATTGTTTGTTTAGTTTAAATTTACAGTGTCAATTCCACACAACGAATTAAAGCACAGACGTACGTTGATTACAGTTTATTTTCAATTTTATTGATTTTAATAAAGATTGTTTCCTTCCTGCAGTTGAAATTGAATTATCCAATAACTGTAAGCATGCTGTAAGTCAGTTTCCTGCAACTGTGTAAGGAAATGCTTTGAATTCCGCAATGTAGTTTTTAAATTCATCCTTTAAGTAAAGTATTCAAGTCACCAGTCATTATCTTCGAGGCAGGATTTCTGTTTCACCGTCCTTTTAAGACTTTATAGAAAGGGCCAGGGACCTTATTTTTTTTATCAAATGGCCCATTTCATTGAACTAAAACATAATTGCATGGAACTATTGAAACATGAAATATTGGTAGACTTCAGCAGTGGGTTCGATATCTCGCTCACCATGTCGGTTACATTAAAGACACTGAGCTAGAGTGTAATAATTAGTTACTGGGGGATGGGATGGGATGGCGAATGGGCGGGTTCTGGCTCAGTGTCATCTGTAATGAGGTTGGGGAAATCATAGAGAGCAAATTAGGCGGAAACAATGGGTGGGGGAGAGGTCTCAAGTGGGAGAATGTCGGCGGGGAGAGGAGAGGGATTGCCGGGCAAGGTTAGGGGTGTTGAGATGAGGAAGTAAACAACTATGGCGGCTTTATATTCAGTGTTTGGAATTTGATGCGTGGATGTGATGAGACTACTTGGGCCTAACATTGGTAATTACCTGACTTACTCGATTAGACGAAAGACAAGGAATTGCTAATGCGATTTGGAGGTTCAAAGATACGTTTTTTTTTCAGTTTTAATGCCTCGGAGACCATGTGCCTGATTCGTTTCAATGCTTAAAAAGATTACAATCGGTCTTAATAATGCATTATATTTGGCCAAAAAAACTTTGAAACAATGTTGAAACAATGAATTGATCAATATAATAATGAATTCATGGCCGCAGAATATTCCTTTTCGATTTTGTGCGATTTAACCATTTTAAAATAAAATCTACATCATTTTCCAATTTCTAACTGAGTTAACCTGATTTTTTTGTACGTAATTTT
The DNA here is from genome assembly GCA_037893225.1 of Hippasteria phrygiana. Lineage (NCBI taxonomy): Eukaryota > Metazoa > Echinodermata > Asteroidea > Valvatida > Goniasteridae > Hippasteria > Hippasteria phrygiana. The sequence goes on along the minus strand of JAZGUH010000172.1, from coordinate 1,710,671 downwards.
TAATATTAGGCCGACAACCTAACTTATAATTTGCTTCGCTCATAAATTTAATAAAGCACATAGTCATACAGATAACAAAATAAATTTGAACCGGTATCTTCTTTATTGAAGAACCTCCATTATGAAAATTACATTTTGTTGTATAGGTTGAATCCCAGACAGCTGTTTAACAAAGCGTTAATCTGGTTGTGGAAAATAGACGCCACAATTGGCGCGAGTTTTTGAACAGAATCCTCGTGAATTAGGATAAGTGCACTGGTGACCACTGCTGTTTGCAAATTACAATACTGATCAATGGACAATGGCCCGTGAACGAGCACATCAAGGGTGATATATCACCAAGAGTCATTGGCCGTAGTGCTGTCCATGATGAGTGGCGACTTTTTGGCAGCTGTATACAATAGCCGTAGGGGCTTTGCCAAAAGTACTTTCCGTTAAGAGCCATATCTTTTCAGTTTTCTTTTCAATAAACTAAAGAAAGCATAAATCATTAATTTCTATGTTGTTTGAAAACATTTTTAAAATATTGTTCTTTTTTGGTCACAAAGCAAAAAACTATAATTTTAGTAACGTACGATTGTTTGTAGGCCTATGTAATACCAATTGCTGGCTAGATCGTGGTACTATGAGACACCCTGCCCACCCAACTATCACCGAGCTTGCCTTGTAAAGTGTAGATCTTACAATCGCGTTTTTTGTAGATAGGCCTATTTATTCGTTTATTGGGGAAAAATGAAACTTTTTTAAGGATAACTATACGGTATATATACCCAATTACACATAAAGAAAAAAGCACCATGCAGTTTCGACCACTGAACAAAAGTTTAAACAAATCTTTGTTATTATATTCCAGACACTAAATCTTGCAGCATAGCCTATGTAATCAACTGGTTCTAAAAATTGGTGATAATCAAATAATGGTATTGCTATTTTATTCAGTCCGATCTTGCAGTTGACAACACATTCATGACCCTAAATTTTCACGGTTGTGATACTGATAGATATGCGGCAAAGATTTCCCAGACCCATACCTTGTGAAATCGGATGTAGGCCTATAGCCAATAATTTATATTCCTGGAGGATCTACATTATAGACAAATCAACATTCTGTTTGCCAGAAATTCCACAAAATTATATTTTAAATATCAACAATATCCAACAATTTATATTTTAAATACTTTTGTTGTGGTTTGTGGATGGAAATGACAACAAAACTACACGATTTGTGATTTGTGCTGGATCTTTGGGTATGTTTAGTCTTGATTGTAATAATTATGTTAATCGCGGTCATGCCTTACCCTGGGACAGCAATTCAACACTGAGGTACTCTATCCCTTGGTGCCCTAGCAGTCAATTCTACCACTCTATGCCAACAACTCCTCCCCGCCATGCAGGGCCCACGCGGGACCCGTTTCGGCACGATCCCACCCTCCCTACGGACCCCAGGCTCTTAAGAGGCACCCTAAATATCGCTGCAGATGGGCAGTAGTGCCGCAACGCTGTGAATTGACAGCAACATCAATCAATGGTAACTCCCAAATAATCCTTCAGCATGTACCGGCCGTTAGCCGGCTGCCGACGGCCGTTCCGTAAGCGAATGCCAAGAAGAAATTGTTGATCATTTAAACAAGCCTGAATATTTCATTTTGAATTGTGGATTAAACATTTACTTGTCACAGTTGTTGGTTGGAGTTGGCCAACAGTATCGTTTTGAATAATGCATTTTTGCTACTTATTTCAATTATCAAAATGACCAATGCAAGTGCATAATCATGTATGCCTGAACAGAATACGACGTGCGTAGGCTTCAAAATTGTGGCCGCCTGGTGATAAAGTTGTTTCATGAAATAAATAATAATTAAGCCCAAACTAATAAGCTTATTCCCGAGCCAGGAAAATTAGAGATTTTTACCGATAAATGTCCCTTTTGTTATACCGGTCCAACAGTGGCCCCATTTGCCATATAGGGTCCATAGGTGCTACCCATCAGCGTGCTCTCAAAATGCACTCTTCTCTATTTACCCAGTCACCAGCCCCACGGACTTTCCAAGAGGAATTTATTTTCAGCTTTACGAGTTTGAAGACAGATGTGTAAAGTGATAAGAACAGCTCCCATTGTCGTTATTTCAGCCAGGAATATAACGTGCATGGTTCTAGAGACTAGACAAGGATAGGCGTTCGCCGACCTTCTCTTGGTCAGGGTATGCAGTTATTAGTACTTCTCCGTTGATCACTAATCCGAATATATCGGCAAAAGATACAGTAAAGGTGCAGTGAGATTGCACCAACACTTTGTTAGCGCTCAATACAGTGTAATACATTGTTCTTTGTTCATCATATTTTACTTAGAAATAACATTCAGTGATTTTAGTTTCTCAACATATCAGTTTTACCCTAAAACTCCGGAGTTTCCAACAACGAACACGACATGAAATAGATTTAAATTAGAACCCATAAAGAATCACAAAATTAACCAATCACAAAATTAACGGACGGATATTCGATATCTGAGTTCACTGGTTAATTGGAATTGACAATTTATTTCACAGCATCCACTTAAGTTTAAGACATGAAACAGTAGTAACATTTGATGCGATTTCGGCAAAGGCGTTTGGGCTGCTTGTAATCATGACCAATGTGAACATTCATTGCATTGTGCCATTGTGCTCAGGGTAAAGTATGGCGGCAAAACGTGCAGCTTTTCCTGAACCAAACTGCCTCTGGAAATAAACAAGTGAATTGAAACTTCACTAGTGGGCAGAATTCATTTTTAGACGAATAAACAACTTGATAATGAATGACGAATTATGGAATACGATTGCCAAATCGAAAGGTTGTTCGCCTTTTAGAGTGTATATTTAAACATGATGACCTTTTATACGTTTAAATTAGGGGTGTGCATTTACGATAGTAAAAGAACCGGGCCCGATTGAAAAAAATACGGGTACCTGGGTACCCGTTAAAGAAACCCAATCCAAAACTTCCAATCCTGGAAGTTGTAATAATGTCTTTCTCTGAGATTGAAAAGTCTGATTTCAGACAAAAGTCTGAAAAATCTCATGCCTGTCTATAGTAAACCTGATCACTACTCCGCCATTACATGTACATGTTCCGGCACGTGCATGTGCCGGCATATCACAAAAGACAGAAGCTTTATACAGTTGTATTTATAGTGGCATGAGGCATGCTATTACACATGTATGTCTCGTCAAGGCTCTATATCCATACCCAGACTACAAAAACCACAACCGGTAAATTCCCTTTATTGTCAATATTCGTGAGCGTCATAAACATGAAATCTGTGCTGGTTTCCCATGTAGGCCTAGTCGTGTTTTAATTTTGAAAATTCCCGACAAATAGCATTCGAAACCTTTTCTTTATAATTTTCTGGGAAGTTACTATGCTATAATGTAAAGTTGTACGGGTACCGGTACTCGATTCCATTATCTGGAACCGGTTCCTGACATGAACGGTCGGGTATTCGGGTACCTGGTTCTGATGCACACCCCTACGTTTAATGGTGGTGTTTAAGTAATTCAAAGTATCTTTGCTTGTCTTTCAAGCTCGAACTACGCAGTTTCCTAACCAGTGCAGTTTGCATAACACGTTACGCTACAACATTAATCTTAAAATAGATTCCTTTTTCATAACCAGTCTCGCCGTACAATATACCGGTACCTCATTTTCGCAAGTAATTTGAATCCATGTTTGCCTGATTGAAGCATCAACATTTGAAATGACATCAGTTATAGAATAAAGCAGCGTTTTCTCTTCAATTCAAACATCATTCACCCCACTTGGAAATAGACATTCAGAAACTAGGAGGCATTCCACTCACGTCCAGTCAGACGTAGTAGGCCTATTTGCTAGCTTCCCCGTGCTCTCGTCTTATCTCGTCTCATACCGAATATAGCGACAACCCACCGGGTCACTGACTCTAGGCCATACTACGTCATCTCTTCTATACTGGCTGCGCCTGTTCCTCCTGTTTACTTTTCTTCGATTGATGATATAACTAGGCCATGTCAAGAGGCAATAGGTACAAGAACTTTGGGGACCGTCAGATAACGAAGTTGGTAATTTTTGTGTCTGTTATTGACATCTGTCTATGGCTGAGAGTGAGTAGGCTAAACTTAAAGGTAGTGTACACGATTGGTAATCCTCCAATTGTTTTTTTACTGAATTATTACGAAATACCTTACTAGACTGTAAGTTATAGTAGTCTCAATCATCCTGTGAAATGATGGCACCAGGTGTGCTGTCGTTGTCAAGAAAAGTGGAAATGTATATCGTTTTCCAACGATTTCCAGCTGGAAATCGTTGGGAAAACTGCCCTGTAGCCGTTAGTCAAGGCGCGCGTGGCTATACCCGGACGAGTGGCGCGCCCTGGACATGATAGCGCCATGGCATATCCGGGGCGCGTCACGCGCCCAGATAGCCACGCGCGCCTCGACTAAAGGCTATCATCCGCCCGTTTCAAATCAGTTTCTTGTTTTGTCTAAATGTGAATGTCTTGTCAATTTTCAAATTTAAAGCTTTGATGAAGAGTCAACAATCATCATCGGGTTTCTATATTATACAGTCATATTAATATACATACATAGATAGTATCTTATAATAATACAGTGATCTGGTGAGATATGGTTTCTTTCACAAGACATGTATTCATTTGATAATTAGCCTTACACCGTCAAGTTTAATTAAGCTTTCATATCGCTTTCTATTATGCCAATTCTTCAACTTGAATGAAGAAACTCTTCTATTCACCTCTCCACCTTCCCACAAAAGCCGTTTCGCCTGCAGCATTTTTTATTTAAAAAGAATTGCATGTACTCCAAAGACCACTTTACCTGTTGATATGAGTATTGCAGCGTGAAACGGAATCATTTTTGTCTTGTCGTCATCAGGTCAGGTAGAGCAAACCGATGCCAGACCGCCTCGAACCATCCCGGCGTTAATCACAGATGCTACGTATTAAGCTTGACTTATTTGAAGAGGACAAAAAATAACAAAATGGCTTCTTTTTGTCAATGTTATTCTGTTGATTTTAGAGGCCCGGGCGAGTGGGAAACACAAGCCGTGAGTGGCGAGTTCGCGGCCCGGGAAATTGGTGTTCATTGTCGGCTGGTGTGATTGGCCCCTTTCGCCTGTCCCCAGTAGTCATATACATACAATAACAGCTATAGTCCCCCGGCTATGTACTCGATGCTAACTGATCGCAGTTTTAGTGGCTGCATCTCCGTTGTGAATACAACTAGTTTATAGACATATGACTCTGATAATGGAACGATGACACATCACTGAAGAATACAATCATATTAATTGGGGGAGAGACGGCTGTTATTTGTATGTGTGAAATTAATTGAGCAAGTCGTTAGGTGCAAATGTTTGATACACAAACAACAGGCAGTCATGTATTTTTGACAGACTTCTTTGTCTTTACAGAAGGCCTTTGTTTTCAATTTTTAGATATCTTAAAAGTCCTTTTTCAAGAATCGTTAAAATCAAAACACACAGAATTGCCTGATGTATTCTTGTAAATAATACTTAAGCTCTATTATTCGTTTAAGTTGATTCTGTCTAATAACATTTTCTGGGCTTGTCAATTTAGTATACCTTGACTGGAGTTATATATGAAAATGTTCGTGCAATTTGATCTCAGTACATCCTCTTCAATCTGTCCGTAATTGTCTGATTGTCTGTCCGTGCATCCACGGCGTTTCATTCAGGGTGATTGTCTTGTCATGTCAGTTCTGTTTCATGTTCATTATTGTACTCTGTGTGCTTTAACTTCATTTCTAACACTTCAATCCTGATGCACAAGTGTTTGTCTGTCCATCTGACATGTTTATTTTAGTTTTATTCTGCGATTTTACATCAAATTTTAGGTTCAGTTACGTCCACACACTCCCTATTGTCGATGTGGTTGCCTAACACATCCCTCCCTTTTCCCGTTTTCTTTCGCAGCAAGTCGTTGTTTTATGAGCAGTCGTCAAGAAGAGGCTCGCGGAGACACTTAGCCGGCAGCAAAAACTTACGCGCTGGCGCGGAAATATCGTATTTATTCAAGCAATCATGACGCTAATTTACCGGAATTAATGATTTTTGGCTACCTCGGAAAAGAGAAACAGCCGAGAATTAGCCGTGGGTATGAAAACAGTGTTAAGGGAATTAGGCAGTGTCTGTCCGTGGAGAATAGAGCCGTGCATCGGTGCAGAATGTGCGCCGGGTTCTCTCTGGCCCTTGGTCGGTTCCCGGATCGGTGTTTGTCGATTTAACTCGAGTGGAATTGTGTTTGGTTTGGAGGGAATGAGTGCAGTTTTTTGCCCATCGGCTGGTATCTAAGCCAAAAGAGCTTAGATACCCATGAAGCTTCGTAAAGCAGCCCAACTTATTTTAATCCTCACATTGTTAAATTAATCCTCTGTTGTCATTTTTCATCTTTTTAGTGACGTGATTAAAATTAGCTTGTACCCGTTTTGATTTAAATAAATGAAAACAAAATGAACTCATTATAACTCGTTAAAATTCCACAATGTATTACCGTTGTGGAAGGAACTCAATTATTGTGCGCAATGATAAATGTAAGTAGCTGAGTGATGCGGGATGAATAACTAAAAAAATGTAGTCAGATCGGTCTAGAAAACAGTCCAACTTGCACCCAGCTCACCATAGCTACAGTCAACTGGATACACATTGACTGTTTGAACTGTTTTCGTAGGACGTGCTATCAATAAAAAAATGACCCGCGAAATAGGATTCCAAAATGTCCAATAAACTTACAAAACGTCCCATCGCTCCAATAAACTAGCATCAATGTCAGTCTAATCGCCATGTTGTTAAACGTATTATACTGGATTCTAAATCCTCTTGAAGCTTTCACATGTCGTCGGAACCTAAGCACACTTTCCTCAGTTTGGGCATTTTGTCATCAGTTCTATACAACTCATCGAATATTGGCTTGGAAAACGCAGTGAAGCACCGGCAATACTGCCATTGCCTTCATAGATCGCATTTCGTATTTGACAATCAAGCCCATGAAACTCTAGCTGTGCCGTATTTCTGCTGGTCGAGAACTAGCTCCCCGAGCTACCCAATTTGAGAAAAATTACCCCCTAGTCCCCCCGGTGCCGCGTCCAGTCCACCCCCGGGGGTACCACGCCGGCGACAGGAAACGCTCAGTGTTGCTTACAGGTTAGTAGGAAGCCTAATTGGCAGTGACATCACTCGTAAATGTCCCCGTTTACCGTGCCTGGGAGCTCCCCCCGGGCAAACCGTGGTGCGTTTTTTTCTTTTTAGGGAGCCGTTCCATCAACGATCGTTGGCCTTTGACCTTGGGGTAACTTTGAAGTTGACAGCCTCTGTCGTGACGTGTATGTAGTGATGCATCATGGTAGTGGCTGGTCGCGCGAGATTGTCAGGAAATCTCACATACCGATCCACAAACCAAACAGTTTCAAAGTTCAAATAGCGTGACTCAGGACCGAACAAATTATAAGAAGTCCTTTAAGGTACATCCTTTATCACGGAATTTTAAATCATTCTTCAAACCCATTTTCATCACAATATGTAACATTTTCATTTTCGCGATATATTTGTTATTCCAGCTAAGATTTACTATTTAAAGGTAGTATACAACATTTGCTTTTGCTGTAATTTTCAGAAATAATTGAATTTGGGGTTAGTATTTTATAGCGTGCTGGCAAATACTGTAACACTTATCTGGTTTTTTGTTGTTGTCTTTTGTGTTCTAGTAGTCTGGTTCCCTGACCCTACTTTAGACAAAACGGAGCAATTTATAGAGTCAGTGAATTATCAGGTCGGGGAACTAGACTATTTCCAACGATTGTCGGCCGACAATCGTTGCATGGATATACATTTCCACTTTTCTTGAAAACGACAGCACACCAGGTGCCATGATTTCACAGGATGCTTGAGACTGCTATTTAGTTACAGTCTAGTACGGTATTTGGTAATAATTCAGTAGTTTTGTTTTTTTATGTTAGCTACTCTCAGCTATTCTCTAATAAACAAATTAAAATGAGCTATGTCAAAAATACAGTAGTCAAAATGCTCTGGCCCCGCGTTCAGTCGCCCGACTGTTTTGCGTTATAGCGCCCTCTGTCGTTTAAGTGCACTTTGCTTATAAACAGGCCCTCGCGCAAGTATATTATGTAGTAATGTTGAACTGAATGCTTTTGTTTTATGTTAGGTTGACGATCACAGATAATTTTAAGTCCCATGCTCCAGCAGAGGGAAACGGGACTTTAACAGTACCATACCTAGATTTTTCAAAACTGGTGCCGTAAAACTTTCCGGATTTCTCAAGAGTTGTACGTAGGCCTATAGCTCTGATGATAATCCATCTTTTGTGCTTTGGAGAATTATTTCCAGTGGATTTTTGCACGCTCGTATTGAGTTTACACGATTCAGAATTATTGGTCACATCTGCAACATCGAACTCAAATGACCCTCATTTTGGAATGAAGGAGAGACGGTATATGTGTACCACATAGGTTCATAATTATGACATGGACCATTAGTTTACTGCGGTTCGTATATCGGCTAAGGTGGCATGACTGTACCCATGTACGTCTCCGGTCATCGGCCAGGCGTGCATTTATTATAAGACGTCGTTTGCAATGCTTGAGATGAGGAGGCAAGGAGTGGGTAATGTCAGTGCGATGCGTGCTGAACATTCCATCATTGCTATTAAAACAAGGTTGGAAATGTTAGTCGGGGGAAGCTTAGTGTTGTAATTAAAGTGGGTACGATAGACGATTGAGTGTAATGGCCTCCCCTCATTTTGTGATTTGGGTGAGTTTGTATAGCTATTCAAACCGTGGACCTTTAACAAAGAGGACAATAGGGTCGACGATTGAGTCAAGGTCCACGATTGAAAATCGTGTACAAAACATATGGGAGGCCTTCCGAAAAATTTAGAGTATAAACAAAAGAGGAACAATGGGAGGTCCGCGATTGCCGGTGTTTACACTGCGTTGTCTATGTGCTGTCCATAGTCATCGTGGTTATCATCATCCCGTCGTCATAATTGTAATTTTCGTCTTCCTTGTCATCATCACATGTCATTTTCGTCGTCGACGTCATCGTCACTGTTGTCATCCTTGTTGCCATGCATTTTTATCATCATGGTCATCATCATCGTCATCCCCCTCACCCCTCACCCCCCCCCCCCCCCCACCAACATCACCCTCACTGTCATGCCCCCGCCATCACCACATCAGTTTCATCACCACCACCGCCGCCACCATCACCAAGATGATTCTCACCACACCACAACTATCACCACCATCACATCAGCCTGTACCATCATCAACATCCAAATACCATAATTAAAGACAAACATTAAAACGGCTGTACACACGTGGAACTAGGCTGTCTCAAATCCCATCTCCAACTGATTGAATCCAAACAGGCTCGTGGCCATCTCCATCTTTCCCTCCTAGCGGTTACTGTCACAGTATAGGCAAGCCCCGTCGCTTAGTCAAGACGCTAGCATAAGGAAGGAAGAGGGTTTAGATCAGTAAAAGCCTGTTGGCCAGTGCAGAGATAATTATCTGGTGTAGGGGGTCAGGATTAGAGGGAGAGTTTTAGGCAGGCAGCTAGGGAGAATCAATCCAGATAGCCCTGTGGAGTAGATTAGAAAGGAGCGATCGAGATGAGAGGTATAGTAGGTAGGTGGAGGAACGGAGCAAGGTCATAGGTTGGATGTGCAAGCAAGTACGGTACCTAATATTAGCTGGAATACATTAATGTTATTTTATATTCTTCATTGCGCAAGTCAGGTTGTGTTTTGGTTTTAATTGTTTGGTTTAAATGTTTGCATTGGACCATGCTCATGTCATATTCATACATACACGTCATTTTAATTTTCTTTCAAACAGATTCTAAATTGCTGTAATTGGACGCAGAAATGAGAGCACGTTGTTGGTCGTCATGGAACCATACAAAATGGCTGCCGCATATTAAATATATATTTTGCAGTGTACTTTCTGATCTACCTTATTATCTTTTTGCCAGTCTCCATGTTTTAATTACCGTATCCCGTAATTTAAAACAAATACGCGATCAAGTCTTGGTTATTGAGAATTACGTCGGTCTTGTTTAAGGGCCGTTGTACTCTGACAAACACTGTAGACAAAAATGTAACGAGGCCCACCGTACAGGTGTAGATTAAACATTTTTAGTTTTTGCACTGAATACCATTTGATCATGCTTGCCCGTCCTCCTATATTCACGTCCACCCATATTTAGTTTTCTTCGTCATGAGGGCCAGTTATTCCCTCCATGTATCCCAACATTGTCATCCTCCATCCATGGACTGGGGGTCGTAGCTCTCTCCCCCCCCCCCCCCCCCCCTTGAACTTCGCTTTGGGTCCTAGCTCCATGATGGTTTGCCATACGCTCCTTCCCCTTGGGGCTAAATCAATGTAGATTGACGTGAGTTAGTCCTCTACGGTTCAGCGAACGTCTAGCTTCCGTACTGCCCCTAGCAGGGTCCGGGATGCCAACTCGAATGACACTGCAGTGTAGAGGACGCAGATACTTGACGGGAAAAAAACCCAGCTCGCAGATGATGAAAACCAAAATGGACAAGATTTGTGTTTCTTATCTTGTTTGCCTCTTTGCCGACACTCAGTTTTCTCTGGCTGATATTTATTCTGATCTATGTATCTAGCCTATGGGTTTGTCGGTATTTGCGTAGGCATATACTATAGTTTCTGTGTGACTTTGTCTGTCCGTCTGTCCGTTTGTTGCTCAATCTTTCTGCATGTCTACGGTAAATTTGCCATTTGGCTGTCTGTGTTCCTACATGTGAGCGTGCCTTTGTCCATCTCATTACAATGAATCTTCATTTGTTTCTTCTCTTTACTTATCAACACTTTCATTTCCAACTGTTTGTCGTTTGGAAAAGTTGGAAAAAGTTTGGGGAAAAATGGGGGATATTTATAGCAGGCAAGCAGTTTTTAGCAATCTTTAAGTTTTACTGCAAGGTAGACACATTGTGCTTTAATCTTTAAAAGGTCTAACAAAAATAATGAAAATGGACGAGTTGAGTAAGTTCTGTCTCGTCATCAACTCTTATAACCTCCTGCTCCCTTCTTTAATTTATTTATTACATTTCTTTACCCAGGGTGTGCCCAAACAGTTTAAAACTGGTTTCCATTGGGGCCCTGCATATTATTAGTTAAAATTGAATATTTACACATTCATACAAAGTATTTAAACAAATACAATAATGTTTACACAAATAAATATATCTTCGGTTAACTTTTCAACTCTCCAGTAGAAGCCTATTGCTGATTTACGGGATGGGCGAAAAACCCGCGAAAAAAAAACCCTTTTAGGGTGAAAAACAAGGGGAAATTCCCATCCGGTCTCCCCGACTGTTTGTTTATTCGAAATCATTTCTCTCCCTTTAAGGACTTTTTACCCTACATTCTCTTTGATTCTTTGCTCTTATTCTTGCCATCATCCTTGAGTTTCTGCCCGTTTGCCTACACATCGATCTGTGTTTTGCATTCTGCCGGTTATTTTTACCATCTTCTATTTTCATTTTGTGCTTCCTTAGGCCCCCTGTTTGTTTGTCGGTTGGTTTGTGTTTCTCTAACTCTTCTTCTTGCTTTCCGAACAATTTCGGGGCATCAGGATTTCGAAGAGGCTTCATGTTTAAATCCTTATGATTCATCGTCGACCTTATTTTTCAGTCGCAGCTCAGAGGGAGCTACCTCGAGTGTCCGGCTGTCCGACGTTACACCTGTTCGGCTGTCCAGATATCTGACTGACTGGTTCTTCAACGGTCTGCCTATCTGTTTGTCTGTCTTGAGTCTCCCATTTTCAGCCCTGCTTCCATCGTTGTCATCATCTCCGCATCATTTCTTCAGGGGAATTATTAATATTTTTTCTAACACCATCATTTGAGCATGAGTGTGCAGGATCTGTTGAAGGGATATAGACAGCGGTAGTTGCTAATCCGTGATATGATTTGTACATCTTGATGAAGATGATAACTGGAGATAATGTGTGAATCGGATTGGTCTATACGGACACGCGATGACGTGCCAATCAAGTACAAAAATACATTATGATTGCAATACAAAATAAAATTAGTAATTATATTCATGTAAATTTTGATCAGATCACGCAAACACCGTGAACACAGCGCAGAGTGCATTTTAAATAGTGTGTTTGACGCTCATGACTTCAAAAGTTTGATCCTAAACTTACCCCCCCCCCCCCCCCCCGCATCTGCCAATAACGGAAACCGTAGACAATTGGTAAGATCTTAATTTAATAAAACCTGTGATTTACATATATTCAGTATTTCAAGTGTATTTAGACTATTTCTCGTCATTTAACTGTACAAGTTGACTGCTTGCTTGCTTGCTTGCTTTCTGTTTGACCATACTGTCTACAAGCGAGCTCGCTTGCCAACCGGTGCCATAAGAAACATGTTTCCAGATCATCCATCTTAAAGAAAAAAACAATTGTCAGTGTAAACTGTTCCCTGCATGGTAGGATGATGCGGGTAGCGAGCATGGGCAAGACGTATGAACCACGGTTCATGCCATCTGCATTATCCCGTCCGTGTATCAAGGCGTAGACTGCTCGAGCCAAGCCGAGCAGAACAAAGCACGGAGGCTGGAGATGTTTGAGATATCAGGGGCGAGGGGATGGAAAGGGCCTTCACGGGAAATTTGTCAATTTCATCTCCTCACGTGTCAGCTGTTTCCTGGCGCTATGGATATGCATGGAGAGCTGAAAGATTCCAAAAACCTTTACCTCATCACGGATCACTGAGTAACAGAATTGTAACCAAATCTTGTCAATTGCAAAAACACACTGATAGGAAATCTGGATTTCTATTATTAGTATTATTATTATTCTTATTATTATTATTATTATTATTATTATTATTATTGTTGTTGTTGTTGTATCACCATCATTTCAGGAACATAATTTCGAATAGTGATATATGATAAACTCTAGATATCTGGAACAGGCTTCCCCCGATGTCATGGGCCAGCCTTCAGAGGAGGAGGAGGCTCCGTGTTTTGCGCATACTGTGAACCACTGTTTGTTAGTCCATACATAAACCCTGGTTTATTTTACCCAAGCACGCATCAAGTTGTTTTTTCTTTTAAAGTTGTATTGATGTTGCTGCGTGCTCTTAAATAACCTGTTACTTTTCATGGGATTTCGATTGAGCATCTACGCCATTTGTCATGTTTGACCGCAGCTGACAGGATTAGTTTGTGTGTGTAAAAGAATGATGTAAACTTTGTTTGATAAAAGACGGAGAATAGTTACAAAAATAACAAAACACTTTTGAAGTAGACCTTCTAACCCTATGCCATCCATTTCCAAGTCAGTATAACATCATCTTTGATTCCTCAGCCGTCAAAAGAGATCATGAGATGGCTTGTTCTTCATTTGATGAATTATTTGTCGTGGTTGTCAGGCTAATTCAGTCGGAAAAATTGAGAAAAATATTTTAGTATTTGCTGAAACAAAGATTTATAGTATTTAGGGAGAGATTTGAACCCCAAACCTCCAGCTTACAAGTGTAGAGGTTTCCATTACTCGACAAACCTGAAGCTTGATAAGATGTGGTTCATATAGATCCATCCATTGAGCCCTTGCTTGACGTATTGGCCAATCAGAGCCGCGACTATGGTTAGTCTGGTTCCCTCCCGTTTTCGTCACGTGACATTGGCGACTTCCGGACCTATTATATTCATCAGAAATAGTCAGAATATTTTTGTCTGGGAACCAGACTACGACTATGGTCCGCCAAAAGCGCGACATGTGTCACGGACGTGTAGCGCGCGCAGATATGATTGGTCAACACGTCAAGGGGCGGGGCTTAAAGTTCGTACATGTATACAACATTTGCTTTACTGTAATTTTCAGAAATGATTGGATTGTTAGTGTGTTTTATACAACGCCTGAATAAATCCCCGCCATCTGATTGGTGGATCGTCGATCACGTGCATTGAATTATTCGTCCCATCGCACGACGCGAACCCGCTCCGCAAAAAAAGTTCTATCATATGGTTCTATCAAACGGTACACGTTTGATAGAACTTACCTAATTTCACGGTCACTATTGGTGGCGCTACACGACTGTCATTCACACAAAATACCGGACGATCTTCGTGAATGGCACCGTTTGTTCTCCTAACAGACGATGAAATATAGGAACTCGTAGGTCATGCTGACGCTACTAACACAAAGAAACAAATTAAATACGGACAACTTTTTGTCGCGGTTTTATGCGGGACTGAGAAGGGAAAACGGTAGGCCTATGTTGTACAAAAAAATATCCATGCATGCAATCTGACGAGGATTTATTCAGGCGTTGTATAAAACAAATAATGAATGTTTCACATTCGTGCAACAGGAAGAATAATTTCAATTGGTGACAGATGGAATGTCCCATTCCACTCGGCTTCGCCTCGTGGAATGGAACATTCCATCTGTCACCTCATGAAATTATTCTTACCATTGCACTCATAAACATTCATTTTTTGTATAATAGCAAATACTGTAATAGTGACCTGTTTAAAGTTTAGATGCTGGGAAAACAGAGAAAACATAGACAAAAATGCTGTTCTAGTAGTCTGGTACCTTGAATTTACTTCAAAAATAAATAGACGTCAGGGAATTATCAGGTCGGGGAACTAGACTATTTCTAACGCTTGTCGACCGACCATCGCTGGAAATGGATACAGAAATTCCACTAGTCTTGAAAATGACAGCACACCAGGTGTCATGATTTTACAGGATGCTTGAGACTATTATTTACTTACAGTCAAGTAAGGTATTTCATCATAATTCGGTAGTTTGGTTATTGATGTTTGCAAATGTTGTATATTACCGTTAATGGACCGGTCTATTGCTGGCAGCTTGTAATGACTTTTACCAATAATGCACTGAAAGTTTGAGATGGTATTGCTGAGAGGTCTCTTTATTTTATTCTGACTTTCAACATCAGTGAATTCATGTCCATCGGTTACCCTTGTTCTTGTTTAATTAAATTTTCAAATTGCTATTTGGCATATATATAAAGTACCGTAATGAGGGAAATTTGTGCATCTCTTATGATCTTCACATTTTTTTCACTCCACAATGAGTCACTCACAATTCAGCAAAATTGAAGTTTTAAATCATAATTTGGAAAGCCGAAAAGAAGTTGACTTTCACATTGGTGTTGATTAACGCTCTTAAACTTCATGTAATATTTGCAGGATCCGATGCATTTACAATAAGTTTAGTTTGAAGCCCAACAATGAACTTTGACCCGTGACTCAATTCTGGATAATTCCAACGATTTGGAGAATTATAATCTGACATCATAACAGAAGCTTCTCAATGACTTAGCTCTGGGTTTACAATAAACCTCACCTGAAGATCGACAGCATACTCACCTGCACCTAATGTCATGTTCATTTACTGTTTTAATATAGCATTCTCCGTCATGTGCCTTTGCTTAGCCAGGAGACAACTGGAATAGGCATCGCATTACGGAGGCAGGTGTCTGTTCGTCTATTGGTCGATCGGCTGAGTGTAACATTACTACCCAATGGGATTGCCCGCTTTACGCGCCAAGCTCCCGATCGTGTGGGCATACCACGCGCAATTCTCGCTCGCAGTATATGGCAAGTAGGGTACTCATGCTTCAATCACATGTCAATCGGGTATTGCTATATCGGAATAAGACTTAAAAGAAAAGCAGAACATTGCTAGATTTTGTGGAAAATTATAACATATTTTCACTCTGATTCTCCGCCGCATGTCTTTTGAAAAACACTATATAGGCGACTGACCTTAGCGGCATACTGTAACTATTTCAACACCAACTGTTTATTTTTCGCTGGTGTTATTGCATATTAAGTACACTAGGGGTGTAAAGAAAACACAACCTGAGTAAAAGATGTTGTTGCGACCGGTATATAGGTTACACTTTGACGGGGATGCTGAAGGCTACAAAAACATGGTTAATTTATACACCATGGCGGCCTGATGTAACAAACTATCACTATTTTTCAGAGGGATGACAAAAATCTCTAAAAACATTGCACTCGTGACACGGAAGAGCACAAGCGTTCGTCTAAACTAAAATGTTGTGAAAGGTTACTCTGTGTGATCATATGCCAAGAGATTCGCTCACCTAGCCTTTAAAAGGGGCGTCATTAATTATATCATTGGTAGTTTCCAACTTCTCTTCAAAATGAGCCATGTCGGGTGTTTAAAGTTAAACCCCAGCTGTGCTCAAACGTTTACATCCGAAAACTGTTCATATTGCCCGAGGTATAGGGAAGGCCCCTAAAAAGAACGTAAATCCCCAAACATGTGTGGAACTCTTTTCCTTGATTAATAAAACGAACAAATCAAAGTTGAAAAATACTTAAAGATTTCAAAAATTGCCGGCAAATTTTCCCCTCATTGTAAAAAAAGATTGTTGTGTTCACATTATTTTGAGCTGGTCTTGCACGCCTAGGAACTGCACGTTCAGGCACATGCAGAGTTGTTGGACGTACATGTAGTTCCATAAAAGTGTAACAAAAATCGTCTCAGTGCGTAGGGTTACTGGGCAGGTGTCAACATCAAAGTTCTCCCTCAGCTTCAGTCCAACACCAAACATCGTTCCTTAGCCGGGTCGCTCTCACGGTATCTTCGCCCAACACACAGGAGAAGCGGTACACCAATTAATTCCATGTTGACCGCGCGTAATTCTACAGCGTGGCAGCCTGGGCACTCATTGGTGTAGAGCAGTCCGCGTGCCCCGTCTAGCCTGCAGCATCAGTAACACGAAGCTCAGCATTGAACCAAGGCATTTAGTCTGGTAACCGGATCCAGGACTACCATGGATGTGGTTGCCAGAATCTCTGTAGTCAAGACAAAATGTTGAAAGGAACCATTATTGTGGTTGCTAGCAAATATAATTAATCATGTTTTTGGGATGGTAAAAAAAGATGTTCAGCATTTAACGTTGTAGTATGCCTTGTGATGTATTGGCACGAACAACTGTACACACAAATTACAAACCAATTTGTTACCAGATTAAACTTGAATGATCGAGACAGTTGTTTGCAATTTTGCACAAAATAGATACAGTTGACGTACATCACACCAACTTCACCCAAACTTCCTAACTGTACCCCACCCCTGATCTTCCGTTTCATATACCCCAGCCCCTCCCTTTTCCTTCCCTGTCCCTCATTCTGATCAGGAACTTCTGATGCTAACGAGAAAACTCAATCATTAACCTCGCTCATCCATCGACCCATTAGACGAAAGCGTATCTAGTTTCAATCATCGCGAACAAGGACGACATTGCTGTTGGGGGGTCATTGAAAGCATCCAATCCCAATCCGCCTTGTCTGGCCGCCTGGGTACCATTGCTAAGGGATCAGTGCAACCGATACACCACTCTTGATAATAAGGGCATCGGCAGATCCTTGTAACTTGATGGCAATAAACGTAATTGGAACATCGTTACACAGCTACGTTTATACTTGTCCAAGCTCAACTAAAGTGGTATTAAAAATGACGCTTGGAAATTGATACAACTTAATGGCTAATCAGACAGCAAGATAAATGAATCCGTCCAAACAGTATTAGTCAACATGCATGAGATGAAACTATATCGTCACCATCAGTTTGAAAGCAAGACACCCTATAAGATTCATTGGACATAAAAACACTTGTGCTATTCGTTTACCGTACTTCGCACAACACCACAGTGTCGGCCTAATTTGATTGAAACCTATATCAATCATTACGCCTTTCGTCACAAGGTAATGAACTTACTTGCATATGCCATAAAAGCAAACATTTTTACCACATAGAAATCAGAAGTTGCAGTATCAATAATAACTTTTTGCTGATCTGGGTAAAAAGTTACCGATTAATAAATATCACAGTATAATTATAGAATAACTAAATACGTATCTACTTATAGGATTTAAGATTCCATACGAATTGAAACCAAAACCCATGCCAACTTAGATTTTACGAAGACAATGAATGCTCATTAAAGTTGAAAAAGACATCCAAAGAAGTTCAACCTGGGTATAGGTTCGGCCATTAACGTTTCGATCACGGTTGGGTTTTCGTCTTTAGATATGAATTCATGTACGTAGATTATCATTATGTCAACATGTTTGATGGTTCAAAGTTCAAGTATTAGCCTACCATCATTCAAAATCGAATAGTATATTCGATCTTGTAAGTAATATCTCCACTTTGTCAATTATATAAGTAATACGTATTTTTAAATTGAACAAGAAAACTGGCAGGAGCGGGATTTGAACCTGCGACCTCCGGAATACCGTATATCTGGCGCTCTATACCAACTGAGCTATGTTGCCCTATGTTGCCCTATGTTGCCCTATGTTGCCCTATGTTGCCCTATGTTGCCCTATGTTGCCCTATGTTGCCCTATGTTGCCCTATGTTGCCCTATGTTGCCCTATGTTGCCCTATGTTGCCCTATGTTGCCCTATGTTGCCCTATGTTGCCCTATGTTGCCCTATGTTGCCCTATGTTGCCCTATGTTGCCCTATGTTGCCCTATGTTGCCCTATGTTGCCCTATGTTGCCCTATGTTGCCCTATGTTGCCCTATGTTGCCCTATGTTGCCCTATGTTGCCCTATGTTGCCCTATGTTGCCCTATGTTGCCCTATGTTGCCCTATGTTGCCCTATGTTATTCAGGATAAAATTGCTGACGTAATGTTACGCCATATTACGCGAACGCCCATTCTGATTGAATTTAACACGTGCGCGTTGTGCGACACCTTTTGCGTTCACAGGTCACGCGGGTCATTCGGGATAAAATGCCATTGTTCACATACGCAGTTGAAATACCGAACTGGCTTATTGGGAGAGTGACTAGTCGCGCGAGTGTTTACCCAATGAAGGGAACCAGATTTCATAGGAATCTAAATTTCGTGTGACACCGGAAAGGTGCTTAAAACCGGTTGGTGTTTTATCGGCCGTTTAAAACCACCCACGTGACGGGCTCTCAACCAATAGGAACCGGTAAACTGTCTTAGGTATTTAGGAATCCTCGTTAATGATAGCATACTATAGGGTTATATATTTAACAGCCTCGCACTGGTAGGTTTCAGGTCTCAAGTAGGAGTAAACGTTTCGACGACTATGCTAGGGTCTTCTCCAAGATACGTATTCGTTTGCTTATCTTCGTGAGTAGACTAAGGTTAGCGTGCTTGCAAAATCATGTTATACAGTGTGGAACAGTGTGCTAGCTGCATGTCTCCAAGATTTTTGCGTCTTGATCAATGCGGTCTGGCCTTGTGAATGAAGGTGAACGTACTTTTGTGTTTATCTTCATGAGTATGTCTTGAACATTCATAATACGTCATGTTGTGCAATCTCCCAGTGTTGTCCTCTGCATCTCTAAGCTGAAGAACAATCAATGTCATCTCCTTGTGCTCCTGTATTGATGGCACAGCTGTAATGCTATACCACTCATAGGAGCTGCATAGTGCAACTGATCAATATCAAGGCTATGAGATCCACTATATGACCAGACACACAAGACCATCAGGTCCCTCTGCTAACCAAAGATGAAAACATCACTGGAGATTTTGGCTTTGGAGACCCAACAGACAATGTCAAGGACGAGAGATTCATCTCCTCCAATATCCGACAGGAAGCCTTAAAGAGGACTTTTACTATAGTCCTTGAACCAGGGAGATGTCATCTAGGCATTGTTATCGCGACTTCATCTTCGTCGTAAGCCCTGCTATGGTCGGACTCTGAGCATGCGCTGACGTGGGGTAGGGGACTTAGTGGCGGCTTAGAGCGAGATGTATTTGTTGAACTTTAAGAGGCTTTTCCTGGTGATGTTGGATGGCAAGAAACGTGTCATCTCCTGAGAAATAAAAAGTACAACTACATCGTGGAGATTTTGCAGTAACGGAAAGAAGTTGCAATCACTTGAAGTTGACGAAGCTATTTTGTAAAGCAAATCCTGCGTCTGTAATACTATGACAAATGTCGATAAAGACAAGTAACTAATGTCAGCATTAACTATCGGCTGTGTTGGCTCAGTTATAAATAATTATTGTTCGTTTAAGGACGACCTTTCAACTATTAAGAGGATCTGTATGTAAGACCTTTGATGAAGACCAAGCTTGTATAAAACTTGTAAGACCTCAAAGGGTGTCTTTCAGGTGTCATCCATCTAGCTTCTCTCCAACGAGCAACCACAAAAGGTGCACTTTCTTATTGTACGACATTTCTACCGAATAAGTTACCTGTTGACCATTGAGAAATAAAAAGAAGATCTGAACCAATTTTAGCGGTACATCAAGGAGAAACTGTGCATTCAATGCTCAGTTTTATTTGACCCGAATGAATTCATTAAACCTTTTGCACCTCCCAAATGACTCTTCAACAAAAAACTTCATTTCAAATCTTTCCCCAATCTGCAAATTTCCAGCGAATACACTAGGGGCTTTCTGATGAACCTCGTGACCGTTATATATTTAATGGATATTTAATGAATGGACCACCCTCTCCCAATGGAGCCGTATTCTTTCCTTCGGCCATCTCGGCAAATGTCGCACAATCTAGTTCGTCGAGATCGACTCCTTGGGAATCCAGAGAACAAAGGCGGGTAATTTTTCCCGCCCAAAACTGCGCTCTCGTCTGATTGTATCACAGTGTGCCCGCACGACGTGCATATATATGTCCCCCGCGATCAGGCAAATGCACAGACATTTGCGTCTGTAAAGGTCCATTTCTGCTAGGAGCTTGCAAATTTTGTCAACATTTAGGTCAACTTGTATCGATAAAGCTTCGTCAGGAATTTAAGCAAGTACAAGAAAAAAAGTTCCGTATTGATGTGAAGTTGTCCTATCCTTTAAATGTTGTGTCATTCCAACTTCCTCATTATAGTACCGTACCCTATAAGTTGTTCATTGTCAAAGACGGATAACATGTCAATGCATATACATGTATTTCAAATTTATCAGAACTTTTTTGGAGTCATATCTTTGTTTTTCTGCGAAGGATGTAATAAAGTTTAAGTAGCATCATATCCAGGTGATATTTCTAGTATATTTAGAGGTGGTTACAATTTGTATTTTGAGTACATGTACCTATTTATCTTTTGCTTGATATATTAGTATCGTTGTTCTGCTTAATATGCCTATAAGCCATTATTAAAGATCACTGTAAAAAAAATGGCCCGTAATTTTACGGTAAATTCCCAGTAAAACGGGTTGCCAGCGAAAAGCCGTAACATTTACGGGAATTTCCCGTAAAATGTCTCTAGGGTTGAAGCAAAAACGGGAAGTGCACAGTAAATGTACAGGATTTTGTTACAGTGTTGGTTGTCATTAATTAACAGAAATGAATGAAGTAGGAACCAGACTAAACGGAAGTAACTTATTATACATTACTATGGTAGAGTGAATGCTACGATAATCTACCGAATACTACAAACTCAATGATGTTGGGCTTTAGCTTTATATTCAGCGTATCCCCCCCCCCCCCCCATAATAACGTCATGGCTTCCCATGAACAATTTTGATATTTAAATACGAAATTAAAGGAGATGTAATAAGATTCTTCACCTATGTTTGTAAAAAATCAAAATTCTATTGGGGGAATTATTTGAATAAAACATATTATGGTCAAGAAAGTGCATTTTTGGACCAAACACGGCAATTTAACCTGACTTTTGTAGCCCTTTACGTGTTTTTCCCGTAACATGCAGCGCGCAGTCCGTTTACGATTATTCGGGATTTTTTACAGTGTACATTTATATGTACATTTAGAAAAAAACTTTTGACAATATTTTGGCTTTAGAGAGCATTCAATGGGAGAAAGTGTACAAGAGCTCTTTTCCGATCGCGTGTAGAAACGAAATCTTATTTTTAAGATGTTTAAAATGTTAGCCTGTTGCTCAAAACACTTTGAAGTCGTGTATCTTACTACCCGATATGTGTTATGGGTCATTCCCTCCCCCACCCCCTCAGCCCCAGGTACCGCTTCTCCTGTTATTCCCTTTTCCTCAAAAATTTTGCATTTATTATGAACATTTCCGCTGCATGAGCAAGACATTTCCAGCAGCTAATTTACGGCATCCAAGTTGACTCCGCGTTGCAGTCTATGAACGGACCAAGCCGGAAGGATGACTGCCATACGTGCGTCAGTCCTCATCAGTCCGATCAGACCACCCCCCCCCCCCCCCCCCCCCTCACTCAGTCCTCCCCGGTTCACATTTTTTAGAGATAAGAATCGACCAGGACAGTTAAGCCAGGACGGTTTTTGACGATACTCTGTCCTCCTACCTCCTGTCTTTCTTACTACCTTTCGGGCTCCGAGAGCTATGTCGAGGCGTGAGAGCGCAAGTGTTAGTAGTAAGTCCCACGACCGTCTGCGCACAGCGGGCCGCGTCAGCTAGCGGCTACCGTGAAACGCTTCGATGAGCCCGGCTAAGCCGTGTAATCAACCCGCCTTGGGGGAGACCTCCCTTAGGCAACAATAACACCACGGCTTGCGTACTACAGTGTACAACTCGCCTCGCTGCGATAGTTGGGTATGAAATTAGACATGGCATGTAGCATCTAACGACGAATTTCTTAATCAGTGATGAAATATTTTTTCAAGGACAAACGAACCGTAAAATCGAACGCATTAGGTTTCCTTATAATTATGTAGTGTAGGTATGTTTCTTCGTCGGGTTAGAAAAGTTGTAAAAAGCACACAGTATAATTCGCATTATGAAATTAAAGGTAATAGGCCTATACAACATTTGCAAACATAAAAAAACAAAAACTACCGAATTATTATGAAATACCTTACTTGACTTAAAGTAAATAATATAGTCTCAAGCATCCTCTGAAATCATGGCACCTGGTTTGCTGTCATTTTCAAGAAAAGTGGAATGTTTGTATCAATTTCCAGCGACTGTCGGCCGACAATCGTTGGAAATAGCTCTACCTGTTTGCTCTGTTTTGCCAGCATCTATGCACACAACATTTTAAACAGGTCACTGTTACAGTATTTGCTATAAAATACTAACCTCTAAATCCATTCATTTCTGACAATGACAGCAGAAGAAAATGTTGTATACTACCTTTAACAGTTAAGTAATTTTAAACGGCTTCAGAGAACAGGAATTATGCCTTTTGTACAAATATTTGTGAAGATACATCACTTCTAATTTAATACATTTAAATTGTGAATTGTTGGTTGAAATCGATAGTTCAGTGAGTGTTGCCATACATGTTGGTTTCTACTGTTCGCAATTTTGTCCGCATTTACTAATACTACACTTCAGTTACCATAAATCTGAACTTTCTAAATTCAATCCATATACGTCTACATGCATAGTGTACAACAAATAGTAGACTCGTATTATTAATAAATCGATATTTGGTGTCATCAACACTGTCAATCATTACACTCAGCCGATTTGGTGGCGATCCTTCCCTCTTCTCCGCACTACGCAACGCGTGACGGCAAAGGGGGTATATGATTATAATTTACCGAACGGTGTTTTTTGGCGGGAAGAAAACGCGGGGGAAACTGGACGTTGCCTCGTGCGATAATTAATACTTGGGATATACGCGGATTGTTTGGGATTGGTTCTGGGGTATCCGGTAGCAGTAGAGCTATAATGACATCAGCAAACACGAACGCCAACCTGAGGAAAGACACACGAGTTGTAGGATGGAAGTTGTTTCGGCTATTCCATTTCCCATTAATTAATATAATGTGGAATATACTTATATATATATATATCTCTAGTTCAATCAGAGTGTTTATGTGTGTCAACTCTATCCTATACATGAAATTGTTGAGGCTTACTTTAAATTGATTGTGGAAAAGTTTTGTAATCATCTAAGGAATCCAACAAATTTAAATGCTGTCGCGTTTACTTAAGATATTTCATCATTAACAAAGCAATTTGAGTTGTTTTTTAATTAAATCACAAAAAACTCTCAAGTAATAGCGGCCTGTAAGCTAACTTAAAATTGAACACGGAAACATGAAGATTATCAAACAGAAAGTCATGCACCGCCTTGTACAACCAATCCATCTTATCAACACAACTCAAACTTAATGAATTCCTACAACAATCTACATATTCTACTCATTAATCATCGAGCAATACTTCAAACTGTTGACATTTCCAAAATGAGCGCATCCGTTGGCATTGCCCACCATTTTGTTCAACAGCGCCCTCTATCAGTCAGTGTTCTCGACTGGCTGGGAGAACTCAGTGGTACAGGTAGGTATGTGTTGATGAAGTGTGTCTTTTTTCAGTTCTTGTTTCATTCTCTATCGTGATAGCAGGTATATGTCGAACCCCCTCTCCCTTTTCCCCAAGATTCATACCCGAAAGTACGAATACCTGCAAGTATTTGAATTTGTTGCGAGACAGTACGAACAAAAACCACAGTGTGTACAAAAGCGGTAGTTCTCAATATGGCTTTTTTGATGAACGTTCTTATCGCCACACACGTCAGTCATACTCCAAACAAACCTCTTGAGCAGAATAAAAAAAACAGGAGCAAAAGAAAAAGAATTGATACTTTGGAGTTATCTCAAGTACATCAATAGCAAACTGATTTATGAATATGAGTGCGTGTTGGGATCGGGGTTGCATAGGGTCGTGTCACTTTGTTGACTAATACACAGACCGGCTGTTGTTGTTTAGTGTAACAAACTACAAACAAAACTAGGGGCAGGGTTCACGTAGTACGATGATAAATCGCTGCCTGTCAGCATCACCTGCACGGGGTCGAACGCCTATCTGTACGGCCACGATATCGACGTGTGTGCGCTCCATCAAAATCAGCTAATGTTTGTCGTTCGCGCTGAAAAGGAGGAGAAAAGTTACTTATGGCTACGTGGCTGATTTTGATAAATTAATCGTGGGATTGGGGAGTATTGATCAAAGGACGCGTACGTGGTCAGTGGTTGGGGAAATTTCAGGGAAAAAATCAGCCAGAACGGAACAGAAATCCTGATGCAATAATGTGTGTTAATTAAATTGGGAATGTTTGCTTCAATACAGCGAGTTAAGCAAGCCTGCAGGCATACATTGTGCAGTGTTACGCATGCATGACTGTATGACAATAAAAATCGATTTTGCAATTAGGCCTACTTGAAAAATGTATTTGTGTTTTAGCTTAAAGGTTTCAAATTGAAAGATTTAGGGGCTGTTTGTCAAAGAAAACAATAAGCAATCCAACATGCAGGCAAAGCCCAAAACAGAATCAGAGAGCAAGTACAGAAACTTAAGAAATATTTCCGTTATTCAATCTTCAGACATTGTATGTTTTGAACAAAGCATTTTACCCGCTTTAATAAATGAATGCGTAATTTAAATATGGTGTCTGTCTGGAAATTCAGGATGAGTAAAAATGCGCGTGTCATTTTGTTGAATTTGATGGTTTTGTAGTGAAAGGAAGCTTATAATTTTACAATTCAATGGAATAATTTAAAATGACATACGGAAAACATTTGGCTTTCGTTTTTTGTGGGATTCTTTGGTGTCATGAGCTATTTTTTTTGCGTACCAAAATGTAAATTTATAACTATTATCAGAAATACCAGTTTCATAAGACAAATGGTGGTGTCGATTTGACCATATTGTTAAAAAAAAATTTCTGTGCGAGCAGAATTTTAATGTTCGTGCACATGCTGTATTGTATTCCTTAGGTCATCTATACCTTCAACTCAACTCAACTCAACTCATGCAGTAATACCGAAATACAGCTGCTTTGTTTCTAAGAATATAATGCTGTATTATTGGGTCGAAAAATCCAGTTGTTTTGGCCTTTGGTAGTGTCCTGTACCACAAGCCACATCAACCACCTGTTTCTCAGAGTCGTAAACACAATACTAATTCTCTCTCTCAATTTTGTTTTATGTTTGCCAGCCTGAAATGTGGACACTGTTTTTTAATTCCAACTGTACATTGTGATTTCCGTGGGCAAATTTGCAAGGGGAAAATAATCATATTTGTCCGCCCCATGGGCCGGCCGCTAGCCCCGCTAGGCCTGGAGCCCGGCCGTATAGCATAATCCCCCATGCCCGGCTTCGATTCTGATCAGGATCCGACTTCCTCCAGAGACCCAGGCTACGAAAATGATTGCCTCTTCCGAGACCGGACTGGCAAAGTTTTTACCCGCCAAGGTTGTGAAGATCATATTTACACATAATGATGAGAAAAGGTGGAGAGAAGAGGTATGGGGCATTGATGATTAAACGACAAGCGTTGGGACTAGCGTGGTACACAGTTCAAGGAACGCTAGAGTTTATCAGGGGTTGCTAGCTGGAGGTGACCGTCATTTTAAGCTTACCAAAAAGAATCACCGTGTCATGGGCCCTTTTATTTTATCTAAAGGGTCTAGGTTGATTTGAACACTACAAATATATTATAAAACACCAATAATCACAACAAATCAATATCAGTTTGCCTGTGTAATAAATTTGACTAAGAAATTAGTAAAATATTGTGAAATGTAGACATGTTTATAGGTATACCTTATTATCCACCATTATTAAATAAATGTCGCTTCCCAGGTTGTATCGTAAAATTGGGTGTGATCCCTGGCTGTACGGCATTCTGGGTTTATGACTTCTGACTAGCACCTACCCGAACAAAGATACTGATAATTTGGGAGACAGCCAACATAGGACAAGATAGCTCAGTTGGTAGAGCGCCGGTACGGTAACCCGGAAGTCGCAGGTTCGAATCCCGCTCCTGCCAGTTTCTTTGTTCACTTTGAAAATGTAAATAAATGTCATTAGATTGCGATAACTATGCTGATATATATGTTCAACATTTGAAGACTTCAGGCGCAAAAACCTCTAAACGCCACTTCCCAGAAAAATGAGATAACGATATCAAGTGAAAGCGCTTTCACTTGATATCGTTATCTCATTTTTCTGGGAAGTGGCGTTTAGCGGCTTTTGCGCCTGAAGTATTCATTTTTACCACAGTATTTCAAGTATTGGGTTGATTTGAGCATTACAAGTAATTAAACAAACCTTCGGCACTTGAAATTCAATTACATGTGCGTTCAATAATTGCACCGACAGGTTTGAGGTTTTATTTATAATCCTCGAATCAACCTTAAAAATATATAGGTTTTGTTTTAATGAAATCACAAATGCTTGTTATATTTCCAAATGGCTCAACCCCAAATACACACGCAGGAATATGATCTATGACAAGTACAGCAGTTAAAATAAATCCAGTAACTCAATTGCCAAATGAAAAACTAGAAAGAAATGAGACATATCTGCTGTGGTTGTCATCTCTGTTTGTGCTCACGGTGCCAGATGTTGGGCTATAGCATTAATACCCAGTCACCTGTTCTGCAATATTATTTCGTTTCCCATTTTATTGCTTTACAGCCAAAAACCCAAGCAAGCGCATAACAGGTGCATCCCTGCAAGCATGGTATTGGATGGATACAAGAAGTGCACACAAACACAGTCGTGGAAGGTAAATAAAGACTTTGACTTAGGCCTATAGAATATTGCCCAATACTTTGTTTGGAAAAAGAACAAAACAATAATTAGTGACCTTTGTGTTTTGTTTTGATATTAGTTTTGCTGTTCGTATGTCGATTGTTTGATCAAGTTTTAAAATAAAGAAAAATGTAGGGCAAATGAAATCTAACTGTGCCATTTTTTTTGCAACCCCTACGTTCTTTCTGAAAATAACTTGATCTTACATTTTATTAATTTGCCTTATATTTTCATGTCTTGATTCATTTGAACAAGTTTGGGACTTGGTGCTTTGTGTAATTATTTCATACTGTGAGCACAGATTGACACGCAAACTCCCATGCACAATCGTAAACCTTGTCTCTGTACTGTTCCCGTTATTCATAATTGTTGCGTCTGAACAGTACCGGTAATAAATATGAACTTGGTTTGTTCAGTCCCCCAAAGGAAATCTCAATTTTAATTGCATTTGGTTCAAGTCCTACACTTTGACCATTGATATCATTGACCTCTCTCTTGTTTAGTAATCCTGGGTTCTATATAATACAGACGCATCACTATACCTGACAGGGCCATCGAAAAAAGGCTGCCAATCTCTTGAAACGAGGCTTTTCATCAATGAGATAATTTTCCAATCAATCCAATCGCTAAAATATACTATAGTAGATTCAACCTCATGTGCTTCCTGTATCATTTCTGTGGAGGTAGGAGCTCTGATGTTCGAGGGGAAACAGAGTCTTACAACAAGCATGAATTTTCAAAATGCACAAAGAAAACTGGCAGGAGCGGGATTCGAACCAGTGACATCCGGAACACCGTACCGGCGCTTTACCTATCAGTTTCACTTGTGGTTTGTTTGACGAATTATAAGTTAAAAGGTCGTATCCTGATTGAGTGATCCCCACAATGTCGCTTCCCAGGTTGTATCGTTAAATTGGGCGTGATCCCTGGCTATACGTTATCATGGATTTATGACTTCTGACTAGCGGCCCCGAACAAAGACACTGACAATTTGGGAGACCGCCAACATAGGGCAAGATAGCTCAGGACGGTGTTCCGGAGGTCGCAGGTTCGAATCGCGCTCCTGACAGTTTTCTTTGTTCATTTTGAATTGTTGTTTTAATTCACCTAGTCAGTTTCCCTTGTGGTTTGTTTGACGAATAACAAATAATTTAGTTGGAAAATCTTACTGAAAGACAGCTAAGGTTAGTACAATAGCCTTTGTGGGATGAAACAAGTGCAGACAAAACCTATTGTGATGGGCTTCTCTAATACTATAGGCCTACCGGTATTGATTATAACGTTGGTGATGCCCTGATGTCAACAATATAGAGGGACGGCATATCAGGTTGAATCTACAATAGATCAATTTGCAGCTACCAAAATATTTCCATTTCAAAATGATAATACGTGAGAAAAATTCAGCCCAGCCGTGCGGGCTACAAAATCAGACAGACAGATGGACCAACAAACAGCTTTTGACATAGAAACAATCCCAGCGTCTCTACAATTTTTCTAACGGGTAGACTTTCAGGCACCGTAGCGGGTCAGACGCCAAGCCGACCGGATAAAAGGAACACATAAAAAAAACTGTCTAAAAATGGTGTAAGTCTGTGCCGCTCGGGCGTGATGAGGCAGTTTGGATCGCTAGCACGTACACAGAGCTTCACAGCCAGGCAAGAGCCAACCGCTTCGGGTGGTCATTTATCACAAGACTTGCTGGTAATCATCTTCCATTCGCCTCATGCCCTAGGCTTTGTAATTCCCCTGCCTCTATTCTCTCAACTCCCGTACCATGTTCTCCGTCTGCGGGTCCGTGAATAAACAGACGTGCCATTTGTCTCACCAAATTACGATATTTATGTGTTCCGA
Source organism: Hippasteria phrygiana (assembly GCA_037893225.1). Taxonomy (NCBI): domain Eukaryota; kingdom Metazoa; phylum Echinodermata; class Asteroidea; order Valvatida; family Goniasteridae; genus Hippasteria; species Hippasteria phrygiana. The sequence goes on along the minus strand of JAZGUH010000172.1, from coordinate 1,681,265 downwards.
TCCCGAGGACTGAAGAAAAAAGGGGAAATTGATGATAAAAAGGGTGAGTCGGTCTATACTTAGCTTGAAACAGATAACAGAATGAAGACTGAATAGGGAGGTCGATGTGGTACATGTATGTGGGGTAACGGGGTAACGCGTGGTTGGCTTCGGAATGAGTTTGGTGTAGTGTTGTGGTTTTTTTCTTTCTTTGGTAATTTCTATCCAGAGACCGGGGTCGCACGTCTAGCCCGCTCGTCGCGACCGTTGATGGATGGGGTCCACAGCGGTGTTAAACCCGGGCACAGACCGCCATCCTCGCTCCAGTTCACTCTTCATGACTTTCCTAACACTAGCTGAACACCCAGGTTGTTAGATGCCCAAATTAGCAAACGGCTTTTGCGCAGTGATCGGTCATATGACACACAGGTAGCGATGCTGAGGTCTGTTAACTAGTCCGGAGGTTTCTGACCTGGAGATCTTTGGTGGAAGCGGCGCGTGATCTGAAACCTTGATCGGTTAGAAGCACGTGGATATAACACAAAGCCTACAGCCACAAAGAAACGGTACCGGTGTTAAATATACACCCAACGTAAACCATTATGACTGGATTCTAAATATTTCCATTTATTTACAGCAATTGTACAAGGAGTCGTTTTGTATCATGGCAGATAACGTGGCACATAGCTTCATCAAGATCCAATTTGAGTACACGTTACGAGTCACATTGGTGATGAATTGTGTATGCAACGTGTACAATGATTCATAAGTTGAGATAAGCGACATGTTATCTATGGAAATGATGTTACATCATGCTTGCAACTTGAGAATGTCACTCATGAACGGCAGAAACTGTAAACTTCCCAACTTGCACGGAATGTAGTTTTAATGAAGCGGCTCCCGTAAGATTACGAGTAGGCCTAGCCTAAAAAAACCTGGCCGCCTGGGATCATAAACGCCTAACGACCCATGCCGTAACTTCAAGGGAGAAGGACCAAACTATACGCGCGCAATTTATCACAACACTAACATCATCATCCATTAAACAAGATGGCGTTATCCAGTGCGGCACCTAATAATTCCAGAACTCCACATTAAAGGTTCAGAATGTGTGTCAATAATGAATGAAGGAAGGAATCTAGGCGAGTTGTCCACGTGGTGGGACTGTGAAGTGCAGACTGCTAGGAGGTGTCAGAAGAAATGACTGTTGGCTTGCATGATGAATACAAAGTAGGCATTCGTTTCTACTGGATCAACACTGGAGGTATGAACACTGCGGTTATGGTTTAGTTGAGTGTAAATACTTAACGAAAACTTTGATTTTTACCCATCGTTGTCACCATTGGAGGCACCCTAATACTTCCGTATAATAATACGTAATTTCGGCATATTGTACACATACAAAATACAAATGTTAATACGGAAAATTAAGATACTGAAACAAAAACAATTGAAAACAAACGAACAACAAACGGAGCACAAAACAAGGACAATATAGGGCTGTGTAGGAGAAATGAAAAAGAAGTCGCCAAACGACGTGTCTCTCCAACCCTGCACTCACTATAGGGTCTCCTACACAACACATACGCAGACCAAGCACAAAACGAATAAAAACACCAACATGGGTGGAATGACTAAGGGACGGACGAAAACGAGAATTAAGGTGAGACGGGGTTCAAAAGACGGGGTAAAAGATGTGGACGGGACAGGAAGAACGGGGACGGCAGGCGCAAAGTGAAGACAGGGAAGGGTAATTTTCAGTATAGATTTCGTTGTTATCATTTCGTATCAATATATTTATGGTCAACGTCAACGAAATCATCACTGTCGTCATCGTCATAAATTAGTGATTTTATTGTCAACGTCATCTTAAAGTTGCATCATTGTCATCAGTTTCAACGCTTGACACTACGACAATGACCTTATAATTTCCTGATTTGTAGCTCAACGTTGTATATCAATGTTTGTTTTGAAATTACATTTAAACTTCAGAATCTTCTACTTTGAGCGGCGCAGTATTCAATCTCGCACTGATTAGTGATTGATGTAAGGTAGGAAATCTACATTGGGCTGTCCGAGCAATGGGCATGGACCTACATACGTTGACGGTTGAGTTTATAAAATGGCCTTCGTGGTTGCCAACCAGGATTAATGTGCTTATAGTTAGACATTATAATTACAATCCAAATCCTAAATATCGATCCCCATATAGTGCCTGAATTAATTTAAACGGACGACAGGCAAGGCCTAAGCACCTATCATAATGATACTTCCTAGCATAATAATTTATCTCCAAATGGCAAAACATTTATAAATGAGCATAGATTAGCCTCGGGGGCTTGACAGCCTCGGCCTGGGCAGCTTGAGTGGACATAGTAACTTATCACTGAGAATTGTCAAGAAGGTGTTCGAGTCAAGGTGGCACTCGTTAGATCAAGGAAAAAGACTGTTAGATGGCTGAAGAGAACTCTGCAATAATTAAGCTTGTCATGCGTTGGATTGGGATGAATAAATACATATTTATTGATATTTTGAATATTCTAATATTGTATTCCTTTCCATTCTTTAAATATCTATTTATAAAGCTATCAATTCATTAATACACGTGGTCATTTCATTCTTCATTTATTTGTTCATTCTTGTTTGCACTGTTTTGGTCATTCGTTAATTCATTGCTTGTTGACTGAGTGATTAATTGATTTATTAGTCATTCATTGTAGCACGTATTCATCTAGTAACTCTTCCATATGATCAGTTTATTTTGATGCTGAATTCGCGTAGTTTACATTTGAATACAAGACAACATGGTATATTTCATTGTATGGTAACCGTTCAAAGTATGTCTCCTTTAGACAAACCAAGATAATATCTGTTTAAAGGTAATATACAATTGCAAACATCAAAAAAGTGATGGTCGGCCGACCATCGTTGGAAATAGTCTAGTTCCCCTATACCTTACAATTCCCTGACGTCTATAAATGGCTCTGTTTTGTCTGAAGTGGGGTCAGGGAACCAGACTACAAGAACAGCATTTTTTTTCTTTGATTTCACAGGATCTATGGACACAAAACTTTAAACAAGTCAGTGTTACAGCATTTTGCTATAAAATACCGGTACTAACCCCCAAATCCATTTATTTTTAAAAATTACAGCAAAAGCAAATGTATATACTACATTTAATTCAAGATTAGTTTGTGTTGACATTTCATGTGAATATTATAAGACGTCTCGTTTAACTTAATCGTTTCTTCCACTCGAGGACATTTGAAAAAAAGCTGTCGCGGTCACGTTACACATTAGAGACGGTGCAATTTCAAAATAACATGAATATTCATTATAAGGCGCGTTAGGTTTATGTACCGTGAACATCAAAAGCGAAGCATGATAATTGTACGCATGCCTGGTACCTGTTAGGAACGCGCAAGCTTCCCTTCCCGTGACCAGCTTGAACAAAGCCGCAAAAATATTCCGGAATTTCCTTCAACTTCAGGAAAAACTACTTACAGAAGCTGCTCATCAGAGAAAACCCCCTTGGACATGTTGGGGGCTGCTCGAAGTAAAAAGCTCGAGTTGTCCATTTAAGACATCTCCGATTACTGTCAAATTCGGGGGTGCCTTAGAGCGCTCTTGAAGTAAACGTGCATGGTGGGACTCGTCTTGGCCCTGTCTTCGAGTGTTTTAGTTAAGGATGATTAGCCCGAGCTGAGAAAGGAAGTGGCATGTTGGCCAATAAATAGATTCACTCAGCGCTCTGGAGCGCGCCAAGACCAAAAAAATCTTGTAAGAAGGAATTGTCTTGGTTTGTTTTGGTGTCGTGGTGCAAAGGGCACCTTTCTTGTGTCGATTCGCATTGCCTTCATAACAACAATATCCGTTACAAGGTCACGTTCATTTTGAATAATAAGCCAGTTCGGTATTTCAACTGCGCATGTGCACAATGATATTTTATCCCGAATGACCCGCGTGACCTAACGCGCGTGTGAACGCAAAAGGTAGTCGCACAACGCGCACGTGTTAAATTCAATCAGAATGTGCGTTCGCGTAACATGGCCTGACATTACGTCAGCAATTTTACCCCGAATAACCTTTGACCTTTGAGATACCGAACTGGCTTATTGGTCAAAGGCGTTTGTGCATGAACTTTCCATGTCCATAAAAGAGAGCTAAATACTACAGGCTTGTAGGTCTGGTGTCTCATGAAAGAGAACCCTCTCCAGCTCATGTGGATCATTATTTTAATAATAAATTTATTGTTTCAGTACACACGACAGGATATTATGCTTCAAAGATGGTTTGGGGAAGTGGCACCCCGAATAATACATTTTTAAATTGAACTGCTAATTTGTTAGAATTAGATAAGTTACGAGATTTCCACTTGGACATTCCACTTAAAAGAATGAAGATGAGTAACACAGTTAATCAGTTTCAATTTTTGCAAGAGTAGCCGGGCGCTGCTATTATTACAGTGTTAATGTATAGGGTAATCATCGCGCGTAAAGCTAAATGTAGTATACATGTACATGTACATCATTTGCTTTTGCTGTAATTTTCAGAAATATATGTATTTGGGGTTAGTATTTTATAGCGTGCTAGAAATACTGTAACACTGACCTGTTTAAAGTTTTGTGTGCATAGATGCTGGGAAAACGGTCAGAAAAACATCTGTTCTAGTAGTCTGGTTCCCTGACCATACGTTAGACAAAACGGAGCAATTTATACAGTCAGGGAATTATCAGTTTGGGGAACTAGACTATTTCCAACGATTGTCGGCCGACAGTCGTTGGAAAACGATATAAATTTCCACTTTTCTTGAAAACGACAGCATACCAGGTGCCATGATTTCACAGGATGCTTGAGACTGCTTTTAACTTAGTCTAGTACGGTATTTCTTAATAATTCAGTCGTTTTGTTTTTTGTTTTTTGATACTACCTTTAATGCTAAATAGATTGCAGAGTGCGGTATATATAAGCCTTTTTTCGTTCAAAGATAGTTTTCCTTCAGTACTTTGTTATCAGCTATATAACACAGACATTGTAGATTGAAAAAGATACGTAAGCCCAAATTAATAAGAATCACATGAATGCCGATATATTTATTTGGATCATGTCCGTTTCCTGAATTCCACATCCTTTTTGTAAATCGGCGTAATAACATTTCTTTGAGACATACTATAGCGCCCTCTGCTGGTACAATATTTACGATCAGCGATTTCTTAATTTCATTATTCCAAAATTTGTGTGTTTTTTATTTTATAGTAAACCAATTTTTGTAGTTTTGTGTGTTTTTAGTAACAAAATAAGCATGAAATGACTGAGGGAATGCAAAATTTCGCTCTACGGTCCTGATTTTGTTTTAAGCAAGCCAACAAGATTCTTTCATCTAAGAAATCTTGAGTAAGGGACATTTCCAGACAGGTATATACATGTAGTTTGGTAATTACTGCCGAATACGATGTGTACAACAAAGGACCCCAATGGAAATAGGCCTATATAATTGGCTTTTGGACTATCCTAGAAATAATCAACTGTATTTTGTTTTTAATTATGTGTATGTTCTTGTGCAATGTATTCGTAAAAGTTATTATTTTTCTTAGCAAATCAATCTAATCTAACAAATAAATAAACTTCAACTTTAGAAAAATTCAAAAAAATTAATAAAACCAGTCTAAGTTTGCGTATTAGGCTTTTCTACTATTCCAGTATTGAAGGCCTGAATAATGTGCGATCGTTTAATAAGATTATTAGTCATTATTATCGAGAAACTTTGCAACATTTATCATAATGATTATGCCGCTGAGATTTGAATGGATATTCCTATCACTGTATTATTGAGATCTACCCATGTTAAATATAGTGGGCTTGCACTGCAAACAAAAATGTGGTGTCAAATGAACACCATGTGGTGTCTGTACTGTGACGAATAATGCAGTCCGATCCATGAAGTGAAGAGAACAAAGCGATGTAGCTAAGTTGGAAGGGAAATGTGTTTTTAACGATGTATCTTTAAATGTATCTTTTTGGCATGGTTCATGAGATCTAAGATCCCTTGTAACACCAAGAGTCAGTGTCATTATCGGCTCTTGACCCCCTCACGGCACGTACGTCCGTCCTCCTTAATATAGCGTCTTCAATCCCACTGTGCCCGTTTGGTTCCCCCTTCATCAACCATCTTCGCCCTCATCTCCCCTCCCGCGGGCCTCATCCCTACTTCCCGCCGAAATGAAATTTGTGACAGAGCAAACAGCATTGTTTCTAGGGTTTCGTGTTCTTAAAATCCTTGGCCAAATACTCGCCGGATCGCGAAGGCCCTGAACAAACATGGCGGCGGTATGGCCGTGTATCTGTTACCTTTCCCCGGCTGACATCTCAGCGGCTGAAGGGAGTAGCATGGGGAAATCTTGCCTCGTCCCAGCCTCCCCAACTCCACCGATTATTTATTTGCCTTGGTCCATCGTCTGCGTTTGTTCTCAAATACAATGCTAAAATGATGAGGGAAGCGGGTTCGCTTGGGAGTGATTCCTACTCTTACGTTTGTTTTTTGGCATCAGAAGCCGTGTGTGGTCAGACAGCACACCATGGCCTCATAATCAAAATTTTTTAGTTCCCCCCCCATGCTAAGAGCAAATCGTCAAATTTACCGACGAATTAGAAATTCGGAATTCCGCACCTGTTTGAGATGTCACGTGATTTGAAATTTATAAAATCAATTTCATCCAAAACCTTGCAAAACTTTGAGTTACAGCTAAGAGAAAATGTAAAAAAACAGACAAATAGTCATGGAGACGGACACGCACACCGATTGCAGTTTACAGCTAAGACTTACCGGTAGCGTGAAATTGTACAACCTGATGCACATTATATTTTGACGATGCACTTGATGAAATATTATTAAGAGGCCTGATGAGTTGAAACATTTAGAAACGTACAATAAATTGTGTTCTATAATCTAAAAATGTTAGATTGTACAGAAGTTCTTCGATTTATTATTTTAATAACTAATGAGACATACCCTGTTTACATAAAACGGCTAATATGCCGACAGTTTTAAAACGCAAACTTTCTGCTAAATAGTTATATCCAAAATTTCACATTGCACTTAACTTGTTTCGGAACTGTGTTTCTTAATTGTTGATAGTCATCTGTGTCAGAAGAGAAAGACATTACTTGCGATCGGACTTCCGTAGTTCAACTGTTTCTGCCAACGCAGTAGTACCATTACCGGTAATCTTGCGCACAAAATACGAGACATTTAGGTAACCTTAACACGCACTCACTGTATTAATTCAACTCGATCGCAGGGGGAACCTTTTTTTGTATCTTTCTTTCGTAGACATCGTGCACAGTGCGTTCTACTTCCCATTATATCGCTTGCTCCCATGCACTCTGCGTTATGCACTTTGCTGTTTGCTCTATTTTTTTCAAGGGGAAAATAATTATCCGCAACGTGAAGAACGCAGTGCCTGGAAAAAAATCGCCAAAGGGAAAATAATTACAGGGATAAGCATGCCAAACCTAAATGTGTCACTTTTTTTATTCGTAAGAAATTGATTCACCGCAGAAGTCCACGTTGTATTCGGTATACCGTAGTTTTCGGGGTGTGAGCATTTGTACAAATGTAAGAAGAATTCTTGCTATTGACAAAAACAATTATGTGAACTGCTTTTGTAAACATATACCGAAACCCATGTCAATACAGATTTTGCGAAGGACAGAACAAGAATGAACTAATTGCGAACATCTTAGTCTGATTCCCTGACTTAAGGGCGCGGGTCATGATGAAGTCAATTATTTCCTTATAAGCATCTCACTACTATGACCAAGGGCCTCGCTCCAAATCCCATAGGCCATTTCTTAAAATAATTGGCTTCGACTTTTATGTCCTAAAAAGATGTCGCTATATGTAGACCTAAATCTGTGGCATTTTTTTCTAAATATAAATCAAAGTCGTTTATTTGAAGCCAGAGGCGAAGCCTGTTCATTTTGTTCAAGTATTCAAGGCTTTGAATTGGCAATGGAGCTGGGGTACACAAGCCGAAGCCAAAGCCGATCCCGGTTTGAGAAATGGCCATAGAGTCCTGTACATCAAACCAAGATGTCCGCTGTGTGTGACAGAGAACTACATGTATAGTTTCAATATTCTATGACGACTCCACTCAAGTGACGTTTGCTAGAGTAAAGCCCGTTTCATACTTCATGCGAATGCGAATGCGAAGCGAATTTCATGACGTCAACAATTGAAGTTTGATTGTGACGTTCTCCGTTACCTTAACAAATTCGCTTCGCATACGCATTCGCATGAAGTATGAGCCGGGCTTAATAGTGTGTATTTGTGTCTAAAAAATTGACTGGGGTGAGCAGCGTGTCGCGTACCTCCAGCATACCGCATAATGCCGCCTTCTACCCGGCTGGATAACACGATAAGCAAACAAATTTCATGGATTGAAACCGGGTTTTAATCAGTGCTTCTCGGGCCGTGATGGGAAAGGTAAATCCCTGCAAAGCATGGCTGGCTGTTTAGCCGACAAAATGAGCAAATGTTGCATGCTCATCTAATCCGCCTCTTCGATTATAGTAAAGTGCAAATAACAATTTTGAGACGGAAACTGAGAAATGCTTCCCAAATCAATCAAGACAAGTCAATATTGAAGAGACGTTACTTTGAAGTGGATTGTTAACTCCAATGTTTTCAATGATACTAAGAATTGTTGAACTTTCATCAAAAAACAAGTTTACAATTTTCGGATTTTATAGCTACATTGTTACCCGACATATAGCAGGGCTGTAGTCGAGTCCATCACAAGTCCGTCACAAGTCCCTGCAAGTCCCTGTAAGTCCATCACAAGCACTCCAGTCCCAATTCCAATCACAAACCATTTAAATGAGCTTTGACAAATGCATTCCTTTGTCATTGTTCATCCAGTTACTTGTGACCGGCATTATGAAAGGACTTCTGACTGGACTTGTGAAAGGACTTGCAGGGACTCGACTACAGCTCTGACATATAGACAATGACGTATGCATATCTTATATTTTATAAAGTACATAGTTTATTGTTTCCGTGTTTGTCTATTCGGCTGGCCATACCCTAGCCAAGGTGCTCATGTCAACCCAGTCGTGGTATCCTGTGCAGTAAGATGGATGAATATGGAGCACGCCCGCGGCACATATGTAATTACCTCTGTAGCTGCAAACCGGGATACGTAATTTGATTTAGGATTTTACGCTTTAATAAGACTTACACTTTTCACTTCTCGAGAAAGGATAAGCAAATCGCAAATTTGAAACCCTGGTGGAAATAGGGAAGTAAGTTCCGAGGAAGACGCTGCTTAGGCCTTGCGCCATACATGGTGTAGGAAAAAGGAAAGTGCATGCTTTGAAATTAGTGTCACGTCAGTGTCTGCAGTATGCATTATCTCTTTGAGACATAGCAATTTACACAATTTTGAGAAGCTTCTTTGGAGAGTATAAGCTTCTTCTTTTTTAGAAATTATTCCACAACGAGCAAAATGGAAAGTATCAAAGCGAAAGTGTTGATCTGTTTCGTTGGCCTGGTGGTATACCGTATGACACGGGTATGCGTGTAGTCTTCACATCTTGCAAACAGCGTAGCAACATACCTACTTCAAAATATTGGTGACGTTTATAGTCTGTGTACTATTATGGTCTTTTAGGGCTTGTTTCTCTGTGTAATGCTGCCTTCAACTATTGACAATTCTAATATTTTGGTGTAACAGCTTTCTGAACCTGATCCCTGGCCAACGTTAACATACATTGCCGGTAACCATTTGGTTGCATTATTTTCTTTTAAAGAATCTGTGGTATTTCTTTTATATGCTTTATCTAGGAGGCCCTAGAAATTAATGTTAGCTGGACACTGCAGGGATCTGCAGGTTAGTAAATCTTAAATTAAAAAACTCACATTCAGACTTAGCAAACGTGGGCCCTATTTCCTCAACCGTCAACTTAAATAAAACGTGTATCTCTCAAGATCTATGCCACGTCTTTCGTTGTTTCCGAGTTAAATGTAGACGTACTTTACAACTTGTCCTCGTCTGTAAGTCGAACACGTTAGGAGCAAAGTTGTGCGGGGCGAACGTCTTGGAAGATTTAATAATAATTCCGACGTGAAAAATTGGAGATAGGCGGCTTCTTTGACTGGTGATAAAGTACTAAAAAAGCAGGTAGAAACTACTTACCAAACGGCTGTTTCATTATGCATACTTGCTGGTGTAAGATTGTAATTCAAAACTATGCCAATACCTCTTTGAGGAAATTGTGTCTTTTGAGTGTAAAATCCAACGCATTTGGAAATGGAATAGGCCCGGGCCTATTCGTCGAAGATAATGTTTTGACTGTGGACTTACATGTATTGGATTTTATTCTATGTTGAAAATTACAATGACGAACATTACAAGAACATATTTCATGAATTAGTCGTCGTGTAATTTCCCCAGCACGTTAAAGATGTTTCTAATGTCAGCGTACTTTAGCAGTTTACACATTTCGGCCCGGCTCAGTTACCCGTGAAACAAGCGGTTAAATGCGAGGTCTACACGGCTACTGTCGCAACAGACGCTACCGTATGGTGTACCACTCCGGAAACAATCCCAACGCCGCAAATCACATTTCATATCCTATCAGATCCCAGCCGCGAAATTTCGATAGCTATAACACCAGACCGGCTGATATTAACTCTAGAAAATCAATTACAGTGTGAGAAGGGAGAAACAGAGAGCGGGGATGTGAGGGAAAACACAGTCACGAGTAGCGGCACACAAAGGGCGCCATGCCCCGGCCTGAGCTCTGTGTTTTTGCAACTACCCTCCGCATGAGATGGAGCATGGGTATGGGCTGATACAATTCCAGATTATCCTTTTTGTCGTTTCTTGATTCTTATGCGACAATGGTGGTGCATGATTTCCACATTAAATCTGATAACAGAGTGTCATTGAATGGGGCAAGATATGATTGAGAAAAAAGATAATTCATTAAATTTAGGCCTACCGGACTTTTTTTTTAACGCTTTCTCTTATACGTGTATGAAGCATTGGTGTCCTCGTGCTTGAAAAAAAAGTCATCTTGTATATCATTAATATTTCTCTGTCTTCTTGAAAATGATTAAATAATTGTTCATTCAGTAGTGGTCATAACGTTAGATTAATAATTAATTTCAAAAATCTGAATTTTCATGTTGGTTTGTTAACTACCCTGGGGATGTTTCGTATGGATAATGCATGTGAACTGTATGTTTTTACTGAAAATGTGGCTCATCAGTATAAAGGTAAACATGACATTTCTTCATTCATAGTGTTTCATGTTTGTTTTATATTGCAATATATACCATTCACTACACTGTTTTTCTTTCATTTAGTTGCTTTATTGCAAATGGCCTGTTGGGTATTATCTTGATGTTCTTGCTTGACACTGGTGTTGTTTTTGTATTAGTACGAACGAAATATGACCACTATCTAGCGCATGAGTAGAATGTACTGTAAACAAAGATGTTTTCACACAGATTACATGTTATATTATCAGAGACTGAGTCTGATTAAAGACGCATCTGCTCCGTTAATCTTTTTGCGGTTAGTTGTCATCATCGCGTTCCATACTTAATGTATTTTGTCCACCGCTGGCTTGGTCTGATCATGGAGGATGTGTTCCTTCCTCCATGGTCTGATTTAATGCCTTCGTTTCCTTCTATTCCCGAACCCTGTTCTATCATCTAATGTTGATGAAGTTAATCCCTCATTTAGCCACCTTCATGATTAAAGCAGGGATTTGCAAGCGCTAATTATCTCTAGCTATCGAAGAAAAGTGTCCGATCCAAATTGGCTTAGATATAGTTTTGGAATTCAATCACAGTCATTGTGGGAGTCTAGTGTTTTTGAAGTGTCCAACCCTCCTCCGTGTTATTGTTCATTGCCGGCATCCCGCCAAAAACAATTTATCCTCTTCCGAAAAGGATACAATTATTTTTCACAGCTGATAATTACGGTGTTGTTACGCCACTCGGCAAGATAGATCCACCCGTCTGCCCAGTAAATTGCAACCGGCGCGGCGCGTTCTAAAAAACCAATCATTTTTTACCCGCGCTCGGCATGATATTTTTTCCCTCTTAAATATCGGTGGCTATATTGCCAGCCTTTGTGGTGCGTGATTAGGCGCTATCTCCCGTGCATCTCAGCAATAGATTCGTGTCTATTTACCAGTGGAAAATTGGGAATGAGTCTTCGTGGGTTGGGGATCTTACAACATCTTTAAGCGAATAGCGAATAGAACCTGACAAGTATGGCTGGGTTAATTAAATATGGAGTCCATATAGGGAGTTTTTTGAGTAGGATAAAGTGATTAATCGGGGAAGCGTCCATCTGATAGGAAAGGGCGGCGTCTTTGATGTGCTACCAGCTCATGGGAGAACCACGCGGAATCCGCGCGTACAGCACAACGCGCTTGTAAGTTTCTTGCCGTATCGTAATCTACTCCCGCGCTTTCTGTTCCGCTCACAATGAAATGATACAAAAATAATGTTACAATATGATTAGAATCTCGATAAGATATATAACAGCGATTGGTTTTTATTAACCCTATTGGCTTGAAATCGGTGTCAGTTTCTCCAGGCACTCTGTGGGGAGAGGGGGAAGGGGAGGAAGGCATCTTTGAAAAGGTAGAAGATAAGGTGGACTGAGTGGCTTCCTAGCTCCCCATGGCTTTCAATTACTCCGTTTTCCTGTTTTGAGGAAGATTTTTGATGCTATCTTGTTTTCCAAAATGCAAGATATGAAACGACCAAAAGAAAGCCGCTGGTTTGAGGGAGGTAGGTAGGCCTACTATAAGATCCTGAGACTGGGTCCTTTGTTGCAGGATCTAATGACTTCTGACGAGTCTGGAGAATTCGTTGAGGGGGATAATGGAAAATAACCGCATTCAGAAACTCGGTTAAGCACACAATATATATTGGATATGAAGTTGTGTGTTTCAAATAGATTTTCAATGGAGCAGGGAATGATTATCTTTCATTTGTTGAATAAAGTAATTTTTTTAGGTTAAAAATTCCCTAATATTTTCCCTGGTTATTTTTTACTTTTCACGAAATGAATTCTTATATGTTTACTCCTAAATGTCACTTAAGGCACAGGTTCACAAACGACTTTCCATGACCACAGACTAGACACTCATTAACATAAAATATATATTTTCTTGTTTATTTAAGGACTAACATTGACCTATATAAAGCACACATTTGATCGCGAAGATTAATGCTGAAATTAAGCTATGGCATGTTTTTTTAAACTAAATTGAAAGTTTCCAAGGTTTAGTATACCTTTGGCAGCACTTTTTGTTTTTTTATTCAAACTGGGGATTGTAAAAGAGAAATATAGCTTCCATATGCTTTCCCTTCAAGATGATAACAAATTACCACATCACAGTGCCAACGTTTGTCATATTTTTACTATGATTATTTTAAAATTATTTTTCTATCATTGTCAAATCAATGCCACTTTGGGTGAGTGTTATTTCACCCCCTCTTTAGGTTTTCGATGACTAAGTTCTGGATTTCAATAATTTTTTTATTCATTCAAGAGCTGTGTTTTGAGTTTGCGCAAGAAGACATTTCCACTTTCTCGAAAACTTCCATAGGCTTTTGATTATCATCGTGTCTACAAGTAGATATCCATAACTGGTATATTCGTGTCCAACATTGCCAATTGCCGGTCCTACTCTGCATACGCACAACAAAGCCAGGAAGAGAAAATGTTAGTCTAGTCTTTTATACAACTTCTAAGGGAAAAGACCGCGTTTGTAAGTGCACTACGGAGCGCGTGTTTGCTGTTGAATTTGGGGCCTGTGCTCGCCTTTATTGATAGAGCGAGCTAGGCGCGAGTAATTACCGAGCGAACCCCGAAACCGCCGGCGCACGTGCTTCGTCCGTACACGGTGTTATTATACGGACCGGTGTGCGGTCGCCGTGTGTATTAAAAATCGATCAGACTATTACAGTGACGCTCCATTTTCTCACTCAGACGGTGAGAGGGGAAAGAGGAGGAAAGAAAAATCTCAGATACGGCCGGGTATAAGAAGAGAAGAAACGAGTGAGATTTGTTCCCTCCGTAAACGAGGCTTTTGTGCTAGGGTTAAGATTGAACGAGGAGTGGGGTTTTCCTTTTACTCCGGCAGGTGGTGGGGTCTGGAGTGTGGTGAGAAAGGCACAGACAGGAAAAGGCTGCAACTCACTCAAGTGATAGAAAACAGGATTTCGTCTAAATACGCGCACTTTGAAAGTAAAAATTATTGATATCAACTGCTGTTTTATGTTTGAATATTAAGTATTCCTTAACGTGTATGTAAACAGAAGAGGATGGATTTTCGTGGAATAGCTGTTTTCGATATTTGCGATCCTCTGTCTGTCATTATAAAGTTTTATTAGCAATTCTTTAAAGATACCATGTCAGAGTTTCCACAGCCATTGCAAATCCTGGAAAATCATGGTGTTTATAAGTATCAAGGAAAGCCATGGAAGTTGGTTATTTTACAAGGAGTCCAAAAAAAAAGTCATTAAACCGTTATGGAATTTCACATAACCAATGCACATGTCTTTGTATTGTGAATGGATTCTTAACATGTAAAAAATAGCTTAAGAATTAATCATATATAGAAAAGCCAAAACAAATTTCTTGGAAAGTCATGGAATTTATGATTTCTGTGAGAACCCTGCTACATGTTACATTGCTCTGAAGACACATGAATTTAAAAAGTTACCTTATGACCATCAGCTAACTTAACTTTTGTTAACTAAAACCTTTCTTCTTTTCCATCTCTACTTGTATTAGATAACTCATCTATGACGTCATATCACACAGCGCCCTCTAGGGGCAGGCTTGAACTGTTGACAATGCCGTGGCCATAGACTTAATGTGGGGGTAATATACATTTCTTTTATTTTGTTCATGGTGTTCTGATATTTATGATATCATTCTTCTCTGCGCATCCAGATAGAATATTGATCACATGCCCAGCTATCACCCAATCGGCCATCTTCCACGAATTGCACATAACACCCAAAAGAAATCTTGTTTATTGTGGCCACCCGTCGTGATAGAACTGTGAATGGTTACTAATTTGGTACGTGAGTCGTGGCGACTGAAAACAATCATAACTGAGGTGTCCTATATCAGTTTGAAATCCAAGAACTTACACAATTTGACAACAAATAGACTGGGTCTCTGCAAAATATATAATACATATTTAGAATAATTTTTGACTATCATGGAAATCAAAGTGCGTTTGTCGTCTTTTTAGATTTGCTTTTTACATTTCTACCGCGTCAGTTTACATTCCTGTCAGGTGGGTAGGCACTTCAGATGTGAAGATGGCGCAGTTAACGCAACAGCAAAAGGTGTTCCTTTCTGGTACATGTATATTAGTTTTATGGTCAATCCCAAAAAATCAGGAATACTGATTTATTTCTCGATTTCGTTTTTTGGGGGGGTTCATCCTGCATATCAACAGGTATAATACAGCATTTGCCTAGACCAGCGGAGAACAAACACATTATGATATTTTTTTGGCTGCTTCGTGCCTGGCCTAGATCTGAAGGGTAGAGTTTCCTGCTGCATAGCCTGTCAATACGAAGATTCGGATTTCATTTTTGCCTGAAGAGGTTCAACACAGACCAGCATTACGCGGCCATTACAATGCCATTCGCAATTAACTTATTCAAGTTTATCTTGCCAGTTCATTAAAGTCCCCCACTGCCTTGCGCAAAATGCAGCATAATTACCGACATTGGACAGATATGTATACAGCTTCCATAAATAATTTATATCTGGAATGTTATGTCAGACAAAGTCACTTGAATTGTATATGTCGGCTATACTGTGATACCCATGTTATACGATTTTAGTTTCTCACATAAAGTAATTTGACCCTTGAAGGGTTTTTCCAAAGGATAATAGCATTGTTAGACATGTTTTATTGAAATTCATATATACCCAGCAAGATATGGGACCGAGGGGTCCCAGACTATTGTTTCCTAACACACCCCCCTGGATATCTGGAAGGAATTCCTGAGATTCCGGACACACAATGACCAACACAAAACAGGAGGGTGGGGGTTCCCTCCGTCCCATATCTTGCTACAATTGAATTCATACCCGGTTTGCATGCCTGCTTTATCTCATAGAGCAAATTACTTGTGTAATGAAACCGTTTTAATTTGAGCGCGCTTAGAAATCTTGAATCAATCGCTGAGCACGTGGTCTTTGTTCCTTGGGCGACTGCGGGAAGGTGCACGTTGCTTCGGTGCTATGCCGCAGCCAAAATAACGCAATTCTCGTGACTTCCGTTTGCCCGATAATGGGGGAATATACCTTGTTTGCCTAGCCCAGACTGATAAAAAGCATGTCTGCCAACAGCTTTGTACTGAATGCGAACACAATTAATTTAATGTTATAAAATGTTTCACACTTTGTATCTACTAAGAAGATTGTGCAATCTAGTTGACTGGCCTACTTCATCTGATAGCAGCTGAAGGAGACACCAAAGGGGTTGTGCATATAGGCATGTTACTAATGGTAAATCCTCCTACAATGGTAATTTAATTTAGCGAACATTCTTCACAGCTTTATTTAAAAGTGCAGTGGTGGGTCATGGTCAGCTGTAATTCACGGCAATCTACTCTCCCAAATGGAGATATTGTGAAATTTTACAACGCCGGGCTTTCCCGATAATAGTGGGCGCGTATTTTATAAATGGCCTAACTGAAGCATGCCGTAGGTTATCACGCACATGTGCTTTTTCCCGCCGAATAACAATCAAAATTTGGCGATGCAGAAAAGGTTCATTGTTCCGACCTCAACCACTATCCTATTATAAGTTTTTGTGCAATCCAGTTCGAACATAGGCCTCAGAGCAATTCAGTCGACGTAATTAACGTGGATTAACGTTTCGTAATTAGACGTAAAGCTATTAAAGACTTCAATTAAATCTAAATTTGTTTGATTTACGCCGATTTGGATTTTGGGGAACACACTTTCAAGATGGCGGCTATTCTGATCTCGCTGTGGTTTGAAATTGAAAAACAACATAGGCTTGGGTCTTATTGATGAGTTTTGGTGCGAGGCCCACGAACAGCAAACCGATTTGGTCTGATCACGGTGGCGGAACCCGGCCAGTACCGTGCACACGTCCGCACGGAAGGGGGAAACAAGATAATACCTCGGCGCGCGCTAATGCTGCGCTACGCCCAGGGGAGTAATACAAGATGCTACCGAGTTACGCGGCTCGAGCTAGCGCGATGTAACGGGACACGGCCCGTACCACACGGTCACGTCGCTTGTTCGTCATTTCGCCTTACTCGGTCGGCCTCACCCCGGTACTAGGGTCACTCTGGCGTAACCAACTGCCTACCAAGGCAAAATAAGGGGAGAAATCACCGCTTCGGTGAATTTCTAAAGCAATGTACTTCCACAAGTAGCGAGGTCACCTTATAGAAGGTAATAGGAAACTGTAATACTATAAGGTTGCTGAAAATGTGATGTATGTGTGTGTTCTGCCAGACGATATGATATCCCCACACCTTTGTCATGATGACCCTTCATTATCATAGTAAGAGTCCCGCCCAAAACTTTGTCCAATCCATCTCGTGGAAAATATTTACGTCGGCGTGACAATTATTGTACGGCACACGACAATCCTGTATTGAAGTTCTCGCCAAGTTAGATGGATGTATCGTCTGCAGAGTGTGAATCTTTCAAATGATTAATAAACTCTCACCGACTTGAATCTCGTGGTTTCTCACAGCACCCGATTTTGTGTGGTACACATAACGCGTGCTTTAGCCGTCTATATGTTTGTTATTTATTTCCTACAGTGAGGTGATATTGCGGTGGTGAATCTAGGGTGAAAAATTTGCGAGAAATTACAGCAGAAAATATTGAAAACTCACCTCAGTAGTAAATGGCAAGGTGGAGAGGCAAGTGAGTAGCAGCCTGTCTGCAGCTTGGCTTGATTCCATCTGCCGCCCAACTAGTCGCCAACCAGGATGACATTGTGAATTTTATATGGATGATTTAATACTAACAGCCATGCAGTATGCATGAGCTTGCCGGCTCCGCCATTGCTTGGACCCCCATGCGTATGTATGTGCATGCGTGTCTATGTATTCTAACCTAGGCGGCCGGGCCTAGTTGACATGCAGCGTGTACACAAAAGACTCCCCGCAACTCGCCCATGGAGCAAGTCAAATTGAATTGACAAGGAGACGAGTTGGTTGGCAAAATTCACCTAATCTAGGCACACAGACCACTTTGCATGAAATACATATAATTTCCTTAATTCATTTCCGAACATGCCGAGTCGTTGGTAAATCATTTAGTCGTAGCGAATAATGCATAAATCATTACAGCAAATCGCATTATGTTAAAAACTGAATTAAATCATTAGAAGTTGTTTTGGTCTAATAAATAAACACCCTTCACTCAATATTGCCACTACCATCTCTTTCAACAGAGACATTTCATTCTAAAATAAAGACATGTTAGCCTTATCTGTTTATTCCCTGATACGAATTTTTTTCTCATAATCCGTTAAAAAGATTATAATTCCATGACAATTTTCACAGCTATGCACTTATTATTAGCCAGACGCTTAAACAACCAAATTCTACCACTCTATTAAACGAACAATAATCAAAAAGTTTATTTTTTTATTTTTTTTATTTATTTATTTATAATCTCTAGCAGTAGCACCTATAATTCACTATTTTTAGGAGCTGAGATAATTTCATTAATATCTGAATGAGATAACGTTCCCTAATTTCATGTCGAGACCAGATGAAGACTAGAAATGAAATCAGTATTCACGGCACATGTCGCTGCCTCTTCCCAGCGCCACAGCGCGGGCAATCTCCGCTGCCGTCGAGTGCTGGCAAATTTATCTCCGTCAACTTCAGTCGATGGGAGTCTCGGTGATAGACAGTGCATCTAGATCACATAGACCACAGGACACACTGCCGTCAAATGAGACCCAACAAAAGATTAATGCAAATCAACCAAAAATGGGAGAATTTTTGGACAGAATATTTTACGGAAGTGCAATGGAAAACATGTCACCTCTGAAGAGATCAAAGGTCTAGTTTGGGTGTACGAAACCAAGTTTTTCAGAATTTGGAAATATTCCGATCTTAATACAAATCAGAATGATTAACCGGAGCGCGCTTGTCCAAAATATAGTACGGTACTCCAGCGGGATGTGAACCTTGGTCACAGAATGTCAAAGACGAACAAAGGGACTCTCTACGAACATAGGGGAAAACAAAATATTTGTCAAAGTTATCGTTGTTGCGTTTGTTTTTAATACTGAGGCAAACTCACCCACAAATAACATGAAGTTATATATTTTTTTAATTACCAAAAATTCTTTAAAAAGAAAAGAAAACCACCGTCAACCATTCTTTTTGGCGATATCTTTCACCGGATTGGTTACTTCCGGTCACTTTTAATAATATCTTTCATAGTCATCAAGACATCAAAATGAAATATGTCTCAAAATACGATATTTTTATACACCGTTCATATTAAGCTGGTATTACTGACACATAAAATGAATAACAATCAGTATGTACTTGATTAAATATAAAACGTAACTGTCGTGCATATGAATGTTCAAGTCTCCCATGAAAACCTAGACATGTGAACATGTCAGTTTACTCCTTAAATGGACAATTTAGACTTCCTTTCAGCGGTATTACTCACGTGACGAAGCCCTATAGAAACTGAAAAGAAAGGCGCTTGAAGTTCTAAGACAAAAACTATTTACTTAAAAGGTATTGAGGACAAAAGGTAAGGATGAGGTGGTTAGAAGTGGGACAAAATTAAGCTGTTTAATGTTATTATCAAAGTTATCTTCAAATGATGCATGTTTTCTGAAGCATTATTCCACTGCAAGTGATAAATAGCAACAGTTATCGGCAGCATGACTTTGCAGAGTGTGTTGCCAATGCGACTACTGACTGCACACCGTATAGTACCGGTAGTTCGTGACAAGAGACCATCATACCACATGCATCTAGTATTATAGCTTGATGGTCAATGCTTGGGGCAGCAATAAAATCCAGAAGTAATTGGGTGAGTTTTTCTCTTGTTTGAAGATTCGTTCTAAATTTTCCCATGTTTAAGTAATTGGTTTTAGAGAAAATTCCAAAATACCATCCGTGCATAGCCTACAAAACAACGTTAGGTTTAACCAGGCTCTCTACATATATACCATTAGTCAAACGATAACCATTTTTAATGCGACCCCATGTTCGTTTAAAACCATAAGTTGAATATAATACACTGAGGGTACAGGGGCGGATGCAGGATTTTTTGCAGGGGGGGGGGGGGGGGGGGGGTCTGAAATTTGCCCAGAAAGGTGACTCCCAAAATGTTTCGTCTGCGAATACAAATTTACAAGCGGGGGTGGGGGGGGGGGGGGGCTGACACACTTTCTCACCGTTGGTGGGGCATTTAATCTGTTTGTTTTGTTCTCACTAATAGAAAAAATAAGACCTGTATTTCCAAGGCGTAGGCCCCTACAAGCAACCAAAAAAATGTCAACGAGCAGGTTGGGTTTCGACCCCAAACCCCCCCCCCCCCCCCTGGATCCGCGCCTGAGGTACAATCTATATTTTCATCATTTCATTAATATGATGTCAAATTATAACACCATTGAATAATGTGGTCCTCAAATATTACTCCGCTTTTACTTCCCAATGTGTTTCATCTAGTCCAGCCAGGGAACTATTTTTTTTGGGGGGGGGGGGGGATTTGGATGGCAATTTGTTGTGAACAGTTTTCTGTGTGTACATTGAATAAGGCTGACCTTATAATCGAAATGCGGGTTTAAATTGGCAGTGTGCCAGTGTTTTGCTATACTATGCATGCTGAATCATACACTGTAGCCATGTATCCACCTGTCTCATTCACAGCCACAGATACATGTAGACATGTAGTGTTTTGTTTTTAGGTAATGTACTAACTCCTTTTTACAGTACTCTTTAACACTGACAAAAAGTCTTACATTTGCCCCAAAACATTAGTGGGCAAAATGGCTTGGGCGCTTAGCTTGAAGCGAGTGATATATCAGCACTTAAATTTGGCTAGGAGTGGACAGATAGATCTTTAATCTGGGAAGAATCACTTACCTCGTTCCCTCAACTGACTTAACTTAACACTTTTTGAAATTTCCGGCTTCACTACTTCTGTTGTAAATGAATTCTGAGATTTAATTTACGTTAATTTTCGCTGATACTCATAATCATCACAAATAAAAGTAAAATGTATGTCAGAGATGATTACGTCATTGTTACTGGCCCTAAAATAATCATATAGATCTGTCATTAGTGACCATGACAATCTGTCATGGCCGTTGTCATCACTTATCCCTGCTCCTTGGCATCTGTACTGACAATTATTATACCCAGCGGGAGCGTCGTTGGTCAAGTTTACCCCTAGAAGACTACATTTCAAGAATTATCAACTGATAATTTCCGTCAAATCAGAGTTCCCCCGAAAGCCTTTTCAGGACAAAAATCTGCTCCAGTGTTTAATTTGTTTGGCAGAGATCACTAAGTGGCTGCCGCGTATATCGCTAAAATGAAAGCCAAAACATATCCAACACTTGTAGAGCAAAGACAATATTTGATCGGCGCAAGTTTTATCCCATTGCCTCGTCTCGTTGGGCCGTGGAAAGATTGTCCCAATCAAAGAAGGGACCACAAATGCAGAAAAACCCCGCCAGCATGAAAAGGGATACCCGGGCAAATTGGTCGCTTGCTGCTTGTCGGATTTGCCCGGCTACACCCCGAGGAAACGAACAAATTAAGACAGGAATTCTTGGCACAGGAGAGAAAAACAAATCCACTCCAGAAGACAGGACAGGATGCCCGACTGGCCGCGCTCCGTTGCCCGCTAGACGAGGACAAGAGACGGGGAGGAGAGGAAAAATTGGACAATTTGACGATCGCATCTTTGTTTTCTTTTAAGTCCACTCGGAGAGGTTGGCCTACATGAATGTTTCCATCAGCGACGCACTCATCAGCGCTGGAGGTGGTACGATAGGGGTGGTATTTCCTTGACTAGCGGGGATCGCTTAATACCATCAGCGGGGAGAGACGAGCTGAGAGACGGCCCGGGGTAGCCTCCCGGTTACGTCTCCTAAATGTCGCTTAGCTGGACCCCGATTGCGAAGACTCACCTTGGGTCGAAAATGTCAAGCAAGGAGCTTGGGTTTCAGGGATAGAGAAGGAGTGTAGGGAAGATGGGGTCTAGCTTCGGTAGGGTTGAGTGACTGGAAGCTGACTAACTTTGCAGACGAAAAAGAAATATTGTTGTCGAGTCGGAAAAACTATTTGTGAGGTTTATGTTATTTTAGGACTCACAGTCTACAGATCAGTATATTTTAAAATACTGAATCGTAGTAATTTTAAAGCAATTATTATATTGATGGACTTTTGATTGATGTTAAGGTATAAAATAATGTTCTATTCAAACCGAACTCGAAATCTAGTTGTTTTTTTAATGTCATATACTTAATTCAGAAGGGCAGATTAATAAATATAGGCTAATTTGTAGCAAAGATTTCTTTTTGATTCCCTCGGTCAAACCTGTCTTCCCTGCTACTAATACTGTAGATGACGTTATACTATTTAAGCCGATTATTAATTATACTGAATAAATTATCTAGTATAAAATAGAAATACTTTTTTCCCTTAATATTTCTGGGCAAGAAATTTAGCTCGAACCGTTGCCGCTAAGTCACCGCAAACTGGCTTTATAAGAGCAATGCTTTTAAACCTATATTTGGAATTTTATCTCAAATAAGATGAGCTTCACCCTATGTCAGAGCAGAAAGAAGATTTAGAGGGGGTGAGTTTTCTAAAATGATTTGGTTTCCCCTTTCATGTCATGTTTCTCTTTGATGTTATCCTGCCAGCGACACGTTTTAACAGCAATCGAAGGCACTTTCGCACTTAAGAACGTGAAACGGGTCTTAATTTACTTGAGCTTGAATTTAATACGGGGGTTAAGACCCTCTGTACCCCCGAGTCAAAAGCAGGCGGAGAGAGTAGGGGCGAATGCCCGGCCATTATAGGCCAAGACCCCTCGGCTCTCTCTCGCTCTATCTCTCTTTCCTTGTCTAAATGTGGGTCTTTGGGTGTTATTGGACAATCTAATTTGGGCTAGAAATTGTGACACGATCGTGAAGTGGTTTTTCACCGGTTTGAAGTGAAGCTTAAAGATTGTTTTGCTGTGCGTCTTCGCCTTGGCTGCACTTTCTCCTCAAACAGGCCCGTCTGTCTTCTGTCGAGGAAACTAAACAAAAGAGCCATTACTTTCATTCATTAAAATCTAAACAGTGCCCTCGTAAAACCACATTTAAACCATTATTTCTCCGAAATCTTGCAAAGATATTCCTAAAAGTTTTAATTATATGTCCAAATTCAAAACTTCTCTTTAACAACTAAAGTTGTCCATTCTCCTGGATAGAGAGCAATCGCAATTTCTTATTTAAACTATAGTCTTCAAGCTGTCTAAGTTCTCAGGACAACTGTCCAACTAGTAGTAGTAGGACTGCGACATGTTGAGCAATTTGTAATTAATAGCCTACACAGAGGCAAAAAGGGGCCCACGGGAAAATAATCACAGAGTGTCTGAACCACTCAGGTTCTGCTGGCCATGTGCCCCCAAGGAAATTCAACATTTGGTGTTTGCAGCTAGACATCATTTTATCATTTATCTCCCGCGCTGTTGTTTGCTAATTGCTTTAAAAATCCATTTCTGTGACCGCATTGGTCATTTTGTCTGTCTTATGCTAATACAGGGGAACCCGGTGTGTAACCAACGCTTATTATTAAACAATCTATTTCCCCGTAGCACCACGGGACTCGAAGATCAACTAGTAACCTGAATTGTGGAAGGAGAAAAATAACACACGGCACAACGGAGAGGTGACGATTTGTTAATGTTTGCTCTGTCGTGCACTCCACCCATCTGCCTTAGTCCAAACTTCAACAATCCCTGTCACAAACCCCTACTTCGCTTGGCAGTCAAGATACTCCAAGTCAACCAGGGTTCCTGGCTCGGGCACTACACGCTAGCTGTCCAGCCTCGTTCCCTAATTGCCGTTAATTTCCTACATCTTGTTGAACCTTGACCCCAAGAGGAGAAGAGACCCGGCATGAGGGAGAGGCATCAATCTCATGCTGCCTCGCTTTTTGTTCCGCTGATAACCCAACCATGTTGCCGTTTGGTTAAGAGCTACTGTTTTCCTAAGGAGAGGGACACTCCGTTCACACAAACCCTGTATTGATATCTGCAATACGCACCCCTCCTGACACGTGTAGTGGCGCATTTATCTTCATACTGGCACTTATGAACAATTTATATAACTCTGACATGTTGCGCACCATACGGCTGATACTTGGGTTGGAGCAGACGTCCCAACCACTTCTGCTACCGATGGGTATAGCTGTGGGGGGGGGGGGGGGGGGGGTTTGGCGGGAAACGGGAAATGGAACTGTTTGGAGCGTCTGTGTCGTTTGCTCGAAACACTGATTACCATATGTCTGCTTCCGTTTAAAGTAAATGAAAAAGGTTTTGGCAGAAGAAAAACCGAAAAAGATATTAATAATTCGTCAAACAAATTACATGAGAAACTGACTGAACTGCGTTAACTTGCATTATCAGCAGCAATTATCGTAATGGCTGTTTGTATTATTTTATATATTTTTTTATACGTAAATTGATCAGGTTTGCACTGCTCTTTGTTTTTGTACCACTGTCCACTCATTACTTGTTTGAAGAAAAAATCCACTGTGGACATTGGGTGAGAATCATTCCACCTGTTTTGATGAACGGGATTAAATTGGACTTGAAATAATGAAAGTGCAAAATTACCGGATTAGATTCTAGCCTATATGCAACTATCACGCAACCTGCAATTGCTTTCACCTGAAATGAACACTTGGTCATTTGGTACATTTAAACCAACTATGCTTTTTCTGTCTATGTTTCTTCAGAAGAAACGACTGGACATTCTGAAATGTTTCGACAAATCGCAGAATTCTTTCCAACCGCGAAGAGAATGCTGCAAACAATGAAGCCCGTGTTAATAAGCGGGTTTGTCAGACAGCGCTCGTTTTACCTGCATTGCGCCCTCTCGCGTCCAAAACGACCAGTTCACACACAAAGACCCGATTCGTCTCATTACCGGTTAAGTGTGTGAAAAGTGCAGCTTTGTCGGCTGGTTCTTCTTTGATTAAACCTGGTCACAATTAGGCTGTTCGTCTGCAAAGCCTGTCTGGTGAAATCCCAGGGAGATATTATTCAGACACCAGCTGACGTTCGCCAAGCCCCGATACAGCTCCCAACGATCTCCGTAATGTAATGTTCATTGCCAGTGGCGCCGTACTCAGCACATCTGACCCGTCCTGCATAATTTCATACATATTCTCCAACGTTGCACATTTCAAATCTCATTGTTTGGAAACAAAAGGGTTGATATTTTTGCCGGCAGTAATATTTTTCCGGAACAATGGAATTGTAAATTACTAGAGCGTGTCCCCCTTCTTCCCGTACACATGTTTTCTCAACCACTTTTATCTCCACGTGGTTCCTAGTTTCCGGATTTGTTACAATTTTATCTCAGCGGTATTCGTCCGGCTGTTGGTAAGGGCTTTGCATTATCAAACTATCTTCAACCATTTATTTTAACTGTATGTATCTTTTTTATCATGTTTCGATCATGCAAAATAATTTGACCGTTTCTTTTGAAACGGAATATTACATCGATCGGGGAAGTAACAGAGGAGTTCTAACTTTTAGACAGAAAAACGGTCTAAAAGAAAGATTTTCATCTTGTCATCATAATCTAATTTAATAATTTTAGGCTGACAATGTGCTGTGCAGTTTTTACAAGATGGATCAGAAACAAACATAAAAATATCCACACCCGTCTCTCTATTCCTTGACCTCTCTTTTACTATACATTGTGAGTAGATTCTCGACAGCAAAAAGGCCCTTGTTCAAGATGAATTCTCGTCACGTTTATTGTCTATTAGGCCTATATTTTCAGGAGAAAAACTAAATCAGGCCTAATATGACCTCAGGTGTGAACAATTCGAACAGTGAAGGGGAAAAAACTCGGGTAAGTAAAGTGTTGGTACGGCAGCCAGCGGGCTTCCGGAAAACTGTCCCACTCCCAACCTCTCTCTTCCCGTCCAAACTTCGGCGGCGCTCGCTAGCCCGGCCCCAGCCAACTTCCGCAATCAATGCTAATTACCTCGACAACTTCCGAAGTGCTCAGAGGTTTGGGGGCAAGAAACGTGAGGGAGGATGTGAGATCGTGGACAGGGAATGAGAAGGGGGATTCCCCATGGGGCTGAAGTTTTGGCTGGCTATGGGTGGGCGTTTCGCCCACGGGGGGGGGGGGGGGCAGTGGCTGCGGAGATGTGAGTGACAGGCCGGGGATCTTTGTGCTGAACCTGGACATGATACCAAAGCTTGCTTGGCTGTGATTTCAAGATAACTTATCAGATGAAGAGGGAGAAGCTAGTTATCTGTGGTTTACTGATAACTTTTGTACTGCATGTCCGACATAATGGGTTCGTATGGGGAAGGCAACATACTATACTCTAAAACATTGTCCGAGTCCATGCACAATGTATTAGAATCAGTTGAGATGATTCAACCTGGTATTTGAATCACTTGAGATGATGTTATCTGGTGTTTGAAGCGCTTGCGATGATTCAGTCTGGTATTAGAATCACTTGAGATGATTAAATCTGCTTTTTGAATCACTTGAGATGATTCAATCTGGTATTTGAATCACTTGAGATGATTTTAATCTGGTATTTGAAGCACTTGAGATGATTTTAATATGGTATTTGAATCACTTGAGATGATTTTAATCTGGTATCTGAATCACTTGAGATGATTCAAAAGGGCAAATTTAAATCAAGTGTCAGATTCGAGTCTCGACTTGCACAGAGATCGGATTGTTTTTAGTGTAGTGGGATCAGAACCCAGGACTTATAGACGAATTTCACATTAGTCCCATCTGCATGCGTATTTACGGGTTGAAAGCGAGGCTCTCCGTGCTCAACAAACAGTGCTATTCAACAAATTCATTCATGCATGAATGAATCACACCATAAATGGCAGCGCAGCGCACGTTTAGCATAGTAAGTTGTTTACTTAGCACTAAGAGTGCAGATCGGTGGTATTTTCGTCAATTCGGGATTCTCATATTACTTGCAATGCAGGCTCACTAAACATATATTCAGATACCAACATTTGCAATGATCAACATGCTCAAATCTGATATATTCTTTTATTTGCCAAACAATGATATCGACTCTTACAGCAAAAGAACAAAATGATTTTCCCGAAAATGGCCGAAACATCTGTTCTGATGTCGATGTGGCATGCCAAGGTCAAACATCGAATTATGCCAAAATGTCGGTATTTGGCATTCACCTGACGAAATTACACAGACCGGTTCACCACGTGCTAATTCACTTTAGTACAACAATCACTCCCTCGCTTCCGTGTAAAGAACAAATGCTTCACCATCATTCAGCCATGATAAGAGTATATTAGGAGAGACTAGACATGTCAATTCTACCGGCTGTTTCTCTCCCCTGTGTTCTACCAAGCCGTCAATGTCAATAACACCCAGGCCGGACGGACATGTGGCCGGCGCAGTTTTGGCGCGTCAAGTCTGCTGCAGAACCGTCCGATTTTCCGCTCAATGTGAATGGCTCGGTGTCGAACAAAAACCGGGGTTTCTGTTAAATCGGAGTTACGCAGTAATGTCCGCGTTGTTTAGTTAGGTAGTGGTGAATGGCCTGGTTATAATTGGTTTGCACGCATTGCTTCAGCTTCTAGGCTAAACACGACTGTACTCTTGTTTTAAATATCTATAGATGTAGTCAAGTAATTTTTGACGGGCATGAGTGGGGCCTACGAGTAAAGACTCGAATTTGAATATGAGCAGAGTGCACGTACGGGGTCCAGGTTGGCCTAGCGGCACTTTCTTCGCCTTTTCCCCCTCTGTGACCCGGGTTCGAATCCCACAATCGCCGACATGCGGATTGGATTTTTCAGTCCCTGACTGATTCCGTGGGTTTTTCCCAAAATATCATTCTGGGAAATTAAAATAAAAAATAAAAGAATATATACACTCTACCACAAGAACGTCTACGGGTACACGAGTTTCATTGGTTGCTTTCTATTGCACACTTACTCCTGGTTTTGCATACGTGTCTTATTTGGGGACAAATTAGGGCTAACTTGCAGCTAATTGATTTTCAGCCATTTTAAGAAATTTACTCAAAAGTAACCAGATTGTGCTCATATCTTAAAATGAAAAGGGACAAAAATAGAATTTGGTAGTTAAAAATTAACGTCAATAATGATAATAACCATGTTTGGCGAACGCACAACACGCGACAACTGTGTCCCATTCAGATGTTTGTGTTTACAGCTTTCGTTTCTACCAATTAATGGCGAGCCAAAAGGGCAAACAGGTGTATGAAAGTGGACTTCAAATGCAACTTAATTATTCCAGTATAGGCCAACCTGCCGCTATGTATAATTTCACTGTTATCTTATTGGTATTTCGTATCGGAGTGTTCTATTTTCCCATTATTTTAGAATTTCCCGCATTTTCAACGCCTTCTATTTCCATCGCCTTTTTCTAACTTGTTTTGAATTATCGTACATTAGCCCTTCCACTCTGTTACCCCATCTGCCCTTTCATCAACACCTTGAATTCAATCAAATCTTATAAAGTGTGGATCGTAAACCAATTTGTGTCTGGATGTCGTCCCGTAGATGTCCCTCTCGGCCTTGGCACGCCCTTGGCCTTCGCATTTGCTGCCTGTGCGCTGAAAATGTTGGTGGTCATTGATTTGGCATATGATAGACAATGGCAATGGGCAAAAATCAACTCCAAACGGTGATGACTCGTGGTGCGACCGACGACCGTTTCACGAGTAGAATTTCCAAACTGCTCTTTTTGTTTGTTTGGGTAAAGGCAGATTTGTCTGTGAAGCATCTCTCTGTAGCTCCTTACACTTTTGAAACTTAATTTTCTGTATTTTCAACCGAGAGCAGTGATTTGCACTGCAGTCAGTAGGAAAATTGATAATTTTGTATAACCTGAAACAGCAGTATGCAAGTTTTCCCAAGCTTTTCCAAGCTGCCACAACGGTACATGCCCTTTAGGGGATGCGGTGGAGCCGTATATCCTCTCCATACCTAGACCCAGCGGGCGGGGTTGGGGGGCTATGGTCCAGGACGATGTCATCATGCTATGGGGGATAGGGCGTGGCCTCAGGGTATATCCACCTGATCAGCAGTCCATACGCAGCCCCAAGACCGCGTCAGGAATCAGACCAACATAGTTAGCGATGTTTTTCGGCTCAGCGCGCGGAACTGTTTGGCTTGGACCGGGAATATACCTCCGGGCCAACGGCCGAGGAAATCCTGGACCATCCCCTCATGCATTTTCATTCCAAGTAGATCGGAATCAAGGCGCTTAGTGTGAGACTTTACAGAAAACCCCCGTTGGATCCAGCCCAAAAGAATTTGAAATTGTCTGGAATTATTTGCAATACATAGAGTGGGAACAAAATGGTGAGTCGAAAAAAAACCGTTTCCCTAATACAGTAAATCTCAGATTTGATTGGTTTTGAACTTAATCAAATATTTGAGACAGAACATGAGTCTGTTGAAAGTTGAAGTCTTTATGAAAAAGCAAGAGTCATCGAGGCGGAAAGGTTTTGCTGCATTACCGGCCAGTCACCTCTGAAGACAGACGACAAAAGACAAAGCAACTTGGCCTGCTCAACAAGATGAATGACACGAATGACGAGCCGTCTATGACGCCGTTGACAAACCCCAAAACATTGTCTTTCATCAAAAGTTAATAATTCACAAAAGCGTCACTTACTTTTATACTAAAAGAAAGGTTATGGGTTTTACATCTATACACATTGGTTATATAACGCTTTATACAGATGCCTCAAGCGCTTTACAACTGGTCATCTAGCCATGAGATCAGTTATTCAGCAGTTCGAAATCTTTCCTATCTGTTCTCTATCCTCACAGATATCCATCTATACACCAGGATGGAGAGAGGCAATTGTAGTAAAGTGTCTTGCTCGCGCACACACGCGCCATGATCCCCCGGCGGGGTTCGAACCCATATACCACCGCACATGAGTCAGACAAAGTAACCGCTGCACCACGATACTCGCGGTTGCAGTAAACATATTTTGGTTCGGTTTGGTTCGGTTCGGTTTGGTCTGTGGCTTTTTGTGAGGGAATGTTTTTTGTTTTTGTATTTTTGTTGTGTTTTTTTTACTAACCCTGTGTATCAAAGCCTGTGTAGATTAATATAGTTTTTCATTAATCTTTGTTATTAGAGCTAATTAATTTTCAGTTCCCCTTTTCCCCAGCACGTCACAGCGGTTAGAGGGAATACGGAGACCAGGTGACAATTCCCTGGTATAACCTAAATAAGCCAATTCGGTATTTCAAAGGTCAAAGGTTATTCGGGATAAAATTGCGACGTATTGTCACGCCATGTTACGCTAATGCCCATTCTAATTGAATTTAACATGTGCGCGTTGTGCGACCACCTTTTGCGTTTACACGCCCGCGTTAGGTCACGCGAGTCATTCGGGATAAATGTCATTGTGCACATGCGTAGTTAAAATACCGAACTGGCTTATTCAAGCAGAATGGACGTTCGCGTAACATGGCGTGACATATGTCAGCAATGTTATCCCGAATAACCTTTGACCTTTGAGATACCGAACTGGCTTATTGTTGAATGTAAATAGCGAACCGAATATGAACGCGCCCACCAGCGAATTACCAACACCATGCTATTGAAGGTTGTGCACAAAACATGACACGGTGTTGGGTCGGGGAGAAAATATCGAAGTTCCTTTGGACAATATTTGTGAAGAGATAGTGTTTACTTTGTGTGTCAGGATCGAGTAGTTGATGATTTCTTGAGCTCTCTGATTCGTTCATGACCGATGGGAGTTCACTGTGCCCCGTGTCGATCAACTCTAGTCCCGGGCATTTATTGACTTTCATTTCCAACTTCCACACTGGGGTGCTGCGCTGTTTTGTGTCTTCGGCTTAGCATTTCATCTGTAAATATTAGAAATTTAAAATGCATAGATTTTACTGGTAATTCGGTTTGCTGTTCTTTTGGGAAAGCTGATTGAAAGTCAGTCATTTGCAGAGTTGAATTAAAGTTCTTGCCCATTTGTGAACTTGCAAATTGGAATCACCCCCACACCACCAAATACAAACGAAAAATGTACGATTCATTGAACATTCAAATTAGAATCCAGGCAACCTTAGGGGATTAAGATGGCCACAAAATGAGGTGACAACATCCCAAGTATCAAACATACATAGAAGCAGGCTTAAGACCACAGACTTTAATCCGTGAAGTCGGGGAGGGGGTCTTACATCCCTTACCCCACCCACATGCACACACGTGATCACCTTGAATCGGGCACTTCCTTTTGTCTTATTGATCATATTTTCTTTTTTGCAAAGGACCCTCATTGGTTTTGTACACGATTTTCAACCGGGGATCCATAATGATGTGTAATAAGTTATATGAACAATAATTGTCTCGATATGATCAAAGTAATCAGTACAGATATCCCAAAAATGCCTTGGGGGAAGGTTTACAAATAATCCGAATACCTGTTCATGTACATGTAGTCCTGTGGGGCAGAAAACACAATAGAACAATAAGCCCCAGAGCGGAATCTTTAGAAATCCATTTTCCCCAGAGGAGAAACTCCATAGCGTTACGGATTTCAATAAGAACAAAGGAAAACAAAAGAAGGTGCATAAAGGTCTTCCCATAAGTATGAGTGGGTTAGGCTATACGAGAGAGGACTTGGGGCAATGGGGGATTAGGGATAACAATGACACCGAGGACTTGGGCCGAGTCCTCGGGAGAATTTCGTGTACAAACCTTATGGGAGTACAAACAAAGGGAACAAAAGAAGGGTTCCATTCATGGTCCTCATAAGTATAGGAAAACTCACATAGGTGTGTGTGAGTTTGTATATGCCGGCAATCGTGAACCTAGGACAAAAGAATTCGGGCGTAGACAAAGAGGTCCACGTTTGACCTAACGTCCACGATTGAAAATCGTGTACAAAACCAATGGGAGGCCTTCCGAAAAAGTTAGAGTATAAACAAAAGAGGAACAATGGGAGGTCCACGATTGCACCCGTTTACATGACTGGGTGTACATGTACTGTATTACTTTCGAGGACAAGCGGAGAAAGAAAACACAAAATAATCTGTCTTGTCGTCGAGAGACGGTCTTTTGTTAACATCGGTCCTCGAACGTACGACTACGTGCTTAGTCTATGGGGTTTGGCTATATTAAAGGAAGAATAGGAAACACAAAGCATTGTCCTCGCGAGTATAGGTAAGTACGACTGTGTGTGTGTACGGACTTGTGTTATTGCAACTGCATTTCATTCTGGTTCAAGATTTGTTATAGTCCCCAATATATTTTCTTGATAAACAAGTTACAAGACACATCCCTGGATCTCAAGTTGGCTTGCTACGGGAATCAGGGGAATTATTCCATAATGCAGACCCCATAATTATACGATCACTATTCAGAGATACAAATCTTGGCAGCAACTTGCAAACCTCTCAGGAATTGCTTCTGAGTGTTTCATCCATAAAAAGTTCAGATTTAGTTCAACATAATTTTTTTTTAAATGTTTCTTGTACATGCAGTTTTGGGTTGATATAGGACTCGAAGTTTTGATCTTATTTTCTGTTTGTTTATTATTTGATCGCCGTTAAATCCATACTTAATTATACCATTAAGATGAATCAATCATTTCTCGACAAAACAAATATCTCGAGTATTTGTCAGATATTCCTTGTTATATATCCTAAAAGGACCGGCTAACCGTTTGGCTTTTGAAAATATAATTATTGGTTCAAAAACAGAGGAGTATACGGAAGATCGAGATTTGGCAGATATTTTACCACATCCACCCAAAAAATCTCTTGCATTTTGAAACGAATGTCTGATGGTTTGGGGGCAGCCAATTTTCATAGAGGTGTTACAAAAAATGTTAAAAGAGTACTGAAGTAGGGCAATATTTCAAAAGAAGGGAAATGACTCCGCCTTCAAGCGAAATTTGTTTTCACATTTGTATAACCACCTTGATTTGAAAATCTGAAATTTTCCCTTCTTTCTTCGTTACTTTCTTACTAAAGACTAATATACTTTTTGTAAATGATCCATTAATGTAAGCATGCCTTTCCACATTGACTCTTTTCATTATAACTAGATCCCAACCGGGTGAATTCTACCAAAGTTTGCTGGTCACTATGAACGACTAGAACTGATGAGCCTGATGGCGTTTGTGGTCGAGCCGAGAGGAGATGGGATTACCGGAGAACCGAGGCGGTTTGACATGATTGATGTGACTTGAAAGCCAATTCCACCGGGGCTAGGCAGCATCTAGCTCCCCACGCTGACGAGCTCTGATCGCCCGGTAAGTTCAAATAAGTGCCGCCCTTTGTACCTACAAGACGGGATTCTTTACGGATTAGGCCAAACTATGATTTTGAAAATAACTTGTGTTTGAGATGATGGCACTGAAAGCTTCCCTAATCTTGAAGGGGACTCATCCTGTGTGGGTTGTTAGTCTCAAGACGATTGTCAAGGAGTTTGCGTTCCGATTGAAGAGAAGAATGTTGATTGTGGATGAAGCTTAGACCTTAATATCAGTTTCTAAATTGTATTCATTTTTGGCACGATGTCAATCTCCATTAAATCCAGATTGTTAATGGCGACCTAGTTCCAAAAAAACACAATCACGTGGGGATATTGACCTCTGCCGGCAGAAGATAATGTATCGTCAACAGTCGTCCATCCAATCAGAGCTCACGGACTACCTTTTCTGCTTTGCCATTGGTTTAAAGTTGTGACAGAAATGATACAATCCGCGACCCTTACATATAAACTTCGTCATTCGATCTGCATCCCCAAAAAACGCGTCTGTTTGAAAATACCGGACCTTGTTTTATTTCCAGTGAGAATGGATGTCGTTCATACAGTAGGTTTTACTTCCAATGTTACTTCTGATGTTAAGTGATCATCATCAAACCGTATAATGGACAGTCGGGTATAGGCCTAACCCACTAGCGACCTCAAACACGCCGCCAACTGCGCAGAAAGCGAACGGTACGTGCAGCTTTCCTGACTCCAAGAAAAAATAGCAAAGACTGCCCGACGGTTGAAAGAAATCTTTCAATTGTACAAACTTTCCCTTTGGTAAACGGTTCATCGTCCTTGTACAACACGGCAGAGTGCAGGATATACAATCGGGCCGCAAGTGGAAAACGTGCGAGATTAGCTCGGGACTAAGTTAAATTTATCCCGGGCCGAGTTGCTTTACACAAGTACGTGCGTTTGGCTGGAGTGCAAGTACAGGTGTCTTGTGACGAGCAGGATTGTGGCCAGCTAACGCCGTGGGTGAGATCTCAGCTTCGTGCCTGTGTGCCTCCTTTCTGCTTCTAACAGGCAAAAGCGGGGGCAACCAGGCCTTGGTCTTTCCTTTAAGACGCCAGACCCACGGTGTCGATCCGATTTCACGCTTTCAAGAAACCGTATCGTTCTGCGTCCAGTAATCCTCGCAATTTCGTGTATTTTTTCCCCTTGTAGTGGCAGGCGGGAAAATTAGCGCTCAGAGTGATGGCACGAGGTCGGTTTTCCTGCTTGTAATTAGTGCAGAAAGTAGGCTACGGGATGGGGGTATGTCAGGATAATGTACTACTACCCGCTTACGTTAAGGCTTGGGAGTAAGGATTGAGTTTGGAACGGGGTGAATCAGGGTTGGGATAGGGTATCGGGTGTGTGTCTTATCAGGATGCACTAGCCAGTCCAACAAGTACAAAACGAGGGCTTTGGTATCAGAGAGTACCCGGGATAATGCCAAATAGCGAGGCGTGGTGCAGGGGCACGGTTGGAGATTAATAGAGGACTTAGGTGAGTCTGACGCGCACTTAGGGTCAAAAGGTAGAGAAGAACTCCAGGCTGCTGTCCAATCAGGTGGTCCTCCAGTAAATGTAAATACTTGTCATTGTTGTCTTGATTTTGATACTGCGAGTAATGATTGACATCTCGGGGAGGGGAACAAGCCTGAAGCCCAATTAAAAAATATATTTTAGAAATTAACTTTGAAAGTTTGTTGATCTTGTAAAGTCGACCGTATTCCCTTGTCGGAATTGCCGGAGGGTCTACATGATTAGTTGTTGTACTGCTTAAAGGAACCATGCTTCTCAAATTGACCGGATCACATTTTATTTCATAAATAAATTCATTTATATGTATTAAATGTGAATTAAAAGCCAAACTGGTTTAAGCGAAGTTTTAGTGTGATTATTTGCCGCTCAAAAATTGACCCCCCCTTTTTGAAATTTGTTGAGACTCAAATTGAGGGCGCTGTTCGTGACGTAGACCGAGGCACCGAAATTCATGGATCGACTCGATAGTCCGGACCCGGCCCGTATACACACACTAGGTCTACACGTGCAATTTCGTAAGTTGCAACAACAACTAACATCGAACTTACCCTGATTTTCTCCCTTTTAGCGAAGGCTCCTCGGGGAATGGGCCGTTTAACTGCTTTCGCCTTTATCTTACTCACATCTGGGAACTTTGTTGGGATGGCAGTGGACTTGAGCATATTTTTAATGGTCATCCCAAAGGATTTGAAAATACCAGTATCGAAACACGACGGCTCAAAGTGGTCGCTACATAACGCTGAGAAGCTGCTGGGCCGGACCTCTTTGCTCTTGTCACCTTCACTTTCGCCGTCCGAATTCTCTGATATTTCGCTTCAGTTGGAAATAAATGAAGGCTTACTCCACCCGTCGTTGTTTTGCTGCACCCAGCAGCCACACACCTTGTCGGCATGGCCGAAAAACCACTATATTTTGCTTAGATTTTGGACGAAGAATTTTCGCCGTACAATGTACACACAATGCATACCCGTGATGAATGGGTAATGTGCCTCGATCTACGTCACACACTTATGTTAATGAGGGTCCCACTCAGGGGGCGGAGTAGCTTGGACAAACATTTTCAAAAATTGTTTTCTCATATTTAATCTGGGAAATAATTGTCTCTGGACACAAAATATCATTGTCAAGATAATACTTTATTGTTTTAAGCAGGAATAATGCAATATAAATCCTATATCATGTTTCCTTTAAGTAATGTTCGTAATCGAGCAGCAATTTTTAAATACAATCCTTTTAAATATACAGATACAAATACATGTACTTACTTTATATTGTTTGGCTATATTTTCTGTGAGTATTTACCTTTCTTTTTCGATCGATCCTCGTTTTCTTGTTTTTTCTGGTCCGCACATCCCCTCGTTTTCTCTACTCCTCCCCTTCTCTGGTTTTTTTCTAAGTCTGTGAAACCACAAAAGTCCTCATATAATTGCTGGTTTTTTGTCATTGTGGTTCCATTATTTCATTTTAGCTACATAAATATTTTATATAATGGCATTTATACAGAGGAGTGAATGGGCGATTTGAACAAGCTGTATAGCAAGGTTTTGACGTCCGGAACAGATCGGGAATTGCTAGAAAGCGTCTTTAAACCTTCTACAATCCCTAGCTGGTCGTTACCATCACGCACTCACCTCCATGTTCCTTTGTAGCATCGACTGTTTGTTTGTCTAACTTATCGCTTCGGTCAACAGACGGACGGCTAAATTTGTTGACTAGGCAGGCGCGGTTTCCACGCGGAGAAGATTTCTACCTGATAATGTTGCTATGGGCACAAGCCACCGACTTGTGCATTCGAGCTCGCTGCGTTGCTAACAAGAACAATCCAGTGCGATTTGGTTAAAACCTGTATTATGTATATATGTAGGCGATTACTGCTGGGAAGAACAACGAATATTAAGGAAAGAATTGTGAATCTGGCATCTTAAGGGACGCTGTCGTCACGCGTCACGTCCACGTCTAATAGTCTTAAGATATTGGGGATAATCGCCATAAGCAAAATCAGACATTGGATTGTGTTAAATGTAGGAAGCACGTAAAAGAGCAGAACATGGGACACAGAATGTCACAAGATGCATGATGCAAAATATAAATGCAGAGCGCAGAAGCTGTTTGCAGAACAGAACCTAACAGAACGGAACAGAGCAGATGGAACAGGGGAATGAAGTGCACATACCCCCTACATAATGGAAAAGAGCACGGCATATCTTAGCAAATCGAAGCTTGCAGAATAAAGCAGAACAAAGTCAATCAGAAGAAAGTAAAACGAGGAAGATGGGATTTGACGGAGAATAAAACTACAAGTGCATAGATCTGGCCAGCCTGGAAACAAGAATTAGACTAAGCAAAACTGTACAAAGAGTGGCAGAACAGAGCAGAGCACAGAATGAGATTAAAGATATTATAAAGGTGGATCAGCTAATCTGAATGAAGCAGCACAGAACGCATGAATCCACATCATAAACAGACAAGAACAATGACAATTAATATTCAATTAAAAAAATGCGCAGAATAATTGCTGTAATCTAAGCAAACATCCAAGGTTATGAGTTTGTAAATATTTCTGACTAATTCTACTTTCCGCCATGGCTGTAACACATGCAACCATGGTAACTATATGACACCCTTAAAACACCCGAAAACCGTGTACATGTAAATTGCTTTTAAAGACTAACCACCAATCTACGGTATTCCGGAGGTCGCAGGTTCGAATCCCGCTCCTGCCAGTTTTCTTTGTTCACTTTTGAAAATTAATTCAAATGTACCTAGTCAGTTTCCCTTGTGGTTTGTTTGACGAATTTGAAGTTAAAGGAAACATGATTTAGGATTTATATTGCATTATTCCTGCCAATCTTGACAATGATATTTTGTCTCCAGAGACAATTATTTCCCAGATTAAATATGAGAAAAAAATGTTTGTCCAAGCTACTCCGCCCCCTGAGTGGGACACTCATTAACATAAGTGTGTGACGTAGACCGAGGCACATTATATATTCTGCTCGAGCCGGCCCCATTCATCACGCGTATGCATTGAGTGTACATTCTTCGTCCAAAATCTAAGCAAAATATAGTGTTTTTCGGCCATGCCGACAAGGTGTGTGGCTGCTGGGTGCAGCAAAACAACGAAGGCTGGAGTAAGCCTTCATATATTTCCAACTGATGCGAAATATCGGAGAATTTGGACGGCGAAAGTGAAGGTGACAAGAGCGTTATGTAGCGACCACTTTGAGCCGTCGTGTTTCGATACTGGTATTTTCAAATCATGGGATGACCATTAAAAATATGCTTAAGTCCACTGCCATCCCAACAAAGTTCCCAGATGTGAGGAGCCTTCGCTAAAAGGGAGAAATCAGGGTAAGTTCGATGTTAGTTGTTGCAACTTACGAAATTGCACGTGTAGACCTAGTGCACGTGTGTATACGATGTACATGCGTCATTTACCGGGTCCAGTCGATCCATGAATTTCGGTGCCTCGGTCTACGTCACGAACAGCGCCCTCAATTTGAGTCTCAACAAATTCCAAAAAGGGGGGGGTCAATTTTTGGGCAGCAAATAATCACACTAAAACTTCACTTGAACCAGTTTGGCTTTTAATTCACATTTAATTCATATAAATGAATTTATTCATGAAATAAAATGTGATCCGGCCAGTTTGAGAAGCATGTTTCCTTTAAAATCCAACAACATTACCTTCCGGGTCTTGACAAAGAAAATCCTTGTTCATACCGTTAAGTACCTTCACATAACACCTGTTACTAATCACCACCTCACCGTCATCTTTTTATTGTTTCTCCTAAAAGGATTATGAGAAACTAGAATGGTCTGTCTTTATCTAAACTAATGCAA
Source organism: Hippasteria phrygiana (assembly GCA_037893225.1). Classification (NCBI taxonomy): domain Eukaryota; kingdom Metazoa; phylum Echinodermata; class Asteroidea; order Valvatida; family Goniasteridae; genus Hippasteria; species Hippasteria phrygiana. The sequence goes on along the minus strand of JAZGUH010000172.1, from coordinate 1,642,296 downwards.
TTTTGACAAGAATTTGTGTATGTGCAAGTGCATGGTATCCAGCATAAACTGCTGCTACAGAATATTTCTCCTTTGCCCACAGGCATGGGCGTCGCGAGGTGGGGGGGGGGGAACTTCCCCCTCCCCCCGCCGGAAATTTAATAAAAGGAGAACAAATATCAAAAATAAATAACAAAGAAAGGAGGGTCGAAGTCAATGTCGTACTCAATTGAATGTACATTTGAAACACTCGAACCCTGCTGAAAGGGGCCTAAAATGCTGCTGCATGTATATACAATAGGCCTGGGTATCGCGGTCTTAAACAAAGCGTCGACTGATGTCCACCACCCCCTCCCTTTCCATTTTTCCACGGCCGGTGATTTCTGCCTTTGCTGCTTTTAGGTGAGTGCTTTGCCCCCCTCTAGAAAAAATCTTGGCAACGCCCATGCCCACGGGTCTCATTTATAATCGTCATACATGTTCTCTATTGTATATTTAAGTCCACATCTTCCACTCGTTTCGTTTAAGTGTACATTTTTCTTGGTATTCAAAATAACGTGACCCATGACAGGTTGGCTTTGCGTACACAGATATCTTACCGGTTCCATAAATGCATTGCGCCCTCTATTGTCTGAGGACGACACTTACAGTTATTAAGATAAATAATTAGGCCGAGACTGTTGCTATCGCAAGGCTTGATTCTTTTCTCTCCCCCCCCCCCCCCCCCCCCCCCCCCCCCCCCCCGCCACCAGCTTAGCGATTCCTTTACACGCACTGGACCTCATCAAACAGGTTTATTCAGCAGAGCCAATGCTTGTGTCGTTCGAAGTCCAAAATGTGAAATATATATACTGTCCAGACGTGCCTATGACACGTGCAATTCAGATAGGTTTCGGCTTTTTGTCAAGTTAAAGTGATTGCAACTCTCTCTACTTCTTCCTGTCATTTTATCTTCACATCCACCAATCTACCTATGTACATGGCTAGTTTGTGATATCAATTCAATCTTTTTTGTCCAATCTTTTTTTTAATCTACAATTTTTATAACTGTAAATTATTATTCTTCATTTACACAGTATTTATGAAATCTTCCTCTCAGTGCTGCGGCTTGAACACCTTTCCGTATTGTATGGTGAGAAGATTTTGGGAGGAATTTGTACCCGTGGTTTAAAGATTTGAAGCTGAGTGGTGAATATAATGTTTAGCTTAATACCTCTAGTAAATGAAGGAATTTGGGAAGTTTGGCACAGCAGTTGGGTTTAGCTGTGGGCTGTGCACGGCTCCATCGTGTTTTGAAGAACGTATGGCTGTCATGGTACTGCGCCAATTTGCAAGTCACTTCTCCTTAATCAGATCATTTGAAAGTATCATCAGCCTCGTTAAATCAGCCCTGCTGCATTACATATGCCTGGCGTAATCTCCACAAGAAATTACACGGGTTTGCGGGATTATTGTTTTATCAAACACAACTTCGCCTCACACGATTCATAAATTTTTATAACTTATTGCTGCACTGCAGTCCCCGCAGGTATTGTAGAACAGTTATCGAAGGATTGTAAATGTTTTTTTAAAAAAGGAAAAAGAGAAAGTTCGAAGTAAATAGGCTTTAAAACTTGTAGAAGATTACATTCTCAATTCCACCGAGAAAAACATTTTGATCACGAAAACACCCCAACTTGTATCCGCTAATTTAGGTGTTTTGCTGTCAACACGAATGGAGATTATTTGTTTACAGTATATTTGAATTCACTGCAATGCATTGTTTTCTTGTCTTCTATTTGTGCGTCCTTTATATTCAGCTTAATCAGTGGAATAGTCTCGAGTTGGAAACTTAATTAAAACTGATTTTCCGAAAAGCAGAAGTTTGTATTATGTTTTAAAAAATAACAGGCTCAGTATTATATTATTCTTACACTAAAAACACAATGCATGTACACCTATATAACGTTATAGATCTAGTTTTAAAATATAATTTATTCGTCAGTCTTCAGCACAATTTTGTTATCACCTACTACAGTGGTGTGCAAAATTATTCGAACAATTGACATATATCTGAAGAATGCCTGGTTTACATTTTTCACCTGTATTAAATAGAAAAGGTAATTGTTGTGAGCATACATGTAGCTCACATTAGTATCTGCCAGTCCTACCATCTTTTTTTATCAAACTTTACTCTAATATTTGGTGTGTCCACCCTTGGCAGCAATCACTGCCGCACATCTTTCGGGCATAGTGTCTATATATTTCCTGAGAGTTTCTACACTAATGCTGTTCCAGAGGGTTTCATTTGAATGTAAATTGGTATATGTCATTTCATCACAAACAACTAAAGTACCTAAAATATGCCAAGTGTTCGAATAATTTTGCACACCACTGTAGATTCATGTCGGTTTGTAGCTGTCCCGAGTAAAATTTGACATAAATCTGGATCTTCATAATGTTTTGATTTTCAAGTTAAGTGACCAGGCATGAGTAGAACCAAGTCGGCGGGTATTTGTTTTACCTATAAACTCCAATTTGACAGCGTGAAATTACGAGATTAGACGAGAAATCAAACTTTCGAGTGTTTGAACGTGTACATTATTTTGATTTGCCTATTTTGATGTTTAGCTGTCATTTTTCTTTATATTGTGTCTTAATATATAATAGGTATATATTTGAGGGCACCACAGTTGAGAACTATGCCGAAGACTGAATGTCTGCAGTATATAGTGTCGGGTTTTTTCAACAGAGTGACACACACCCATATTTTCCGCAGATCCACCCACATCAGCCAGGGGCGGATCCAGGATTTTTTGCAGGGGGGGGGGGGTTCTGAAATTTGCCCAGAAAGGTGACTCCCAAAATGTTTTGTCTGGGGGGGGGGGGGGGGGGGGGCTGACACACCTTCTCACCATTGGTGGCGCCATTTAACCTCTTTGTTTTGTTCTTACCCATAGGCAAAATAAGACATGTAGGGTTTCTGGTTTGCAACTTTAGGCGTAGGCCCCTACAAGCAAAAATATATAAAAATTAAATAATAAATGGCAACGAGCAGGGGGAAGGGGGGGGTTCGACCCCCCCCCCCCCCCCCCCCCCGGATCCGCGCCTGTCAGCCCTTCGCGTTTACCTTGTGGAGTAGCACTTACCACACATAATAAAACCAAAGGGGTTTGTTCATATTTTTACCAGGAACATAATATACGCTGCCAAGTAAATGGGTATGATTTGCTATCAAGCGACCTGGAGGGGAGTCAGGCTGGCCTCGCGGTACTTACCTCGCCTTCCTTCACTATGACCCGGGTTCGAGTCCCACCAAGGCCGACATGTGGATTGGGTTTTCAGTCCTTGCCTGATTCCGTGGTATGTCATTCTGGGGTTCTCCTCCCACCTCTAAAACTGACCGTTTCTTCATCGTCTTCCTACAGGTTTCTTCAGGCTTTCGAGCTACAGCGCGATATGCACTTTTGAGGAATTCTTGGTTTCATTACCAGAAAGAAATAAAATAAAAAAATGTATTATTTAAGAAACAAGTACCAAGACTCCTGAGCGGGGAGAGACATACCCCAGAGCATTAGCACCATGTACTAGATGGGTTCAAACCCAGGACCGTTGTGACGCAGTAACACCCATTCACTATTTCATTTCTGTTTTTCTCTGTTTCAACTGATAAAATATTTACAATAAAGTTGCTGTAAGATTGCAAACTGAACTGGCTACGCCAATGAGAACAAATGATTTAAAATATTTTGCTCATTTTTATTCAAGGGTAAACATGGATTTTTTTTTTTTTTGCTACTGATGTTTACATAAATTGGTTTATTTAAGACTTCAAAATAGCGCTTTATAGCCGAATGCACAACCAACACCCAAGTTCAACCAGTGCCGTATTAATATTATCTAATGATTTCCTCAATGAATCATTTAATGCTAATAGAAGTTTTACCAATGAATCATTTAATGCTAATAGAAGTTTTACCAATAGATTTTCATATTTATAATGTAGCTTGGCCATTACTTTGTTAATTGGATGTAGATCAAATGAATGAATTCAGAAAGAGCGCGTGAATACCTTTTTTCATTCAGCTGTTGTACGACCCTTCTATAAATTTCTCACCGGAAATATTTCCTCTTCAGTGTTTGGTGTGTTATTGGTGCGCGTAGACAGGCCACACACAACCCTCTCAAAATAGACAAACGCTTTCAGTCATCAAAAGCCTAGGAATCTTTGTCTAGTGATCAGTTTTTTTCTAAAAGAGCGCATTTTACAGTATGGATTATGGATTTTTTTCTTCTTGCGAAACGGATTATCTATTGACACAGCGAGAGGATACGTGTGGGTACCAGTTTAACTGTTGCTTTGCCCGAAGTGGTGGGGGACAATGCGTGGTATCAAGAGGACTTGAGAGACGACTCGTCCTGTTTGCTGGGAAGTGTGTTGATGTTTTTTCCTCCAAAGAAACCATCTTGAAAGGTCCTAGTGCGTCATGCTGGATAGTCAAGATCTGGAGATCAATGTTGTTGCATCCTGGAAGTCTTAAGCCTTGGGATTGGAGTGTTTTCAATTTGTGATATATATATTGTTGATTTTTTCACCAATCGGTTTTGAGGAGAGAAAACAAGAAAAGTGTGTTTCTTTATGCATTTGCGTGTGCGGACTTCATGGAAAACGACTATTACACACATGTACTTCAGTGAAGGAATAGTACCGGTATTGTATGAGTTTTAAACCGACACACAATGAGTATGTAATGTATTGTGTCTGTACTCATCTATGGACCATTAATTATCATGGTCTAATCCAAAGAATGCACAGGAAACCAGCATAGAACTATGTATGTATATCTATTATGTATATCTTGTTTATCTGGGGAAATTTGTTTTGCTTGTTCCTCCTTCAAACAAAAACAAAAACAAACAAAAAATCTTCGTGTGGAAAGGCTCAATGGAATGGCGAATAAACTTTAATCGCTTAAAACTATGGAATATCGTATAACTTGCGCATTATGTGGACATGTCCATTGACGATGAGTCCGTGTGTTTATGCTTTACGGCCTCCATAAAATGAACGAAGCCGAAATTTGTGTGCCTAAAAACAATGTACAATTTGGCTTTGGTATATTTCTGGAATACTGAATTACAGAGCATCAGCAAGCATTGTTCCTTCTTCTGCTGCTAGGTTTTAATCTGAAGAAGTATAATTGACATTATCATGACTTATGTCAAGTACTTCAGTTAATTATTCCATTGGGGAACGGATAAAGGAAAAGATGCGATCATTTTATGTCCGTATGTCTGCAGTGCACCTTTTTCTAATTTCCCTTTAGAAAGCGAAATGAAAACAATTTGCATAGCTTATTGATACAATATACGGTACCTAAACTCATTAGCATATATGCATCGTGCCGGGCAAACGAATGCTGGTTCATAAAGTTTGATCACTCCGAGTACTTCGTTGTTTTTATTTAATATTGCCGGCTGGAGTTTTACATTAGTAGAGCTCAGAAAATAATAAATTAATAAAATCCCTAAACCGACGTCGGTTGTTGTTTGGGCATTTCTAAGGTATTATGTGTATGCATTTCTTTAAGGATTTGCAGAAGATTCTTTGTCTTCTAGTAGGAAATATATAATTCAGTTGGTTATGTAAAATAGCTTGCCATTATGAGGGTATGTCAAGTTTTATTTTAAAACATTAAAAATAATTGCATTATCTGTTATACCCGCCCAAGTGCTTGGCTAATAAGGTCGAGTGGTTCTATAGTTTTTGTTCTTGCTAACGCTGTTCAATACCAGAGCAGCCATGACACACAATGTAAACGCTGTGCTGAGTAATATTACGTCAACCGCCTTAGTTTTTTGGGATGAAGTGGAGATCAAAATTTAATCAGGGATATTCTACTTCAAAGTGTACACCGTAGTTCTTTTAATTATGAAAGTGAACAAAGAAAACTGGCAGGATCGGGATTCGAACTTGCGACCTCTGGAATACTGTACCGACGCTCTACCAACTGAGCTATCTTGACCTATGTTGGCGGTCTCCCAAATTGTCAATTTCCCCTGTTCGGGAGGCGCTAGTCAAAAGTCACAAACCCAGCATGCCGTATAACCAGGGAATTGGGTGTGATCGATTATTGGGAGAGTGGCCGGTCCCGTGAGAGGGTTTAACCAATAATAGGGAAGAGGAGTCGGATATTCATGGGAGTCGGATATTCATATGACACCGGTAATAACTTTATTAATGATCTAAAATAACATGGATTAGTTTCAATCTGAAAGCTTGCTTTTTATAAAGATGGTACACACGTGCAGTGCCAGTCCTCTTGAGAAATATTTCCGTCTTCGAGAAAATTGTATGATCTGAAGACCGCAATAAACGCTCTGGCTTATTTCGATATCAACAATCGCAAAAAGTACATTACGAACAAGCAAAAAATCGCTGTTGCAACAGAATTTTCTTTTGACTAGGATAATGGATTCAGCTCAAACTTATTTTATGGATATGTTGAATCACATGGAGTGTACAAATGCGTTGTCAGCGCTACCAATGCTATATCGTGCCTTTAATGTACTATATATTGTGGCAACCAATTAGGCAATTAGGCTGGCCCGTCTGCCTTAGTGTCATACCCTATTCCCCATTTGTTATCTTCCTTGCAAAACCGCATGAAAGAGGGGACCATTCTTTCGAAAGACGTATACCCTCATATATTCTTGGAAAGTCTTTGTAAATATAACAGTACAATGGTCTTTGCCGCTGTAAACGGGTGTGTATTGTGAAATTAAAGAAGGAATGTCTATAAGAAGAGCTTTAGAGATGAGGGCGATGTCTTGTGTTCTTTATTTTTTTATTGAAATCACCCAATACAAGCCTAAAAGCCAGTCTGTGTAAAGGCCTACGATCAGAGGTGATATAGGGTTTTGGCGACATTTTGAATTGCCAACCCTACCACTCTTAAGGTTTTCCCGGGCCAGATCTAAATAGAGGAAAATTCTTTAACAGATTCCAGAGAAATAATTATCCCAATTGTCAGACCTATAGACCCTCCATGCTTTTGGTTCCTAACGATGCAGGGCGGATGTGTAAGGAGTATTCAAGGTTCCAACAGTATAGATGATGCGCCCTATGACGTCACGTGTTAGCATTTATAATTTGAAATGTCACAGCGGTATGCGCACGCATCGTGTTTTGCAGAAAATTTGATTTAGGAGTGACGTCGCAGGTCAAATATTTTGAATTATGTGACATTTGTACCACATTTCTGCAAAACAACCTTCTGCTCATCGTGTTTAGGTCAGCCCGATCACCGAGAAATACAGTCTAAAACTGTCCTAATCAGCGTATGAGTGGTCGGTAATAATTTGGTATTTCAAGCACTTGTGGTGAATCAAATGAGTCAATTTCTGATTCGTATAATCTCCAGTGCATCAAATAACAAAGTGTAGTTACCTCTTCTGCATCGAATCGGACATTTTTTTAAGTGTAAAGTTTGAGGAGGGTGTAGCAGATTTGGGGTGTTAAGGACGAAAGTCAGACTTTTTTCTCCACTTCATTTCACGGATCATGTCTTGTTACCTGATGCTGCTTTCTCTAACTGTCACACCGTCTCATATCACCCATTTTTTCTCATGTGTAATATACACATTACCGGTACCTCATCACTGACTTTTGCTAACTTTAAGTCTACTCACCTTGTGGTTATAGTTCTCCGCCTCCTAGACGAAACCACACCCTCCCTCTTCGCTTCCCCTTCCCTCCACTCCCCAACCCATTCCACATCCTCCCGATATCCTTCCAGCATCTTCCCTTTTACAATTCCAAACCGACATCCCCTCCCCTCATGTCCTTCTTCCTTTTCCACCTTTGAAGTCTCTCTTTCTCCCACCCCTCACTCCTATCTTTCCTGTGTTACGCCCTTCTCCCTCTGTGATATGAAAACATAAAACTCTGCGATTTTATTAATTCTTCGCGGGTCGTGTAAGGGAACGTTGGAGATACATGTAGTTATTAATATTTACAATCAGTTTTGTTAATCGTTAATTTTAATCATTATTGCTATTATTTTTCGAGTATAGATGTGTATTCTTCAAACCCACTTTCATACACGCATACTAGCAGTACATACCGTACCTTGTGCGGACATTCCTTTGTTTTCGCCTAGTTAATAAGAAAAACGGAGAAAAAAGATAATTTTACTCGCACTGTGAACGTTCTTTTGTATTGTGATCCCCTTAAGTATTCCCCTTCATTTTGCGACAGATAACCCTAACCCCAAAATGCTTCCAAAGCTGTTTTTTTCAGAGAGGGGGAAACGTTATGTGGACGTCGGCAAGTCCGCATAACGTTCTCTCTTCCTGTATCGTGTAGACCTCTTTTGTTTACAGGTCCACACAGAGTATGCAAGGTTAGTGCACCTAAATAGCCAAGCTATTTTACACACATGGAAAGTCATTTACACCTTGCAAACCACCCACACTTAAAATGATTGCACATTATCTGTATGATATTTCATGGTTATTTTGAACAGCCTTGTGATTGAATTGTGAACTTGCCCACCATCGGCGTAGCTCTGGGCAGGAATCCCAGGTCTCAAATTGAAAATGTCCAGGTTACGAGTACCAGCATTGCTACACGACCGCATGTCCATGGAGCCCCCTGAATGACGACTCTTTTTTTCAACAGTTTGTTTTACGAATTTAAATCTCGGTAACATTGTTGATTATATCGCGTCAATAGTAACTAATCGATCAAAACAACCCTGAGACCTTCATGGTTTGAAAGACTGGAAAGCTTTAGGTTATCAATTCCTTTTGAAATGTATGATTTATGTAAGCGACAGTCAAAAGTTTATTCTGTCATGGGGACGCCAAATTGTTGGCTTATAAAGTTATTTCAACATTCACTTTGAACTCGCAAGCAGATCAGTTATCCTTGACCGTCATTCAGTTGTATTCTACTGGACAAAAGCTAATTAATGGTATCACATAGCAGGGTATCTGCGGGTCTTTAAAAAGTCTTTAAAAGTCTGAAATTTCTTTTCCTCAATTTAAGGCCTTAAGAAGCATTAACAAGTATTAAATTGAGTTCTCCAATTAAAAAATGGAAGAAGCGAGTAATTATTTTTTTATCAGCTCGTAAATAACAGTCACACAATGTGTATAACAAAATCAGCTATTGGAGCGCATAGCAAATTTGTCTGGAAAGCTGATCGCACGTGACAGACACCGCACAATGTATTTCTCGAGCATTCCAATCCCGGGATCCAAAATCCAAAAATACATCTAGTGTCGGTCTGCTTATTTTTGGTCTTAAATTTTGTTTAGGGCAGCATTAAAAGGGTCCTAAAAAGTCTTAAATTTGACTTTCTAAAACATGCAGATACCATGCATAGGGAAATACAAAGAATGTTCGGTTCTGACTAGAAAGGGCGTGCTTTATTGTCTGTATTGATGAGTTCTGCTGGGAGAAATCGATGGGTCATCTCAACGTTTCAGTTATTATTCTCTGATCGTCTTCATATTAGTAGGATTTGTATGGGCTCCCAAAGACGTTCCCGGGAGTAAATTCACAGTTATTCAATTCTGTTACAACATTTCGCAGAAGACGGTCAGATCATTATGAACTTCATATTGAAGCCAATTCTTCTTTTCAGAAACTTTGCAACTATTGAAATTCACACGATACCACACAATCGGGTACCAGTACCTCCTAGTGTCCTCCTATTGTTCATACTTTCAAGGACCTCATTGGTTTTGTACACGGTTTCAAACGGGCACCGTTCTCAACCGGGGACCCTATTGTCTTCTATTGTTAAAGGTCCCCTATTGAATGCAAAAACAAACCGACATCGAACTTTTAAAGGATCTTGTACAATGAAAAATCACAAAACGCCATAAGAGAGATGTTGAATTTCGCTCGTTAGGTTTTCGTATTTTGTTTTTGTTTGTTTGTTTTTCTGTTTGTTGGGTTGTTTGGTTTTTGGGGTGGTGGGGGCTGGTTGCTGTTGCTTAAAAAAAATGTATTATTTCCGTAATTGTCTATGGAAACTATTCCACTTTTTGGTCCATTTCGTGTCAGTGACAAGCCTACTATCGCACCTTTATACCCGGGACCTGATAACGGGAACAGACAACTCTACAGAGTTGTAGTCGAGTCCCTGCAAGTCCTTTCACAAGTCCGTTCGCAATTCCAGTCAGAAGTCCTTTCATAAAGCCGGTCACATAACTGGATGAACAATGACAAAGGAATGCCTTTGTCAAAGCTCATTTGAATAGCTTGTGATTGGAATTAGGACTGGAGGGCTTCTCATGGACTTGCAGGGACTTGCAGTGACTTGTGTTGGACTTGTGATGGACTTGTGATGGACTCGACTACAGCCCTGCAACTCTGTGTGCGGGTGTGGGGGGGGGGGGGGGGGGCGGCGGTGTCAATACAAGCCGAAGTGGCCTGTTGTAGTTCTCCTGACACGGTTCTACACAGCTTTGTGACAGTTGTGTGCAGCTTAGGGTGAAAGAGAGGACACTCGTCCTGCCTTACCTTTGTCAGTCCTCGTTGCCTCGAGATGTCGATGAGGGTATGGATAGCGATGAGGGTATGGATAGCGATGCTGTTCATTAATGGCATCATGTTGTGCTTGTGCTTTCTCCACGATGAATTCTTTGTTGTCATCATAACCAAAATCTTTCAATGTGTGATAAACGAGTAAAATCTAATCTCTGCATGGACTTAACGTGTAAAGGTGCTGTTCAACATAGGTGGTCTTGCACCCCCCCCCCCCCCCCCCCGACAAAATGCTAATTATTCCCTACATATTTTTCCCAGCCAAACACGCTAGCCATTTATATAGCAATTGCCAATTTGTATATATTTCACATAAAATTAGAGTTTTGCTGATTTCGATTTCACAAGTTAGTGGATACGTTAGTGCTTTTGCATTGTTCTTATAGGTCGATCTTCAGCAATACAGCGAAGAAATTACACAACAAATCGCCCCAAGTTGGTTAATATCCATTCCGCACATCGGAGTTACTGGGGTACATACAGTGTTAAGCTAGCTTTCCACAACTGCGTTTTATGGTCCATTTTGTGCCCGTAACGTTAGGCGTTTAGATTAAGACTAGTTTCCATATCGCTGCTGCGCCTTCGCAGACTGCGCACACAGTACGCGGAACCGTCATAAGCGGGACGTGCTGCGACGTCTGGAGGGCGCTGCGATCGATCCGATACGCGACGTAATGATTGCGTCCATGCATACATCTCGCTAGGTTATTTAATATGGCGGCGCTCAACAAATCATATTTATTCGAGTGCAGACTCTTGTGTTTTGAGTCTCATGTTTTGTAGGAGACGCCGAATAAAATAGACGGAAACATCGGGTACCTACTCTGCATTGCATTGTGGGATTGATTCTGTGACGCAACACAACGAAAATGTGTTTCCATTCACCGAAACGATCGGCGGGCAAACGGTAGGGATACGCAGATGATCGGCAAAGTTTAACCAAGTTCAACTTTGCCGATCGCCTGCGAGATAGTTTACGTCTGTCTGGGTTGCCCGCTACGTTTACGGAAGAAATGTTTCTATATGTCTGCGCTGTAGTTTGGGTGCTGTTTCTGTTGCTCTCTGCGTTTCTTACGTCGATATGACACCAGGCTTTACTCGTAGGCCAAAAACGCAACGCAAAGAAATCGGACCGCCAAAACGCTCTTATGGACAACAAGCTTTACTCGCAGGCCCACAACGCAACGGATCCACAAAACGGAACAATAACCAGCCTTCATGTTGCGATTAAAGCTTTCACATGTTTACTACAAATTGCTCGGGTTCTAGTCAGAATTGCCGGCAGCCAGCATTTCAAATAATCCACTGTTGATTGAAACTATTTTGTAATGGTTTTACAGTCGGTGTTACAGGTCCATGAACACACGTGCCATCTGGGATGCAACCCCGCCTCGCGACCAGCAAAACTGTCTCGTGCAACAGCGCTCCATGGAATTACTACACCTCATTAATTTGGGACTAACTTCATTGTTTAGAAGGATAGGGAAGTAGCCACAACCTCCCCCCGTGTCCCAATCCTTCACTTTCCGCGAGACTTAATCCCATAACGGCCGTGTGTCCGTCTGAGCGTGTCGTCGTCACAACACGGGCCGGTACTTTCTCGACCTTTTGCGGCCTTGGTTTCTTGCTGATCTGCTGGTACTTTGGTTACCGTCGCCTCAGTTTAACTGTTCCAATTCGGTAGAAATGTACCGTTGGAAATATGCATTCATCCATTGCTATGTTTTGCAAGATTAATTTTAACTTAGTTAATTCTATGGGACAGTGGTAGTCCTTATTTTATTTGAAGAAAGATCATGGGCGGAGACTCTGAAAAGGGGGGGGGGGGGGGGCATATTGTGCTTCTGCTTGTGATTACAATTGAAATTTTGAAGCGGGGACGTTAGGGCCCATAATAATAGGTTTTCGCGGCCAATTTCGTAAAATGTTCATTCACTTCTGAAACTCGGTCATTCATTTTTGTCACTGAATTTGAATGCGCGTCTTTAATCCCGTTTCAATTCAACGAAAGTTCAATCGTTTTCATTGTTCGTGCATTCGGTTTTAAGAAACAGGCAGCCATTTACGTTACCTGCATTCATTTACGCAAGCGTTCTATTTCCAGCCGAGTTCAGGAATACATTTTCGTGAATGTGCAAGTTGATTTCATTCAAAATAGCAGATTACATCACAGAATTCTAAACCTGATACGGAATCTTATATATTTAAGCAGAAATTGAAATGAGATATTACTCTTCATTTGATATTCTATTTGAATCAACTTGTACGTGATGGTAGTGCCAGGCCATTATAGACGAACCTCTAATGTCGATCGCAACCATCTTATGCATTTGAGAGTGTTGCAGACTATCTGTAGACTGCCCATACTCTGGAGATCTACCTGTTTACAGGAAATAGCCCGTAACAACATCAGAGAAATCACCCACGAAAAATGCACAAGCAGTATATGCTCATGCACAAAGTTATCTCCCTCGATGCTTGGCCAAGCAGAGAACATACTGAGGGCTAAGGTCTGTCACAAAATGAACTTGACCTGAGATGTAGTCAGTGGTGGCTCTGAGGGGAAGGGGGATTTGACCGAATGTAATGCAAAGAGGTGTAAGAATAAATATAATTTCCCTATGTTAAAGATGTAGGTAAATAATGGAAACAGCAATTAAATAGAAAACGGGTGAAGATTGAATAAGAAAATAGCTTGATAATTTTGTTCTTAATTTGATGTTACTCCATCAACTACAGAGATTTGTAATTACATCAATAATGCATGATGCAGCTTAGAATTTCATTCTAAATTGATGTTAGGTATGGCTAATTTGGTTGACGGTTAATGAAAAAGAAACCATTAATTTGTATTTGGTGTAGATGCCATTACACAAAATGTGAAATTGAATGGTCAATGTTTGAATTTCGCCCTCTAAAAGCGAAAAAGAAATCTTGTAAATGAATCCAATTGGACATTAACGAAAGGTTCTGAAATGAAATGGAATCGAACGCTCTGGTAGCGAAAATGAAAAGCGTGTTCAGACCGATTTTCAAAATCTCGGCGGAATTGAATTAACTCTGTATCCAAATGAATAAACATTTTGCAAAATTGGCCGGGAAAACCTATAATTATAATATTATTATTTTTTTTTTTTTGGCGGGAGGTGTTAAAAACTATTATTGAAGGTAGCAAACTTTTAAGATCTGATTTTAAAAATCTTTGGAAATTTTGGTCATTCGTTTTCAAGATTTTTTACAATTTTCTGGTAAAATATACTGAAAATGTAGAGTATTTTACAGGGGTGGTAATCAGAGTTTTGTGATTGCTCTCTTAGCCACTGCACTTACACTATGAACATGTAACAAAAGAAAAACGGTGCACTAACAATGAACACCCATTGTTACCAAGCACTAAATCCATTGTTACTTGTTCACAGTGTCACCCCACCCAAACTCTAAGCCATCTCAACCCCTATCCATCCTCTAACCCTACCTTGACCCCATCCAACCTCGTCCCGACCCTACCTACACCCCAACCTATATCCCACCCAAAAACTCACCTCAACATGATAACCCGACCCTAGAACTCTCACTGCTTGATTGTCCTCGGATTTCAATGTGTCAGTTACTCAGTCGTCTACAGCATATCAACAAAGAGATACCTGTAATTTTACAGTGCAAAGCCAAGTCCCAAATCTGATAGAATATTACCAGACAAAATGATCATCAACATGCCCTCTGATATTGGTGTGAGATTGTTGATACTTTGTCACTGGTCTTGTTGTGTGCATGCATTGATACGTATTGGTTCCTATATTATAAGGTGAATTATAAGGAAAATTTCTCGGAATTGGGGAAATATGGCCAAATTGTTCTAACCTATCTATTAACTACACCATCTTAGTGGCATATTGTAAAAATTGCGTTGAAATGAAAACTTAAATAAAAAATTGCATCGATTTAAAGAAAAATGGCAAAAAGGACAGATTGTCCACACGAAAGTCTATAGGAGTTATGCATGCTACAAAGATCGATACTCATAGGTCCACCCAGAATGGAAGTAATAAGTAGGCCTATTCACTAACCCGGGAAGAAACAAAATCACAACATAACAAACACTTCAACTGTTCTATTGTGTCAAATGCTATTCACTGTAAACACTTATTTTTTCATTGACAGAGGGGATGACTGTAATCAATGTAGGCCTATTACATTTATTGCATCAAACAATCCACAAGGGAAACTGACAAGGTAAATTTGAATACATTTTCAAAGTGAACAAAGACAACTGGCAGGAGCGGGATTCGAACCGGAGGTCGCAGGTTCGAATCCCGCTTATAAGCCAGTTATCTTTGTTCACTTTGAAAATACATTTATTGCAGTTTGAGTTTGTGCACGCGGTGCTAAAATGTATTTTGTTTACCAAATTCCATTGACTTGCATGTGGACAAACTGGTTTTTGACCATTTCTAAAAATATCGACGACATTTCTTTATTTGAGCTCTATTTGTAACACAATTTGCACCATATACAACAAAGACGTTGTAGTTGACGAATATGTTAAAACAATTTGACCATGATTCCCCAATTCCGAGATATTTTCTATTAAATATGTGTGTAGGTTTTTTGAACCACACTGTAAATTAACTTGCATGTGATCTTTTACAAAACCACGCCATTGTGTCTGATCAGTTCAGCTCAGACATAAACAAAACAGTTCATCAAACAGATCATCGCACACGTTGTATAGCTCACGTGCGATGTGACTAGAAGTCCTGTATATTTTTGCAAAATGTCGTGTGTTTTATTTTATTTTATTTTATTTTATTTTATTTGAGGTCGACCAGCACGCCATTATGAATGAGTTACAAACGGTTTCAATGATATTGGTCTTAAGTTAGCAAGGTTTACCATATCCTTACCTCACTGTGTATAACATTACCGGTACCCGTTTCCTGAGAGAATTTGTATTTGTCATCTCTTGCAGACGTCATTATCTTCCCGCTTGTTTTGATCTCAAAAACTGACCGCATGGGGCACCTTCTATCCTCGGTCACATCCGTTTCTTTTCTGATAACCGGTGCGTTAGAATTATGGTCGGAATGCGTCTATCCGCAGTGGATATCGGTGTATGGAATAGACAGGGTGCGCTGTGTGATATGGCTTGCCAATGGGTTCTACAGAAAATGGCAGAAACAGTAGACAAGTGGCTTCTATGGACGGAAAACAGGGCAACATCAGTCCCTCGTTTGTTTGTTTGTTTTTGTGTTTTTACACCCTTTGTAATGTCTTCATGTAGGCCTACAATTTGTAAAGAAGAGACATTCAGATTATATTTAATTAACTGATATTGTGAACACTCCTGCCATCGTTTCAATCGTGTTCATTGTTCTTCAAATCCTAAAAATGTGAGACAACCTTAGGAACTAAACGTCTTTTTGTCGCCTAAAACGGAGATATTTACATTAATTCGATTATGATTTGACATGCCAAAATGAATGCATTAATTACATGCCCTATTCATTTTAATTATTTTCGAGTCATTTTGAATGATGGAACGCCAAACACTGATTGAAACGGAAGGCGGAAAGTGAATAATAAGTCTGATTACACGGGCTGATTAAATGTCATATACTTGAATACATATCTTCCGTGTACGGTATCTCTCATGCTTCTGGTGCGATATTAACCTTTTCAAGTGACTGTGTTGTATGTCAATATTTGTCGACAAAGTGTCAACACGGCCTGCCGATAGAAAAGACAACACTGGTGTAGTATTTGCTTTTGGATAAGAAAAACCTTAAATTTATCATGGAAAATGTCGACGGCTATAGTATGGATTGATCCAAGCTAGACCTAACACCCTTTCATGTGCGCCCAAGAAACACCATAGGTGATGGTGGCACGTTTAAAATACATGTATAGGCCTTGGTTGGAGTTATGTAGGATTAGAAGTGGGTAATTTTTAGGCTTGTCGGTTTGTGTAGCCAGTACAAAAAGACTGAGGCTGTGGTGCGGTAGACAGGGAACAAAGCCAAGAGACTGACAATGGAGAGTAAGCTGGGCGCTCACACCAACAGCTGCCTGCGTCCTTTGTGGGGCACGGGCTCCATATTTTCCCGTCACCTAGTCGCACTCACACGGCTAGCTAGCGTGAACACCATCGACCATAAACGGCTACAACTCGCGTGCCTCGTCACCCCCCCCCCCCCCCCCCACTCCCCCCAACCAAAACAAAAAACAAGAATATAAGAGGGGAAGACGAAAATACAACCAGATCAATCGAATGGAATACGGTGTTGGAGTCTGAACAATGCAGCCTTAGCTGGCGCGATGACTGTACGACCTTGCCTTTTAAATGGAAAGCCGTACTTTTTTCAGCTATTTGTAAAACCGGGTTTTTGTTGATGTCATTGTGGCGAGGTGGGGGGACTGAACGGGCACGTTGAAGTGACAAGAAGCGAAGTGAAGGCTAAGCCGTTGACAAGATACTTGACATGAATCAAGTTGTAATAACTGTGTTATAATCATGGCATGCCTTTAGAAAAATCTAAATGTTGGCAAACATTGATCGATGTACCGGCAGTTACTGCCTTCAGCCCAACACACACCTCTCGTATGCAACCTTCCGTCTGTTTGTGCATTTTTTCTTTCTCTCTCTCTAAATTAAAGAACGACTAATGTGAAGGCAGATCTCTTCTCAATTTCTCGATATTTCTCGTCTGTCTCTCGAGACTTTCTGAAAATAAATTGGTCCTATGCAAACATTGGACCCGTCATTTGTTGGGTTTACTGCCCATAAATCTTTGCTGAATGAGGTAGGCTATAGAACGCGTATGTTTACAAATCACTGGGAGTTGAAATTATAAGGTCAACTCATGGAGCAAGAAAGGCGGTTGATTGAACTTGGAGTTGCCACAATTAATTCTTGAAATCAAACTGCAAAATTATTTTTATTTACATTTCTTGAAAGCACTTTCTCAAAATTGTCTGGAGTTGTCCCAACTCCACTGTCATTCAATACCGTGTACTTACAGTACATTATGTAGCTTTCACTAATTATGTCGTATAAAACTATTCAAAGAAGCAATTCAAAGAAACAAGAAAGGTAAATATCTGAGTATGGAATCCTTTATCAATTAGAAATAATAATAATAATTTTCCTCAATTGCCGGTTAGGGCGACACATAATCCTGGAAAAGAGTGGGTTAGGGTGACCTGGTCGAATAGGGCGACAATTTGGTGTCGCCCTATTGTGAAAGTCGCCCCTTTGGAGTGTTTTTTAGTAAGGCGCGTTGGGAAAGTGCTCTAAAAGGGCGACACTCGTGTCGCCTCAATAAGGTTATTTCGGGAAGAGTCGCCCATTTGCCGCATCCAGGAGATTTATAATTATTATTATTATTATAATAATGATTCTCAATTTTAAAAAGAAAGAAATCTCAAACTTCTGGTCCCTGGTTGCGTAGCCATCATCCTATCTGTCTCTTTTCTCCCGCGTTTGTCTTTCAAATCTTTCCTAAACATTTTGATTTAGCATAAAGGCATAAAATTGTACTTCAACTGCCGCTAATTCCGCACAGATACTGACTGGCCCAGCACACGTCTTACCTAAATTGACGTCTTTTGCTGTAAAGTTGGATTCAAAACAAGACCGTAACAACTATTGAATATGGTTTCCCACAAAGTCAACAATTGCGCCAATCTGTCGTCCTAATCCGTGTTTGACCATAAAGCATTTGTAGGCCCTTCTCGCAAAAAAAACCCGTTTTTGGTCCTGGCAATAAATCGTTTGAGCTTCATGAAGCTTTCATTCAATATTGTGGTTTGATATTAATAAAAAAAAAAGATTATGTGTGAGTCTTTTTGTAAGCTTATCATATTACATTTTTTTCTGTAACGGTTATACACGGTACATATTCTTCTTCGATTCTTCGATTATCGATTGTCGATTTTGAAACATATCGATTAATCATATTAGACAAACAAGCACACCCACCAAACACAACCTGAGGCCACGCACATCATTTCTTGCCCGCCCTCGTGACCTGCACATTAACCACATCTATGATGACGTCATTACGTAGTCTTTCCCCTCGTACTTCATGCCCGATTTTCTATCTGATGGAGGAATCTTGCTATTCTGAGCCAGCGCTGTGTTGACAAACGCAAACCATAACACGGACTGGACGAGTCACTAAGCAAGCCACGTTCACTGTCACTGCAGTAGATTCATTTCATCTTCTTGGGTTTTACATGAGAATATTTCCTGTCAGAATCTTAGTCCAGATACGGTACTTCGTATGTCCCGCATGATGACTAACAATGGCTCATGGCTAGAAATCATGACCACGTACGGTATCATGGCATTGGAGTGTTACTGTTCACGATATTAAAGATGCCCAGTCAGATTATATCCCAACCTCTGAACCTCTTCCAAATATTTACACATAACCAGGCAAAAGGAAAATTTGCTTCTAGGAAAAAAATACAAGACGACCTAAAAAGGAGCTGTAATTTTAGTCATGGAACAAAGCAAGTAAAAAAACTAATCGAAATGTTTTACTCTCAATTTAAAACAAATCTGCATATTTCATTAAAAAAGAGAAAAAATGGAAAACATTAAAAGGCTTTGTTTTTAGTAGAATAAATCACCAAAACGACTTATGCTGTTAGCGAGATATTTACTTTTAAACAAAGCCACTGGTTTAGGATTTGTCCACGGCACTGACTGTATAATTATACTCGTGGTAATTTTTCGGCAAGAATCAACAGTGCTGCATGCTTTATTTAAAAAATATATATTTACTCCTTACTTCTTACTTTGAATTTCTTGACGAAATCGAGAAGATATTTCGGTTTAGGTGTTTTTTGTTTTTGCTTATTTCCTTTATTTTACTCAGTATACAATGCAATGTTTCTGCATCATCTGTATTCTTCTTTGTAAACATGGGAGAAATTAAGAGGCATATAAACCAATCATGTTATTATCTTTCTGGGGGGTTTTGTTTTTTCTTATATATGGGTGATGATATTTGTCGCTGAGGTACAAGCATTGCTTTATTTGTGTAACATTTCACCGACAATTATTCTTTTTTTGTGATTGGACGTACTCAAACACCATAAACTGCATAAAAAAGATTAAATATGCAAAGGACAAGACTTTAAAAACTAATTGAAACATAACAGATTGAATTCATTTTAAGACGTAAATTGTTATCGTGCAACAAAATATCGCATACCAAAAACGTCAAGTAGACGAAGCGATTTCCTAATTTTTACCCGAGCCTAATTTGGACCCATAACAAATCAGCTAGTCTACGGGGTTTGTTTTCCAACTGACCAGCATCAAGACGACGTTTCCTTCCGTAATGATGACGTCAGAGTCAGGCAGCGTCTAATATAGCCGTGTGGACTCCATGTTATACGTGGTCGCTGTGAAGTACCATAGCCGATGCGAGGATATAGAAAAATGCCACACTCAGTTGAGGACAGTGCATTATGCTGCGAGCTGTTTGCTAGAAGCATGCAACGCAAAAACAGCATTGAAAATACACGTGCAATTTTTACCATGCTTACTGCAGTTAGCTATTCAGCCCGAAAATTACCATCATCTTGGGTTATTTGAAGAAAGCTGTTTCGCGGCACGTAAAGCTAGAAAAATTATAAGGTTTTTCTCTTTCTCAAAAGATAATATACATCTTACAAAGAACTCCATATTCAACACATGTTCGCATCGGTTACAAATTGTATACCAAATGTTTGTTTTTGATACCCGGAATTTACGTTCGACTCATTCTTACACCTGTTGTGATAATGTGCAAATTTGTACTTAATTTTACTGTAACTATTATGATATTTTTTGAAAGAATTTACTAAACAGATATTCAGTGTTGTCCACACAATTTTACTTATATCCAGCAGTTACTTTAAATAATCTTTTGTCGATTTATCAGTCAATATTAAAGGTATGATATAGCTTTTGTAATGATCACAAATTTAATTGATTAGTTTCCATCTGAAAGTTTACAGTTTACAAAGATATTACCAGTATCAATCCTCCCAAGAAATATTTTCTGAAGACCTCCATAAACGCCAGGGGATTATTTGGATTTCAACAATCGAAATCATCATGTAGTTAAAACAGAACCGTTTTTCGCTATTTTCCCATGATTCGGATGATGGATTTCTCTCAAACTTTCGCAGGTTTGTTAGTTCATGTACATATGTAGGCCTATATGTTGAATCACACAAAGTATGAACACTGCATGCAACTACTAATTCTATATCATACCTTTAAAAGTGAGAATGTCAAATGCACATCATCAGTTTCAGAAGTTTCTTTGAGTTGTAATTCCTGGTCCGTTCTTCCCTATCCAACCATTTCATGAACCTTATCAAGCCTTAAAACCCCTTGTAAACTTGTTGCATGTGTGTGAACTGAAAACTTCAACCAAACACGGTCCTGTCCAAGGCCACCGTGTTATTGCGAGGATTTTCTGTAAATATTACTTTCTGATAATTTCACTCCGGCTGAACCCAGTCGGGACTATAGGCGTATTGAATTTAGCACGACAACGTCGTGTTTCTTTGGCACTCACGGGAAACCTTTCTAAAGTGCCTCTCTGTGGAATTTTCTTCCATGATGGATGGACAATATTTAGAAGGCAAGTTACAAGTGACGTGACGACCACAATATGACGGGTTTGCACGCCCCTGAAAAGACCGATTACTGGCCGCGATGTGGACGGCAAGAACATCTGCCGCTTTCTGCATCACAGGTGTGAATACCCACAGTAAACGAGCTTGCACCATTTGGCTCCTGTTCTTCTCCCGCCTCCCGCATCCCCGTCTTTCCTCTTGTGACCATCGACTGAAAGTCTGGAGTTATTGACTGGGGTTCAAGCAGGGGCACTAGGTACCAGTAGCCACTGCAACCCACACCGCGGTACTGGGCTGTTATGTTTCTTGTCAGTAAGGCAGTGCCTCGTCTTCTTGGCCCACCAATAACTATTATTTAACCCACAATCAAGCAATGCATGTGTGTGCGGCGGAGGGTGTTAGACCTTTGTGAAAATGAAGCCAGCTAAAAGAAAAAGACGACAAAAAATCGACATTTTCAGTCGGTGTGGTGTGAAAAATTCGCTCTGGTAGACCGCCTGGGGGAACAGCTGTGGGTTTTGTAAACTTCCCAAACAAACCGTGTTGAAAACAAAGATCCTGAAATCCCCGTTTACAAAAGAATTCAGTGCGGAAGCATGCGTTGTCAATGAAGTATAGAAATTTCTTATTTTTTTAACGACAGCTACAATCTATCCGTGTCAAAAAGCCATCAATTTTGCGAAAAATAGACAGTGCGATATTTTAAACAAATTTTGAATTTAAGATGCGAGATTAAATTTTGATGCAGGAATTTTCCTAATGCATGCACTGAATCCTTTCGAAGACACCTTAAAAGTCACGGATATTGTTCATAGTGTGAACAAAATAATTCCATAAAAAACTGCTAATATCGATGAGAATTTAACATTTGATTTTTGAAAATCTCACGAAAGACTGAACATTTAAACCACCTGTTTTCAAATCATCCCTCACGAAGCTGCCAAGTTCTGCATTCAACTCGCTACAGTGAAATATAACGAAATCCAAATGACCTGTAATTATTTTCCGAGTGATACTGAATTTTTAAGCAAGTAATCTAGGCACGTCAGTTGATTTCTGATTAAAAGAAGTTTACACCATTTGCAAAATGTCATGTGTGTGTTGTACCCTGGGAACGGAGACATGTGTATCAAACTGACACTGTAATCGGTTCTGTAGATTTGATCACTGGGTTGGAATTTACGGGAAAATGGCCAAAATCCACGGTTTCTAATTAAAATTTATTGTTCGAGATTATTAACTAATTTCAATCTAATCAGTTCAGGTGACGGAAAGACACGTGAGGGGTTATCCCCCCACCCCCCAAAAAGAAACTGGTTTTCAAAAACAGAATCACATCAGAAAATGTATTGTTTATTCACATTTTGGCTCGCCGTCATTTCTTGTAAAAAAAAACGAACAATTTTGAAAACTTGTAGTAGCGTATATACGCCCTCATTTAAACAAAATCCCGCATTTGTAATCAGTGAATTTAAAGAAATGCACTCATAGAATGTAATGTTTTATTATGACTAGAACAATACATGCAATTACGTCGCAGGTACAATGAACAAAGGTGACATTTTTGTCCAAAAGTTGGGAACTTTGCGGTTGCAATTTTGAAATGTCTAAAATGATGTACAACCTTACTTATAACCAGGTTAATCGGAAGAATCGTCATTTAAAAATGGAAACATTGTGGTAATTGAGTACCGTGAATCAAATACAGATTTAAAAGTTTATTTCAAATCTCCAGATGTCAAAGCAGTGGTTTAAAAGAGGCTCCGGATCCCGAATAAATACTGTAAATTGTTTGATTTTTTGGTCATTTTATACGAAACCTTTCAGCGAAAGTGCCCAAATGAAACATAGGCCTACTTAAAACAAATTAGAAAAATACGTGTCACGCAAGTATCTATAACGTGGCACTTTTGCACAACAAAATGGCAAAAAAAACCGGAGAATTGGATGAAACAAATTTTAACATGATTTACATTCCAATGAAATTTACATCGAGTTGATTTTTACTTCAATCGTTGTAATTCTAGAACATCACTAATAATGTATAGGTTCTTAACCTTGACTGATGCTCCGTCGTCTGGAGACATTCTCGTCAACAACACTTGAAAAGAATGGAAAGCGTTTTGATCTGGGGAAGAAACAGCTTTTACAAGAAACATCAGTGGCAACCGTGTAACTAACTAGCTTGATTTGGGCGCGAAAACTCCAACTCGCATTCAGTGTGGCGCTGAAATGAAGTTGCGAGCGCGCAGATCTTTACTAATCAAATTACTATAGTACATCGTGGGTCGTATGGTCTTTGTTCACCGCTCCTACTGTTGCAATAGCAGAACACTCGAGCTAACCTTACTTCAGGATGTCAGCAAGACGGCCTAAGAAAAATACACCTGACTAGCTGAGGATATCTCAACGTCCTTAAACCAGACGGTTCATCTTGTTCGTCTTCTCCGTCGTCCATAGTTGCTCTTGACCCAACTGATCAGAGCCCAGAATCTCTTGCCTTTCACGCCCTCCGGCAAGCGAGCGGCTATTGTACGCGCGCCTTAGTGACAGACACCCAATGAACGCTGTTATGCACAAATCTAAAGAGGTTGTTTGTGTTGGAGGCTTGGAATTTTATTATCCCCTTTCCGATTTGATTTCAGTACAGCAAATTGAGTTAAGTGCACGTGTTAAAAACTCCCTCCTCAATGCCAAACAGAAACTCATCCAATTGCAATGGAGAGCTGTCCAGGGGAACTTAGAAGCTGCTTTTTGTCTTTAAATCTCAAAGGTGGGCGCTTTTGTTGAAAATTGACAAATAAAGTTAGGTAAATTGGCTCTTTACAGACGCTCACTCAATTTGCTCACAAGATCTGTAAAATTGCCCACACTGTCAGATTAAAGTTAATATTGTATTGTGCAGCTGAGTGCTTGTCCACGAATCTACACAACATTTCATACCGAGTTTGTATTTTACCCTTCCAACTGAAACGACAAAAATTGTAATAAATAATAGTTTAAAAGAAACATAAAAATACTTCGAAAACTTTAAAAAGGTCGGACTATTTACATAACGTATCAGAACAGTTGGTGGGAATATTATATTATTTTGACCAATATACCATCATTATAATAGTAATAAGCAATTGATATAAAACTTTTTAACCTGTTCAAATTAAAATAGTTTTGATAAATTAACAGAACCACTATAGTTTAAACCTTGGAGTTGTTTAATTAACCTCCTTCAACATCAAGAGAAAGTCCTGGTTATGTACACAATTACATTTATAAGAACTTCGAATACGTAACAACATATACATACAAGTTCCTTGTATAGAGTCTAGCACTGAGAAATTTACATAATAAATATACCCTGGTCAACATCAGTGCGAAGCTTTTGTTCGAAATGTCATAAAAAGTCCGAAATAGGTTTCTGGATTCTATTTTTTTACTATGATGGCCTGTTCTCCAACCATTACTTGCCACTCGCCTAGGTTTTTCTCTCCAGATGACGAATATATATAGAATACAGTACGCTTCATATTAGCTCAATAAGTAAGTTTTTAAGGAGCAGAAATGTGTGATTTTTAAGGGTTTGTACAAGCAATTTGTGACCAGATTGAATTGTTTTTATGACGCAAATGGTGTGAATGAGTGTGGTTATTTACAAGAATCAGATCACATCTCGTCAGAATGTATACACACAGATACTGCACGGTTGACAAGAGAGAGTGAGCCGTAAAGCCCGTGGCCCGAAACTAAACTGCCTTTTAACAACATGAAGTTTTCTTCCTTTTTGTTAGCGGAAATCGGCACACTCTTAACAATCAATTCGAGGGTAGTAGAAAAGACCTCGAACTCGTAAAACCGTCACTTTATGTCTGGATTTAATACAATAAAAATCCCTAACCCTCCAGGGTATTTTGGCTAGAAACCCTGCCAGACGCATCAGATTGCATACTTTGTCACATTGACTTGTGTGCAGAGTGCAGCAAGGTCAGATGCACTGTGCTGCGTCTGGCAGGGTTAGGGTTTTAAAGAATGCAAACTGTGGGTTGTGGACGAACGGCTGCCGTCTCCATAGTTACTGAGTTGACATTAGAAGGATTAAGTTTTGTTTTGTGATTTTTAAGTCCTGAGGTAAAAATAGGGGAGCTACATGTATAATGCACAATGTCCCTCACCTACGGGTGCTGTAGTAGTGAGCGGGTGGGATTGGTTTCATCCCGGCGTGTCAGTCAGTGCCCGGCGTGTTGTCCCAGCCCTGATGAGACGTGGTTGGGCGGTGGTGACACGGACGAACCACCCAGGTGGACCGGTGAAGCAGCTGAGTTGTGCATGTGGGATGACAAGGTGGTGATGACTGGCGGATGCATGGACATGTGGGACGACACCATGGTGTCAGAGTTTGGCGATTCTCCTCCGGACATGCTCCCCTGGTTGCTAGGTGGGGTCATTCTCTTCTCCTTCTGTCGTCTGTTACAAAACCACACCCTGACAACTTCTTTCTCTAACTGCAAACTGTCTGCAAGTCCGGAGATTTCTTGTGCTGCTGGTTTGGGTTGCTTTAGAAAAGCATTTTCCAGAGCACCTTTGACGGTTACCTCGATGCTTGTTCGCTTCTTTCTCTTCCTTCCTTGCGCCGCGATTTTGTCCAAACAGGTGGGGGATCCAGAGGTGGAGTCTGCCTCCTCCAACCATTTAGCTAGTAAGGGTTTCAACTTACACATATTCTTGAAGCTGAGTTGCAGTGCCTCGAACCGGCAGATGGTGGTCTGACTGAAGACATTGCCGTAGAGAGTACCTAGAGCCAAGCCAACATCAGCTTGGGTATAGCCTAGTTTGATCCTTCGCTGTTTGAACTGCTTAGCAAACTGCTCCAGATCATCTGATGTAGGTGCGTCGCAGTCTTCCACGGGTTCGTTACTCGGTGGGCCATTGTGTACCATCTCATGACCAAGAGGGGACCCATTTGAATGATTTGTCCGTGGGATCCCTCCCTGACAGAGCTGCTGGGCACTGCTGACCATACCGTTCATACCCATGGCTGCTCCGTACGAGGTATAATGAGTCGAGTGTCCCAGATGATGGCCCGGTGAGTTGGACGTAGACATCGGCATGCTCATACTCATCGGCATGGCCATGTGTGTGTTCGACGGTGAATTCCAAGAGGATGGTGGCTGGCCATGCCCGACTCTATGGTGTAAATTCTGAATTTCCTCCCTGGTTTGCCCGATGAGGTTTGGTTTGATGTCTTGCCCCATAAGTTGGGCAGGTACGGCTGCCTGCCACATCTGACTAGCATCGGCGTGCGGAGCGGACAAGCCGACCCACTGTGCGCCGGGATGACCGAGGGGGAGCCCGTTGTTACTCGGCTGTTGGATATGCTGCAGAAAATCGTTGCCCAGTTTCTGATACATGACGTTCACCTGTCCGGATTGCATGTTCATGGCATGTGAGGAGGTAGAGGCGGTGGTGCCGATTTGGGCTTCGGCTTCAATATAGCTGACGCTCTGGTGATGATATGGCGTGGTGGAGGATGAAATTGTCATAGACATATTGACGGACCCTGGTCTTATCTGACTTGCAAAATAACCCAACTGCGCGTGTAGCGAACCAGTACTACTTCCCCTCTAACAGCATGTCCCAGTCACTGTTCGTACACACACTGTTGGAAACCACACAATCCCATAGCAGCTTGCACGCTGGCGAGGGGGTCCATTGGGGCGTGACGTCCAATCTGATTGGCCGTCTATAGACGTGACTGACATGGCTGACTGCACGGGTCTACACGTACAATGCCATCAATGAACCCCATTCATTGGCTCTCTTTAATTGGATTCTACGATCTCCAAGCGTGATCACGACTAGATTATGTTGATATCTCTGGGTTAGCCAGTGACACACGCCGGGTACGTGTGTGGAGTACACCTGCTTGCCGGTCAAAACAAAGCAAATATCATCGGTGCTAGAAAATTGATGTAACTTAACCACGGTTAAATATTTACCCAGAATTTATATCCCAAACTTTGCGAGCTCTCAGATTTGGAAACGATGGATGTAAAATCATTAATGTTTCCTCGATTCATGCTTAGAGCACACTCTGCTTCATTTGACGTTATCTAGGTATAGAGGGCGCTATTCATGCTTTGCACTACCTCTTTATTCCGTTCAATAACATGCGAATCGTCGGCATTCATAATATCAACATTGTTTCTTTACTCACCAACAAATTCTAACCAATGTGATTTTTCACTTAATTAAGAAGTATCAAATCTGTTAATTAAAAAAGTCTATTCGACAAAAATAAATGATTGAGATGATGTTTTATTTCATTGGTTACCTGCTAAATCTGGTTCAATTTAAAAGTAATATACGTCAAATCAGGTGACCACAAACTTGAAGAATTGATATCGATATACATATAAATGTTCCCATCACGTGGATTTAATCTACAACAGGATAAAGTGTAACACTTCGTGTGATTATATGCGGGTTGATTGTTCTGGTGTGGTCATGTCTGCAACTGACCATAGCATGGTAGATATAATATACCGGTATGCATATTTTCCGTCTCGAAGCAAAACACCAAAATCTGACTTTCAGCTGGAAATTCGTCATGATCGATAAAGTAGAAACATCGCTTTCATTACCCTTTCCGAAGTAAGTCGCATATGAACTTTTCCTTTTACACATTGCCAAATCTAATCAGAGTTCTGAAGATTTACTAATGCAAGCTCACATGGAAAAATAAATACTCCGCTCCAGATGATATGCTGTAAACAATGATCTTACAGCGAACAAACCGCAGTTACAAAATACTGGCCCGATTTGTAGTGTGTCATGGAGGTGAAGGCTTGCAAGGCACAAGCTTTCAACAGAAGTTCACTCAATAGTTACTCCATATCCTGTCACACCATTCATCGTGTGTAATGAATCGTAGGGGTATTGACTTTTTGTCAAAAGGCCCGCAATGTTAGAAGGGGAACATATTTTTCCCCTTTCTAACATTACCACCCCTATATATAGCAATACAACCACCCATCCCATGCACTCCATCGATTTCTGTGTTCAGTGGAGGAGCATTGAAGGTTAAGCACCTTTTGAGTGGTAGTTTGTGTATCACCAATCCTTCATTCCGTAACAATGGCCACTCTGTCTAATTATCCAGATGTTTAGGTTTAGGGACTTCAAGTTTTTAAATGTTGACCTTAAACTCAGATTTTGTTTTTAATCTGTGTAGTTGTATAATGTATTTGAAACACAAAACATGAATTTAGATCATTACTAATGTGAAAATTAACTTTACCGTAATCTCGTTAAGTTAATTGAGCATGGTCTAAATCTTTAATAAATTCTGGCATCAGTTTTGTAAAGAACAAAGTTGAAAAATCTTCCGATTAGGCCTGTTATTTGAGTGAATTTCGGTCATCACTAATGTGAAAACTAACTTAACCATAGTGTCAGTGATCTCCTTCAGATAAGCAAGGTCTATGATATTTCAGTTGTTATGCAAGGTTAAAGAAATTATTTCTGGCAGCACTGTTGTAAAGGACAAAGTTGGAAAGTCCCACATATTATCATTATTCTAATAAGTCTTTCCATTCTTCTAATAAGTCTTTCCATTATTCTAATGAGTCTTTCCATTTAAAGGAACGCATTGCATTAGAGGCGGAAAAGGTGTTCATCCTCCAATTGTTATGGTTGATAAAATAATTAACAAGTAAAATATAATAATGTAGGCCTACACAACAATTTCTTGACAATGCCCCGTTTATCTTCAAATCACTGACGAACACACTATGGGTTTCCAACGGTCAGACTTTTCTGAACCAAACTGGCATCCCAGAAATTATTTTCGTCAATGATCTTCAAGGGATGGTCGTGTGCATTGTTTTCTTCTTTTTTGACAATCTTTCAAACCAAACACTTTTTGGACGAACACTTTTTGTAGCCCAAATGGGCGCCTCAAATGCCACGTGTCTCTTTAATATGACCATTCCCATGACCAAATTCTTCACTTTCCGGCAAATGAAAATGTTGTTGTCCCCCGGCCTATACAAAGAGATGCCCTCTACACAGAACGAGAAACACATGAACGATAAACATTACTTATCACCCCGCCCCTTTCGCCAAAATAAAGACGCGTGGCCCCAGCGTCAATCAAAAGACAGCCATAAAACGATAATTATATTAGCTGTTAAAGTGTTATTTTCCTCACAATTTGTTGAGGTTTTCAGGGGTCATCTTTTTCTTCCTTGTCACATTGGTGCTGTTTTTGTTCTGGGACTAGACTGTGCGGTCAGCCATGAATCACAGTGCCAATGATCGTATCCGCCAAGTAACAGCCATGATCCCTTCCAAAAATCTGCCTTGTTATAGAAGCAAAATCTTACCAATGATGATGTCATCATTTGACTCATTTCAGGAGGGAGTATAATCCACGAATCGTCATGCTTCGACGAAGTTTGAAGATATCTGTCATCTTGGCGAATAACTCACGGGGATAAAGAGGTGTTTTCTTACGCGAGACAATTCAAGAAACACACTGAAGGTAAGATAGCCACTCAGATTTATTATCTTCTGCCACAAAACTAAGATTGTTTTTAAAGGTAAAGGTTACTGTTAATGCCTCTGTACCAGAGGTGTAGTCGAGTCTCTGCAAGTCCTTTCACAAGTCCTTTCGCAAGTCCAGTCAAAAGTCATTTCATAAAGCCGGTCACAAGTAACTGGATGAACAATGACAAAGGAATGCCTTTGTCAAAGCGCATTTGAATAGCTTGTGATTGGAATTAGGACTGGATAGTGCTTGTGATGGACTTGTGATGCATGGACATTCAGGGACTTGTGATGGACTGGACTACAGCCCTGCACTGTAGTGCTCTTTTGTCATGTCACCAATGGAATATTACATGACTAGCTAAGCTTTCCATTAGTTTGATACATTTTGGCAATCTTTTAGCTTCTATTTGTTAATGTTCCCATAAGCAGAATTGTCCTTGTCCCCAAAGCGCCCCTTCTCAGTGCCTCAGTTCAGAAATCTCCTCCCAAAATTTCAGACTTTATAAAGTCAATCCATGTCATTGTATGTTTCCCTCATACCTGATATTACATATGATGTGTTTGATTTTAGCCGTTCATGTACCGTCCTTTACACTCAGGGTTAATGTAATGACCCACGGTACATCACCCATGATTCGTTTGGATTACCTATGACCTCAGGCCTTCATATTCCGAGTCACGCTGACGAACTCACGATCTAGCCTGCTACACCATCCATCTTCGGTAGAACCGCAAAGATTATAGAGCTGTGAAATCCTTCATTATCGATGAATTTATTTTGTTGGTTTTTGTGTTTATTAAGATGAGGTCAACGTAAACTGAAGTACCAGAACGGTGTTTTTTCCTTTAAAATGGCGAACACAGTCTGGAAAGGGGGGCAGTAATTAATAATCCATATCATTTAGATGTTGACGATACTGCGCTAAGATATATATCTTATCAAATAATCCACTGATTTTACTAGAGGTGAGTAAGCCTATTATTTGTTTTACCTACCTCTGGGGAATTCGTCTTTAGATTGATTTTTTTTATTGTCATGAAATCGCAAATAATATGATGATAAGTGATTGTTAAATGTTTTGCAAAATCTTGATTCGATTTGGCAAAAGTTTAACACTGTGATTTTTACACTGTACAATGACCCCCAAAAGATTTGCCAAAATAGGACACTATTATAATTTTTACAGTCAACGACGATTCAGAATGATATATACATGAGACAGCCGTTGTGAGCCGCAGTCTGTTCAATCAAAGCACGTGACCCGAAGACCCCACCGCCACGTCTGGCTGAAGTTAATTTTCTCCGCGAGCCGGCCGCGTAATTCCAGAAGCCGTCATCCAATTTTAGCCGTTTAATTGAAACCAGTGGGCCGCCCCGATCCACCTGCAAGATAAAGACACAGAGAGATACCTGTTTTACGCGTTTAAGCATAGAGCAAGGAACAGCCACAGTTGATGCCGCCGCCATCAAGGGACACGATTTGTGATGTATATCAATAATTTGCTGTGCTATTGTGTAGTTGATGTACAATACTCAACCAGTCAGTCAGTAAAATATTTGGGACGACATTCTATACAGTGTACTGCTATGTTGCACATGCCATGGTGTATCGAAACTTGTGTTTTCATACAGTTACTTACAACATGGAGGAATTCCTCCATGCTTACAAATAGATTTATACTCCGACGGTAGGATTGGTCTCAATACTTAAAGCCAACCCAACTGGAACGCTGGAAAGCGATGGACCCATACAGTTTTGTATCAGCTCACAATTGTAGCCGTGGTTACGTCATTGATCTGTGGTTGGGCCGTAAAACGTTCACGTCTGGGCCCAATTTTATCATATGATGCACGATATGGGGCAGAGCGAACCCCTCCTCTTTTGTGTTGGTCATTGTGTTCCCGGAATCTCAGGAATTCTTTTCAGAAGTCTAGGGGGGATGTGTTAGGTAACAATAGTCTGGAGAGTGTATAGGGTATAGGGACAAAAGGGGGTACCCCTCTGCCCCATATCGTGCTGGGTATAAATTTTATGGAGCTGCTTAACCCCTTGGGCACGGTATTTCACGGGAGACGTCGGGGTGTCGCGGCGGTTCTGGCAGCCAAGCGAACCGCTACAATGTGTTTGTGCAGTCAAGCGTATCATAAACAATAATCCAACAATGGATTGAAACTGCACAAACGGCGGCAAATGGCGTCATCCGGCCTGGTGGCACTTTTTTGACGCCACATGGCGTCATCCGTACGCAAGGGGTTTTAAGCACAATTGTTATGCTAAGTAAACAACAGTTAAATATCAGTCACAACAAGCAATGTACATCACATGGAGTTTTGGCTGGAAACCCGATTTTACGGATTTTTAAGGAAGGTTTTTGTGCTTAGGCCTAAGCAAATTTTGTGCTTAAGCAGCTCTATGAAATTGGGCCCAGATCTATTAACAAAAGCGGTATTATATTTTTGGCAAATTGCTTTTTAAGAGTCGTCGTTGTAAAAAAATAACAACAGACAAACAAACACCCCAACAAACTCCAAAATTACCCCACATACACAAGTGTGTAAACTCCTTCAATCGGGAACCTCCTATTGTCCTCCTGTTGTTCATACATTGGTTTTATACACGGTTTTCAAACGGGGACCTTTCTAAACGGGGGGCCTATTGTCATCTCTTGTACCCTACTGAATGCACACACACACACACACACACACAAAAACACCAACTTTCGTCCAAAATTATTCAACTGTTCTATTCAATTACTTATCACAAACATTTGTTCATGATTTCCCAGCTAAGAGCCGAGATCTATTCATCACGGATTGAATAGGTAGTCCACGTCTCTTTAGAAAACCCCTCGCCTTTAGCAAATCCCGCGGGATTCGTTCATACAAAGATCATTATTATTTTACTAAATGGAACTGTGATCCCTATACGCCAGTGGTTTGGTTCGAATTAAAATAATCTTTCGCCAGGAATCCAGAACTTTGTTTACGGCGGTTTCTTGCAATTAGTGACTATGACCATCAAAAAAATTCGTAACAAAAAATACAGTGTGATGTACGTATTTAAACAAAGAAATCAAGAAATTTACCTTATTAACGAGAGAGTGGCAACGGCTGTTTGATGTCGCAAGTACTTTGGAAAAAGAGACGGAACATAGTAGGCCTACACGTTTGTAATTTTGCACACTAATTCAAGAACTACAATGTTTGCCTTCACACAATTGTTGATCGAGGGCTGTTTTTTAATATCATTGCTAAATAAGGTTGATTATTTTTCACCTTTATTTTTGAATTTCCGGAACAGAGCATAAAACAGTCCAATCCCAGCAAAGCCGACTTGTCCGACTATAGGTGAAGCGTCTCGATACGCCTACAGCCACCCCGTGTTTTTCTGTTTCTCTACGGCGGCGATAAAGCGCGTTTCTACGACGGGCAAAAGCGACAGCGTAACACGTAGCACGAGATCACGGGCAATGTACGGCAATTAAGAGCCCCATCTCCGCAAATAGAAGCCCGTCACCGAAGCCCCAGGGACACCACGGCTAAGTCTTGCCCGTCGTGAAAGGGGCACGTAAACGTTGCCTCCCGCAACCCACCTCGGGGTACTCGGTATATCAACACACAGCCTAGCCGTACAAGGATTGTGAGGTGCAGGACATTTTGAAAACACTCTTAAGATGTCCGGGCTTTGTTTAGTCTGTGCTAGTGGGGGTCAAACCTTTGCAAGCGATTTGGGTTTTTTTTGTCCTTTTATCCTGGCGGTTTTCTATCCCCTCTTTCCTCTTTGTCGGTCCATTCATCGCTGGTATCCTGCGGCTGTTGGTTCCTGTCAAGTTACTCATTGAGAAGCTGCAACGGCAGCATCAGCAGACAATTAGGCCTATGGCAACGTGTGACTTTCACCGTCGGAGTTTGAAAGAAAATATTATTTTCATCGGATTAAGTTAAAGAGGGAGATTGAAGACACTCTATCCATTGTCTCAATGTGTTGCATGTTATTTGTAAACAGTCGGCGTGTGTGATTGTTTTTGTTAACCACGATTGTCATGTTTCTGAGGCCAGTGACCCTTTTGCAAACCTTACCACATCTTCCATTAGCTCTTATAAACCTTTTTTTCTGGCTGAATTTTGCACCTTTAAACACGCACAGAACCCAATCGAACACTTTTAACCAAAAGCCATGACCCAGTTTTAAGCTACAATGTACAACCATCATTCCAGCATCCCACTCCAAGTCACTATACACATAGCCCATAACCCATACCTCATGGCCCATAACCCATACCCCATGGCCCATAATCCATATCCCATGGCCCATAATCCATAACCCGTAACCATACTTCTTACGAGAAATTGCAAAAACGATATCCAGTGTATGAAGCTCCATATCTCTCATTTTAGTGGGTCGATTCTTAATGTTTACGTTCCAAAATAGGACAAGGTGAATGAATAAAACTTTAAAGTGTCCCCCCCTTTTGACCTACCTATTTAGCCTACCCCTTCGTGAAGGGCCGTATGTTGACTAGAACCCCTTGTGGGCTTTAATCTTTACACCCCGACTCTTCTAACTCCCCACCCCCGTCCCGACAACATCACAAGAAGGGATTCAAAGCGCCTACAAAATCACCGCAGAGTGATACGGTCCTTTCGAGGAGTGGGTGGGGGAGGTGAAGTAAAAGTGGTCGGCATGTTAATCCGGCCAAAATGCTTGGACATCCGTAACTATTTGAAGCAAGATATGGACGGCGGGACCCCCCCCCCCCCCCCCCCCCTTATTTTGTGTTGGTCATTGTGTTCCTTTAATCTCAGGGATTCCTTTCAGATATCAGGGGATGTGTTAGGTAAGAATAGTCTGGAGTGTGTATAGAGACAAGAGGGGGTACTTCTTGGTCCCATATCTTGCTGGGTATATCCGTAACACTGGGTTTGAAGTGGGGAGGGCGGGGCTCTGTCTATCTGAGTAGATAAATGCTGTTCTATTGAGGAGAAGTTGTACCCTCAACAAATTACTAGTTCCACTATCATGATGTATTTTAGATAATGGACAGGAAGTGTCCTCAACCTGTCAAAATCCAACACTGTGCAGTATACCTATGGCACATTCTTTGCTCCGTGTAAAGTAATGGTCCCAAGCCCATCAAAATTCAACACAACCTGCTGTTGGAGTTTGTAATAAGGCTTGGGGTAGTTAGGGTTAACTCGATAGGAACACAGAAGAAAAAGTAAGACCACTTTGGGTAAAGAATAAAGCTTTGACATCAAACTCAAAACAACAATATCAACACATCAAATAAAACTCGTCCCAAAATTCCCGTTGTAATTCTATATCATTTTGCAAATACCTGCAGATAATCTATGGCTTAGATTAGCCTAGAGTAACCATATTTCTGCAGATGTAAGCCAACTGAATCAAGACAACCCATAGAAACAGTCCCAATGATCATACTATTTGTTTTCAATCCAAGAATAGTGTAACCGTGTGGTTTTGTAATTTGTAGTTTTACAGGCGGATCCAGGATGACAAAAAGAAAGGCGTTTTGTCCTTAACATTAACAAGGGCACCTTTTGCGACATAATTTCAAGGTGGTTGGTTCAGTGTAGACGCGAGGGGGCGCTCGCACTGTCCAGTATTTTAAGACTGATCACTGGACACAGTGGACAGAAGCAGTCATATTATTGTGTATTTTTAAAGACACCTCGATAGGCAATTTTAAAGTTGCCTTGATTTTCAAATATGAAGGTATCACATGCTTCATACTCTTACATCTTCAGAAATGTCATCATGTTAGTGATATCAGAAGCTGGTATTTCAAACGAAAATAATGCGCGATATTTATGTTTAGTTATGCTTCCGAAGGTGAAATTATAGTACAGTTGCATCATTTCAAACGCCGCGGACAACACATGCACCTCCCGTGAACTATTCCCAGTTCCAACCCAAGCATCACCGAACAATTTCTGCCTAGCATTTACCGCCAGCAAATGGCCATCACGCAAATCAAATAACCCCTCTCACTGCCTTGCCAGCACAATCGAAAACCGGCAATCTCGATTCGATTAGGGTTACCGTTGAAGAGTAACCGCCGTCCGTAGCTCATAGGAAGGGGCCTGGGCCCGGCGTGTTGCAGCGAGCAGCTCGGTACATTGTGAGTTGAAGCATGGTCGAGGCAATACGGAACACCGTGGTTATACCGTGTGCTTACTCCCGAAGCCCTGCGGTGAGGCCGGCGGGCTTGGGGTTGCAGAGAGGGGCTTGTCGTAGACCCTGCTCCCTGGAGCATAAACTTCAAGGTCGTTACAAGCGGCCCTGAACCGATCCTGAACCGAAAGGCTGGGCCTGTACCCCCGAGGGCTCCCGCCGTAGATTAAGGCAGAGAGTACAGGAACATGAATGATTGGACATTGTATCGAAACGTTCACCATGCATGATATTAGTAGTCATCTCCAAAGAAGAAATTACCATGGCAACGGTGTATCCAATCATGAGAATAGTACATGACCATTGGATATAGAGCCACAGAGCAGTTTTCAAAATCTCGCGTCCAAACATCCGCAAATCTAAAATGCTATTTTAAGGCTTTGACGTCAAAGCCAGGGAACAAAAATGGCGTCAAATCAGGGGCTAATTTCATGGAGGTGCTAAGCACAAAAATCTGCTTAGCATGTACAAGGGCGGATCCAGAACACAATGTTTTTTGGGGGGCCAACAAATTTGTTTGCCAATTTTGTTGGGAGGGGCAAAACAAATTTTGGCTGAGTTTTGTGGGTGGGTGTACGCAGTGGCTGCCTTTTTGCGACGTCATGAGCATGTAAAAGACTTCCGTGGTCAAAGCAGGATTACCAACCAAACTTTCATATAATGTATATTGCTTGTGAGTGGTGTTTTCTTTGCATGAAAATCACATGGAGTTTGGGCTGGTAACCTGTGTTTACGAAGTAAGACTTTTTTGTGCTAAGCAATTTTTGTTCGCTTAGCAGCTCCGTGAAATTGGCCTGAGATGTTTCATTTAGATGTTTCCTGAGTATTTCTAGTATAGAATGGCCCTGTGTAAACTCTCTTGTCGTACCTCAGTCTTGGTAATGACAACTGTACCTGAATTGACTTCAGCTTTCTTCAACAGAGTATCACATTTAGCAAATATATCACTATAGACTCCCACTGAGACTATGATTATTTTCCTAGTAGCCTATTGAAAGTCAATTTTACAAGGGGGGAATGGTACACTCGTGAAACGTCTGAGTTGAACATGCACATATTTTTCCTTACCCCCACAATACTGTATACGGTGTTTCTGTTTTTGATGTTGAAGAAAATATGACATTCTGGCTTAAAATTAAAGGTAGTATACAACATTAGTTTTTGTTGTAATTTCCAGTAATGAATGGATTTGAGGGTTAGTATTTTATAGCAAATACCGTAACACTGACCTGTTTAAAGTTTTGTGTGCATAGATGCTGGGAAAACAGAGAAAACAGATGGAAAAAATGCTGTTCTTGTAGTCTGGTTCCCTGACCTAACTTCAGACAAAACAGAACTATTTATAGACATCAGGGAATTATCAGGTCAGAGAACTAGACTATTTCAAACGATGATCGGCCGACCATCGTTGGAAATTGATATAAAAAATCCACTTTTCTTGAAAATGACAGCACACCAGGGGCCATGATTTGAGATGCTTGACTATTTTACTTACAGTCAAGTAAGGTATTTCATAATAATTCGGCAGTTGTTCTTTTTTCTTCCAATTGTTGTATACTACCTTTAAGCTTCAGGTTTTCTTGAAATTTTATTTATAAATATTCAGCATCCCTTTTCTGTTTACAACGATTTAACGAAACATTTTCAAAAGCGTTCAACTGTATGTTAATGCGTTTTCATAGTGTTCTTCTTTCTTGAGGAATGCTTCCATCATAACTCAAATTGCTTACAAACTCTTGAAAAAATAACATTTGAATTCCAGTGTCTTTTAAAACATTACTTTCATCATTCTTCAAAATGTTCATGTCATGTTCGTGTACGGTACCTTTGACCGGATTCTGTGTATTTTACTAAGTGAATCAAACTTTGCTGCATTGTCAGCGAACTCGTTCCAAACACTAGGAATATCTAAACTTCGCGTGCGGAAATCCTAAGTGTTATTGTTGCACTGCCGTTATTTCTGTAACCGGACTCGGCTCTTGTTGGTTCTGAAATTTATACCGGTCAAAAAGAAAGACTGAAGTTGTTGGTAGAGATAGGACTACCCGTCACTCCGGGTAAACCATCCGGTCGGCGTGCGTAGACGTACCCTCTCCCCGGGCCAATGACCCAAAAAAGCCCGTTGTTCTTAGACGCCTTGCGCGCTACGCCCAACTCACTGAATGCATTAGGAACCGAAAAACAGCTCGCCTTCTTGCGTACAGTGACGCGCTGGAGATATCACCTCGGCATCAAAGTAACAGAAAGTATATCGATGGTGAAGAAAAACTAGAAGAGAAAAGTGGTTGCACGCAGACGAATTCCTAACACAAGAAGAAAAAGAGTGGTGTGTTGAGATGAAAAGCTGCCAAACAGTAGCACCGGTTGTTACCTATGTTTTTAGGTCCTGGTCGATAAAGTGATGTCAGTGAGAGAAGCAGTCCCAATATTTCTAGTAGCCGATGCGGGATAGCTAGCCACTCTTTGAATCTTTCATGTCCCAGCGATACTTTGAGTTTATCGATGCGTCTTGTAGGCTGGCTAGTTGTTAGTGCAAGTAGTGCTTGACCCCAGGGGGGGGGGGGGGCTTGGTGGAAGCATTTGAATAATGGTATCCCCATCAGAAAGGACTTCTTTGAGGGAAGGGGTTGAGAAGTTTTAAGGTGTGTTGTAATGCCTTGGGTATTTCCAGTGGCGGCACTACGGGGGGAGTGGGACAAGGGGGAATTCCTTCGCTGTTCAGAATCAGAACTAAATTTTAAAGTAGTTATGTGCACACAGTTGACCCACAGCATTGTAACAAACTTTGGTAGACAAACATTCTCCACAAAGTCGTTGACTTTTATTTCAATCAATCTACGGTTAATATTTTTGTATACATATATTTGTTATACCCCAGTCTGTGGTTAACGTCAGATATTATTTTGACCCCCCCCCCCCCACTTTCCCCTCCCCAATTGTAGCGTTTGGCGCCACCACTGGACTTGGATTTTAATTCCAGTAGGAAATTCTTCTCATTGAATTTTAAACTTTGTTCTGCTTTTCACGTTTACAGTTACAAGAAAGAGAACACAAGCATTTTTCCTGACAAAAACTGATTGTGAGTTAGCAATAGGACGTCATTGTGTATTTTGTACGCTATTGTAAGTTGTCAACCACTTTGGAAACTTTGTGATCTGCGATGGCCGATTTTAACATGACTAGATTCTGCTTGAATAACCACCGCAGGGGGGGAGTGGGACAATGGGCTAATACTTTGACGTCACGTTGCCATTCTTCAAATGCAATCAACCGATTGCTATTTCTTTGGCTATTTTTACTGCTAGTTGGTCTCTATGGCTACCGTCACTCGCCACCTTTCCCTTTGTCTAAGTGGCATTATTTGCTGCAGTATATCACACCGAGACTTTTGCAGCACGCCTTAATTTTGCGATAGCCGCTCTCTTGAGTATTTGGCCTTCATGGCTATACCATTAAATGTCTTGTAGTACTCAGGACTAGTTAGTCATGTCTGAGGAAAGCTAATGGCGTATTGAAGGCTACCTACCAATTTGTCTATTTGACTCTGTGGCTTTCAAGGCTAGTGATCTATCTCTACACTCATGGTGCAGACCAGTAAATGCGCCGAAAATTGCCTACGCCGGACAAATCACGATTTGCGAGCCCTCAAATTATCTGCTGTTAGAGCATTTTGTGGGCCATGCACTTGAGGGTTTGTAAAAGAGAAGGTTGGAAGCGGTGCACATGACTGCCAGCTTGTATTACTGTGAAATTCGGATGAAATTGTGCCCTAAAAGTGCTCTATTTTGCAATGGATCATCTTTGAATGGAAATTTTCTTTCAAAAGTCATTGGTTAATCCCCATAAAATTGAACAGAAACTGAAAAATGATGAAATAAGCGTTAATTTGATGTTTGTCTCAAACACATTGGAGAGTCCTAAGTATTTAGCCTGAATTTTTGAAGTTGGCGTACTTATCATTGTGGTCTGTGGAATTTGATTTACTGGTGTGGAACCCTCAGTATCCCATTAAGAATCTAGCTTTGGCTACCATGCATCTTGGCCCCTGGTAACGCACTCCCAGTAAGCCTTAGCCAGTAGGACCTATTTGCTACAGCCTCGAATGGCCTACACCGTACGGACGGATTTTACACTGACTATCAGTTTGGCCTCTTCTCTATACATACCCGCTAGGCATCTATCCTATTGGCTTAAAATAGCCAACGACTTTGACGGGTACCACTTTTGCTATCTAATGGCTGTCTTGACTATCATCTTGAACTTTATGGCTTACAAGGCCAGTAGTCCGCCATAGAAGTTATTGAGCTTGCGGTCATGACCACGCTGACGAGCCGTTTCACCGTCACCGATACGCCCATCTTTTTCCTATCAATTACTAGAGAGGATGATCCATGTTGGCCTTGACGCGTCGCCCTAGGGAGCGACTGGTATCGTGTGTTGGGATTATTGCAGACAGGGGCATTCAATTGACATCAATTGTCATGATTGTACTTTGTTAAAGGTGATAGAGAAATCTGTCTCAAGCTGTGTTTTTGTGAATGTGTCATACCAGCCCTGGCAGTAGGAAATGTTTCTAAATAGTTTCTGCAGTATTTCGAATCATACCAGCCTTATTCCAGGGTGAGAACACCTTGTTGTGCATTTGTATGTCATGTCAGCTTCATTAAAACGATCACTATTTTCGTAAACCAACTTTGGTGAGTTCATTTTCGTAAACTCACTTGGTAAAAAATAGCGCATGCACATAAACATGGTGTCAGAGTATTTCACGCGAAATCATT
Organism: Hippasteria phrygiana; assembly: GCA_037893225.1. Taxonomy (NCBI): domain Eukaryota; kingdom Metazoa; phylum Echinodermata; class Asteroidea; order Valvatida; family Goniasteridae; genus Hippasteria; species Hippasteria phrygiana. Next base: position 1,601,614 of record JAZGUH010000172.1, on the reverse strand, counting down.
ACCCCTGATCGACGGGCTTATTAAGTCCTGGATCTATCTTAACTGCCCACGACACACCTACTTTTGGATGTAATCGAGTAAATCAGCTGTGCGTTCATTGTACCAACGCGGGTACATCTCTTGGGTATGGTACTGTAGACTCTTGTATGGGTAGCCCGCCTCTGCAGTGCAACATATGCCTTCACTACACATTTCCGGGTTATCCGTAAGAGTCGGTTGTTTGGGGATCCAACATTGGCGAGTCATTTTAATTGAGACAGCGCAAGAATCATATCTCTTGGCCAGATTTCAACCAACATGCTTCACGAATCTACCAGCAGAACACGCTTCAGGCCACACACAACCCACAAATGTGGCTGAAAATGAAGATTGTACGGCATATGATGCACGATATGGGGCAGAGGGAACACCCCCCCCCCCCCCCCACCTCTTTTGTGTTGGTCATTGTGTTCCCGAAATCGCATGAAATATTTTCAGATCTCTAGGGGGAATCTGTTAGGTAGCATTAGTCTGTATAGGGTATAGTGTATAGGGTATAGGGACACAAAGGGGGGGGGGGGGTGGGGGGGTACCCCCTCTGCCCCATATCGTGCTGGGTATATTGTATATTGTAAAGTTTGGATTTGTCTGGTTCGCTGACCTGAAGATTCCCTCACGACTCTTGATAAATATTTAGTCATCACGATTCAAAATAGACCATGACGTAACCATGTCAGCCCGAGTGACGTCAATGGCAACGTCGGCAAAACATATGAAGCACGATTTTGGGGGAAAGGTACCCCCCTCTTTTAATTTTGTGTTGGTCATTGTGTTCAAGGTAACAAGAGTCTGGAGTGTGCTTAGGGTATAGGGACAAAATGGGGGGGGGGTACCCTTTTCCCCAATATCGTGCTGGGTATCCGGCAAAATACAGCAAGAGCATGGCATTGATTTTATGCTTAGATTTAATTCAAAATTCAAATATTTTAGGATTGACAACGGTCCTGACAGACGTTTTGTTGTTAAATGACATGGAGAATATCAACGATAATATCCGAATGTTGCCGAAAATGAGTTCGGAAAACTTCGGACATATTCGGAAAAGGAGGAATTCCTCCTTTTTTTATTACGTCGACATTGGCGGCCACCAGACCTACGAATCGTACAGAATAGTCAAATTCGTCAGGTCTGGTAACAAGACTAAATCCGGTTCAAACTTCACTTGAATGCGAAAGCGAAAGGAATTTGACGTCATGGAGCATTCATTTCACACATTATTGGCACAACTTGATATGTGTTCAACTTTAGCAGCGCGAATTGGCAGCGAGACGTCATAAATTCGCTTCATATTCCATGAACCGGCCTTATTTGGGGCTGGAAATAAACGGGGCTTTGTGGTGTATTTGAATTTATGAAATGAGGTGCATTGCATCTCTATCTAAACGTGTTTGTGCTGCCTCGCATGCTTGTCTTTCCAAAAGCAATATTTTCGAAACCGAGATGTGAACCTGGTGGGCGTTGCAGAGACCAACACCGGGCAAAGACTTCGTAAAAAACAGGATATCATCACCAGAGTTTTTAGCAGTCTGCACCACAGAAGGCCTCTAGTCTAAAATCCAAGAACCGAACGTGATTTTTTACCAATCTAAGCAAGGCGGTCTTCTCTCTCCCATCAAGACCTCCTCAGTGTAAACCAACTCCGGATGACCAAACCTCGTCCCCCACCGAGGAAAAATAATAGCGATTAAGGTCGATTTACCGTTGGAGATAGCAGCGTGTCCACACTCCATTACACCCGATGAAATGGACGTGCGTACGGCGCAGAGCGGAACTGCCCTACGTGGTACCGCTGTTAATCTTCCTTGGAGTCGCTTCAAAACTCCGAGATTTTTCTCGCCCTCGGCGCTAATCCATCCAGGTTCTTGAGAGTTTTCCGTCGATCGATGGTGACCATTTGCAGAACACAGTTTCACATCTTGCGCTCCGTTAGTCCTCCTTTGTCACGTTATGTGTGCTTATTCTCCATGTTGACTTATTTTGTACTTTATAGGTCTACCGGATGTCATCAATTGCAGTTATAGACTGAAAATTGGGGGGGGGGGAGCAAAAAGGATTTCTTGAAAACGTTTGTTAAATTTTTGATATTCCTGAAAATTCATTCACTGAAAATCTAAATTTCTGTGGCTATAGCCCCGCCCCTCCCACCTCAAAACAAATTAACCACGCCTAGATGTCACGGTGACCAAAACAAACTCATTTTTATGCTTATTGCTGACATTTTTCGGCCTACTTATACTTGTCGGAAAAAATCAATAATAATAATAATAATAATAAAAAATTATTTTTAACCTGGACACTGACGTCACAATAGTGAGATTTCTGTCAACTTAAAAATTTGAACTTGACAATGAAAATTTAATATAACCGTCCAACTTGGACAAGACTGCAAGTGACACAAATGACTTTATTCTTCGAACCAGCGTGCTAAATTAAATAAATCTTTTATAATGGATTACTATTATATTTCTGACAACAAAATTGTAGTCTTTCAAATTCAAATTATATTCCAACCTTAAATATGCCCGTTTGTCTTGGCTACCCAATAATGGGCTGATGCTCTTTGTCTTGTCATGGGTTTATTTTTCTCCGGCAAACGGCCTGGCAGTTTCTCTACTTCGATTTTCAAGAGATAAATATTATAAAACCACTTCAAATTCCCACCTTTCCTTCACTTAGGAACAGGTATATCTAGAACCTAGGATCGTCAGACAATACAACCCATCCCTTGGATCGAAGTGCCATCAATAATGTTTGGACCTTTAGCGCGCACCGCACACCGATGGGCCCACACAGGTCCCGGAAGGAAAGACTAATTGAAAGAGAGTTATACATCATCTAGTCACCAGCATTGATCATCACCCGCCAGTTTGTTTGCCTTCGAAATCTGTCTTTTAAACCTCTTCAGACCCGCGCCCGGGATACCTAATCTCAGGCAAGAGGAGACGCAGGGAGATCTTGAGCCAGCAGCGCGGAGGGAATGTTTAATGCAGACACGGGAGGGTCTCCTCAACTCTCCCGCTGGCTCAGGTGTCGAAAGACGATCGGCGTGGCAGTGGCGTCTTGCCAAGGAAGATGCTTTTAGCTGGGGAAACTTGTTTTCTCAAGAAAGAAACAATGATGACAAGTGGGCAATGAGAGATGAAGATGTGATTTCTTTACGCGCTGGGTGACGGGCCTAGGTTGGAGCGGTGGCTTGGTGAATGACAGGAAGAGTGCCATCTTCAAGCCAGATACATAGTTTCAGCGCTGTGATTGACACGTGGAGTGCGTGGCATCATCCCAATGAATTTATGTAGCGAAAGTGAAACATGTCCTTCAACCAGAAGAAAAATCCGTCGTCGAGGAATCAACAGGAATATAGACAAACATTAACTCGATAGCATAAAACAAACATTTATAAATGTCAACTTTACATAATGATAAGAAAATCCAAATTGTACCATTCTTTTAAAGTTCTAAATTAATTGTTTACTAAAGTAAACGAGTAGATTAAGCACGTGCGTCAATGAAAACACAGAGTAATATGTTTTAGTTGGAATGCTTAGTCACCAGTCTTGATATGTTCATCTAAAGCTTAGGAAAGAATCTCACGACTGACCATGCACTCGCAGTGGTTTTATCGTGGAGCATGGGCGGCGATCCCGGGGGACGGGGGGCATGTCTCCCAATATTTTGGGGGAGGGGACGGCTATGGCTGTGTCCCCCCCCCCCCAAAAAAAAAAAAAAATTTTCCCATGCTCATATACATTTTATGGGTCATTGTCTTTTACATGCACCAGAATACACCAGAATGCATATTCAAAAATGTCCCAGGATACACGAGAGACACCGATTACAAAACGCTGAACAATATTGTTGGTTGTTTGTTTGTTTTTTCTTCCGTCCCCCCCCCCCCCCCCCCAACCTTGACGAGAAATCACCGCCGCTGTCGAGGAGTCACATTTAGCTCACAGACTAGAAACAACTGGTCCATTAAAGAGTAACTAGGGCAGGTCCGCCTCCAGACCGATTTTTGTTATTTTGTTTATATTTATAGTTTATTTTGGAGGAGAAAACTGGATTCTCTGGAGGCCCATCCCCACCCCCGCTGTGCACCTGACTCAGGGACGGGTTTTCAAACGAGGTCCATGTTGAGGTCCGTAAATGAGGTTTAAAATTCAACTGTATCTTTTTCGTTGATGAATGAACTAACTCATTCGAATTACGCCCTTTTGTGGTTTCTTTAAAAACAAAAGCAAACATTGCACGACAGTTTTAAACTTTTTAATATTTTTTTCTCAACAGTCATTCAATCAACTGTCAAGAAATGCCTTTTGTAAAGTCTTAGACGTAGACCTATATACAGATTGGGGGAACAGATGAAATGTAATTAAATAACAATGAGTCCTACACCAGGACTGATGAAAGCTGCTGGATTATGCATGTCTCACGTCCGGAACGAACTCAGACACCTACGGAATAGACGAAAATATCACCGATCTGTGCACTTCCGGGTTTGAAAGCGAGGCTCTCAGTGCTAAGTAAGCAACTTACTATGCTGAACGTGCGCTGCGTTGCCATTTAGGCCTATGGTGTGATTCATTCATTGCGTGCATGAATTTGTTGAATAGCACTGTGCTTGTTCAATACAGTGACTCGCTTTTATAATGCGCATAAGGGGCTAAAGTGAAATTTGTCTATATTCGTCTTTAACAGGATGACCTAAATACTGTGAACATGGCAGTTCTTTCATAAGACTATGATGAAACCACAACAAATGATCACATTGGACCTCATAAAATCTAGTTATGAATCAATGCACGTTTGACACTTCAATCATTTCAACCAGCCACTGCATTTTTATCAATTTCAGTCCGATAAAAGCAAATTCATTCCTCACTCTATGACCTAGCAACCGCGACCTCAAAAAATTTCCCCCAAATATCGGCCCAAAGAAGAGTAGAGTTACGGAGAGCACGGGGTGTGCCATCGATTGGAGCGGGCCAGACCGGGTGCGTGCCCGGTAAGAAACCTGATCTAGCCCCCACGCACGAGCCTAATGCACCCGCTGCCAGCTTCAGGAAACACCGTTTGGCCTGCCTCGTGATTTGGTTTATTTGTGAACAAGAAAAACAGCAGGTTTTATAAGACAAAAAGATCATTCTTGTACTCGGCTTGACGGGCTGCTTGGTGTCACCTGTCGGCTAACCATAGCCGAGGGAGAGTGGGAATAGGGGTGATCAAACCCGAGGAAATAGCCGCTGAAAATGGTAAGGAATAACGTGGAGGGCATCACCTTAACAATGTCGATACCTTGCTTTGCCCGCTAGATAAAAACCTGTGCCCGTTTAGATTTTAGCAGTTCCCGGGTTGTTGTTTTTTCACGAGGAGGCAGATTTTCTTTATTCGGATAAGATCAATCGGTCAATCAAGACACATCACTCCACTGCGTACAACGTCACAGCCCTAGCCACAGCCATATCGACACCCACAGCCATAGGCACATCCATAGCCGATACGAAGTGGCACACGGCTTTCATAGCACTTCACCAGAAAAAAGTTTTAATTTGTTGAGCAGTTCTTGCGTAAACCTATAATCTCACGAGTATAGGTTTGGAGCATAATATGGTAGTGTCTCACTCCCTAAAGAGATGAATACAGGAATGAGTATAAACCCCATCGACCAGGGGTAATAGTATCGTGTGCAGTTCTTTGATCCTCCCGAAAGACCGCTTTAATTATTATCCATATAATCTTTTGAACTTGATGACTTCTTTCCCCTGCGTTTCTTTGTCCACTCACTCTGCTTGCCTAGCCCCCTTCATCCTTTCTGTCTACTGGTATCTTTTATCATCTCCATGATTCTGCTGTTGTTGAAACGTCAAGCCATTCGAACTATTATTTCGAAAATTTAAAATATGAAATAATATTGATGGTAAATTTAAAAACAAACAAAAAACAAATTTAACAAACGTCGGCTGCGTCCAGTCTGACAGGAACACAAGTGCGAGTTCATGTCGTTCTATATACATGAATTAATTTTGTTTTTGTTATGCATCGCTTCAAATGATCGTGCGTCCCAAATGTCTTCCACGGGCCTGCATCTGTCAGAGAGAATTAACATTACGGCACGGCAGTGAAGACATACCCACTCGGTATTTTCTGCAGTCGTATATGGTGATGCCACGCCAGCTTTCAAACCCCCTCTCCCGGGCCAGGAGTACCTTTAAAGGACGACGTCTCAATAGCCATCCTGCTAAAAATCATGCCCTGAGCAAAATATAATTAGCAGAGAAATGACAAGCAATTATAGTCTGTTTATCGGTAAAGGGAAAAACGTTTTCGTTCACCTGCCAAGAATCCGAGTCAGAGATCGCATGTAATCCCTCCCTCATCCCACGTGTTGCCCGCTAGCTACCTTTCCTCGGACCCGCAGCTCGATTCAGCCCTCCCACTCTCCCATATTTTTTTCTTTAAGGGAGTAAATTGCGAGCTGCTTTTCTCTGCTTCCGATGGTTTTTAATCCGCAATCATCCCTGCGGCTGGAAACGGTTGCCATGGCGACGGCATTGATAACCGTACGCTGAGGTCCCAATCATATTTTTGTGTTGTGACACATTGACCTCTCGACAGAAAATATTAAATAAAAAATAAATTAAAGATAAAAAATAAATCAATCAATAAATGAAAGTACCGTGAAAAACAAACACCTTATTATAAAAATAATAATCATAATAGAGTTTAATCTATAGTTGGTAGCCATGTCACCTATAAGATGATTTTCAATGGGTCATCTTTGTGCTGGGGACCATAGGCACCGGGGCGAACCCCTACTCTTTCACGACGGGTGCTCTGGGTTCTTTTAAGTACACTGATCCTATAGAGCACACCGACTTCCCATCCGAAGGACGTGACCCTTTTGACATGAATAAGGGTCTGTTATGCCCCAGACTAATGCACTAATTATTCCCAGGCCAATGCAAATAATACATGGTGTGGTTTCCTATCCAAGTACTGCTTGCAGTCAGCGCTGGCTTAACTTCGGTAGTGTGTCACTTGCTCTTCCACTGAGCCAACTGTCTGGAACTTCTTTCCAAATAATAAACCACCACAAATACAATGACAAAATTGGGTCTCGACAGGGAGTTATAGCTCAGTTGGTACGATATTCTAGATGTCCCAGCTTCAAATCCCGCCCTTTTTGTTCATCAAAATCTGTTCAAAGATACAACGTGGACTAATTCCCAAAATGTCTACTTTGTCAAATCTTGCACAGTTTGCAGGCGAGTCATTTTCCTGTCCGGTCTTGTGTTCGTTTGAGACTGCGGTAGTATTTCTTTAAGTTGTGAATCAAAATAAGACAGTCGAGTCAGGGAGAATCGAGACACGCTGTAATATTTCCACTTTAATTCTAGCCCATCCAGTATGTTTCTTCAACTTGTTACTCTTTCCACTAAGTGGTAAGTTTTCGAGTCTTATTCCACCCAATTGCATCTCAAGATCTTACGAGGTCTTGTCTTCCAAAAAAAATCGCCTTGCAAACAACCCATTTGCCAGCTGACGGAAAAGACAAAATAGGCATTTATTTTAGGGCCGTTCTCTTCCCCAAGTAAAAAGATCTCCTTTTGAAAATGCCCCATTCGGCACCAACACGTGCTGTTTTTAAGGTTTCTCTCTTAACCTCGCCCGAGGTGAAAACGGCGATAAAAACCATTCCTTTGAGCTGTTTTCTCTCTCTCTGCCTCTCTTTGCCTGTACCATCTTAACCACTCTCAAGACGCTAGCGACGGGCTTCGTTTCCGGCCCTGCGTCTCCCCTCTCACGTGTTCCTATCTTTTTCGATCGCTGCACCTTGGCCAGACCCCAGCAGTTCATACGAACACTCGACCTATAAACCCCAGTCCTGAGAAAACACAGCGAGCCGTCGGCGGGGAGAGCTTTTTCCCCCTTGTGCTAGTCTCTCTCTCCCCTCGCTTGCCACGCGGACGAAGCAAAGAGCCAGCAAGCGTTGAGGCTTTAATTGATTCTGCCACAAGTACTGCCAAAATGGATTTTTGCAAGACGTGCTCAAATCAATTTCCAGATCCCGCTCACTTAACGGCGATACGAAGAAGTACTCGGTGTGCGGGTATCAAGTGTGACGCTAGCGTTCTTGCCGTCTTGGCTCACTCTTGGCTCACTCTTAGCTCGCCCGTACTCGCAGAGAGAAGTCAGGTCCGTAGAAGATGGCTGTACGCCCTCCAAGTACCTGCCCTGGCCGTAATACGAGGACACTGGTATGGGAACTACTGGTGAAACATAACCCTCCACAAAGTGAAATCTGTCACGCTAGCGTGAAGACAGAGACAGGGAGAGGTCTGAAAGAGTAGGGGCACACTGTGGAGAGCACAGATGAAGAAAAGGGAGGAAAAAGACAAGAGTTTGTGTCAGATGAAGGGGTAGTCGGAGAGTTCACGAGGGGTATATGGTAATGTGGTTTAGACGTACGTAATGACCGTGAATAAACTCGATATGCAGCAAGGCGTCTCTATATCGGCCCGGTGTCGGTGTTGTCTGAGTTAGTGTTTCAAGCAGGGCGCGGACTCAGTTTCCTAACAGCTAATTGTGTTTGGTCTAGGTAACTGCCAGGGGTCGCCAGAGTGCTGTGGTGTCTTTAGAAACTATTGTTGACTTCAAGGTTGCGGTTCCTAGACCAAGAAGTTTCGATGTAATGAAAGAATCAATCAAAGTTACTATAACTCCTTAGCTCAATGAAATAAAATCCATGTCTAAAAGCGGTTGGAAATAAAGAGGTCGTTATTTTACCGCATGTAATGTGAAGTTTTCTTCACAATTTCTGGGTTACATTGTTTCCAGCTTGCATTTGGAACCTCTTTGATTTCCAGACATTCTTTCAATTTAAACATCTGAAGGATACCCCCATTTATAAAAGGTGCCCCACACAATCAGATCCACAGAAGAATAAGTCAATTAGCAACTAGTGCCTGGTCTGAGATTGCAGTATGTCTGCCATACAATATTTCTGTTGTCATTAAGTAAACATCGTCTCTCCGTTGATTCATAATCTACAGTCGGTCAAGTGCACTGTGCATAATCGCCCATGTCATAAAAGTTTAATCTTACTTTCACTTGAGATTTAGGGTATGATATGGATGGATGTGTGTGTGTGTGTGTGTGTGTTTGTTTGATCGTCATTACGCTCAATTTAGTCTGTCATTGAGCGAACAAGAGGTGGAGTGATTTCATCTGTTCCATGAGAAGGGGAGTGCTGCGTGGGATTTCAAAATGCTGCATGACAAATTGGAGTGTTTCTGCAGATCAAGAGTTATCCTTGTGAATAAAACACGAAGCGAGACTAGCGTTGCTTGAAAGAAGACTACTGTCGAGCGTACTGCTTATATCTGCCATTTTCGTCCTAGGTCGTAGTTAAGATTTAATCCATTCGCGCCCGACGGGACTTTTAAAGTCCCAGCCCAATCTATAACGTGCTACTTAAAATAATACAATTCGTCAAACAATCCACAACAAGTAAGAACAATAATTTAAACATGACAGGGTTAATTAAAGGTCCAGTGAAGTGAAAATCTTTCTCAAAGATATTCTTGGGAGATGTCGATGTTTCTGAACTTTGTAAGCATTCCCTTTTTGGAATTGAAATAAGTATTGTGTTCTTTGTTCACTCTTGTTGAAGCTACTTCCTGACATGTGAGGGCGCTGTTGCTATGATGTCAATCAAGGTACCCACCAAGTATACATTTTCGGCACGTTTACAGTACAAAAAAAGAAGTTAAAATTTGACTTATTGTAAAAATGTATGTTAAATATGTCTACCGGCTAGTTACTAAGCACCAAAAATAAACACAACCACATACATTCAGAAACAAACCACGGTAAATGGAAGAAAATCACTTTATTTTGATGCACAAATCGGCTATGATACTGAAGCTTCCCCTTGCGTGGCATCATACCTATGCTCATCGGTTTCCCTTGTGGATTGTTTGACGAATTATAAGTTAAAAAGTCGTATCACTCATTGAGTGATCCCCACAATGTCGCTCCCCAGGTTGTATCGTAAAATTGGGTGTGATCCCTGGCTACACGGCATTCTGGGTTTATGACTTCTGACTAGCGCCCACCCGAACAAAGAAACTGACAATTTGGGAGACCGCCAACAAGATAGCTCAGTTGGTAGAGCACCAGTAGGCCTACGGTATTCCAGAGGTCGCAGGTTCAAATCCCGCTTCTACCAGTTTTCTTTCTTCACTTTTATTTAAATGTTCATTATCATAAAATCCAAGGGATATCCAAAAAGGGCATCCAGCGGAATGGCAAAACAAAAGTTGAAAGTGATTGTAAATTAGATTTATCGGTGCATGTCATGGTTTTAAGTCCTTACAATATCATATTATCGGGACTTTAACAATAGAGTAGGCATACTGCAGGCAAAGCCGTGGTGTTAGGCCAAATTTAACCATTGGACCAATATAGATACCACATAGTGTTACTTTAACACCACAGTTTTTGCAGTGCAGGTATGTTGTAACGGTCTACCTTGGACATATGACTCAAAGCAAGATGGCCGCTCACATTCTTGCTTCCATGGCTTGCGTGCACAATGACCAACATGACGCCGCAAGATAGTTCCCAGTGAGGTTAGGTCAAACTTTGATAAGATTCATGGCAGTTGTAAATGCAGTATCCTCGCGAGGTAATACTGACGTAATGTTAACATATGACGTAATGTTAACGTATGACGTAATGTTAACGTATGATGTAATGTTAACATAATGACGTAATGTTAATGTATGATGTAATGTTAACATGTTAACATATGACGTAATGTTAACGTATGACGTAATGTTAACGTATCAAGTAATGTTAACGTATGATGTAGTGGTAACATATGACGTAATGTTAACGTATGACGTTAACATATGACGTAATGTTAACGTACGACGTAATGTTGCTGTGACTTCAGTGGTCTTCAATAGCGGGAAAGATGAGTTCAGTCACATCATTTCGATAAGACTGATACATGAGACAATATCAACAGAAACCTCGAGAAGGCTTAGTAAAGACATTCAATAAAAAGGTTATGTCTTTGTGGGGGGGGGGGGAGGAATTCCCTTCTCTGATAGGAAATATTTCATCAACTTGGTGAGAGAGATTTTGGCGAGATGGACGCTTCGCGCACGATCCGGAGACGAGGAAGCCGTGCTAAACATCTACTCCAGTCGAAAACCCGAGACCCAGCCAGAAATAACACGGCCACAAGTACTAATTACCAGGAGCTCCGGTTTCATAAGATGAAACAATACCAAGTGATATTAAGAAGACGGGGGAACCGGCCGGGTCGAGGAAAATGGTGAAAACGGTAGGTTGGAGGAGAGCACCGGTGGAAATTGGGTGTGAAATGCCGAAAGCCCTCAGGACGCTAGGCGATGTAATGCGAGCTCGGCTAGCTGAGGTATTTTCGTATGAATTGGATGTGTTAAAAATAGAGGGCAGGGGTGTAGAGTTGCATCGGGCCGCGCGGAGGGATTGGCGACCGGGGAGAGAACCTGTATACGAGAAGAGGTGAAAATTAGGTTTTAATTTAGATGTGTTTTACGCGGGAGAGGAATTCTGAGCTATGTTATCAATCCTACCTGCGTAATTATTATTGGACGGGGAAAATCCGTTAGGAATTTCAACTCTTTCTGACCGGTTTAAATGTTAGATGTTGATTAAAATAGTTTAACTCCATTGACGGCGCTGTGAGAACGTGTTTTACAAGAGAATTTGAACAGATGATGTTTGCTTTTGTTGCAAGAGGGCGCTTCATCCGAGCAACGAATCAAGGGAAACGGTTGCCTAGTGGTATAGCTTGTGTGGCTTCGGCTATTCTTCGGTTATTCTGAAGTTGAGAATTTTACCAGTTGCGGCCGACTGTTCAAACAGGTTTCAGTCACAGGCAGGGTACCAGCCACTGACCTTACATCCCGTTGGTTGAGAATCCTTAGTAAAAAGTTAATCTGACTAACTTTACTTACACACCCTGAAGTTCAAACAGAGTAAATTATAGTGACTTGATTTTCCCTTCGCCTCTTGCAGCTTGCTGACTCCATGACTGCAAATATAGAGTTAACTTTATAAGATTTGAAAGCAAAAAGTTGATCATACTCTTGCATTCCTTTCTCAAAGCGGTGAAATTAGTTACAAAGAAACACAAACTAGGCCTAGGGTTAGCCAAGTACTCTGATATCGACTTGTAGACAGAGTTCATGTCCGTTCAACTCCCCCTTACAAAAGCCACTAATGTATTCCCGTTACTGAGACGACTGTGAGACCAAGACAAAATGCCATCAAAGATCTGTGAAGAAAAGAGAATATTGAATTATTCAAAATCGGGTGATATCTGGTCGTCGCCATTAAGTGAATAATTCAAGGTAGGATGTGTGCGTGTGAAACAGGTAATAGGGGTAAGACCAAGGCTAGGAGACAGGTGGGTCTGCAGGTTGACGGACGGACGCGATGGAGCGTCATCGATCTCCGCTGAATCCTGCGTCCCTGATCAAACACCAGAAACGAGGCAGGTCCCCCACATCTGGAGCAGACTTTACCGATACTCTGCCAATCAGGACCCGTTAACACCACCCTGGGATCAATAGATGCTCATCGATTGGCGCGCGGAGTGCTTTCGCCATCTCCGCGGCTGCTGAAAGAGAAACAAGAAAAAGGAGGGCCGGGACAGAAATCTGGACAAGAGAAGACGATGGTCATTAAGATGCGGCGAGATGGAGGCAGGAGAACTCAGAAAGAGGAGGCAGAAATGGGAATCGAAGAGAAAAAAAAGTTGTCACGTTTTGTGTACACAAGCCGATGGGTATAATAGCCGGAGGCAAATTGAGTTATCCCGGCCTGACCTTCTGTGTAAACAGCAGGGACCTGGGGGACCGTGGCAGTTAAAAGCAACTCAACATCGCTGGCCTTAAAGAGGAACTTATGATAGAAGGGCGGAGACAAGACGTTTGCGAGGGGGTGTTTAGAGGGGGCCAATATTTGCCGACGAATATGGTCCGCAATATACGGTAACAAATACATGTAGTACTATTAACTTATTCTTTAATTTTTCAAGTATGACATCCGGCATAAGATATTGATTTTTACTGATGTTGTCGTATCGAGACAAGTATAATTGCAAATTCACTCGTTAGTCCGTTTTAAACTTTCCGAATTGAGACTGAAAGAAATGTATAGGAAAATCTTGTATTAAAAATCTTATTTACTTTCGTTCAATACTCTTGACTGATATTTTTTTACTTGCCTTGACAACTTGTTATGACCTCCGCAAAAAGTACTCACAAACTCATCTAAGTACTCTGCCCCCGATGAAATGCATTCCTCGTACCCAACACCCAACGTGTCCTCTCGTTTCCTCCTCGCCATTGTTTATACCCCTCTCGAGTTCCCAGCAAACAAAGGTAAAGGTCCTCTTACTGGTCTAAACTTTATCCCTGTCCACAACACGGACACACCTGTATTCCTTAAGAAGGGGAGATCCGATACCGCGCCCAAGCCGCGCCAGGCGGCGTCGCATCGGCGCGGTGCCCGCTAAGAGTACAAGGAACTTCGGAGTCTGCGGTCGTTGGTTAAAACAACGGTTTACGTTGGCTGCGAGGACGAATCCCAAGTTAATTTCTCCCCTGAGTGGTAGGACGGAGATTCGCTGGATTGGTTGGAAAGAAAAGGAGGCAAGAAGGTGTTTGAGTGAGAAGAAATCATAAAACGAAGAGTCCCTGGGATGGTAGTGGGTGATCAGGTTTCGTGCCAGTCGCTAAACCCAGTTACGCTGTGCTGATTATTATTAATGTTTTGTCTTAGCATAATGAGATCGTCCTTATGAATCATCAAAGAGATCATTTTCTTTTTGGCCACAGTGAGGAGATGGAAATATGAAGATAGCAATTGCGAAGAAAATTACCAAGGTAGTGATGAAATTGTGATCATTTTTTTGTAATGCATCACCGTCAGCTTACGAAGTCACTACACCGTAACCACACAATGTTCTGCAGTTCCTTCCCAAAATTCGTCAACACCTGCTCCATACAGAGTCAAGGTCAATTTCCTTTTGTTCAGTTTTCAGTTCTTTTCATTACCATAGCAACATCCAACCAGACAGGCCTGGCATTTTTTTTTAGCAAGGACAAAGAAGTACAGAAAATCCGCAAGTAGGCTATACCGCACTTTTTCCAATCAGAAAAGGAAGGGGAAAAGTTACATTATATTGAATGGCCCGGCTTGGCATGAGGGATATATTGTGGTTTTGAAGTAATGTCATTAGTCCGGGACGTACAGAAGCAGGCCATGCGGAGAACTCCACTAGCGGTGGACGGGTAATATAGACCCAGCAGCCCCGCTAAATATTATTGGTTTGTCTTGTTAGGATTCACAGAGCCGGAAAACAGGCCGATAGTAGCAGATATGCCTGGAGCTAACGCTGCGCTAAACGCAACGGTACGGTGGCATTAAAATACAGAAGGACCAACACTATCCCAACATCGGTCAATTATACACTTCCCCGGTCTGTATGGAACTGCAAGAGTTACAGAAACATGAATTATTCAATATGAATAAGAATGATTTCCTACAACATCACAGTCTATCTGACAAGAAGGCCATACGTTTTCATGCTCAATATGAAAGGGACGTCCATATTGTATTGTCGATCGACATTCTCTATAGATCGTGACTGGATTATCCATTAGTGATCTGAATGCTTACAGAATTGAATAAAGCAGAAACGAGGCTGGCTGGCACATTGAATGGTTGTACTAAAACTGATGAAAATGACGATAACAGCCCAATTTTTTTGGAAGTGCTTCATTTCATTTTCAGTGACAGTGAAAATTAAAAAAATACTCAAGAAAATCAAACGAGAACATTGCGAAACTACGGAGGAACAAGAATAGATTGCATAATGTATCGCCAAACATCCGGGACTAATTTGAAACTAACGACGACTGTAACTGAAGTGAATTCTGTTTGTGATTTGGACAATTTTTTATGTTTCTTACAGGATGCTCAAACAGATAAGATTCAAGACTACAAAACGAGAGCATAATGACAGCGGCAACAGCACAGGTAATCCGGTCTGTTCGTTTATTTCTCGTCACAACAAATCGCCAATACGTTCATTTGTAACTGTCATTTGTCATCGGTCACTAGTAATGCGTGGATGTTTTATCTGCAGCCAAATTGGGGCTACACACGAATCCCAGCGAGCGCACGGTTGGTTGCACCCAACGCCACCGCAGTTTTAGCTGTAACAATGCCGCAGTAATTTTGAACCACAGCTGAAACAATGCTTCATCACCCAGACTGCGGCAGGATAAAGGGTATGTATCAAGTATGATTACAAGTACATGTAATTGATTTTCAGCCAAATTTTAAAAGTTTTTACTAAACACTGTGCTTTGATATTTGTTCAAAAGGCAAAAAAAACACTGACAGTTAAACTTCAACGTGTTCAGCCCATGCAGACCACAAACACTGCCTCGTTTCTCATTTTTAAGATCAATTAGCATTTGTATACTCCTACAATTACACCCATGTACCGTCCCCAGGGCAATGTCCTATATCGCCGCCGGCGCCACCGCCAGAGCTCTTGGCCATGTTGCCGAAATGCTATACCTGCGGCTGCCGATAGGCCCAAGGCTACCCTACACCCCTCGCATGCAGTCTCCTTGCTCGCCTTGAAAGTAAAGCAGGCCGCTTCCAGCCCCCCTCAACCATTCTTACCGCACCGCTGGACATAAAAAGCGCCGGTGGGGGTGCGTTAGTAAATAAAAGCTCTTGGCCCGCGTGCGGTTCCGTGTTTGGCCGGCGGGGCTAGCACTGGCACCAGGTGCCGACTGCCATCATGATGGGGGAATACGGGCGCAAGCACGGCGCGCTGAGAGGGTAATACGAGCCAAGCTAACGGAGTCACAACGGACTCAGGGGCGTCCGTAGAAAATAAGGGACAAGGCTTTGAGGGGAAAACAAAAACACACCTCAAGAGACATGTAGGTCTATGGAGATGGTGGATACCCTACAGTACAGTCAACTTGCTGGGTTTTCTTAAGACATCGATTCGGCCCAAGTCGTTGGCCCTCTAGGGGGGCCGGCCCGGTCATTGTTCAGCTTCGAGTAAGGTCGGAACCCAGTGGGTTGTTAGATAGACGCGCGTGCTGCCCTTTTCTGCTTCAAAAAAGCCAAGGTCGTCTTGATTTTTTAGTCGAGAAATCAATTTCAGTTTGCCTGATGAACACATTAATGTGCACATAGTCTAGCGTATAAGGATGTCACCCATTTACAGAAGACTTCAGACAATGCATCCCTGTTTAGTGTTCCAGTCTTGATTTTAATGAGAAGAGCTAAAGTCCACGTACAACAACCGCCACCAAATAGAACGGTTTCCCTACAGAAAGACTTTCTACGCTTCTACATAACATATTGTTAAAATTACATAAATCACCTTGAATAGCTAAATAACAAAGCCCATGATTGGACAGTTTTAATACGAAAATAAATAATGTTTCGAGCTATTATATTACAAGCCATTTGATTAGATGAATTACACCACAATGAAAAGTATACCGAGTTTGTGCAGGCCCCTACGCAGGATTTTGTTGTGGGAGTGCGTGTCTATATTTGCCGGACCACATCTGAAAGTGTTCGCAACTTATTTTGTAACAGCAGGCGGGGAGGGGTTCCACTTTTATAATGGTGGACGCATATCAACGTACACGATAGTGGGCATTCACCGATTCTTAATCAACAACAAAAACAAGTGGACCTTTTGGGCAATTTGAGGAGTGGGCTTCACCCCGCAACCCCCCCCCCCCCCCCCCCCCCCCGGGTATGGGCCTGTTGCGAATACAAGTTGTAAGCTCATTGGTCGCATGAAAATAAGAGTGTAAATTCACTGGTTCATATAGCTGTCTGAACTAATTATTAATGTTCTTTGATTTTGCGACCATTTATAGATGTTTTTAGATGCAGCAATCATTTAAGTCATGAATATTCGAAATGCATGTATGTTAACGTTACCATAAATAAAAAATACAATATGCATTGTATTCAGACAATAGATTTAAGGTATTACAAATAAAATTGTAACTAAAATTACATACTGGCAGGCATTCGATGTTTACATGAAGATGTGACTGAAATCACAGCTCATTCAATATGAAATGAATACATGTATACAAGTACTATAGGTTAATGTTTGCATACCTTGATGCTATATTCATTTTCTCAATCCACACGTTACATTGGCATCTGACATATTGATATTGGAATAACATAATGTGATGTTTTGGTGGATTTTAGAACATTTCGCATGAAATAAGCCAATCTATAGACCCAAGACATAATGATGTCACGCTTTGTTTATACATGTGCGCTTTCCTATGGGAGCCAGGTGGGGACGATTGTCTGGCGTCCTGACCTGGCTCCATAGGAAAGTGCACATGTAAACAAATCAATTACGTCATTACGTCTTTTATTGTATTCAACATTGTGCAAGATGAGCACCAGTTGATTACATGCCTATTCATGTCCATGCAAAACCAAATTACAAAAACTATTTGCCTGGTTTAACTGATGGAAACACGTAAAACCTAATCTACACATGTATCCACATGTTTAACATTTACAACAACCTTAGTTTTACCTGTCTGAAAATCACCACAAAGGAAATTTCAAGTAAAGAATTGTTTACTATAGTGGGACATGAATCTGCAACCTCTTAAACACAAGGCCAGTGGTCTACCTATTTGGGCAGGAAGTAGGGCTGTGCATCCGAACCGGGTACCCGAGTACACGACCGCTAATGTCAGGAACCGGTTCCAGATTATGGAATCGAGTACCTGTAACCAAATTATCATATTACATAGTATTTCTTAGACAAAGAAAAAGAAAGTTTTTTTTCTAAATATAATTTGTGGGGAATTTTCAAAATGAAAGCCACGGTACATGGAAAAACAAAACAGATTAACGTTTATGACGCTTGCGAAAATGCAATTTACACCGTAAAGCTATAGAGCTCACTGTACACACTTGCATCATTGATGTGGTGGTATTAACGTGCGGACCTTTACGAACAATATGAACAGCAATTCCCAAGATTTAATTTTTGGGATTGGCTTTCTTTAATGCGTACCCGGGTACCCGTGCTTTTTTAATAATAATAATAATAATAAATTATAGTATTTATACCGCGCTATACAAGTTCACAGCGCCTGACATGAACCAAAAAAATTATTACCCCGGTACCCGATTCCCGTACTACCCGTAAGTCGTAAATGCACACCCATAGCAGGAAGTGCTGTCTGGACACTGACCAGAGGTCTCAGGTACAAGTCATGATATGCTCATTTTTGTCTTTACTCATATCAAACTTGTTTCCTATCCTTCTTGATAAGTCAAGCTCCCATAAAAATAATGAAACACTCTCACCTGCTACAAATTAAATCGTAAAACCCTGCGAAAACCTTGCAGTTATATCTCATCAGGGACTATATATATGCAAGTTCCTCTACACCTAAAGAAAAATCACAGTAAGTAAGCCAAAAGTGCAACCTAATTCATAAACTTAAATCTTCTTATATATCTCTTCTATGAGTTTAAAATTAAAGAAACCATGTTCGAGTTTGTTCTTTTGTCAGGAAGGGTTGGGTAGGGGTCGAACTGTCAGGAAAAAATATTGTAGTAGGTCAACTGCCACGTTTAGACAGTCAATTATAAACATAAAGCTGGATTTTTGTCCTAGTGCACGTACTGTGCCCAGTCAATTATTTTCTTAACCATCAGATCTATACTAATTAATGTCCCATAAAGTCCTAAACTTTCCCAACTTTACTATTTTTTCGAATTTAAATTAAAAATACCAAGTCTCAAATGATACAGGATATATTAAAAATTTTAGGAGAGGTGAAATATTTTGTTCTGGCAGGGGGAGGAAAACCCCAGACAAATTTGGGGGAAACCCCACTTGTTATGTTAAAAAAAAAAAAAAAACAGGATATGTTTTAACCCCTTGGTATGGAAGACGCCAAATGGGGGAAACAAATTGCCACCAGGCCAGATGACATCTAGATGCCATTTTCTGCATTTTCAATCCATTGTTGGATTATTGTGTTCGTTACGCTTGGCTGCACAAACCCTTGTGTGTCTGTTTCGCTTGGCTGCAAAGCCTACCCAGGCGCCTCACTGTAATAACCGTACTCTGAGTACGGTTATTACAGTGAGGCGCCCGGGTACTCAAGGGGTTAAAGATGCCCCTTGAGAAAAATCATCGTCTCCAAAGAGGTCAAAACTACTGATTTTTCCAGGTTGATCATACTCCAATGGAAGAGAAGTGACTTTTGACAAAACAACCGTTAGGAAAAGATGATATAACACCACTAACTTTTCACAAAGTGAATTTAATGGTACATTGTATTGGAGACTGTTTCATTGTGCTTGAAGAACAAGGGCATATTGGCATTCTGAAATTTCTTACAGAAACATGCAACAGCGCCCTCCTGTGGCTGATATATGACAATTCATGCCAATCTATGCACATGAGATGTGAAAATGAGATATGAAAAATAGGACATTAAAAAAATGAGTCGACAATAAGCCAGTTCAGTATTTCAACTGCGCATGTGCACAATGACATGGGTCGAGCGTCATTCGGGATAACTAACACAGTTGCTTAATGCGCACGTGTTCAGTCAGAATGGGCATTTACGTAACATCACGTGACATTATGTTAGCAATTTTATCCTGAATAACCTTTGACCTGGACTACTTCATCGAGATACCAAACTGGCTTATTGTAAGAGAATTCCGTAAGCTAGACAATGTAACCAAACACCAAAGGGTATGGTCACTTTCAGATAGTTGCTTAACACACAATCTGCTTAGCACTAAAACAGTGCAAAAACTGGTTACCAGCCAAACTTAAACCATGTATGTGTACTGTTTGTCACTGGCTCTCTGCTTAATTTTACTAAGTAAATTTACAGTGACCCACTTAGCAGTTTTCTGCTGACTGGTGTCAAGTTGAAAACTTGGCCCACTGAGATGCCCTAGTAATGAAAGCTTGTATTGGACTTTTAATATAATCTAGTGAAAAACTTTAATGTACAACTGTGGTTTTTCTATCTCACTTTGAACATCCTCAGCCATCAATGTCAGACATTAGAAGCCTCTGGAAGAATTCAATTTGCAACTTGACAACCAATTTGTGGTGAAGGTAGGTGCCTATAGAGTTCCACTTCAAGGCCAGGGGCCAATTTCAAGAAGCTGCTTAGCACAAAAAATTGCTTAGCACAAAAAAATGCTTAGCACAAAAAAATGTCTTGCTTTACCAGCCAAAAGGCCATGTGATTTTCATGCTAAGCAAACAGCAGCATAATACCATTCAAAAGCAATATACAACACATGGAAATGTAGTTGGTAATTTCGGTTTTATTAAGGAAGAATTTTCATGCTAAGCAAATTTTTGTGCTTTATAAGCAGCTCCGTGAAATTGGACCCAGGTTTCTGGACGTATGGAGCTTAGGTCTGTGATATGTGTATCCTATTTATTTATTTATATTTAAGGCAATAAATTAAAATATATCCTGGTTTATCAGCACGTTCCTTTCTGAAATTCAGTCCGAATGAGTTTTGTTTTTCTTTTCTTTTTTTAATTCAGTCTGCACGTGTGTATTTTGTCCTTTCTAAAATTGTATCGTTAAAAACAGATCAAAACCCACTAAGTTTACTGTGTTACATTTCAGTATGTGGAAACTGAATTCTTCTGGTAATGTTTGTTCGTGGAAAGAATTTACAAAAATAATCCACAAAAAAAAAATCTTCGGTGCCAAAATATTTTGAGGTGGGAAATAACGATAAACTAGGATATGTTTTTAATTGGCCGGATGACGATTTTCTTGAAGAATTTGTAGCATTTCTTCCAATGCCTCACGCCTGGACTCCTCCAAGTCACGTGACCTTTCCTGATCATGTGACCTTACATTTTGACCATGTGATCTCTGCCAATCTTCGTACCTCTTACCTTCGTGTCGTCTCTTCTCGGTGAGTCTACGTAATGCCGCAGCCTTCTTGTAGACGTAGATTTCATGGATTAGGGAACGAACTTGTGGATCCTGGAGAACCAAGTCAAATTTCCCAGTGTCGATGCTCTCCTGTGTAGAAATAAAACTAGACAAGGTTATGGGAGCAGGGGATGGTCTAAAGGGAGAGGGAGTTGGTAGGGGGGAGTCAAATTCCCTGATGCCCTCCTGTGTAGAAATAAGCAGCATGGGGATAGGAACTAGACAAGCTTATGGGAGCAGGGGATGGTCTAAAGGGAGAGGGAGTTGGTAGGGGGGAGTCAAATTCCCTGATGCCCTCCTGTGTAGAAATAAGCAGCATAGGGATAGGAAATAGACAAGCTTATGGGAGCAGGGGATGGTCTAAAGGGGGACGCATCATCCCCCCCCCCCACCACTGCACTTTTCCCATTTTTTTTGGGGGGGGGGGTTTACTTTTTTCAGTAAGTTTTTTTAAATGGGACTCGACACTCCCGTGCAAACATGGATCTGCTCCTGGGGAGTTGAACAATAAAAACAATTTGAACAAGTACAATCATTGCAATTCCTATTCAACTGATGAACTGAGTTCAGTGTCCTACAGTCAGCCTCTCCACCTACCCCCCCCCCCCCCCAAAAAAAAGGGGGGTGGTCGTTCCTGTTTTCAGCAGAAAATTATAGTATTACACTAAGATTTTGCCATGCTTGTCAGCAGCAAACATTTACAGCTTTTAATCTGTGCAACTGGGTAGAAATATTGTAATAATACAAAATAAATGTTACGTTGTGGCCACGTTTTGCGTCGCTTGCTCACAATAGGTGGGTGAGGCACTGCAATTTTGTGCAAATTCACTTGGATGTCATTGTTTAGACTGTGAAGCAACTGTTTGTGAGTCTTGATGACAAACATGCATCAAAGGAAAGTGCAAATGGCTAGCATCAGAGGTTATGGATCTGCTTACTGTATCTGCATCAGAAATAAGACTGCTTATTTCAGATTAAAGCAAGTTATCGTGTTTCAACCATTTCTATTTTTTAAGCATAATGACCTTGACCTTTGACCTATGGGGTCCAAAACCAAAAGGGTTCTAGAGGACCCGAAGACCAACCCACATACCAAATAGGAAGTTGATATGTCAAGTCCTTCTCAAGTTATCGTGTCCAAACCATCCACACGGACACACATCCTCGCATACGTATAGATACGGGGTACCTCTATTGTGGACTTTACTTCCCTTCTTTTATTCTCCCTTTGTCCCCATTGAAATCTCAAAAGCCATAGCGTTAACTCTCTGGGGTAGGTTGACTTCTAAAGACACCCTCGTGGGGTAGCATTGTCCCCATTGTTGCCCTTTGTTATACCTACCCCACAACCATACCTATACGTGTACACATATCTGCATTTTTGCATCCCTGTGGAGACATGGCATTGTTCTCCCCTTTGTCCCTGTACTTAAGCAAACCCCCATAGACTTTGTACACAAAATTCCTTGTGGAGACAACCTAACCCATAGAATTGCCTGGTGGAGACCTATTCAGTCCCTTTGT
Source organism: Hippasteria phrygiana (assembly GCA_037893225.1). Classification (NCBI taxonomy): domain Eukaryota; kingdom Metazoa; phylum Echinodermata; class Asteroidea; order Valvatida; family Goniasteridae; genus Hippasteria; species Hippasteria phrygiana. The sequence goes on along the minus strand of JAZGUH010000172.1, from coordinate 1,578,959 downwards.
CTCTATTGTTTTCATGTCTCCACAGGGTACGGTATATCTCTCCACACTCACACAAGTGTGTAAATGCCTGCAATCGGGGACCTCCTATTGTCCTCCTATTGTTCATACTTTAACTTTTTGGCAAGGGCCCTCATTGGTTTTGTACACGATTTTCAAACGGGGACTTTTCTCAATCGGGGACCCTATTGTCCTCTATCGTTAAAGGTCCCCTATTGAATGTGAAAACAAACTCACACACCCACACACGGAAGGACAAGGCAAACGCAGTATGCCCCTTCGGCTTCGCCGGCAGGGCATAAAAATCTCTGTTCTAATTTACATCATCCCCGACGCAAATTCCATCTTCTGACTGAGTTCTTACAATCTCTAATCTAAACGTTCAGGATGAACTGAAGGTTTGTTGTGTCTTACGTTATTTTTATCCAAGTTGTGCACAGTGTTAGGGGGCGCTTTGACCCCATCAGCCAAGTCATCCATATCGACTACTATCTCCTCATCTTGCTTCTGTTCATCATTGAAGAGATCGATGACCTCCTCATTATCTAGCTTGCCTGCAAATTGAGTAGCCGGGTTGACCTCTGTAAAGAGAACAAGTACCAAGTGGTACAGCCCACGGCGGGTATACTCGTTAAAACTTCACTGGTCCATGAACCGTACAACCACGAATTTTGCAATGCAATAGGGCATGATCTAATATGCAGTTAGACGTTCATTAGACGCATGCGCATCAGTGTTATCAAAAACACCATTCCCAACTGACTTGCATAGCCGTGATACACGCGGGGCATGGAAACATATACACCCGAATAAACTGTCCACCCACCCACCCACCCATCCAAAAAAAGGGTAAAAAAAGAAAGATCAATATTTATCAATATTGTATTATATGGGGAAATAATCATAAAATCAAAGACTATGTGTCAAAGATTAACATAATAGCTTTGATATGACACTGCATGCGATGTAATTCACTCACAGCTTCACACCAAAAGAGCATTTAGAAAAGACTGGTGTTAATCTTTCTCGCTCATATGCTTTAATTTGATGATCCCCCCCCCCCCCCCATTTGGGGACATATTGATCTCTTTTCTGGTTTCCTTTCTGGAGGGCACACTAGATCAAGATAATTATGAAGCCCCAAAAGTGGACAACCCTATTTTCTTATTTTCTGCTATCAGAATTTTAGGTTTTTACAAGACACGACACCTGTTTTAAAAAAACTCAATTTTCTGCTGGCAGAAATTTGGATTTTACTTTGATGACTATTTCGGCGCCCCAAAAGTGGACAACTAAAAATCACAAATTCCCACTAGCAGAAGTTTATGATGCCCCAAAAGTGGACGACCCAATTTTCCCATTTTCTGCGGGCAGAATTTCAGATTTTTGAAATCGTGCAAACCATTTTCAAAAATGGTAGCAGAAAACTGAGTTTTTTAGAAATGGTATCGCTTCTTGTAAAAATCTTGAATTCTGATAGCAGAAAATGAGAAAATTCAGTTGTCCACTTTGGGCCCCATAGCAAATTAAAATTAAACAACATACCATCCGAATTTGAAGTTCCTTCATCACCAGTATCTCCTGTCCCATACAGAGTCAGTGTAATATTCCTCAAATCAGCGACAGCTTTTTGCCGACGCGGTATATCTGGCCACTTTGTCTTGGGCTTGACACCGGCAGGTGTGAAATGGTACATCATCTCGAACCGCCACACCCCCGTAGGGTTCTCACCCCAGTTTCTTACAGACATAAACGGGAAGTTAATGACCTCATCTGTGGAGTTGTCATAACGGCGTCTTGAAAGCAGCTCAGACGGGGTGCCAAAGGGAGACCAGATTTTCAGAGAGACGTCCCCACGGCGTGGAGCTTTGAAGGATATGGCAACTAACGTGTGCTCTAGTTTGACTATGCCAGGACAGTTAACTTCTAGATTGGTGGAGTGGACACTGCCCTGTAGAACAGACCTAGAAGGTGGAAAACAGGAACCAGTTTTGTTTTATGTCAACATCTAAATTGATGGAGTGTATCTATCTCTGGTATGGTTTTTAGATATTTCATGTTTAATAATCACTAATGCCATAACACCAAAGGCAGTTCACAGGTAATTGCTTCCAGGCAATCTTCAAGAACAAATTTCATATTTTAATGTTCACATAATTTTTCTCAATGTGAACAAAAAAAACTGGCAGGAGCTGGATTTGAACCTGCGACCTCTAGAATACCATACCGCTGATCTACCAGCTGAGCTATCTTGCCTTATGTTGGCGGTCAGAAGTCATATACCCATAATGCTGTATAGTCACAATGTCACTTCCCAGGCTGTATAGTAAAGTTGGGGCATGATCTCTGGCTAGACGGCATTATGGGTTAGGAATTCTGACAGCGCAAAATAGCTTGGTAAAAGCGCCGGTACGGTATTCCGGAGGTCGCAGGTTTTCCTTCCAGTTTTCTCTGTTCACATTGGAAATTCATTCAAATTAAGTAAGTTTCCCTTGTTGTCCGTTTGATGATATTTCACATAATTTTACTAAAAATGTCAGTTTCAGAAGAACGGCTATTGTGTTACGCAAGCATTCCTTTATCCTTCAGAGCTGTAAGTATCCTCCAAGTTGCTTATCACAATTGTGTAACGAGGTACATGTATACTATAGGAAATACAGTGTCGTATCATAAAACTTATATTCAACTGAAAAACTATCAAAAGGGTTTAATACTGGCCACAATGAACAGGTCTCTCTGTTGGGGGTGGCCACAATACACAGGTTAGCCTGTATCAGTGACGTATTGATGGGTGGTTTGGCGGTTCAACCAATCAATCCGGCCCCTCCTCGGCCCCTCCTCGGCCCCTCCTCGGCCCCTCCTCGGCCCCTCCTCGGCCCCTCCTCGGCCCCTCCTCGGCCCCTCCTCGGCCCCTCCTCGGCCCCTCCTCGGCCCCTCCTCGGCCCCTCCTCGGCCCCTCCTCGGCCCCTCCTCGGCCCCTCCTCGGCCCCTCCTCGGCCCCTCCTCGGCCCCTCCTCGGCCCCTCCTCGGCCCCCGAAAAGGAACGAATAATGAAGAAAATCAGAAAAAAGCCAGTGAAACATGCAGTGGGGGATGCCAAACACCTACTTGTTAATTTACCCCAGTGGAAAAATCTCAAGATTTCTTTCATGGTTAAGCCCCCCCCCCCCCCCCCCAACACAAAAACAATTGTTACTACACTGCTGGTGTATAGTAGATTTACAAACACTCACGAGCCAATATCAAATACTGGTATTTCACATATCCTCTGCTTGCCAACGTTGTTCCACGTCAGAGCTAACTCCACCATCTTACCAGCGTCCAACATGCCAAAACCGAACTTCTCATTGACATGGAAACCAGCGCCGTTAATGTGCCAACCAGAATCCACTGTATTTGGGATTTTAGCGCCATTGACGATTATATGCTGGGCATCTCGCCAAGTAAGATTTGGGCTACATTCGAAAGAAAAGAAAAGATCAACTCAAAATAATATAAGAACTCATACATAAAACTTTATATTTTTTTCATATGCTGGGACACACCATACAGACATTCAGGAGCCTGGTTCAGTTTTACAAGAGGCTAGGGGGCTTTAGCCCCCAAACTTAGGAATTCTTAGTTTCATAACAAGAAAAAAAGAATTTAAGATGCTTTGTCCGTGCTTTTTGGAGCGTGTCACCCTGAAAGATAAATTTTCAAATTGAATTACTAATTTGTTGGCATCAGATAAGCATTAGAAGCTTTCAAATGAGACATTCCATTTAAAAAACATTTTTGCAATAGAAGTGGTACACTCGTATTCGTACAGTGTTAATGTATAGGGCAATCATCATGCATAATATTGTAGAGTTGTAGTAAGCATTTTTTCATTCAAAAATACAATTTTCGTCCATTACTAATTTATAGGAGGATATCTCGAGAACACAAAATGCCAGAGGGGTCAAACCTACATCAAATTAAAGCTAAAGATGTGACAAATTCAACTATGTATATAACTAATTTTTTTAATTTTGCGACACCGAAGTGATGAGGTCAATGCAATGTTTGGAACCAGAATACCTTTGTTATTTTGTGTCGTTAACAAAGGAAAAGTCGAAATCTCCATTTGTTTGGAGCCAGTTGTCGTGCCAACTGACGTCAGACTTCGGTACTCTATACCCATTTTTGTGGAACCAGTCACATTTTCTGCCAGAGCACGGACATATCAGTTTTAAATAAAAACAAATACTCACTTTGCTTGCAGTACCAAGGCCATAATTCCGGCTGCTAGAGGGGCGGCACTTGACGTACCAATAAAGTAATCGATGCACTTATCATGGATGTCTGTTGTTATCTGCAAAGAGAAGGAGAAGTTTAAATTATTATCAACTTGAGTCCGGGTGTTATGATCGGGTGCTGGTATGCCAACAAGTGGCTGTGCAGTCAAGCGTAAAAGCAAACAACAGGCACCACACTGAATAGAGTGGTCCTATTCATCACACTCGGAGCCCCCTTCCATGTGACAGAAAGCTTTGTTTGAAAAAGCCTATTCATTACACTCCCATTCAAGAACAATACAGTTGAAACATGAATGGATTGGATACGTGCAGGAATGCGCGTACAAATGACAACCGGCCAGGTGGTGCTTTTCAAACCGCGGCTGTGGCCGTCGTCTGTATTTTAGAAGTTAATAATGAAAAATATCTGTAGGTAGGTTGTGAAGTGAGTCCAACTGGAAAACAAATTTGTGATGACTGTTAAAGTTAAGTCAACTAAGGGAGCACTACCTAACCCATGGTCGGGCCAGGCTGTTGAAAAGCCTGGCCAAGCCCGGGTCTTCTGGCTTTTAGTCTTGCTATTGTGAGCCACAAATCACCTAACAATAGAGCATCTACTAATAGATGAAGCCAGGCCTTTGCCAGGCTAGACCAGCGTGTGGCCCCTCCCACACTAATCTGTAGTGGTAGCTTTTGTTGTCATTCCATTCACGGGCCAGAGATCAAGTCTGGGTGAACAATGGGAGCTGGCTGGACTCCAGCATTAGTGGGCAGTTTATTGTGTACTACCAGGGGATTATAGAAGCCCAAAGGCCTGGGCGTTCCCGGGGCTTGGCCAGGCTTTCCAATGGCCTGGCCCAACCATGGGTTAGGCAATGCTCCCTGAATGATCTTCCTGAAAGATTCGGAATGATGAGGGCTATATGTTTGTTACACTAAACGGCGTATTTCCTAGTTGGGGACTGCCAGAATTTGAGGCTTATAATAATTAGATCTGATGCATATCATTCTGACCTGTCACCATGAAACAGGAATAAAGTAGCAACAAATGAAAAATTAAGATGATGGTATTTCCTCAAAATAATGCAATCAAGCTTTAACTTCATATATTGTGAGTTGCTCATTCCTGAGCCATGCTATAACCTTTGAAGTTGTTAGAGTCTTGGCCCCTTATTCTGAGAAAAGATTGGGACATTTGCACAATCTACCCAGAGTTAAAAAAAGAAATCACACTCCCAAAATATTTCAAGATTGAATTCAGTTTAAACAATTTGGGCTTTTCAAATGCCATAGCACGACTTTCCACTCGTTTTGTGCTACCAGGTGAAATATATATTAAAAACAAATGTTAACAGAATACCTCTTAACAGACTCTCCTACACGAGGTATGGCCCAACAGGATGAGCTATTTACAAAATATTGAATGTAATATTGGTTTGACTCAAGTCAACAAGTCAACAAGTGAAACATTTCTTTACCACCAAGTTCAGTCGCTTTCTCATTTCAAAGATGCTGCTTTTGTCGTTCAATCCACCAGACAGTACCACAGCCATAGTGGAGGGGCAACTCTCCATGAAATAGACACTCTCCCCCTTATCGTTAATGGAACCAACCGAGATGGTGTTGATGTTGCCAACGTAACCATCGGCTCCGCAATCATCGTCATGATGCCCTCCATTACCAGACGCCCACACATAGATTGAGCCCTTACCACCACGACCCTGAACAAGAACAAGGAATCAGGTTATCTTGAAATAAAAGAGTTTATGTCGCTACAGCCATCTTCAAGGAGTTTTTGGTCATTCTTATTCTGTAACAATGTTAGAACAAAAGGTCTACCCAGCTGGACAGACACCTCTGATCGTAACCATTTTCCTTGGTCAAGGTAAAGAGTTGATATCAGAGGTGGTAGGATTGGCGACATTTTGAATTGCCAACCCTACCCCCCTTACGGTTTTCCTGGGCCCTGATCTACATAGAGGATCATATTTTCAACAGATTCCAAAGAAATTATCCCAATTTTCAGGCCTATAGACCCAGGTGGGGCAATTACTTCAGTGAAACCAACTCACACAAGTGTGTAAAACACCTTCCATCTGGCACCTCCTATTGTTCATACATTCACTTTTTGGCAAAGACCCTCATTGGTTTTGTACACGATTTTCAAACGGGGACCTTTCTTAACCGGGGACCACATTGTCCTCAATTGGTAAAGGTCCCCTATTGTATGCAAAAACAAACCCACATCCGCAAGTATAGACCTATTTAGACCTGGGCCCAGGGAAACCATACTACGTCTGTTCATAAGGGAATAAATATGTGCTGGGCTTCGGCTCGGGTCATTATCAGCGTCCAGGCCCCAAGGCGGTTTTAAACGTACTTGTTTAAAACCGGCACAGCACATATTTATTCCCATTCATAAATACTTTTTGTATAATTCAGAACAAATCCCTGGAACAACTCGAAAATTATAAATTTCCAATGATTTTGTTCAAAATAATTTTACCTTGTTTTGTAAAATACCTCTTTAGATTACACGCGCCTCAAGCGAGTAGTGCAGAAAATTTCCTTATATGTTAATTGACGCGTGCGTGACGTGTATTGCCCGATGTAGCAGTGCCGGTGTAATGTGGATTTATGGACTCTTAATACGGGCTCATCGGTAGTATTCTGCTTGCGTAATTAGTAGAGTGGCTGGTCAAGCGAGTGTTCAACCACTAAAAGGGACCAAATTTCATAGGAGTCTAAATTTCATGTAACACCGGAAAAAGTGTCTAAAACCAGTTGGTACCTTTATCATTCGTTTAAAACCACCCATGTGACAGGCTCTCAACCAATAGGAATGGGCAAACTGTCTTAAGTATTTTAATATGAATAGCCTTTTACATTCAGTGACTTTTAGCCTCATAATGGGCGAGTCCAAATTGTGTACCTCTTTGGTTCCCTGAGCTAATGCAGCAGTCATTAACGGCCCTGGATGTTTCATCGTCTTGCCGTTATCTGTCGGTCCCCAGCAGCAACTATAGATGTCAATGTGTTGATTAGCGAAGGTCAGAGCACTAGCTTCCATGGAGTCGGTCACACGACCATCCAGGAATCTTATACCTGATGTAAAGTTTGGAAAATGGACAAACTTCAAGTTGAGGGGGTCAAGTTATTGGTTTTGAAACTGGACAGCCACGGCCAATGAATTTGCTTCATCAAATGGCGTGATTTCAACAAGCTGCATGTGAAAATATGTTAGTAGATAACAAAGGCTTAGTTGGGAAAATGTTGTGGGGAATGTTGTAATTGTTTGGCAAGTTACGACAAAGTTATGTGACTTTCTCACGTCCCCTCATGATTTTCTCTAACAAAATACAGTGAGACTCACTTGTGGTCCCCACAGCCAACAACAATGAAATTTCAGTTTTAGATGTGACTGGGCAAAACTCAATTTTAATTTTGAACAAGATAACTGATTTATCTTTGATAACTCCAGGCTTGATGTATACTCCTGGACTGCTTTATTAGTTTGTCATTTCTTACCTCCAATGCTAGCTTGCGGCGCTGCTCCTACACCACATATTCCATTATCAGCTTCTGCGGCAACCTCACCAGCGCAGCGAGTACCGTGACTACAGCAAGCATCAACAAGACAACATGGTCAAGACAAATGTGATTTGAACTTAGAAAGGTGGAGAGTACAACTAATGAGAAGTTTGCAGGTACACCACGGCCAGTTCTCAAACCTGGCTTTGGCTGTGGCTTTGGCTATGGCTTTTGCTAATCTTAGGTCCCAATTGTGGCTATATCTGGGACACTTTTTTCCTAAAGGTACAGTAAAGGCCTGTTTATCTTATTCAGGTTTTCAGGCTTGAGATTGGCAATGGAGCTAGCCGAAGATGAAGCCGTAGCCATAGGTTTGAGAAATGGCTCATATGAAGTGACAAACTTTAATAAGATTAGCATGGTTCTGATGATGGTCGGAGTACCCTGACCAAAACATTTGAGCTTATACCTCTGGTTCATCCAGGAACCAGACTCTTCTCTTAAGAGTTCATTATTTCACAAAACATCCCTCTACGCGGTCAACTAAAGAGCAGATATCAAGAACATTCAAACTCATCCATATGACCTACCAAACAGTCTTTCTTTCCTGGTGAAACATTTCAATTCTTTACATTTGTATCTATAATTGTTCCAACAAGTAAAATGATAAATTGAGAGGGCCCGAGTTTCAATACTAGCAGTCTCTTTCTCTCAGGAAAAAAACCAATAAGTTGTTGTCAGTAATATACGTACATGTATCATTTCCTTTTTGCAGTGTGGATGTCAAAGGTTAAGCAAACACTCAAGCAAAAATGTTGTGAGAATAAGTTGCAAAATCAGTTTTCAAATTGATCTTACTTATTTTTCGTGCCAACTTCCACACGGTCGTCGGGATGAGGATCGGAGTCATTGCCATTGAAGTCCCAGGATGCAAGTGGGTCCTGAAATTGACCAAGCAGAGGTGACGAAAATGTTTACAGGGACGAAACTTGTCATGCATGTTCCAGGTCCGAGAAAGAGTAAAATATTACTAAGCATAAATAATGACTTGTATACTTGGGTGTATAAAGCAAAAAATCATGTTTAATGACAAAAAAACCCAACTTACATAGTTTGCCTTTAGGTCAGGATGGGTGCCATCCACACCTAAAATAAAACAACACAGAATTACAACGAGAAAGGCGATCATTCTTCTAAATATCTGTGTTTTCAAACTAAATCCAACTGCCCAATATGATTTTAAAAGTTAGGACCTAACATTTCAATCCGAGGAGATTCTTTTTTTTAAAGGCCAAATGCTCAAAGATGTGACACGTGCAAGATGTATGTTAATCGACTGATTGGTATCCAAATCCCTGTCTCTTCTTAAGATATTTTCTGCACTGAGGTTCAAACGATTAATTTCTGCTAACAAGAAAATAACTTTCTACCAGAATATTTCTGTCGGAATGTTCAATCTCCATGTGAACAAGTAAGCATTTTGAATACATGAATCATGTTATACGCCATAGATGTGAACTTCATCTTTGCAAAATAACAACGCTGCAAGCATGCAAATACAAATATCAGGGGTGGGAGAATAAAGCATGCAGACTTGGTTTTGGGAATTAACTATCAAATCTAGAAACTCAAGAAATAAGAATCAAAGTCACAATAATATCCCAACATTTTTTTCTAATAACGTTGTCAGCGAACACAACTGCATGCAAATTCTCCAAATAACTCAAGGACGTATGTAATTATTCAAAACCTAGATGACAAAAAAATTGTAATGACTATATTTTCCTTTTGGGTACAGAAATTTGAGAACAAGTATCTACTCTGTTGGTATTGTGAATAAACCTGAATTTAAGATCAACAGATTGGCGTGCACATGCCACACAGCTCAAATTTCTACATTAATTGAGAAACCTTTCCCATCTTGTGTTTATGAATATTGCAAGGTTTTTTGCCGGCAGTCTGCAATTTTTGATGATTAATGCAAGCAGTATATTAACAATATCAGTCTCATGGTTTAACAGCCATATGGTCCAAACACTAGGAATATTCCAACAACAACAAAAAAACATGAAATAAATTATACCTAATAACTTTTTCATTTTCTTATAGGTAGTATACAACATTTGCTTTTGCTGTAATTTTCAGAATTAAATGGATTTGGGGATTAGTACGTGCATTTTATGGTGTGCTAGCAAATACTGTAACACTGACAAGTTTTGTGTGCATAGATGCTGGGAAAACAGAGAGAAAAAAATTATGTTCTAGTAGTCTGGTTCCCTGAACCTACTTTAGACAAAACGGAACAATTTAGAGAGTCAGGGAATTATCAAGTCAGGGAACTAGACTATTTCCAATGATTTCTTGAAAACGACAGCACACCAGGTGCCATGATTTGACAGGATGCTTGAGACTGCTATTTACTTAGAGTCTAGTACAGTATTTCATAATATTTCAGTAGTTTTGCTTGTTGATGTTTGCAAATGTTGTATATTACGGTACCTTTTACATTATTTAACATGCAAAGTTATTCAACACAACTTTGTCAAATGAGCTGTTAAAGAAATAATATTCAATACATCAAAACAAAGTTATGTTCAATGTTAGCATTATTCACTTTAATTAACCCTCCTATATTTATAACTATCACAGCCTATCAAAAACTACACACCAACTTCGACAGTTTGTGTGTGTTTTAACCTGTTACTTGATAGGTTTGGATATATAGGGTAGCTGGCTCTATTTTGGACTTGAGAACAGGAGGGTTAATTAATACAAATGAAAAAAAATATAAAATGAAATGTCATTGAATCCTACTTTACATGTACCTGTTCTAATATATCAAAACAAAAAAACAAAGTGGTCAGAGCAAGTTTAATATACTGCTCAAGAAAATGAAATGATCAAACTTATTTCAGATGCTTTTTGACCCCTCCAGTCAACTAGACTCTGAAACACATGACTGAGCAATTGTATTATCTTACATTCTAACATTCTCAGGTGCTTAAAGGCCGTGTACATGATTGGTCATTGTTGCAATTTTCAAAAATGGGCGGATTTGGGGGTTAGTATGTTATAGGAAATATCGTTTCACTGACCTGTTCAAAGTTTTGCGTTGTTGGATGGCGAAAAAACCGAGAGAAAAACGGCGCTCGTTTTCAACCGTCGGGCGGATGATAGCCTTTAATAGTCAAGGCGCGCGTGGCTACCAGCTGGACATATGACGCACCCTGAATGCCAGCATGTCCAGCACGCCACTCATCCGGGTAGCCACGCGCGCCTTGACTAAAGGCTACATGGCAGTTTTCCAATGATTTCCAGCTGGAAATCGTTGGAAGACGATATAAATTTCCACTTTTCTTGACAACGACAGCATACCTGGTGCCAAAATCTCACAGGATGATTGAGACTACTATTAACTTACAGTCTAGTAAGGTATTTCGTAATAATTAAGTAAACAAAATATTGGCGAATTACCAATCGTGTACACTACCTTTAACCAAGCATGAACATGCGCTGCAGTGTACAGTAAGTAAAATCAATGAGGTACACACCTGGCTGAATTTTCAAAGGTAAATGTCTGATCTTTTAAGTATTTCTGAGTAGTGTACACAATAAAAACAAATTTAATTGAATCTTTTTTTTTTATTTCAAATAAATGGAAATTTGACAATAACAATTTTTCAGGATCCGTATGAGCATGCAAGGACAAACACATGACAATAATTATCACTTCTGGGAAAATCATGCAAAAATAAAATGCTTTTCATAAAAAAAACACTTAAATTTCCTCACAATTTGCCACTATAAATAAAGCAAAAAGCAATTTGGAAAAGCGTAAGGCATGCAAGACTGCGGTACTTAAACATTAACACAAAACTTCAAAGCAGTTTTGGTATAAAAGTGTATCAGACTTACTCAAGTCGACTTGAAACCTGTAGGGTTAGTGGTTGGGAATAGTTAGGGAATAAATTGCTGAGAAGGGGCAGGTATTGGAACAGAAAACATTATACTTTACTCTTAAAATTCAAATCAAATTTTTTACAATTAAAATCAGAACAAGCCTCTGGATCAACATATCGTCATGTGACAGGAAAAAGGTCGCAAGGACGAAAAATGGGTCAAAAGGTCAAATTCAGGTTTTTCAGGTAATCGATAGAACATTGAAATGTCTTTCATTTGATATATATCTTATCTCGAGGGGTTACATCATTCTGACGTAATTAACAGAATGAAAAGGACGGATAAGGTGGTTTTGCAGTTTTTTTTACCCGGCAAAAGGACGTTAGCATGTAATACCAATGTTCACCTCTCCACTTCTGTGGGACGTAAACGCACTTGGAGCAAAGTTTGTTCCCAGCAAAAGGTCGTTAGCATCCACGTGCCGCTTAAGCGCATGTTTAAGGTAAAAGGAGTTCCCGGCAAAAGGTCATTAGCATAAATATGTGAATAACTTCAAAATTGAGTAATATTTTTTTCATATAAAAATGCACAACATTATTGGAAGTATTAATAAATTTCATCTGACAAAAATTCATCCTTTTGCGATTCCTAAATTAGAAATGGGAGCACAAAACTTTGAAGTCGGTTTTCTCAAAATGTGATTTTTGCGTGACTGGGCCCCTAATGTCCTTTTTCCCAGGCACACGACGATCTACAAACTAATCATCATAGATGCGGGATGAAAAGTTGAAAAATATTATTAGAAATATCACTTTGATCGATAACGATAGACATAAGGAGGGTCTGACATTTCAATTCCAGCAGAATCTTTATCAAAGGCCAAATGAGACTAAATAAAACAAACGGACAAGTCTGAAAACACACTGGTACGGATGAAGGGATAAAAATAAAAATGGGTGATGAGAGGGGTAGAAATGGAAAGGGACAAAGGGGCTGGGGTAGGTGTCCAAGAAACAGAATAAGGAGGGAACAAAGGAAAAGGACACAAAGACGTGACCATGACGGTACGGGATTATAAGTGAAGAACAAAAGGGGAGAACATGGGGGGGGGGAATAACAATACACAAAAAGGAAAATGTCAACACTGAAGATGGGAAAGAAAGACAAATCCTGGGAAAAAGGCGAAGTTGTTATTCCATTTTCCTTATGGATAAAAACATCATTGACTGATTAATGCTTTCAGTGTGAATAATTCTATCTTGCCATTTATTTGGCTTTTTTCAAATAGATTGTTAATTGGTAAACTCATTTTTCCAAGGTCAGGAAATATTTTTTTAAACCAGCCTTGTTGGATTAATTTCCCATAACCAAAATGCAGTCAATAGATAATGCAATGAAACACCCTTTCCATTCTGAGTACATTGTACTGATCACTGATGGTCGTGCATACCCATCACCACATGAATGGGGTACACTCGTACCAGGATATCAAACTGGCAAAGAAATTATAAACAGAATTTGTGCAAGGTATACCCAAACAAAATAAGGATATATTGTTAAAGAATTAAAAAGTGCAGATCAGAATTGGCGAATTTCTGTGTAAAACAGTCTTGTTGAGTAGACATCATACATATATTTACAAGTATTTTTTTCTGATACATATATCCCTTAATCGTTCTTTTCACTCTTTTGAAAAATTCAACATGATTTTTTTTACATTTTACATATTAAAGAATATATTAAATGTTCTTTTTGTATGGTATGACACATTTAAGTACCCACTACAAAAGCTTTCCGAATACGTCTTAATTTTTCCTCTCCCATCCACAGACAAATCCAATCTACATGTATGACTCTGTATTGTCAGTGTAACCTCACCACACCAGCCTATAGACTAATCCGACGAGCAAAATTAGAAGCCATCTTTGGGTACCCAATCCAGCGGTACCATACATGCGCGCTCGTCATACGCGCGCACTCATTGCGCCAAAGTAAACATGCGCCTCAAAAGTAAGAACGCGTATGACGCGCGCGCGAGCGCAGTACCACCCGATTGGGTACCCAAAGATGGCTTCTAATTTTGCTCATTGGATTAGTCTATATACACCCTCCTGTACAGACCGTATTGAATATGTCAAGACAGCCATGTCGTGGGACACACGCATACAATGATATGTGCAGGTATTATCATACGCCTGTCCCACAATATGGCAGCCTATTGATGTCTACTGACTCACCATCGTCGACTATACACACCGCCACGCCCTTTCCCATGATGCCTAGCTTCCACGCCGGAGCCAGGTTCATATCGACACCAGGCACAGCATCATTCTGACCATTGTTGTGCTGTAAAGTCAACAAAAACACCACTGGTTAATATCAGACCACTCATTTTAGCCAAGTTTGGCCACGGGATATCCCAAACGGATACTGTTCTTGGTTTCTACATTCTATAGCAGCTGGTGCCCACAAACGATTGGTTTTTGCTAAAATAACAAATTAGCAATATTTTTAAGTGATGTTTGCAAAAAATGTCTACAAAAATGACCTCAGCCCTAAACTCCTAAATTCCAAGTTTCCCACAAAATCTTGCAAGTTTCCCTTAGAGCTTTGCCTAGCTTGGACACTACACATGCACTTCACAAGATTCATTTTATCGCATGTTAATACTATTTTGTTTTACTCTTAACTTTTTTAACCCTATTTTCATCAATGATTTTTAGACAAACGTCGCATTTTCAAGGGACAGTCGTGTACATTATTATGTCCTCCAACAAACCACAAGGGAAACTGACTAGTCATTTGAAGAAAGAAACTGACAGGAGCGTGATTTGAACCTACGACCAGTACGGTATTCCACAGGTCACAGGTACAAATCCCACTCCCTGCCAGTTTTCTTTGTTCACTTTTAAAAATTCATTGAAATTTCCTAGTTAATTTCCCTTGTTGTTTGGTTGATGATATTATAAGCCAGAAAGTCGTATCCTCATTAAGTGACACCACAATGTCGCTTCTCGGGTTGTATTGTAAACTTAGGCATGATCCCTGACTCTATGACATTCTGGGTTTATGACTTCTGACAAGCACCATCCCCCACCCCCCACCCCCCCCCCCCCCCCCCCCCCCCCGAAACAAAGATACTGACAATTTGGGAGAAGGCCAACATGGGGCAAGGTAACTCAGTTGGTAGAGCACTGGTACAGTATTCCGGAGGTCGCAGGTTCAAATCCCACCCATGCCAGTTTTCTTTGTTCATTTTTAATTTACATTAGTATGGTCTACTTTGAATCTTTGTCAACCGCAGCAATGTTAAGACAAACGCTTTCTGTAGCGCAACTGGGCACCTCCAAGCAGGGTTCATACACCCTTGTAAAAAAAAATTCCAGGACTTTTCCAGGATTTTCCAGGTCAAGATTTTGATTTTTTCCGGACTTAATTCAGCTACGCTGACGCTGCGTGGGATCGCGGACTCATTTGCAGTAAATTTTGATCGCAACTTATTCGACCGTTTTGTCTTATTTTGAAACCAATATTTATTTTACTACAATTTCCAGGAATTTCCAGAACTTCTTTTAAAAATTAAGCATTTTCCAGTACTTTCCAGGATGGGTACAAAATTCCAGGATTTTCTAGGTTTTCCAGGAGGCGTGCGAACCCTGTCCAAGGGAGTGTGTCCATTTAATCCGGGGTTAATAGATGAAAAAACTGATGATCAAATCCATAAACAAGAATGCATACCAGGTACCACTGATCAGGGAACCGGGGATCGTTAAACGGCGGACTGTAATCATCACCGGTTTCATCATATGGAAGAGCCGCAGCATCTCGCTTCTCATGGAAAATTGTCTCCTGCTGTTCAACCCAGGACACCTGGCAATAACAGGAAACACGCATAATTAATTCTGACACCCTGTGCCAAAACCAAGCCTTCCTGCCAATACTCAATTTTTTTTTTTTTTGGCCCATCATTTAAAGGGGTTTAAGAGCTTTACAATGAGCCCTCACAGGGGTCTATAGTAAAGTCTATAGTGAATTTCTCAAGTTATGTAATGATAATATGGGAATAGTATACCCAGCCAGATATAAGACCAAGGGGTAGTCCCCTCTCCCTTGTCCCTATACCATATCTACACTCAAGACTATTGTTACCTACATTGTGTAACACCCCCCCCCCCCCCAATATCTTAAAGGAATTCCTGAGATTCTGGGAACACAATGACCAACACAACAGGTGGGGGGGGGGGGGGGGGGGCGGTGCCCTCCATCCCAAATCTTGCTTCAAATTGGAAATGGGGGAAACACATTACCGCTTTTGATTTATATATATATATTTGTTTAATTTAATATCACTCATTAACTCTGATATTCCCAAATCTTCCAATTTTAATATGATTTTGCATGCACCATAAAGGGTAAGGGTTAAATACAGCAACAGCATGGGTTTGGGCGTCGGCTGTCGCAATTACACATTTCTCATTAATTGGAAAGTGGTCTGGTACTTGCCTCTAATCTGGTGTCTGATACAATTCACAGCTTGTTTTGTTCATGACAAAATCCATGCTATATTTATTTCACTTTTCAGAAAGAAGGTTCATGTGTACATGGGTCGTTCCATAAATTTGGGGTGCAAAAGTGTGAAATTTGTTGGTGTCCCTGTTACACATGACCTCTGTAATTTCCCATCAAGTATCATTAGAATTTACTTCACACTATGTTTTACTTGTTTGGCAGGTACTTTGCTTTAAATAATCACTCTTGGAGATAGAAGGCATTAATTAAAGAATGTGTCCTGAATTGCAAAATCTTATACATGTCACTATGTAACAGGGACACCAAAAATTTCGCCCTTTTGGACCCCAAATGTATTGAGGGCTTAACATTTGCACTGAACCACTTGACTTAGTCTAGTAATTGAAGTGCTATGGCCTCCTGGTTTCCACTACCAGCAAGTCCAATCAATGGTTTACTAATTTTATTCCCCAAGTTGGACTAACCTTACAGAGCAAGTACCATATTCCACTACACAGTCCCACAGCAACTTAGACAATTCATCAATGCTTTTCAGATTTGTTTAGTGACACTCCAAATAGAAACCAAAAAGTAGTAATTATTCTTCATCTATATATATAATTGTTGCTATTACATATTAATCCTGGATATTTCTCTCTGTTGTAGATTTCTTGAGCTACTACTAGCCCTGTGGTCTAGCAGATATTTCCCCCATTGAAATTCAAGCCAAAAAAACATAGAAGTACATGACTTGAAGTGACAAAATAACTTTTAATCAACATCATTGAGTACAACGTGAGATTGTTGTTTACCGTGATGAATAATGAACGTTTAGTTTTTTTACCTGGATTATTTTACTTATTGACATACAATAACATCCACTTTGTTGCATCCAACCTTGGGCTTTTGTACAGCAGGTTAAATACCTTACCAACAAAGACACTACTATTCATAAGTTCAGGTTTTATTCACAGTGCATATTGTTGAACTCTATGAGAGGTTTATACATAAAATATGGGACCATATGGAAGAATAAGCTTGTGTAGGTGGGTCGGAGCTACGCATACAGAGCGACTGCATGCATATCCACTGATGCATGCATAAAATGCAGGCTCCTCAAACAGTCAACCAGTATGTCTGCACTATTGACATATACACTATTCAATGTTTACCAACCAGCAGTTCCGTTTACTACATGTACATGCATGTGTCTAATTATGAACATAATAATTTTCTTTCTTTTTTTTGTAATTAATTTCTTAGATTTGTTGTAATTCTCATGTCCATGCTTAATTACTTTCATTAAAGTAATTCGTCAAAAAGTAATTATGGAATTGCAGGTGACACCATATAAAACTAATCTATTCTAATAGAGAAGTGTGGTTCTGACAAGAACCGGAGTGAGAGTTCACCCATATAAATGTCATACTGAATTGAAATTGAATTAAACCTTTAATAATTGATCAGATAACTCTTGACCTTCCTCTCTAATACCCACGTAATTGCATATTGTGTTTCGAGCATTCTCAAGAGCCATTTATAGCCATTGCCATATAGTATTAACACTTCAATGTGTTCAGTATAAAGAGACTTTGCAAGGGTTTTCAGGAAGTTGATTGAGGATTTCAAAGCCATTTTCAAATATAAAATCAAACTGTGAATGAAAGTATCAGTGGCTTATCAAGTGGCCGGAGGTTTAACTTGCCTTGTTACCATCTGTTCTGTTCTCTGTTCTCTGTTCTCTGTTCTCTGTTCTCTGTTCTCTGTTCTCTGTTCTCTGTTCTCTGTTCTCTGTTCTCTGTTCTCTGTTCTCTGTTCTCTGTTCTGTTCTTTCAAATTGAAAGTGCCACTGCTTCACAACTGGTACTTGCCCCCCCCCCCCCTCCCCCGCACAAACAAACAATAATAATAGTAATTTTAATTTATTTCCAGAAAAAAATATATGTAATTCTTGGCCCCCGGAGTTGGTTCAAACAAGGGTAGTAAACCACCCGAGTTGACTCTGTATTAACCCAAACCCCTTGGGTAACTTTATTAGAAAGTATCCTGAATCCGCCAAAATCCACCTATTTTGTCATGCACAAATAGTTGGTTTAGGTGACTGCTCAATATGGAGGTATCCTGAATCCATCAAAATCCTGCAGTAACACTAGGCTTACAATCCTCAATGCATCAAAATCCCCCAGTTTTCAATATGGAGGTATCCTGAATCCGCCGAAATCCTCCAAAACAGGGGAAGGATTTTGATGGAATTATGTACGTTAGGGTTAAAATGTTACAAATATAACTGAATTAAAAATCTTGATGTTAACTGTGACTTCAACTCTTAATTAATTCTGGACTGTATTAACCTAACCAAAAAATTCAACACTGTGTAGTAAACCAATGGCACATTCTTTGTACTTAGACAAAATCAGGCCATCAAGTCCCATGCAAAGTGATGATGCCAAGGCTCTACAGTACTCAATCACACAAAATTCAACACAATGGAGTGTTTGATTTTGGCAGGTTAGGGATGGTTAGGGTTAAAAGGCTAATAACTGATCTTCTCCTACAAGAAGACATTTACCCCTTCAGACCCTCTGAACTAAGTAAGCGTAAGAGCGTCAAGAACAAAGATGGTGGACTTATTAGGCCCTCCTGGAAATTGAGTTAATTTTTGTGAACTTGGAAGCATCCATTCAGTCCAGGAACAGTATAAATGATATAAGAAAATAAAATTGCATGTGATCATAGGAGTGGGATTGTCTTTGCCAATTATTATTGCTGTTCCAGGATTTAAATTATTTTCGTAAGATCGTGAATTTTTCTTTCTCTCATTTTTTCATGAACTTTCGGCCAGATGCACTCTACTCGGCATTTTGGCGTTTGTAATTAGCAACCAGAGAACGCTGTTCGCGGGTTAACCAAAACTAGCCTACCCAAAACGGGGTTTCGAATACACCCTGAAAAATCACCACATCGGGGAAAGTCAAAAAATCTTGATTTAATTTCGACCTACCCTCCGATCTTCCTGCAGGAGACCAGTGATATCCACAGCTTCTCTTCGGGACCTTCGGTGGAGGCTGTCTTTATGGAGACTGAACATGTTCTCCAACGTCCCAATCTAATATAGATCAGAGGTAAGATTTCTATTCAAAAATTGGTTCAAGTTTGTTACGTGATACAATTTAAATTAAAATTAGTGGAAGCAGTTTGCCTGAGGCAATGTTTTAGGGTCTAGCAAAGCGAAAAATGTCCTCCTTGGCATGCTTGGGCAGAAAGTGCCCTCTTAATTCATCTCTACGTCTATATGTCATTTTTGTTTTATTTTAAAATAATTTCTATAACTGTAGACTACAAGTCAACTAAACAGGCAAAGACTTAACGTTTATATATGTTAATAAGGCCTAAATATATGAAAGAGTAAGTTGTGTACAAACTGAGGCATCTATTCCCTAAACTGGATCCATGGCTGATCCGGTCCACTGCTCATTCTATTAGCACAATGTGAAATAATAATGACATAAAAACCTGAAAAACCAAACATTTTGATATTATGTGGGTGTAAGCCCTGATAGTGGCCACAATGTTGGGAAAAATAACTGGCTGTTTTATTTTACAATACGCAATCTACATAAAACTACAAAATTACAAAATGAAAACAGACTTCCCTCAGCAATCAACATTCTCTTTACCTCTGAGGCAAATTAGTATCAATTTGTGTGGCCATTCACATGTCTCTGGCTATTGCAATGTCTGTCATGCAACTGGTGTGTTGTCATAATAAGTAGTGCGGAGGAATTATGTATTTATTTTGCCTGTTTCTGTTTTAGAACAGGGTAAAATTACCTTCCTTTTACAGGCAGCATACATTTCCAACTATGTTTTATGTGTTTGAGGAGTATATCACTTGGTACAGGTGTGTCTGGCATTGACATATGCTGCACATGTTTGTTAATTCCAACCCATAAACACACAGCAGTAACAATACATCTGTTTGAATAAACAATCCTGAATAGAGATTTGAAGTTGGTCAGAACACAGCAACATCCTTAATTGTAGGATGGGTCTTTATGTCTGTGCAAATAAATTGCTCTCTGTTCATCTTTAAATGATCAAAGAGCTGTAGTAGTTTTTGCTCAATTCAATGGATAATTTCTGAAAATATTTTATATACATAATTTATATCTAGCTGCAAAAAAATCATCAAGGACACCGTAAACAATAATTTTTGCATTGTATTATTTCTACTTGCTTGTTCCCCACATTATTTTTTTTAAATTCATATGACATACTCAAAAACAATAAATGTTCTTGACCTCTGCATACAGGCAGGGTCTGAATCTGCTGAATAATGAAATTACCATGTAATTAATCAGTATGCACTCTCCCTATAAGGTGTACACACTGATGGCAGGAACACGCATTTAGTTATAAATTCAGCCATATGGTCAGTAAATCCATGTGCAATTTCCCACAAAGCTCCAATTAAACAATTTGAAAAAATAAATTACCTGCT
The DNA here is from genome assembly GCA_037893225.1 of Hippasteria phrygiana. Lineage (NCBI taxonomy): Eukaryota > Metazoa > Echinodermata > Asteroidea > Valvatida > Goniasteridae > Hippasteria > Hippasteria phrygiana. The sequence continues at coordinate 1,558,262 of JAZGUH010000172.1, read as the reverse complement.
GAATATCACAACTTCTGAGAAATAAATTTTCAAATCAGTTTGCTCATTTGATAGCAGTAACTAAAAATAAATCAACCAACAATAGTTAACATTTGTTTCAAAGTTTGAGTTAGAAGTGGGACATTCCAGCTTCTTATAGTATTTAACACATCTTCGTCATGCTCCTGCGCAGCAGAAAATAGAATACACTTAAAAAGACCGAATAGAGTGCACGGTGAAGTAAGTACTTCTCTGTTCTAATTTAAGTACTTTTTATTCAAGACAGATTTTTCCATAATTTGTTAGTTAAGGGAAATCTATTTCTGTTGAATTTTTTGGTCAGAAAAACAACATGCATGTAGCCTGAATAATAAATCAGACTGGCCCCAACAGGAATCATATAAGATTAGATTAGATTAGATTAGATTAGATTAGATTAGATTAGATTAGATTAGATTAGATTAGATTAGATTAGATTAGATTAGACTGGATCAGACTATAAGATCAGATTGGAGATCTGAAAGGATCAAATTAAATAGATTAGATAAAGTTAATTCTTGTAAGAGTTGCTTAGCCAGATTTTATATCAAATGTCATCGTTGGCAGTACGTCAGCTCACATTTCATAAATAGGCATAAACATAAATTGTATACGTGTTGGTTTGTGGTCAATTCAATTCCACAAACATTTATTTTGCTCTCTCCAACAAACCAAGACAATCTAACATAAGTGAAGTAATATTAACCCTAACAGCCCAAGTCTTTTTACTAGAATCCTTCCCTAACCACACAAACTCCAACACTGTGTAGTAAACCAATGGCACATTCTTTGTACTTAGACAAAATCAGGGCATCAAGTCCCATGCAAAGTGATGGTGCCAAGGCTCTACAGTACCCAATCACACAAAATTCAACACAAAGGGGTGTTTGATTTTGGCAGGTTAGGGAAGGTTAGGGTTAACGCACCGAGAAAAGTATGGATATTTAACACAACTATAAATATCCATACTTTGAAACAAATTAACAAAATCAAAAATGGTGAATAAATAAGGAGTATAAACATGGGAGAGGGTGAGGCTGCTCTCATAAGCCAGGGCTTGTTGTATGAACAGCCTGAATACTTAAACAACATACAAAAAAGAAGAAGAAAAAACAAGACAGACAAACAAGACAAGCGACTGATGCAAGAAAAGTAACTTAAAAAGAACAAAAAGCACAGATGCTGGCTACAAACCCACTCATGAGAAAACACATAAAGGAACGTAACATAGCTTTGCACCTCAGGCATGCTGCTAAAAACATCTCAGAATGAATTCAGTAAAATACCATATGGTTGGATCTCATCAGATAGAATCAGGTGGAATCAGAACAGAATGGATCATGCAGTTGGCATGATTAGTTTGAAGCATGAACGGAAAGATTTTACTTTAATACCCCTACCAAAATCAGCCAGGAACAGTTAATCTTGGAAAATAACTATACATCTGTGTTCAGAATTGTATAAACACTTGGCACAACCTTTAAATTCAAGAATTATGTTTGAGAAAAAGTTTGTGTTTTCTGTATCAGATGTTCTTGGCACAGTGCATGGTAACTTAAAGTGTTCACATACATGTTGATTTCTGCCTAATTTTTTACAGATTTTGCTGACATAAATCTTGAAATAACTGGTTGTGCCACGTTTAGACAGTTGTTATCAAGGAGGGTTGGTTATTTTGTAAGATTTTGCTGTTCCTGATCCATTTTGGTGAGGGGTATTAAAGTAAAATCTTTCCGCATGAACATACACTTACCTGTCTTTCAAATCTGAAGTCGTAGTCCCTAGCAACCTCCCTAGCAACCCTCTCTCCTCCTTGAACCTCCACGGCCCATTCGTTGTGAAACATCCGTTCATTCTCGCCATCCATCGCGACTGCCCTTCCCATTAGTCCAGGAAGAACCAATAGGATAAGGCATAGAGCTTGACGTGCCATTTGAAATCTCAGCTCTGTAAGATAAATTGAGAATGATGTCAAATGTATTCCACTGTAAAGTGGAGAATATTCATCCTTTTTGTTATTTCTTGTATTTTTTACGATTCTGTTCATCCATACAATTTTCATTCTAAAAGCCCCCTCTCTCCCCCATGGCCTATCAAACCAACTATGGATTTCATCAGTAACATGTCAGCACCCCCCCCCCCCCCCCCCCAATCAAAACATCACAGACTTATTGTTGGTTGGTGGTAGGCATGCCTAATTGCCTATAACTCTTTTGTCTCAGATTTTGAATGTTCAGTCTTGAATTGTATTTTATATGATTGGACAATCAATTTCTACCACAAGACAACAGATGAAGAAAAATATTATAGCATTCTGCATTTTCTAATCTATAGACGAATCCGGCGACCAAAATTAGAAGCATTTACTGCGGTGGCATCACACTCGCGTGCGTATTTTACGCACGCGCTCGATGCTGCTTCGACTAACAGGGTGTTAACAACTTGCACAAATGCTCGCGCTACTGAAATAAAGAACGCGCGCAACCTGCACGCGAGCGCGGCACCACTGTAAAAATGGCGTCGGCGAATTCCTGTATATCAAGTAGTTATCTGTGCGGTGACACGTCTCAGATGCAGAACACAGGAAAAACGGCTAATGGCCGTGTTGATTTGGTCGTGTGCAGGAAGTGCAGTCCCAGTCAGACCACACATGTTTTTGTAATGAAGCAGTATTGCAGTGGCGTACCTAGACAGCGTAAACAGCGCACTCCGGATACTCCTTTGTCGAATCCTGCAGGATTCGACGAAGGAGTATCCGGAGGGCGCTGTTTACGGTTCTATAGCGTACCCAGCGGGGAAACTTTCTCCCCTGGCGGCATTTGAGGCGTCATAAAAAAACAAAAAGAAATTGTGTTTTTAAGATGGTTTTAAGACGGTTCTGACGTTGTTTGCCCTCCCTGGCACAAAAAGCTGGATTTGCTACTGCACTACATTGTATTGGCATGATTAAGTATGCAATTTGCTGGGTTTTTTTTGCATGCATGTTGTATATATTCAGTCATAAATTCTCCATGATTAAAGCTGTTCAGCGCAATCTGAAGTCTTGCGCAAGTTTATTGTACTCCCTCCTGAGTTCATATCCCTATGAATGGATTTCATTTAAAGGGAAATGAGCTCAGGAGGGAGTACAATAAACTTGTGCAAGACTCCAGATTGCATGATTGCGCTCGACAAACCTAACAGTAAGACATATTTGCTTGAAGAACACTCTAAATTCACATGAAGTCGTATGAAACAAACAGGCTTTCGAATAACGATGAGATTAGGGGTATGGGATTATCCTCAACTGAGAAACAAACACAACCTGTCCAAAATGGCGATTGTGTAGTGTAGGGCCCCTCTTTAGTTTTAATTAAAATAGGGTCAAGGGTATTTTTTCTCATTCCAAAATTACATTTTTAACCTAAAGCAGACTTATCTTGACTTCATTATTTTGACATCTTTTTTTGTAATTTTGAACAGTTTATTGCGGTAGAAAATGCAATTTTCCTACGCACTTTACGGCAGTTGCCATGCGAATCAACGCGGTTTTGCATGTTTACTGTGCGTCGCGGTGATCGCCATCTTTATTTTCGCATTGCATTTTGTCGTCTTCATCGCCGCTTTACCCCAAAATGTTCCTCAAAAACTAAAAGTAAAACCCTGCCCTTTTTCTAGACTAACGTTATGCATACCTGTTGGTTTGTAATGAATGTCGCTAACTAGTTTGGCAGTTCCAATAACCTAAAAGTGGATTTTTGTTCCCTTATACGGAATAGAGCCCTACACTACACAATCGCCTCCAAAATGAGTTACAACAGAATGTATTTCCATGCCTTGTCAAATATTTACTCATATTACTGTATGTACAAAATGTACTTACCTATCTGCCTATGGTCATACACAACACTGCGTATCGCGGACCAACTCCGTACCCACCACAAATCTTCCGAATTCTTTCCGATCAAAACATCTTTTCCGTCTAAAAACAAACGTATTGGAATAAATGATGTGGCGGGGTTCTGAAGCTCGAGTTTCAGCGGTGATCACGTCAAATAAGCGGCAGAATCAAGTGTTTTTCGTAACTTGTTCCCAGCAAAACTCCCACTCCCTACGTCGTCCACCCTCGCTGATCATTGCACATAGTGACAGACTCCGAGCAACAGAGGGCGCTCTTTATTATTTACATTTTGCTGCTTGTGAGTTCGCGGCGGGAGCTCTTCGCCAGATGCGGGGAGGTGCTTTTGGGGAGATTTTGCGAGAAAAATGATTTTGTGACTGCCTTTCAAGGTAAGCAAAATGACCTCAAGTGTGTTGGGATAAAATGCAATTGCTGAGTGAGAGATGTGTGTTCTTAGAATCAAATTACCTCTACCAAAAAACGTGTGGTTAGCATGCGCTATGCATGGATTCAGTGAACAGTATGTTGAACGCAATTGACGTGAGTATGACTCATCATCACCAGACAGCTCTTTAAATTTGCTGCTTGCTCTATGATTTTATCAATTTATAGGCCTGTGCCGTTATATACCTAGATTGACAAACAAATTCGTGGTTGACGGTCTAGTATTTTTGCTATATTGATTTGTTTATTCAGGATTAGAAAATGGCCATGAATATGATGTATGCAAAACTTCAATTCACGGTGAACCATGGGTGAACCAACAATCGGGGTGGGCCCGTTTTAGGCTATGAAGCATCTGCACAAAGTCAAGTATGGCATCAAAAGACTACAAGAAATTTCCACTGGTGCCATATCCATGTTTGTACATTGGTAAGTTCGACCTTCTGCTCAGAGAAAATGTTATGTCGAAAGGTGTTTTTTTCTGCCGTCATTTTTTCTTCTTAATTTTTGTCATGATGATGCACCTGTCAGTTGTCCCCTCTTCCCCATTTTGTCACACCCCAATGTGGGTTGTCATTTTGGGAGGGACCAAACCCCACCCCTGGGGCACCATTCTTCTGCACAAAAGTACAGGACTGAGTCTTATTTCCACTCAAAGAAAAGCCAAATTACCCAGCCTTTACCATGAACAAAATTACCAGTCCTAACTTTCAGGGTCAGAGGCAACATTGGTGAACAGTTTCAAGTTGCAGTGTCACCACCATCTTCATTATCATCATCATTTTTCTCTTCTTTTCTACTCTCATAATTGTTAGTACAAACACACATGTGAAGTTGGTAATCATCTGCATAGGTTTTCATTGTCATTGGTCATTTGAATCATCATGATTGTCGTCATAGTCCCCATCAACTTTACCACAATCACCACCCTCATCCATAATCCCCCTCATTGTCATCATTGACAATACATCACCACCCCCCATTACCACCACCATCACCATCATCAGTAGAGTCATTGTCATAATTGTCATCAACATCATCTGCATCATCATCTCTGATTTGTCTCTACTTCATCCGTTTCCTTCCAAGATGCATCATGGAAGGATGTCCTGTCATCGATGTGTTACCTCATGGAACCTGACAACCAACGCGACCGCATCAAAGCCGACTTGAGACGTATCTGGAATTCTGGCCATCCCAGTGTCAACCCCACCAGCCACCTCCTCTTGCCATGCTTGTCAGTCCGTTCAGCCTTTGACCTGTTCCTTAAATTGAAAAAGTATCCTCCAGGTTCTGAAATCCTCATGACAGCCATCAACATCCCACAGATGCAGTACATCGCTGAGCAGCACAGACTCCGGGTGATACCCCTGGACATTAGCATTGACACACTGGCCCCTAAGATCAAACTTCTCAAATCTTTAATTAATGAGAACACAGTAGCTATTCTCATTGCTCATGTCTACGGCCGCTGGTCCAACATTGATGATGTCATCAACATCTGTCTTGATCACAATCTCTCCATCATTGAAGACTGCGCCCAGGTTTTCTGTGGTTTCAAGAAACTCGGACATCCCGAGGTGGATATTTCATTGTTCAGCTTTGGAGCCATCAAACCCTGCACGGCTTTCAGTGGAGGCATGGCCAGAGTCAAGGACCCGGCGTTATTCAATCAGATGCAAGAACTGTACCACAAATATCCCATTCAGAGTAGGGTCGCATACTTCAAGAAAATTCTGCAAGTCATTATTGGCATGATGGCTCTTAACATTCCGATGTCGATGAAACTGATGTTGCCAATTTTTGGAGCTGTTGGGTTAGATCATAAGGAAGCAGTGGTGTCTGTCCTTAGGGGATTCCCCAATGACTTCATGAAAACAATCCGTCAGCAACCATCCACAGCCTTACTCAGGATGATGGCCAAGAGGTAAGTTTGTAGTATTCAATTTGTTTGGCAAAATACATGGTGCATAGACAAAAAATAAACCAAAATATTTCTGAATATTTAGCCAAAATTCCTGTTCACATAATTTTGTACTGAAAGGATTTTTTTATTTCTTGCCTATGTGCTTTAAAATTACTACATTTTTTTAATGCAAGTTTCCCCGAAAAAGGCTCAAGGTACGGATCTACAAAATGAAAAAGAATCAAAGATACAAGAGGTAGGAATTAAGATTCCTCTTGAAGCAGGAAAAATCAAAAGATGAAGGGAAACATGCACCAGGCAAAGAATTCCATAGAAATACAGAACGATGGAAAAAGCTATTGACATTTAATTTGTTTGCTATATGTGTACATTTAGATAAAGCTAGAGTATATTTACAACTGGAAAATATCATTAAACAGTACTGACTGATTCCTTTCCCATTTTGTTGGACAGATTTCAGGGTTTTGATGAGAGCGACTTCCAAGAAGGAATGAGGAAGTGTGATTATGTCAACGAGCACCTTCCTGCAAACCTGAAAGACATCGGAATGAAAGTGGAGACTAGAAACTACTGGCTCTTTCCAATTCTTGTAGTAAGAACTTTTAAAAAAAGAAGATAAATTTCAATGGTTTTCAATTTGTGGTACAAGTTTTGTGTAACTCTGAGGTCGATCTTTTGTAAATTTTAATTTCTTTATTTGATCATAAAATAACATTTTTCACTTCATATCATGCCATTTAATTATGATCAAAATGGTGAAGCATGATTTTGATTGTAGCTGGGGAATCATAAATGTAAAACTAAGAGCAAAATCTATTTTTTAGACCAGGGATCATGAGTTGATTTACAATCCAGCAGCTTTGTAGCCGTGTCTATATTTGTCAAACCTTATTTCCCTTTTCTTTTTTTTCATTAAGAATGAGCCAAACAGAGTACTGAAGGAGTTGAACCGGCGGGGAATCGACGCCTACCGAGGAGCAACCCAGCTGACCTGCTTGGAGCCACGCCCCTACCCCACACCTGCTGACCCCGCCCAGTTTGATCACATCATGCCGATCTCTCCCTCTGAAGCACGCTACCTCACCGATCATGTGATCTACTTGCCTGTTCACAAACGAGTGCCGTACGACTATCTTGAGAAGATCTGCCTTGCTGTGGAATTTGTCTTGCAAGAAGTGACGGCACATCCTTTTCCAGAGAAGGATCATATCGATGGTAAGACAGTCATTTTGAAAAATGGACGAGTGAAACTTGCAAGTAAATTATGAAAAATTAGCAACTAATGGTTTCTGGTTTGTTTAAAGAGCAACTCCAAAATGTTGTTGTGTTTAATATATAATAAATTACTTATTCATTACAAAATCATGTACGTTTTGGGTGTCAATGTTGAGTTATTTTGTGAGAAATGATTACCAGTTTCTTTCGAGTTTATGAAAACTTTACACAAATTGGCCGCTGGCGGCGCTGTTTAGAAATGAAAGAAACATGATGTAGTACCGTAGAGAGCTGCACGCGATGTTATGTGCATGCACAATGGTAATACGTCAGAAATGAATATTCATTAGATGTAAATGAGCTTTGACGTCATGCTCGTTTTCACGAAACTGAGATAAACTCGCGGAAAGAAAGGCAACAAAAATGCATATTTTTACATAAAAACCGGCGTCAAAGATGGGGATCTTGACAAGTATCTGTTTTAGTAGTATAGGAGATGCTGATTCAGCGACAAATCATTTTTTCTCTCTCCCCCTCCCACCCCCCCTCCCCTACCACTCCCCCTCCCCCCTCTCCTCTCTCCTCTCTCTCCTCTCTCTCCCCTTATCTCAGTCAAATTTATTATTAATTTTTTTTCTAATTATGTCGTATACCTATCCAGCAGATTTTCAAAAAAATTCAAAATTTAAAAATTTTTAATTTATCAAATTGTGTCGTATATCTACCCAGCAGATTTTCGAAAATCAAACTATTCTATAAATTCTCTCTGTTCTCTAAGTCAAATTTATTTAATTTTTACATAAGCCAAATTTTTTTTTGTTATATTATTTTAACAAATATTATATTGCTATAATAAAAATGGAAACGCAACCTTCAATCTTTGCCAAAAACAGATGCAAATTAGATCCGAACTCCACATGGTTTTCACAGCATCACAGGTTTAAACAATCATTAAATCAGTTAGATACAAAGAGATATATTTTACCAGAAGGTATAAACATGCTGGTTTTTAGTCATTATTCTATTCCAACAGAGTAGCAGTACGTACATAGCCATGCGTGTGCTGTTGGCATCGAGATAGAGAATATACGAAGACTCCTCGTTGGAGTCGTAGTCTTTTAGATACTCGTTATTAGCCTTGAAATATCTAGCGCTTCCAACACTCGATATTCCTCCTCTTTTCGCCTTTTCGAAAAATAAAATGTTTGTCTATATCGGTCAAAAGTTCTAATTCAATTTTTGAGTGTCTCAACAACGTGTCCCACGATAAACCGGGTGCAATGACAATTACTCGAGTAATTTGGGTAAATTGGTTTTTCGCAAATCTAGCATGTGTTGGAGTTTAGGTGAATTATTTCGTCTTTTAACGTATATTTCATCGGTATAGCGTTAGCGAGTAGTTTATTAATTTTAGGTTCAATTTTTTCCCAACGAGGCTATAAACTTGTCTACCGCGTCTCTACCTCTGTACGTCTTTTGATATATTTTACAACCATCACATCTGACAAGAACGTACGAATAACCGCAGGCCCTGTGAATTTGATTTTTACATTCATTCGTTGTTTTTTCTAATATAGATTCAAAATTCGCGTATATGACAAAAGCTGCGTCTTGTAAATTTTTATAGTTTTTAAACTTTAATATATTATTGTTTGGTTTTGGCATTACAACTCTGGATGGAGGTGAGTCTATTCCTTGGCAATCTAGCTTGTGTATTTCCAACTTTGCTAATGAGATAAACATCTCAAGCAAAAATGTTTACGATGTTGGCTGTTCGTAACGCTAGACAATAATCTAGGCAAGTTCTTTATCCAGCAATAATGGCCATTAAGAGAGGAGAGAGAAAAAAGGATTTGTTGCTGAATATTTGACATAGCTCTTCTCAATTAATTCAGAACATAAAAAAAAGTTGGGAATCGTTGGAGTTGCTCTTTAAGTAGTCTGGTTCCCACACCAAAATATTCTGACTATTTCTGATGAATATTAGGTCCGGTAGCCGCCAATGTCACGTGACGAAAATTCCCAGATTCTTGCCTTTTAAGAAAATGTCTGAGGTTTTCCGAACTTGTTTTCGGTAACATTCGGCTATTAACGTTGATGTTCGCAATAACAAAATATCTGTCAGGCCCGTTACAGATCCTGGAATTTGAATTCTCAATTACATTTGTATATATATATAAAAACTGAAAAATCAATGCCACACTCTTGCAGTATTTTGCGGACTGGATTTTGCAAGAATGTTAAAATTTGAATGATGCCACTGACGTCACTCGGACTAACACTGTACGTCATGATCTATTTTAAACCGCGGTAGCTGCCTGACCTAAGATTTAGACGTCAGGGAATCTTCAGGTCAGGGAACCAGACTACTCTTTAAGATTCAATGCAAAATAACTGTCTGCCAATCGAAAGGATTACAAACTACAATTATAGAATTGTTTTCAAATATGAAGAGATTTATTGATTTGTTTCTGATCAGTGTGCAAACTTGTGTATTTGTTTTATCTTCAGATATACATGCATTGACACTACAGCATCTGTCATGAGCAAATAAAAACAATCAGCAATAATTGTGATGCAATCAAAAATCTAAATAAAGTACTGAATTCAATGCCAATAGAATATATTTTTTTCCAAATTTATTATTGACAGATTTTTGATAATTGTGTATTTGAATTTTAACTGAAAGGATGTGATTTTAGCAACGAGAGTATGTGTGATTCCTTGGTAAGGATTCTAGTTTGTGAAACTAAACATTATATGTGAAATTTTATTGTATAATGCATATTGTTTTCATCAAAAAGTACTTTTGAAATAGGTAAACTGAAATTCTCTAAACTGAAATTGTATAGCTGCAATAATGAGTAATGACATCTAAATTAATAATTTCTTTACCGAATATCTTTTAATACCATAAATTTATACGAGTTTACAATAGATATTCCTTGTTTATCCCTCCCATGTACAGTGCAGTTGCCATAGAATTGTCAGAACTTTCAAAACCTTTTAAGTTTGCTGGACTGAAGGGTTTTGAAAGGTGAGAAAACTGTCTGATAAAAGGGACCTATGAAAGGTTTCGAAAGGTGAAACAACTCTCTGAACAAACTGGTCTACCATAGCCCAATTGTTCCACGTTTCAATACATTTCAAAGGGTATTGAAAGGTGTGGTAGTGCAGTAGCAACAAATTCTGGAGTGTTTTAAAATAAAAGGTTCATAATTATGTTTTAGCCATCTTGCCAGTAAGCAGATTTTGAAAGGTTTCGAAAGGTCAAACCATAGGAGAGTTGTTTTCAGCTTACTGTGATTTGAAATGCGCAAAATATGCATAATTCATATTCTTAACTGCTTAGTAATTTTAAATGAAACCTCCATAATGACATTTTAGGCCTTTTCACACTAGAGCGCCGAACCCCGAGGCGAACCCGGTGCCGCCCCGGCGTTTTCACCCCCGAGTTCAACCCCGCGTTTTCACCCCCGAGTTCAACCTTGCGTTGTTTCAAACTCGTTTCTCGCAAACCTACCTCAGCCAACCCCGGGGCGAGCTCGCCCCGGGGTTGGGCATGAGCGTTTCACACTAGTTTGTATTTTATCGACCCCCCAGATGGCCAGTAAATTCCTAACTTCCTCCTGAGATTCCGGGAACATAATGACCAACACAAAAGAGGGGGTTCCCTCTGCCACATATTGTGCTTCAGAATAATGGCGCTGCGCTTTCGCCCAAGCTGTATACAATTAGCAATAGCGCGCGCTTTGACAGGACCTTTGAAATTCTTTTGTCGAGACCACCTGTTTCTCAACCCTGGGTTAAACGAAACCCTGCACGCGGGGCGACGTTTCACACTAGCCCCGGGGCGAGACCAATCTCGGGGGTGGCCCCGGGGCGAAAATGGCTAGTGTGAAACGTAGCACATTCTCACCCCCGCGTCGCCCCGGGGCCGCCCCCGTGATTTTGTCTAGTGTGAAAAGGCCTTATGATAAAATACCTTAGTTGACAAAATATCATATTAGTTGTGTCATAGTACATGCAAAGCATGTGCATACATTTTTTATCTGTAGATATGTTGTGTATTAGTGTGGTTTTTTTGATTTCTGTGTTTAATGTATTGCCATTGTTTTCCAAATGATGTCTCTTCCTGAAATGTTTTATACTTTCAAGTCCTACCGATAAAGATCGAAGTGATATCTTTGGGTTTCCTTTTTCCCTGGTTATATTTATGAGTTGGTAAAGGGTTCGTTTTTAGTGTTTAACACTTTAACCCTAACTACCCCAAGCCTTACAAACTCCAACAGCAGGTTTTCTCGAATTTTGATGGGTTCAGTACGTAGGGATTTGACACCATTACTTTACATGGGGCTATGATGCCCCAATTTGTCTATGTCCAAAGAATGTGCCATAGGTATACTGCACAGTGTTGGATTTTGACAGGTTGAGGAAGCCTCCTCGTAAAAATGCCTAGGGGTTAGGGTTAAACTATGTATACAACACTGGATTTAAATTACATATCCTTAATTCTATTTGAAAGTCACATTTTGTTACCTGCGAGTTACAACGTGCGTACACGGAATCAAAGGTTGGCGGTAGATTTTTCCTGTGAACCAGTTTCATGAGAAGTCAAATATCTGTGCACGCTATGATTGTGATCTAGTGTTGGAAGAGATCCCGTTGTGCGATAGTTGTCCAGATATAGCTTTCATGTTTCGACAAAATGACATTGTAAGGTCGAACATGGCCGACAAGTTGTTTTTGCCGCTGTTTTGTTTTAAATGTCCCATATTGCCCCAATCGTGTTTATCTTTGGGGCTAATTGGGACAAACATATTGATTTAAATATACCGAATCATTTATATGGGGTAAAATGGGACAGTTTTGAATCTTGAATATAACTAGCTAATTTCTGTTTGAAACTAATAGTTGTGATTTAAAAACAAAATTGATCAGCCTGTGTTAGTTAAAAAGAGAGAGAGGAAGAAACAAAAAACATCAAACACTTTAATCCTCTTACTTTAACTATCACAGCCTATCAAAAACCTCTTAACACCAGCTCTCACAGTTTGTGTGTGTTTCAACCTGTCATTTGATAGGTTTTGATCTGTACAGCAGCTGGGTCGATTTAGCTGCTGTTTATAGTTGTAATTTTTTGCCCGTTTTGCCCCAATTGTATAAAAAAGTGTCCCATCTTACCCCACAAATATCAGCAACAAAATTGTTTTAATTTAATTCTACATGCATGGAGCTAATTCTTTCACAAAAACATTTTGATTTTTATTATGGATTTAACTAAAATTTGCAACATCATGTTTGTTATGAAAAAATGCTTTTGAAAAAATGTATACAATTTTGATGCTTCAAGATTTAACATTAAACCGGTGTTTTCATAGTAAACATTGAATGGTTAACATGTTTTCAAATTCTGAACTGAACTTCAGTTCAGAATTTGAAAACATGTTGACTGTTTTGTATAGTAGTGACTGAAATGTTTTTCAAAATGATGTTGGATTTATATCGAACAAAAAATGCTTTTTAAAAAGTTGCTAAATGAAGTTTGTCTATTTTGTGATGTTTATCTAATTGCTTTTTGAAAGTCCCAAATCTTGAACCGTTACGTGTACACTGTTAATATATGTGCACATTATATATACTGCATCCTGTAACTGCAGGCGTCCCTTCTTGCCCCATTTTGCGGGGTAAAATAGGACATTTGCAAACAAAATGAAAATGCGCTAAAATTGAACTATTTCTAAGCGAAGCAAACTTTGAAAAACACATGATGGTAAAAATATATGCATCTTTTCATTTAAGACTACCCCCTGTATACTCTAAAGTGCAATATTACAGTTATGGCACAAAAACAATAGCGTGTCCCATCTTGCCCCAGTATACCCTATTACATGTTCGGTTCGGTTCGGTTCGGTTCGGCTCGGCTCGGCTCGGCTCGGCTCGGCTCGGCTCGGCTCGGCTCGGCTCGGCTCGGCTCGGCTCGGCTCGGCTCGGCTCGGCTCGGCTCGGCTCGGCTCGGCTCGGCTCGGCTCGGCTCGGCTCGGCTCGGCTCGGCTCGGCTCGGCTCGGCTCGGCTCGGCTCGGCTCGGCTCGGCTCGGCTCGGCTCGGCTCGGCTCGGCTCGGCTCGGCTCGGCTCGGCTCGGCTCGGCTCGGCTCGGCTCGGCTCGGCTCGGCTCGGCTCGGCTCGGCTCGGCTCGGCTCGGCTCGGCTCGGCTCGGCTCGGCTCGGCTCGGCTCGGCTCGGCTCGGCTCGGCTCGGCTCGGCTCGGCTCGGCTCGGCTCGGCTCGGCTCGGCTCGGCTCGGCTCGGCTCGGCTCGGCTCGGCTCGGCTCGGCTCGGCTCGGCTCGGCTCGGCTCGGCTCGGCTCGGCTCGGCTCGGCTCGGCTCGGCTCGGCTCGGCTCGGCTCGGCTCGGCTCGGCTCGGCTCGGCTCGGCTCGGCTCGGCTCGGCTCGGCTCGGCTCGGCTCGGCTCGGCTCGGCTCGGCTCGGTTCGGTTCGGTTCGGTTCGGTTGTTAAAGGGACTGACGGCACGTCGTCGTAAAGTTTGGACATAGGTCCATACGTAAAGGTTATTGAAAGCACCACCCATTTTGGACCCTAGCGCCCGACCCCACCCCACACCACCCCGCTTTTCATATTATTTTTCCACACCCCCTCCCCCACCAGAAAAATAATAATAAAATCTTGGCACATTTTAACGAACATGCAACAATTTAGTCCTAAAATTCTGGGAAGAAATTTTACTTTCCCCTTGAAAATCCCCGTGCACCATATGACCAGACATATGAAGCACGATATGGGGGAAAAGGACCCCCCTCTTTTGTGTTGGTCATTGTGTTCCCGGAATCTCAGGAATTCTATTCAGAGATCTAGGGGGATGTGTTAGATAACAATAATCTGGAGTGTGCTTAGCGTATAGGGATAAAAGGGGGTACCCTTTTTCCCCCATATCGTGCAGGGTATCTGACCAGAACCTGACTACGCCACACACAGCACAATGATCTCAGCCACAATGCAGTGCAACATATACCTGCAGTACACACGTATACTCCCTACTCGCTAACTATCTGAAAAAGGGTCATGGCTGTCAAACATTAAAATACTCGCACTGTAACCCCCCCCCCCCCCCCCCCCTCCCCCGCCTTCCCCATCAACAAAGATTTTCAGTCAGTCTTCCTTGGCCATTTTCAAGTCTCCACTCGTACCGCTGCGTGTTATTCTTTCGTAATTTTCGTATTTTTGTTTCCTATGATGTTCATTTTTCTTGAGGAACTTCCTTAATTAAATTTCCAAAGATACAGATCTAATCAGCTCAAAAATATCATCAACCCCCTTCTTCCCTCCTAGTGAATCTAACACTGCACATAATCCAGAACTTTTGTAAACAGAAAGAAGACTCTTTAAACAATTTCTAAAAATGTATTTATATATTTATTAGCGATGGCAATAATTGTCTACATGTTTAATCAAGTCAACATTGTCAATTGGATTAAGCAATGATAGCGAACGGCATGGGTGTGGCCGAATAGGTGGTGCCAAGGCCCTGTTATTTAAGCTTGTGAATTTATCAAAGTTTAACAACTTTGATATTTAAAGCAGAATTACATCAATTTTGCCATGTGTCTAACCAACTATACCTTTCGATCGCGCTGCACCCTTCCTCCTAAGCACGTATTTTACCGTATCTAAATAAAGCTTGTTGTGCCATCATTAAATTGTCAGTAGATAAATAATTTAACAGTTTTCCCGTATCTCATTTTAACAAATATATTTTAACACGTTGAAACTCACAAGCAGATGTAAATAATAATGTAGGTCGCACTATGCATCTCCCTCCGCCCAACAAGTTAACTACATGTATACCTCTGTCAAGTTATCATTACGTTGGTTTACATTCATAGGAAAACGTCCTCATCAAATGTTACATATTATGTTCCAGTGACGCATCCAAATAAAGGAGAGAGGGCGCTGATTTAAATTATGGGCCGCTAGAATGTTGTGCCAAACAGATTATATTAGACAACTTTCATACATAACAACTTCCACTTTTTGTATTTATATTTTTCATACATTTTCTGAGTTTTGTGTTACTTTGTTAGATGTGATATTCAGTCAGAATAGTTGTGCCAAATTGTTACAAAATTGTTGCAAATAATTTATAATTAAACTCATAGCACTTGTAAAGTTTCAAATTTCTAATTTTCAATCATGTGCTATTCAATCTACGTTTTTGAATTGAGTTCTAAACCCCGTTTTGTTTTTAATTTATACAAACTACACTCTAAAAACTTTGTTCAGCAATTAACTACAATCTTGCTATCAGTTTGTAAACATGTTTAGAAGCTAAACATTACGTGTGCAATTCCTAAACATCAATGTTCAATGGTTAAACACTATCCGTCAATACGCTAAACATGTTTAGTATGTAAACGTGTTTACAATTTGGTAGCAAGAAACTGTTTAAAAAATCGTTTAATTGCTAAACACTGTTTTTGCAGTGTACTCTTACAAGGCTCATTCACTGCCGTCAGCAAAAATTCACGATTCATCTGTGATTTGGGAACAATTTAATACCCCGTTCTCTACCCAGCCATCTACACCCCCGTCCTCACCCTCAAACCAGGCCCCAAACATGAATTATTCAAAAGATGCCCATACTGACTTCTTTTAGTAACTTTTTGTTGAGTCGATCCATGCAAGTTTGTATCTTGGGCATCGATTCCTCTTCAGATAAGCTCCACCTGATACTGGGTAGTTTTTGCATTGTGACTTTAATGCATAAAATGTCAAGACGTTTCTGAGCAGCAGTGAACCTTTTTAGTTGGCCCAGCAGAGTAAGTTTGCTGATTTGAGCAAGTTTTTCTAGGTTAAGGTTTGGTGGGATCATTATTCTTGCGAAAGTTTATGCGATGCATTTATCAGGATCTTCATACACATGTTCTTCGTGTCTAACCTCAGCTTGTTTATATTTAACTCTGTCTTTAGCTGCGTCTATGAACACGGTTTTCTTGTCAGCTCGACCACGTTTAGTTGGCTTACTGGTCTGATTCACGTCATCTGACTTCACACCTGAAGACCTTGATGAGTGTGCGCCCTCTGTCGGCAAAAGATTCATGTACGTCTGTGCGGGATCGACCATATTGGCACCTGTTGCACCGTTCCCAGTTGATGGAATGGAATTTGGATCAACTCGGCCTCTGAAGATGAAGAAGTACATGAGGAAAGCAACGACGACCAAGATGAACAAGATGGTGCTGACAACCCATCCTGAGATTGCTATGATTAATAATGATGAGCTCTTAGACTCTGGTAGTTCATCAAGGACGGTGGCTTCCTCCATGGGGTACACTATTAGCGGTTCCTCCTCGGGGTACACTATCAGCAAAGCAGTTTGTCTCTGTCTCGTTAATGAAGTCGATCCCCTGATCACCTCGCATGCCACGTGACTACCGTTTTGTTTCATCTTCAACCGCTGAATGGTAAGGTTTCTGCCATTGTTGGATAGTTGGAAGTTGTCAGAGGTTAGTATTTCACTCCAGTTACCGATAATATTCATAAACCATACGTATGAGTCACCCTCATCTACATATGACTGCGTTTGACAGTGGAAAGAAGCTCTTTCGCCTTCTATTCTCCTTCGACGAGACGGTTCGATAATCGTGTTTACCGATTCTACGATAGTTAATGTGGCAAACGGAGTTTCTTTGGCCCTTCCTTGAGTAGGGACGTATGAGTAGATGGAGCACCTGTACATTCCACCATCACGTACTTGAACATTTTCTATGTGTAAAGTCCACTTAAAACCGCTCGATTGAATTACTTTAAATCTGTCCTTATTATAGAATACTGTCTTGCAATTAGACACATAATCCGTCCTTGTTCGATGCTTAGGTTTAAATTGCCAATGCAAGGCATCTGGTTGTGGATTTTGCCTGTCACATGCCGTAACTGTGAGTGTACAACTCAATGTCACATTGTCTCCTACTACGGCCAGAGTGTCTTCTGGATCCCTCATGTAGAAACTCCCCGAGCCTCCACACATCGATGCAAAAGTAAGAACGGTCCAAAGCAGTAACATGTTGATTGTTTGTGATATCTTTAGCAACTGACTCTTGTTCTTCTCAAAGACAATGCCTGAGCTTACGTGTAGATTATGAGTGTCACATACCGTAACTGTGAGAGTACAACTCAATGTCACATTGTGTCCTACATACAACGTCACCAGTGAAGCAAGTAATTTGTTGCCGAAATGTTGAAAATCTGCCAAATTACATAAAGAGTTCATACAGTCTTTCGGTGTGTTATTGGTCCATTTTTCTGCCTTCCTTCCTTTTGGTGAATGAAAACAAATCAAATAAATCATACAAAAGCCGGATTTTAGCATTCTTGTCTTTATGGGGTGCTCAGACATTAGTGGTAATAGGAGGGAGGAAGTAGATCGGGGTGGGTTCCACATATGTCTTCTTGGGCAGAATGTATACAAGGCATTCATTCATTCCCTTCTTGTCCTTATTATTTTCAGTGCCATTTGTACGGACTGAAAGCGCTGTAACACGACGCCTTTTGGAGTCGCAATATAGAAAATCTCTTTTAAAATACTTTTTATGTATTCACATTCCAAAAAAATACAACTTGTATTATATCTTTAAAATGGGTGGACGGATATATTTTAGTTCCCCAAGGATTTAAATGGAAAACGCCCCCAATCGTTCCAAAGTATGGCCTACGAAAGTTGTGGTCTTAAATTGGATAAATATTGTGGTGTTTATTTTGAAACGCTGGCATCAATTACCTTATAATTATTGCATGCCTTTATACTAAAATATTTCAGAATTGTTTTGATTTATGTCAGAAAACTTTAGCGCGCACTGTCCCATAATGCAGTGCAGCATATACCTATACACTATATATTTCCGAGCTATCTGCAAAAAGTTCCATGATTGCTTAAACAACATTAACATGTTTTAACTTTTTAACTGTTCCCCCCCCCCCCCCCCCCCCCCCCAAACCCCCACATCAGCAAAGTTTTTCAATCTGTCTTCCTTGGCCATGTTATGTTTCAAATCGCAACTCGTACAACTGCGTACTTTTGTTCACTGTGCTGTTCATTTTCTTTCGGAACTTCCTTCAATTAAATGATCAAAGATATATAGATCCACATCAATTAAAAAATAACCCCTATCCCCTTATTCCCTCCCAGTCAATCTAACACGGTACATAATTCAAAACTTTAATGACAATAAAAACAAGACTTTTCAAACAAACACAAAAACACAACTTTGAAAATTGATTATAGCGATCGCAAAAATTATCTCTCTGAAGCTTTTATTCAAATCAGCATTGTCAACTGGGTTAAGCAAAAATACCAAACGGCATGGGCGTGGTCGAAGGAGGGGTTTCTAGACCATCATCTTCTACATTTGGCTCTTGCGAGATATATTTTACTTCATTGGTGTGATTTCCAATTTTGGCCGATAAAGATGTAGATTTATTCTTTAATTTTTGTCTAGACACTTTCGGTTTGTTGTCTTTCTGAGTTAGTAAAGGGTTCTTTTTAGTCTTGGAAACTTTTAAACTTTACATTCAAAACTGGATTGTTACTTCCTGTCAATCATACTTTGTCACGTTTTTGTCACAATGTGCGTCTCTTGTATTCTTTCATCTCCAATTTCTGATTTTGTTTTATACCCAAGTTAGAATTTCTGGAAACAGATCTTATTAGACGATGGTGTATGCGTACTAACAAATTTCACTATTTGTATTTTTATTTACATTTTCCCGCCAATGCTTTGCATTTCGCTGTGCTTTCTTAGCTGTGACACTCAGTCATAATAGTTCTAATAAATTGTTATAAAATCTTCATGCAAGTGTTAAATGCTAATGATTTATAATTTAAATGATAGCTATTGTAAAGTTTCAAATTCCCCCATCATGTGCAATTAAATTTACGTTTTGAATTGAACTATGAACTGCGTCTTTGACATTTATACATATTCAAATCAGCCGCATTCACCGCTGCGAGTCGCAGTTCACGGTTCGTTCGTGATTTGGGAACAATTTAACTCACCCCGTTCCCTACCCTTCCAGCCATCTATACCCCCTACCCTAACCCTCAACCCACGCACACATACATGAACCATACAAATGTGGTCTATTGCCACTTCATTTAACTAATTACATTTTTAAAATATCGTCAAACTATAAGTGAACTGACTAGATAATTTGAATTTAATTAAGTGAACAAAGAAAAATTGCCAGAGCGGAATTTGAACCTGCGACCTCCAGAATACCGTATACCGGCGCTCTACCAACTGAGCTATCTTGCTCTATGTTGGCGGTCTCCCAAACTGTCAGTGTTCACTTTGAAAATTCATTCCAATTACCTACAGTCATTTTTTTGTTAGAGTCGATCCATGCAAGTTTGTATCTTGGGCATCTTTTTCTCAAGATTGACCAATTTCTCTTCAGATAAGCTCCACCTAATACTGGGGAGTTTTGCGATATGACTTTAATGCATGTTTCTGTGCAGCAGTGAACCTTTTTAGTTGGCCCATCAGAGTGAGTTTGCTGATTTGAGCATTTTTTAGGTTACTGTTTCGCGTGATCATTATTATTCCTATGGGAGTTTAGGCGATGTATTTATCAGGATCTTCATACACATGTTCTTCGTCTCTAACCTCAGCTTGTTTATATTTAACTCTGTCTTTAGCTGCGTCTATGAACACGGTTTCCTTGTCAGCTCGACCACGTGTAGTTGGCTTACTGGTCTGATTCAAGTCATCTGACTTCACACCTGAAGACCTTGATGAGTGTGTGCCCTCTGTCGGCAAAAGATCCATGTAAGTCTGTGCGGTATCGACCATATTGACACCTGTTGCACCGTTCCCAGTTGATGAAATGGAATTTGGATCAACTCGGCCTCTGAAAACCAAGACGTAAGCGAGGATACCGACGAAGACCAAGATGGTGCTGAGAACCCATCCTGAGATCGTTATGAAAATAGATGATGAGCTCCTAGATTCTGGTAGTTCATCGAGGATGGGTTGACTGACCGATGACTGGAGTGTAGACAGTCCTGCTTCACTCTCTGGGGACACGGTGGGTTTGTTGCTGTCGATCGGCGGTACCTTGGTCGGTGTTTCTACGGCTACCGTCCCGTGAAATGCAGTCTGTCGATCTGAAGGAGTTCTCATAGAATCTTCAGTCCATGATCCATCTGTGGTGAGTTCCTCTTTGGGGTACACTATCAGCAAAGCAGTTTGTCTCTGTCTCGTTAATGAAGTCGATCCCCTGACCACCTCGCATGCCACGTGACTACCATTGTGTTTCATCTTCAACCGCTGAATGGTAAGGTTTCTGCCATTGTTGGATAGTTGGAAGTTGTCAGAGGTTGGTATTTCACTCCAGTTACCGATAATATTCATAAACCATACGTATGAGTCCCCCTCATCTACATATGACTGCGTTTGACAGTGGAAAGAAGCTCTTTCACCTTCTATTCTCCTTCGACGAGACGGTTCGATAATCGTGTTTACCGATTCTACGATAGTTAATGTGGCAAGCGGAGTTTCTGTGGCCCTCCATTGAGTAGGGACGTAGGAGTAGATGGAGCACCTGTACATTCCACCATCACGTACTTGAACATTTTCTATGTGTAAAGTCCACTTAAAACCGCTTGATAGAATTACTTTAAATCTGTCCCTATTATGAAATACTACCTCGCAATTAGACACATAATCCGTCCTTGCTCCACGCTTAGGTTTAAATTGCCAATGAAGTATATAATCTGGTCGTTGTGGATTTTGATTCTCACATGCCGTAACTGTGAGTGTACAACTCAATGTCACATTGTCTCCTACTACGGCCAGAGTGTCTTCTGGATCCCTCGTGTAGAAAGTACCGGAGCCTCCACACATCGATGCAAAAGTAAGAACGGTCCAAAGCAGTAACATGTTGATTGTTTGTGATATCTTTAGCAACTGACTTTTGTTCTTCCTCAAAGACAATGCCTGAGCTTACGTGTGGATTATGAGTGTCACATACCGTAACTGTCAGTGTACAACTCAATGTCACATTGTGTCCTACATACAACGTCACCAGTGAAGCAAGTAAATTGTTGCCGAAATGTTGAAAATCTGCCAAATTACATAAATAGTTCATATAGTCTTTCGGTGTGTTATTGGTCCATTTTTCTGCCTTCCTTCCTTTTGGTGAATGAAAACAAATCAAATAAATAATACAAAAGCCGGATTTTAGAATTTTTGTCTTTATGGGGTGCTCAGACATTGGTGGTAATAGGAGGGAGGAAGTAGATCGGGGTGGGTTCCACATATGTCTTCTTGGGCAGAATGTATACAAGGCATTCATTCATTCCCTTCTTGTCCTTATTATATTCAGTGCCATTTGTACGGACTGAAAGCGCTGTAACACGACGCCTTTTGGAGTCGCAATATAGAAAATCTGTTTTAAAATACTTTTTATGTATTCACATTCCAAAAAAATACAACTTGTATTATATCTTTAAAATTGGTGGATTGTTTTAGTTCCCAAAAAATTTAGATGGAAAGCGCCCCCAATCGTTCCAAAGTATGGCCTACAAAAGTTGTTGTCTTAAATTGGATGAATATTGCGGTGTTTATTTTTAAACGCTGGTATCAATTACCTTTTCATTATTGCATGCCTTTAAACTAAACTATTTCAGAAGGGATGACATTAAAGTCCGCAAACTTTAGCGCGCACTGTCCCACAATGCAGTGCAGCATATACCTACACTATATATTTCCGAGCTATCTGCAAAAAGTTCCATGACTGCTAAACCACATCAAAATGTTGTAACTGTGCCCCCCCCCCCCCCTCCCCCACATCAGCAAATTTTTTCAATCTGTCTTCCATGTACATGTATGTTTCAAATAGCAACTCGTACAACTGCGTACTTTTGTTCACTGTGCTATTCATTTTCTTTAGGAACTTCCTTCAATTAAATGTTCAAAGATATATAGATCCACATCAATTAAAAAATAACCCAATCCCCTTCTTCCCTCCCAGTCAATCTAACACGGTACATAATTCAAAACTTGAATTACAATCAAAAACAAGACTTTTTAAACAAACACAAAAACACAACTTTGAAAATTGATTATAGCGATTGCAATAATTATCTGTCTGAAGCTTTTATTCAAATCAGCATTGTCAATTGGGCTAAGCAATAATAACAAACGGCATGGGCGTGGTCGAAGGAGGGGTTTCTAGACCATCATCTTCTACATTTGGCTCTTGCGAGATATATTTTACTTCATTGGTGTGATGTAGCTTTATTCTTTAATTTTTTCCAGACACTTTCGGTTTGTTGTCTTTCTGAGTTAGTAAAGGGTTCTTTTTAGTCTTGGAAACTTTTAAACTTTACATTCAAAACTGGATTGTTACTTCCTGTCAATCATACTTTGTCACATTTTTGTCATAATGTGCGTCTTTTGTATTCTTTCATCTCCATTTTCTGATTTTGTTTTATACCCAAGTTGGAATTTCTGGAAACAGATATTATTAGACGATGGTGTATGCGTACTAACAAATTTCACTATTTGTATTTGTATTTACATTTTCCCGCCAATGCTTTGCATTTCGCTGTGCTTTCTTAGCTGTGACACTCAGTCATAATAGTTCTAATAAATTGTTATAAAATCTTCATGCAAGTGTTAAATGCTAATGATTTATAATTTAAATGATAGCTATTGTAAAGTTTCAAATTCCTCCATCATGTGCAATTAAATCTACGTTTTGAATTGAACTATGAACTGCGTCTTTGACATATATACATATTATTCATATCAGCCGCATTCACCGCTGCGAGTCGCAGTTCACGGTTCGTTCGTGATTTGGAAACAATTTAACTCACCCCGTTCCCTACCCCTCCAGCCATCTATACCCCCTACCCTAACCCTCAACCCACGCACACATACATGAACCATACAAATGTGGTCTATTGCCACTTCATTTAACTAATTACATTTTTAAAATATCGTCAAACTATATGTAAACCGACTAGATAATTCTATGATATTTTCAGCAACTGACGCTTCTGGGTCTTTCGCGAAGAAACTCCCCCTGCCTCCTCCACACATCGATGCAGTAATGATAAGATTTACAAGCAGAATCATTACAGCAGATAGTCGCATCAACTAGCAGAGAAGAAATCGATTCAAATAAAAGGAGTTCAATCAAACTCTAAAACTCAGCAGTTCTGTGAGAGATGAAACTTTGTGTTGTCCTGACACAGAAATAATAACAAACATCAATGTTCCAAACAACGTTGGTAAAGGAATTACTTTATTGCTTAAATGTTGAAAATGTGCCAAATTATATCAAGAGTACATGTAGTCCTTTGGTTTGTAATTGGTCTATTTTTCTAACTTCCTTCCTTTCTGGTAAATGGAAACAAAGCAAATATTAATACAAAGGCCTGATTTAGGGAGTTTTTCTGTAAAACCCCGCCCCGATGTTTCCCCGACATTTATTACATTTAATACAGCAGCTATCCAGTAATAACATGATTTATTCCCCTCCTGGGTTTCCACTGTCTTGATTTTCTTCCCTATTCCCCTGTTCCTCTGGTTTTTATCTTTTTAAATATTTTTCGGGGGAGGTGGGGTGCAGCCCCCCCCCCCCCCCCCATCGCTAAGCCATTGTATTCACATCCTTACTCAGAATCCAAATACAAATAGTAAAAATGTGTTATATCTAGCAGGCTTTACGGTGTAGTGATTACAGGGTTGTAGTGATTACAATGTTGTATAAGATATGGGATATCTATTTTGATTGAAGAAGTCTACAGGAAATGTCTGCAGTTTTGAAAATCCAACTTGCTTGTGTGTATCTACACCCCAGACAGGATTCACCCGATTACTTCAAATAGTTGCATAATTTAAATTGTTTCAAAGGGACCCTCGGAAAGCCATTCTGGTGCAGAGACCTTATTACAGAAAGTCCGCATAGGGGGTTTTGTGTTCATTAGCGCAAACTGCCTCACAATGCCAATAGCGTAGAGGGCAGAGGAAGGGGAAACTTTCCCCTGTGGGAACTCTTCCCCTTGCTGTTTGCTCACCACCGCCCCCACCTCCCCCCCTTTCAATTTTTGTTATTCATTATTATTGTTATTTTCTTTAGAATTTGTTGAGGGGCTGACGCCACGTCATAGTGTGATGATATCGGTTTGGACATAGGCCTTCAATGCACAGGTTCGTGAAAGCACAGCCTATTATAAACTGGACCCTTCATCACCGCTCTCCCGCTTTTCAGATTATTTTGCTGGGCCTCTGAAAATCTGGACACTTTTTATGGACATTTTTATGAACATATTTGGTCCTAAAAATCTGCGGGAAAAAAATCACTTTCCCCTTTTAAAATCATTAGTTCCTCTCCTCTTTCCCCCATGCATGACCAGAGCCTGGCTACGCCACACAACAATACAGTGCAACATATACCTACACTCCGGACTAACTGCAAAAATGGCTGCTTAACATTAAAATGTTCACACCGTACACCCCAACCCCCCGCCTTTCCAATCAGCAAAGATTTTAAATTGTCTTTCGTGGCAATTTTTCAAGTCTCCACTCGTACAGTTCCCTGTTATTCTTTTGTAATTCTTGTATTTTGTTCCCTATGATGTTCATTTTTCTTGAGGAACTTCCTCAATTAAATTTCCAAAGATACAGATCTAATCAGCTCAAAAATAACATCAACACCTTCTTCCCTCCCAGTGAATCTAATACCTGCACATAATCCAAAACCTTTGTGACAAGAAAGAAGACTCTTTACCAACAAACACAGAAAAACACAATTTTGAAAATAATCGCAATAATTCTCTGCATGTTTTATTCAAGTCAACATTGTCAACTCTGTTAATGACAAGAAATGGAGTTGGGCGAGACCGAAAGGGACCGTTCCAAGGCAACGTAATTTAAACATGTAAAGTTTAACAATACCGATAATTTAAGCAGAATTACATAAATTTGGCCATGAGTCTATACCTTTCGATCAGGCCGCACCCTTCCTCCTACGCACGTAACTATTTATCGTATCTATATATGCTTTCAGTCAGTGGCGTATCCAGCGGGGGAAAAGGGGGAGACTTGCCCCCCCCCCCCCCCTCCCGGCATTTAAGGCGTCATAAAAACATAGAGAAATCGTGTTTTTAAGACGGTTTTTAAGACGGTTTAGACCCCGTTTGCCCTCCCTGGCACAACAAAAAACTGGATATGCTATATACTTTTAAAGCGCTTACAAATTTTACAGTTTTCCTTATCTCAATAATTGTTAATTAAAAAGTATAAGATGTTGCGAGACAAATGAATGAGATATAAATAACAATGTAGGTCACACTATAATTTATCTCCCTCTGTCTAACATTACGTTGGTTTATATTCATAGAAAAACGTCCTCATCAAATGTTACATTGACCGCGTTCGATTACTATACCCCGCGCTTACTCGTGCAAGCGCGAGCCCGTTCGATGTAGCTTCCACGTGACTTCTCGCGCTTACAAAGGCCTAACCAACTCGCCGAGCCGGTTAGACGACGTTGCACACAATACCAACAATTTCCACTATTTGTATTTACATTTTTCATGAATTTTCTGATTTTCGTGTTACTTTCTTAGGTGTGACATTCAGCCTTAATCGTTCTGCTAAATTTGTACCAAATCTTCATGCAAGTGTTTTAAATGCAAATGATTTATAATCAAAATTATTACAATTGTAAAATTTCAAATTTTCAATCATGTGTAATTAAATCAACGCTTTTTAATCGAGCTCTGAACCCTGTCTTTGAAATATATTATATACATGCTACTCTTACTAGCCTCATTCACTGCCGTGAGCAGCAGTTCATGCTTTATGTGTGATTTGGGAACAATTTAATACCCCGTTGTTTTTGTTAACAAAGAAAACGGCAGGAGGGGGATTCGAATCTGCGACCACCGGAATAACGTAATAGCGATCTACCAACTGAGCTATCTAATTGTCTTATGTTGACAGTCTCCAAATTGTCAGCGTCCCAGGTTGAATCGCAAAATTGGGCGTGATCCCTGGCTATACGGCATTCTGGGTTTATGACTTCTGACTAGCGCCCACCCGAACAAATACTGACAATTTGGGAGACCGCCAACATAGGGCAAGATAGCTCAGTTGGTAGATTGCTGGTACGGTATTTCGGAAGTCGAATCCCGCTCCTGCCAGTTTTCTTTGTTCACTTTGAAAAGTTATTTAAATTTACCTAATAGTTTCCCTTGTGTTTTTTTTTTGACGAGATTATTTTGTAGCTTAATATTTGGGGAGATCATTATTAGTTCTTGTGGGAGTTTATGCGATGCATTAATCAGGATCTTCATACACATGTTCTTCGTGTCTAACCTCGGCTTGTTTATATTTAACTCTGTCTTTAGCTGCGTCTATAAACACGGTTTTCTTGTCAGCTCGACCACGTTTAGTTGGCTTACTGGTCTGATTCAAGTTATCTGACCTCACACCTGAAGACCTGGATGAGTATGCGCCCTCTGTCGGCAAAAGATTCATGTAAGTCTGTGCGGGATCGACCATATTGACACCTGTTGCACCGTTCCCAGTTGATGGAATGGAATTTGGATCAACTCGGCCTCTGAAGATGAAGAAGTACGTGAGGATAGCAATGACGACCAAGATGAACAAGATGGTGCTGAAAACCCATCCTGAGATTGCTATGATTAATAATGATGAGCTCCCGGACTCTGAAAGTTCATCGAGGATGGGTTGACTGACCGATGACTGGGGTGTAGACAGTCCTGCTTCACTCTCTGGGGACACGGTGGGTTTGTTGCTGTCAATCGGCGGTACCTTGTCGGCGTTTCTGCACCGTCTCGTGAGATGCAGTCTGTCGATCTGAAGGAGTTCTCGTAGAATCTTCAGTCCATGATCCATCTATGGTGAGTTCGTCTTTGGGGTACACTATCAGCAAAGCAGTTTGTCTCTGTCTCGTTAATGAAGTCGATCCCCTGACCACCTCACATGCCACGTGACTGCCGTTGTGTTTCATCTTCAACCGCTGAATGGTAAGGTCTCTTCCATTGTTGGATAGTTGGAAGTTGTCAGAGGTTAGTATTTCACTCCAGTTACCGGTAATATTCATGAACCATACGTATGAGTCCATCTCATCTACTCGATGCGACCGCGTTTGACAGTGGAAAGAAGCTATATTTCCTTCTTTTCTCCTTCGACGAGACGGTTGGATCATCGTGTTTACCGATTCTATAACAGTTAATGTCGCAAACGGGGTGTGATCAGAGACGATTGAAAACAAATAGCACCTGTACATTCCACTATCACTTTGTCGAACATTTTGTATATGTAAATTCCACTCGGACCCCTGTGATGAAACCACGAATCTGTTAAATGTATCAATATATATTATTGTCCAACAACTAGAGATGTATTTATGCTCTGGTCCATGTTCACTGAGCCAACTAAGTAGATAATCTGGTTCTTCTAGTGGATTTTGCCTGTCACATGCCGTAACTGTGAGTGTACAACTCAATGTCACATTGTCTCCTACTACGGCCAGAGTGTTTTCCGGATTCTTCGCGAAGATACTCCCGCTGCCTCCTCCACACATCGATGCAGTAATGATAAGATTTACAAGCAGAATCATTACAGCAGATAGTCGCATCAACTAGCAGAGATGAAATCGATTCAAATAGAAGGAGTTCAATCAAACTCTGAAACTCAGCAGTTCTGTGAGAGATGAAACTTTGTGTTGTCGTGGCTTGTGACACAGAAATAATGACAAACATCAATGTTCCATACAACGTTCACCAGTAAAGGAATTACTTTATTGCTTAAAAGTTGAAAAATTGCCAAATTATATCAAGAGTACATGTAGTCCTTTTGGTTTGTAATTGGTCAATTTTTCTGACTTCCTTCCTTTGTGGTAAATGGAAACAAAGCAAATAATACAAAGGCCGGATTTAGGGAATTTTCCCGTAAAAAGCTGGCCAGATTTTTCCCTCCGAAAAATCATTTAAAATGCCGGGGGGGGGGGGGGGGGGGGACTCTTTCTCACGTTAATGGCGCCATTTTTCATTAATGGCTTGGTTTTCTTCCCTAGTTTCCTGTTCCTCTGGTTTTTATCTTTTTAAATATTTTTTGGGGGAGGTGAGGGGTGGAGCCCCCCCCCCCCCCCCTGTAAACTTTCAAGGCACTCCATGGTTTATCACCAGTGTACATAAACAATCTCACAAGTATTAAGAAAGGTTCCCGTTATAATCTCAAGTCAAGTAGTAATGGTCTTGTTTTAGAGCGCAAACTGCCTCACAATGCCAGTAGCGTAGCCATATAGGGCAGGGGGAGGGGCAACTTTCCCTTGTGGGAACTCTTTCCCCTTGCTGCTTGCTCCCTCTTTTTTTTATTTATTTATTTATTTATTTATTTATTTATTCATTATTATTATTTTCTTTAGAATTTGTTAATGTGATGATATCGGTTTGGACATAGGCCTACAAAACACAGGTTCGTGAAAGCGCAGCCTATTATAAACTGGACCCTAACTTCCGCTCCCCCGATTTTCAGATTATTTTGCTGGGCTTCTAAAAATCTTGACACTTTTTTACGAACATTGAACAATTTGGTACTAAAACTCAACGGGAAAAAAAATCACTTTCCCTTTAAAATGATTAGTTCCCCCCCCCCCCCCCCACCTTTTTCCCATGGCCAGAGCCTGGTTACGCTACAGAACAATGCAGTGCAGCATATACCTACACTACATATTTCCAAGCTATATCTGCCAAAATGGTCAATGACTGCTAAACAGCAGTGTTGTAGGTCTCGAGACCGGTCTTGGTTTTGAGACCGGTCTCGAGACCAGTTTTTCCTGGTCTCGGTCTCGGTCTCGGTCTCGGTACCCCGTGGTCTTGGTATTTTGCTGGTCTCGGTATCGAGACCACCAATATTTTATACAAACAGCACATGTGCAGAATCGATTACAGCACGCTCGACTCGACTCGAGATGTATAATTGTGCAGTATATGACAACTTCTTGTTAACCGTGTAACCGCAGCCTTATTCTTGGTGTCAATAAATACGGTTTACTTGTACATGTACATGTATACTCCTTTACACATAATGCATATGGAAATTTGTGATCTTTTTTGCATTCTTTTATTATGTAAATTACATACAAGGTCTCGGGGTCTCGGTCTCGGTCTCGGGCCATTAGGTCTCGGTCTCGGTCTCGGTCTTCCAGGTCTCGGTCTCGGTCTCGGTCTCGGACCATCGGGTCTCGGTCTTGGTCTCGGTCTCGGACATCGGGGTCTCGACAACAACACTGCTAAACAGCATTAAAATCTTCACACTGTACACCCCATCCCCCGCCTTTCCAATCAGCAAAGATTTTAAAGCGTCTTTCCTGGCAATGTTTCAAGTCTCCACTCGAACAGCTGCGTGTTGTTCTTTAGTAATTTTCGTATTTTTGTTCCCTATGGTGTTCATTTTCTTGAGGAACTTCCTTCAATTAAATTTCCAAAGATCTAATCATCTAAAAAATATCATCAACCCCCTTCTTCCGGCCCTCCCAGTGAATCTAACAATGTACTTAGAACTTTTGTAACAAGAAAGAAGACTCTTCACCAACAAACACAGAAAAACACAATTTTGAAAAGCATGGCAATAATTCTCTGCATGTTTTATTCAAGTCAGTATTGTGTTAAGCAATAACTTGGTATGAGCGTGGCCGAAGGGAACGGTCCCAAGGCCCTTTAATTTAACCAAATAAAATGCGTTTGTTCACTTTGATATTTTAAGCTGAATTAGACAATGGGTCTATACCTTTCGATCACGCCGTACCCTTCCTTCCTAACTATTTATCGTATAAGCTTGTTTTGGTATCATTACATTTTCAGCGCTTCAGTTTTCCATATCTCATTTTAATAAATCAATTTTAAGATGTTGCAATTCTCAAATCACTGACAAATGAAGGAGATGTAAAAAAAAGTGTAGGTCACACTATGCCTCTCCCTCTGTCCAACACCTTAACTCTACCTTTGTCACACTGTCTTGAAGTATCATTACGTTGGTTTACGTTCATAGAAAAACGTCATCATCAAATGTTACATTATGTTCCAGTGACACATCCAACTGAGGGAGAGAGGGCGCTACTTAAGTTGCCGCTATTTCACAAACATTGACGAAGCTTTGGCTTGAAGTTATATTAAGTCCTTCAATTTTGCAAGATTGGATGCCCTTGTTTCTAACGTACATCAAAGTCTTATATTAACCCAGAGCCGGAGCCTGTTCATTTTATTCAAGTATTTTGGCTTCAGATTGGTAATTGATCTGGGGAATATAGCTGAAGACGAAGCCGAAGCCAAAGTCCTAGCCAAGGTTTCAGAAATAGCCTTTGCAATCACAGCTTTTGCATCATGCAGAATGTCGTCATGTCCTGTATCCCCATAGGAATACTCGGAAACATGATCGAACAGCGCCCACGATAAATTACAGAGTATATGCCCTCTGTACTACACCCAAGGTCCTTGTGTACTACACCCAACACCAAAATACAGGCCATGTGTACTAAACCCAAACTAGGCTCTGTGTATTACAACCAACATTATGCTCTGTGTATATATTGCATACAAACTTTAGGTTCTGTGTATTACATCCAAAATATAGGCTCTGTGTATTACACTCAAAATATAGGCTGTGTGTGTTACACTCAAAATATAGGCTCTGTGTATTACACTCAAAATATAGGCTGTGTGTGTTACACTAAAAAAAATAGGCTGTGTGTGTTACACTCAAAATATAGGCTGTGTGTGTTACACTCAAAATATAGGCTGTGTGTGTTACACTCAAAATATAGGCTGTGTGTGTTACACTCAAAATATAGGCTGTGTGTGTTACACTCAAAATATAGGCTGTGTGTGTTACACTCAAAATATAGGCTGTGTGTGTTACACTCAAAATATAGGCTCTGTGTGTTACACTCAAAATATAGGCTCTGTGTATATTACATCCAAACTTTGGGCTTTGCAAAGCCCAAAGTTTGGATGTAATATTACACAGAACCTATATTTCCGGTGCATTACATATCCAAACTATAGGCTCTGTGTATTATAGTTATATGTACATTGAAAAAAAGGCTCCGTGTACTACATATATCCAAACTATAGCCGTAGGCTCTGTGTATACATCCAAAATAGGCTCCGTGTATTACATATCAAACTATAGGCTCTGTGTAGGCCCTATACATACAAAATAGGCTCCGTGTATTACATATCCAAACTATAGCCGTAGGCTCCGTGTATACATCCAAAATAGGCTCTGTGTATTACATATCAAACTATAGGCTCTATGTAGGCCCTAAACATCCAAAATAGGCTCCGTTTATTACATATTTTCTCTGTGTATTAGGCGAAGTAAAAGAAAAGAAAACATGTTTAGCGTCCCCGCCCGCTTCCTTTTGGGGGCCGCCTGGAATGTATTTTTAATTGTTACCAGTGTAAGATGAGAAGAAAATAAACCCAAAATGTCAACCGATATATTGGAAAATAAAATGCAAGCTTACTAAAAGTATTAAAACCAATGTAAACATGCTCAAGTCTCTTGTCGAACATGTCTCTTTTATTTTTGTGTCTTTGAACAGCTGAAAAACAAACTTTTAGAAAATTCTAAAAATATGGCGTCCATCTTGAAAATGAAAAAAATTAAACAAATAAAAAGCCCCCTTCTCCTTCCTTTTTTTTATACCCGGACGCTAAACATTTTTTTTTACTTGGCCTTACATCCACAATACAGCCTCTGTGTACTATTACGTCAAAGATTCTGTGTAGGCCCTATTACAACAAAAATACAGACTCTGTGTAGTACATTCAAAGTATTTAGGCAAAATTACAATGGAAAACCACGTTTAGCGTCATGCCTTTGTCACAAAAAGGGAAATTAAGTTTAGATCCTGTCAGGCTGTATATTCTAAGATCAACCTCCCTCCCTTTCAACATGCTTTCACGGACAGTGGCGTCAACTAAATCGATTCAAAACACGCAGCAGATCCACTGGAAAGCGTTTCGTCTTTTCCCTTCGTATTTCTTTTGTATAGATTTCTTTGGGGGCCGGGAAAAGGGAAGGCCACCTCAAAAAAGGAAACCGAGGGTGACGGCCAACATGTTTTTTTTTCTTTTTTCTTTCGTATTTGTCTATTATAAAAAATTCATAACTTCGATAAGCTTTGTGTATTCCAAAGTACAGAATATACGCTCTGTGTACTGCATCCAATTAAGGCAACAGCACCGGAACACTTGAAATTGGGGGAGGGGCAGACCCTTTTCTATGTTTTTCTTTTATGCAGAACTGCCAAAGGTGGGGGTTTCTCCCAAATGAAAAAAGTGGGGGAGCCAATTCCCCCAGCCCCCAAACCCCCACCCTGTTCCGCCACCGTTGATCCAAGGTACCAATAATTTGCAATAAACGACGATATTACTTGAAATATTTATTTACACATGCTGGAAATATACGATGTGCAAGAAACGCAAACGAGCTGTAACCCTTCCCTAGACTTTTTTTAATTACCTATGTTTTACCTTTCGAAATAAGTCTAAAGATATACTCTCCGTGCTCTTCAACAGTTTGGAATTCATTTCTTCTAACAAGGGTTCAAACTGTAATTTTTATTTTAGAGAAAACCATTTTTGGTTTTATTTTAGGCGTCTGCAACCCCCGACGAAGATCTGTTTAGCTACTTTGGCGCCAGTAACGCACAAAAAGATCCACTTTGCCGGAAATTATTATTGGCCCGCAGCCTCAATTATGTGTAGTCTGCCAAAGTACATTCGTTTCCGAATATGATTGTAATCAGTCATAATTTTCATAAAAATATACAACCCACTTCCTTATTTCACCCACAGCCTTAAACACAACATAAACCGTCTGCATAAATACACTGATTCTAGTTTCGTAATAGATATTTCCTGAAAGATAAATCCGATAAACGACTTTCAATGGGCACAATAGATAAGATGTATTATGTAAGTTACATTGCATTACCCAAGTCTGTATTATGATGAAATGGCTTTGTATTAAAAAATGATGCGAAGAAAACTGCATAATTATGAAGAAAAATCAAATCCAGCACAACACTAGGCCGTTGTTATGTGGCATTAACTAAAACACCTGAAAGGTAATATACATATGAAACTACTAACTTAAATTATTATGAAATACCTTACTTAGTATACACTTTTGCTGTAATTGTCAAAAATGAATGGATTTGGGGGTTAGTCTTTTATAGCAAATACTTTATAACACTGACCTGTTTAAAGTTTTGTGTGTGCACAGATGCTTAGAAAACAAAAGAAAACGGAGGGGGGAAATGCTGTTCTTGTAGTCTGGTTCCCTGCCCCTACTTTAGACAAAACGGAGCAATTTATAGACGTCAGGGAATTATCAGGTCGGGGTACTAGACTATTTCCAACGATTGTCAGCCGACAATTGCTGGAAATTGATATAAAAATTCCACTTTTCTTGAAAATGACAGCACCAGGTGCCATGATTTTACAGGATGCCTGAGATTATTATCTACTTACAGTCAAGTAAGGTATTTCAAAATAATTCGGTATTTTTTATTCTTTTTTATTTGCAAATGTTGCATATTACCTTTAAGTAAATAAAAATATCAGGCGGGTGGGCAATAAAAACATTGGCCTCATTGAGCAGATGGCCTCAATGTTAATGCAACAACAAAAGGTCTGACTTCAGGCCAAAGTATACGATTCGATTTTTTGGCCAAACTTCAGTTTTTCTTTACGTCAGTAGCTCAGGAGATCCTTCAAATTCCATCAGATCGACAAGAGGAATCCCAACAAAATTATACCTTTTGAGGTGTCCCCCTCTCCTCAACTTGGTTTGGGCTCCAGGCAAATGTGCAAGAAACTACAGCAGGAATGCAATGATGAAGAGAAAGATGACAGCGGCGACAATTCATCCTATTTTTTAGTGAGTCTTCAGACTTAGGAGGGGTTGAAATCATCAGGAGCGTTTACTTTGGGATTATGTTCAAGGATTGCTGGTTGGGAGGCTAAAATATCAGCTTTGTCGATTACAGGTGCTTTGGTCGCTACCTGTTCGAGTGTCACTTTTCTGGGATTCTTCTTGTCGATGTGATGGAATTTGAAGGATCTGCTGAGCTACTGGTGATGCTGTGTTGATCCTAGTAGTGGGGGGTTCGTCCTTGGGGCCCACTAGTTGAAGCAAAGCAGTCTCCCTGAAGTCGATCCCCTTACCACCTCACATGCCTTCTGGCTGCCGTTGAGTTTAGTCTGTAACCGATGAATGGAGAAAGTTTTTGGAAGCTGTTATTTCTTTCCAGTTAACATTAGTTTTCATAAACCAAACAAGTGAGGTCTTGATCCAAACGTCGTGGCGCTTGGCAGCAAGAAGACGTTTTTGGCTTACCACGATTCTCCTACGATGAGACAATCGTATTTACCGATTCTACAACAGTTATGTCGCAAACGGAGTGTCAGTAAACCTCCCTTTAGCGGGTGCGTATGGATAGATATAATATCTTTCGAAACAGATGCTTGCTCATCTTCAAGGACTATATTCAATAACCATCAAATTCAGGATATCGTTCATTGATCTGTAGAGTTCAAGGTAACGGTGGATTTCAATGTTCGCAAATGCAATGTGTGTGACTTTACGCAGACACATCAAACACGCATAGTGATCGGAAATACTAGTGACACCACTGACCTAATTCCATGTGTAGGCTTATCCCTTAGACTTTCTGCCGTTTAATGTTAAGCATAATACACGAACAGATGTAAAAAGTATCTTTAATAGATAAATATGGAAGATAGCTTTTTAAAGATAAGGCATAGGCTTTTGAGGCTATACAGCTACTTCATCTGATGCAATGAAGAGAGGTATTTCACCACTCCAATGTTGGAGTTCCTGGGATTTTAACCTAACATGCTGTTCACCTGCTTTCACAGTCGCCCCAATGCCAACATTGTGTACTAATAGTAAGTACACTATTGGACAATCTTCTCCATCCCCCTCAACCCCCACCCCCAATCACGGCCAACAGCAACCCTGTTTAGATTATGTGAAAACACAGGAAGGTAAAATTGCAATGAACATTTTTATCAGATCTTTAAAACTGAAAATATTGTATGCATCTATAGGCCTACGGCCACGCAGGATGAAGTTCTTGAGTGAGAGGTGGCGCTTCTTTTATGGCAGGTACATGCAGCGAGCAATGAGGCATCTTTGAAAAACAAGAGGTATTTTCAGTGGCCATTGACATGGTCACCCAGCTCGGAAATGGGCGATTTATAGTTTTTAGAATGACCGATTTTCCTGAGCATGACCGGCCAAGAAATATAGTTAAGCACTTGAACGACAGAGGCACGAGCCTCAACTCAGCTTACTGTCCTAGGAGGGGAAAGTCACCGGAGATTCAGATGAAACAAACCAAGCCGCAGAAAAATATAACGGCACCGTCATTGGATGATGGCATCGCCTTGACTGACGGAAGGTAACCTTGGAAACATACTACAGACGACTCACATCCGGGCAAGACAATAAGTACAGGAAAGTACAAGACGAGCAGATGAATTAGATCTTAAAGAGATAACTAGACATATAGACTGCAATCCTGAGAGATCTAGTATGCAAGCTTGGGAAATCGTGGCTTGTAGGCTGCAAGCTTGAGACATATATAGGCTTGGAAGCTATGCAAGCTTTGATATAGACTATTTAAAGCTGCAAGCTTTGGAAATCTAGACATGAAGGTTACTTGTAAGATCTAGGCTGGTGAACTGCAGCTAATTATCGTGAGTCAAGGGACTCGTGAGAGGTAGTACATTACACCAAACTGATCAATCTTACTAAGTGGTTGCCGGGGGTCTCAGTCCAAGATAACTTGGTAAATCGGTCACACCGCCAGAAATTGCACCAAATGTAATAGAGTCCCTTGCGGCATCATTGGGACACGGTGTTGGAAGGGTATAGTGACGATTATAAACTTTGCGGACGTTTATACGGAACCCTATACACTTTTTGTAATATTTTACATACTATCCCCCTTAAAAAAAGAGTAACTGTTTAATCAAAGTAGGTCTAAATGCAAAACCGAACTCATGTTAAATTACGATAATTTACAAATTATTCCAAAGGGCCGTTCAAGAATCACTACAAGATCAATGTGTCATGCAAAACTGCCCTTCATCGAGTCGGGGTCATCATTATGTTATCTACACGCCTATTTTCGCCTTTCTGGAGGCGTGGCCTGTTTTATCCCTCCCTCTGCTAACCCAGATAGCCGTGATAAACGATGTCTGGGTAGACTTATCCCAGCTCCATCCTGAATGACGATTCCCTGCGCCTGCTTCACGTAGATCCAAGCCAGACCTTTGCACATTTTGCTTTCTTTATCCTCGCTGTCATGACAATCTTCATTAAACCCCGTCAGTTTATCAGGCAGTACAATATCACACAAGGTGTTTTAATGCAAGACGACTGGTGGTTTTCGACACATCCCGATATCATAGAACTAGCTCTCAACTCTTATAGAAGTGTGTGACCGTTAACTCACTTTTTTGTTGTACAAACGTCTCCTCTGACGAGGCTGAAGTCACTTAAGACGAGATGCTACAGAGAAGAAGACAGTGAGGTGTCAAGTGGGTAAGGTGCCAAGGTCTTCGTGGGTTTTACGCGATTAATTTAGGACCTATCAGGTTATTCGTACACGTGGTAATCTGTATCAGTCGACTGTTGAACTTCAGTTGGTTTATATCTAACTCTCTCTTTAGCTGCATCTATGGACACGGTTTTCTTGTCAGATCGATCACGTTTAGTATAAGTCTGGTTTAACTCTGACTTCACTCCTGAAATCCCTGATGAGTGTACGCCCTCTGTCCGGAAAAGATCCATGTACGTCTGTGCGGTATCGACCATATTGACACCTGTTGCATCGTTCCCAGTCGATCGACGTTCACAGCTTGCACTAGGATTGCGGTTAGCTCGACCTCTGAAAACGAAATACAACAGGACAGCAACGACGATGGATAGCATGATGCTGAGAACACATCCTAAGATAGCTATGATTAATAATGATGAGCTCCTAGACTCTGGTAGTTCATCGAGGATGGGTGTAGACAGTCCTGCTTCACTCTTTGGGGACACTGTGGATTGGTTGCTGTCGACACGAGGTGTTTCTGTTATCAATGCATTTGTTGTGGTCGTCAGGAGTTTCTCTTTCGGATGAACTACCAACAAAGCATCTTGCCTCCG
The DNA here is from genome assembly GCA_037893225.1 of Hippasteria phrygiana. NCBI lineage: Eukaryota > Metazoa > Echinodermata > Asteroidea > Valvatida > Goniasteridae > Hippasteria > Hippasteria phrygiana. Next base: position 1,520,470 of record JAZGUH010000172.1, on the reverse strand, counting down.
TCTCGTTAATGAAACAGATCCATTGAACAAACTGCATCCAACTTTGGTGTTATTGTGTTCCGTATTCAGATGAACAATAATTGTAAGATTTTGTCCGTTGTTGGACAATTGAAATCTGTGTGGCGAAAAAGCCTCACTCATCAAAGTTCCATCTATATACCAAGCGTATGTCACGGTGTTCTCGTGTTGTGGTCGGGTGTAGCAGCGGAAAGAAACCGTTTCACCCACTTTCGTATTGAGATAAGAAGGTTGGACAATCGTCTGCATTGGCTGTACAACAGTAAGCGTCGCAACTTCAGATACAAAATGCCGGATGCCAGCATAAGAAAAGAGCGAACACCGGTACTGTCCACCATCACTTATCTGAACGTTTTTTACATGTAAATCCCACTTTGAATCACGTGAGGAGATTGTGTATTGTTCATTATAGCCTCTGTATGTCGTGGTACATCCAGAAACGTCATTGTAATTTTGTACCTGTCTATGATTGGGGTGGTGTTTCAAACAAAGAAGATAACTGTCACTATGTTCATAGCATGTCCTCACATTGAGTGTACAACTCAATGTCACATTGTCTCCCACCACGGCCATAGTATCCTCTGGGTGCTTCGTGAAATAACGTCCACTAACTCCTTCACACATCCATACAGTCATGAGGACAATATAAAGCAGAAACACTGAAGCCATCATATCACTAATATGAAAGTGGTTAACTTTCGTTAATTATAATACTCGCCACTAACAGATGTATCGTTCTAATTGCTCACTTCAGTCGTCCCCTTGCATTATGAACTTTGAAACTTAAATTCAGAAAGTCATGGTTCAAGAAACACAGTCAGTTTTCTGCCAAATAGTGAAAGATTCAGATTTATATGATAAGCATGTTTGTTTGTTTGTTTTCAGGCATTTTTTCAGGCTTCCAAATTCACAAGGAAGATTCTAAACTGACGAATATTGGCAAATGTCTGTCAGAAATGTTTGCCTTTTGTACCCAACCAATATCGCCTGTGTCATTACCATTTGACTGCTTTAAAACTCGATCAATCGAAATTTACCTTCTGAAACAAAAAGATGTTTTACATATTACACTTGCATTCAAAAATAGATCAACATAATCACGTTCTAAATATCGTGAATGCAGCCAAAACAGCTTCTAGGCCGGTTAAGGCCAATGGGTGTTACTTCAAAGAGAGGGCCTAGTTTTGTCCGGCGCAATCCATTTTGCTTTCATATGTATTTCAGTTTTCATCTGCCGTTAATTCGGTCTTGACCTGATTTGTTTGCCTGTTGTCGGCTTTCTTGGAGGTTTTGTACTATTAGTTCCGTGTTATTTTTAGTGAGGAAGTTCCTCTTGTAAAGCAGACGATATTATCAAACCAGCTAAAACAACATCCATTAAACATGAACGCCAATCCCTTGTAACAAACGGAACACACACTCCTCAAAATATAATAACATGTGACCCAACTCAACAAAATGAGTCACAAGTCGCCAGAGCTATTTCTGAGTTACAGGCCCTTAAACATGTGGAAATCAATGGGAACTGTCAAAGTTTTCACCCACATAATGTCCACATTCATCAGGATGTCAAACTGAGTGATATATCAGAATGAAGAGCCATGTATGCTCTATCCAATGCAAGCAAAAACAAACTAGTAAAAAAATGACCTGAAGACTCATTTCGTATGATCCGGTCACATATGGTAATCATTCCCCAGATGCAGTTAAAAGAAACTAATAATTACACTGTAAAAATGGCGTTTTAATAGATTTTAAACACATTTCTTGTACCCACTTTTTTGACACGTTTAGCCCACGCGACAAGTTTAGACTTAACGTAATAGCTTTGTGACGCAACACGTTTAGCATTTAAACACTTTTTCTAAACATTGTTTCTAAAAAGTGTTTAAATGCTAAACGTGTTATCCCGGTACACGTCACAAAAGCTAAACGTTAAATCTAAACATGTCGTGCGCTAAACGTGTCAAGAAAGTGGGTACAAGAAATGTCTTTAAAATCTAAACACCATTTTTACAGTGTATTTTCAAAGAATGGTTCTTCGTCGAGTGTGTCAATCAAAATAACTACGGTTATAAACACCGATTACATACATCACGCGGGTGTTTCAGCTGACTGCTAATCGTCGTAGATCAAGTCAAACTTGTTGGTGAACGTCTTGATACCAAACACTGACCATAGTCTAGCGACGGACTCTCTTTAGTATGTAAATGATAGATTGATCGAAAATTGAGGTCACATTTTTCATTATGATTTTGGTCATCAATTTGCAACTTGCAATCACTTTGCAAAAATGTTGTAAATTGAAATGCCTGTTTTTCTTTCACAAGACCATATTATTGTACTTTTTTCAGCTCATCCCAGTCATAAAACAAAACAACTTTATAAAATAGAGCGCTTGCCTCGCACACCTTATAACGCCAAATCTCGTTGAATGTACACGCTGTATTGCAGACTAATTTTTTGTATTGTAGACACAAGAAGAGAACGTCTTCTGACTTTGATTGCGCTTCAAAATCTCTCCCCCCCCCCCCCCCCCCCCCCCCTTCCAACTGATAGCCACCTGACAGCGTACAGTTTGGAATTGATGATTTCCATTATTTGTTTGGAATCAGCCTATGAGATCCTAATTAGGAAATGTACATTAAACAGTTGTATTTTATACTTTTCAGAGGTAATCAAAAAACAACCAGCTATTAAGTTACAAAGTTGATCACTTTTCATATGGTAGCATCATTAAAGTTGTTCGTCAACTTTACAAATGTTTTGCATACTTGTCCGTGTTATCTGTGTAATTAATTTAGACATCTGCGTAATCGTGCTAAAATAACACGAATAATTTTAGCTCTGCATGGGATAAGTACTACAACGAATTCCTATTTGTACTATAGATTCTGCAGCCATCAAAAGTTATACACCAAAGGTACATGTCTTCTGACATGGTTCTGGGCACTACAGCGAAAACTCTGTTTACTACGTTTTTTTCTATAGGATAGTCCGTATGTACCGAAAAGTCTATATAGAACCTGTTTGTTTTTAGGTTATAGTTTTAAGTTCTATGGCCGTGCATACTTTAAAAATGAATTGCTAATTTTCTATACAAATTCCAACAAACACAAAATTTGTAGTGGTAAATAATCTTAAGTTTTTCCTGATGTACTTTTTGGGGTAAATCGTAAATAAACTTTTCATAAAAAAGTTTCATCCCGAAAATAGGTTTGTTTTTATTGCTATTTTCCTAGCGATACAAAAGTTATTCACTTTTGAATGAGACATCAGACGAAAAGCCAACCGCGTTTTGTTATCAAATAATTACTTTACAAATGTCGAATTATTTGAAAGGTCGTGAACAAAATACTTCATTAATTTTTTTAAAATTTCATTCAACATCCAACAGCGAAAGCGCTAATTACAGGATTTGTGCTGAGGACCAGAAAGCACCGGGGCAAACCCCTACTCTTTCACGACAGGTGCTCTGGGTTCTTTTACGTGCATTAATCCCATAGAACACACGGACCTCCGGCTTAACGTCTTATCCGAAGGACGTGGGCCTTTGGGATGGATAAGGGCCTGTCGTGCCCCAGAACAATGCACTATTTATTACCAGGCACGCTAATGTAAGCTATACATGGTGTGGTTCCCATCCAAGTACTACCTGCAATCAACGTTGCTTAACTTTAGTAATGTGCCACTTGCTCTTCCACTGAGCCAACTGTCTGGGACAATACCCGTAAAATAGAGCACTGACATTTTTACACAATCGTTTGAACCATGATCTATGGACACATTCGTTCGGTCGAATCTCTGTCAAAGTTTAGATCAAGTCGGAAAAGCAATTGGGTATAAACAAAATGATGCAGGGGCAAACCACGTTTGGGCAGAATGAACAGGTGAAGGCGGTAAAAGTAGGATTGGCTGTAGGCCAGTGTGAAGATTCGTTGTTTGTTTTTGCCACTCTTCATTTTCATGAGCCCTTCTACTCCTTTTGACTGTGATGTTAATCCCCCTCCCTCAACTTACCAAGACTATTCCTCTTGACGATATCGGCGTAGACTGACTCTGTCTCCTTGCAGATGATGCCACCTCCTCCTCCTCCTCCTTTTCGTGATAGATCCAAGTCAGCATAGACCAGACCTTCCGCGTTCATCTGTCTTGGATCATCCTTGACTTCTTCATTGCGCCCAGGACCGTCTTCAGACGTTGAAGGCGCCAGTCGTTTGGAGAGATGATACGGCACAACACGAGGCGGTTTGACATCGCTTGATGGTTGATTACCTACGCGTCCTTCACTCACGTACGGCTTGACAGCGATAAGTGGTTTCTTGGAATGTGGTTGAGTAGGGGTTTCATCTTTTGAGATCTTTGTTGATTTATCTCCAGCTTCTTGCTTCATTAGTTCCTCAGGCTTGTCTGTGGTTTGTTGGCTGACTTTCTTCAGTGAGCCTTTGGCTCGGGCATCTCCCAGTGTCTTAGTTTTAGCAAGACGTTTATCTGGCGCAGCATACAAAACCTCAGCACCTTTCCCTCCGATCGTAGAGCTCTTCTTTCGATCCTCAGCTGATGTAAGATCAGTTTTCGGTTTAGTCATGTCTTTGGGTAGGATAATATCCAGTTTGTCTTGATCTTCATTTATCGATGGTTTGGAGAGCTCGACTGACTTCTTACCTGAAAGGACTGGATTAGTGCTTTGTGGAGGAAGCACTTCAAGATCCAGCTGTGTCTCTGCAATGGCGTCGGCGTTGTTAGGAGATGCCCCATCGTCGTGAGTCGGAGGTGATTGACAGGTGGGATCGGTGTTTGGTTTGGCTCGTCCTTTGAAAACGAGGACGTACAGGAGGAATGCGATGACAATAAGTAAGAAAACAGCGGCGACAATTCCTCCTACTAACATGGCGGATGAGTCATCATCGGAATCTTCAATCTTGGGGTTCGAATGAGGGTTTATGGATTGGGTTGTAGACCTTCTCCCTCCTGAGGGTGAAATATCGATTGCGGGTGCTTTGGTCGTTGCTTGTTTGACTACACCTTCCTGGGATTCTTCTTGTCGATCTGATGGAATTTGAGATATTAATGATGCCGTGGTGAGTCCAGTAGTGGTGGGTTCCTCCTTGGGGTACACTATCAGAAAAGCAGTTTGTCTCTGTCTCGTTAATGAAGTCGATCCCCTGACCACCTTACATGCCACGTAGCTATCGTTGTGTTTCATCTTTAACCGCTGAATGGTAAGGTCTCTTCCATTGTTGGATAGTTGGAAGTTGTCAGAGGTTGGTATTTCACTCCAGTTACCGATAATATTCATAAACCATACGTATGAGTCCATCTCATCTACATGTGATTGCGTTTTACAGTGGAAAGAAGCTCTTTCGCCTTCTATTCTCCTTCGTCGAGACGGTTCGATAATCGTGTTTACCGATTCTACGACAGTTAATGTGGCGAACGGAGTTTCTTTGGCCCTCCCTTGAGTAGGGACGTATGAGTAGATTAAGCACCTGTACATTCCACCATCACTTGCTTGAATATTTTCTATGTGTAAAGTCCACTTAAAACCGCTTGATGGAATTACTTTAAATCTGTCCTTATTATTGAATACTGTCTCGCAATTAGACACATAAACCGTCCTTGTTCCACGCTTAGGTTTAAATTGCCAATGAAGTATATAATCTGATCGTTGTGGTTTTTGCCTGTCACATGCCGTAACTGTGAGTGTACAACTCAATGTTACATTGTCTCCTACTACGGCCAGAGTGTCTTCTTGATCCCTAGTGTAGAAAGTACCGGAGCCTCCACACATTGATGCAAAAGTGAGAAAAGTCCAAAGCAGTAACATGATGATTGTTAATGTGCCGACAGGAACAATCTATGGTATCTTCAGCAACTGACGCTTGTTTCTCCTCAAAGACAATGCCTGAGCATATTTTTTACCATCGAAGTTTTACCATTCCAGGGATATCGTGCGTTGATCTGCACTCAGTGAAAGTTCATGGCAGCAGTACATGTTGTTCGCAAATGCAGTGAGTCTGGTTTTGCACAGACTATTAAACACATCAAGCACGCATAATGATCAGAAATACTCAGACTCTATGCCGACTGGTGACACTAATGGTCTCACTGTTAGTGTAGGCCTGTTTCTTTGACTTTGTTCCGTTTTGATGTTAAATGCGCGAAAACATACAAAGAGACTCCGCCTCTAACTTCCAGGTTATGAGCTTAATATGTACTCGATGACTTTGTAGTTTTTATACTGAAATTCACGAACAGTATGGTTTGTAATGAAAGCCGATTTTATTTGGTAATATTCCTACTTGAAGAATTAGCCTTTACACGTGGACTTACAAAATTGTACCTTTCAAAAAAGTGAAAAAACACGAGTTTAGGACCAAGGGACACTATTGGACAGTCCTCCCCATCTTCCACCCCCAAAATCAAGGCCAACCAACATCACTCCCGTTCAGATGTTCTGAAAATACAGGAAGCGAAATTGCCATGGACATTTTTATCAGATCTTTAAAACTGATATTACTGCAACGCAACTTGACTCGAGTGCATTTGCACAGCCACGCAATGTTAACTTCTTCGAGCGAGGGCGCTTCTGTTATGTGAGGCGCATGCACCGTTTACTCAGCAGCCAAAGAGATAGAGGGCGCTGGAGCAAGCGATGGATGGATGAGTTAACTCTGAAGTACAACAGAGATGATGCTTTCAGTTGCCAGGAAGACAGTCACCTAGCTTGCGAATTGGCACTTTTCCTTGAAATGAAAGAAGGTTAAGCACTGGAATGGCAAGGACGCGAGCCTCGGCCCTGCCTGCTGTTCCAGGAGAGGGGATAAAATCACGGGAAATTGACAAGATCTAACTCAGCCGCTTAAAAATATAGCTACACCATCCTTGGATGATGAGATTCCCTCACTGACTACAGACTGCAGACGACTCATATTCGGGCAGGACAAGAAGTACAGGAAACTGTCAGGCATGCAGATTTTTAAAATGGTCGGTTTGTTTGGTTATAACTCCTCTAAGTAATACGGTCTCCAAAGGTTTTGAATCCATTAAGAGGCCCTCGTCTTTAATCACCAAGAGTCTCTTTGTCTCTCAGATGTATCATTTATAATTCGGAAAATACCAGGGGGAAAGTTGAGATGGCAGATTCTGGAAAGGCGACGCTCTACCAGAACAAAATCTTGGATGCGTGGAAGACGATTCAACTTCTGCGAGTACCCTTACCTGAGAGGCCTGCCAAACGCGGACTTTAGGGCTACAATCTTAGAAAATATCTATACTTAAAACCTGCCAGCTTGCGATAACTATATAGGCTTTGTGCCTACAACCTCTGACAAAAGATCTAGGCGTAGAGGTTGCACTTTTTTATGGGAGTTCGCCAACCACAAGGCCCAAAAACAGGCCACTCATGGGGGAAAGGAGATAAACGAAGAGGAAATCATGAAGTAGAAAGATGACTATTGATGTTGCGTTTGAATTGGGACAGGTTCTAAGTGGAAGGGAAGCAAGATGCAGGAAGAGAATTCCAAAGTAAGGCAGTACGTGGAAAGAAACTAGATGAGTATCCCCGAGTATTTGCTTTGGGGACAACTACAGTATAAGGATGTGAATGAGCAGAGAAACGTGTAGTGTGGCAAAAGGTACGGTTGGGAGGAACAACTAGTGAAAGTCCATTGGAGCACCTACCATAATAATACCTATAAGAGAGGCTCAATGAGGCTACAGAGCGACGTAGAGATAGGGGTTCCAGAGATGCAGCTAAGTCATGTCCTACTAAATTTGTAATTCGTCGCTGGATTCCATCAAGCAGGGACAAATGACAAGCTGGAGCACCAGCCCAAGTGACAGCAGTATTCCATGATACGTCTTATTGTGGACTTATACAAATAAAGCATAACCGCTGGGGGAAGATATTGCCGGACACGATATAAGCAGCCAACGCGCTGTGATGCGAGGCCCTTTTGGCAATGCTGCGAATATACTTGACCCAGGAGAGGTTAGAGGTGAAATCAAGACTAAGTGGCCGGATGTTAGCAAGCTCCTGTAGTGTTACTGAATTCATTGCCAATGTAGAAAAGTGAGGAGATCTGGAGCTGGACATAGACAACAAATGAATCTTCTTTTGATTAAAGTTGACAAGCCAGTCGTTACCCCAGTTAATGACATTCTCTAGGTCACGGTTGAGAACAATACTGGCTTGTGCACAGGAAGGAGCAGACAAGGGACCAGGGTATGCAGTACACACTGTTGAGTCATCAGCATACATGGCAAACTGTGATGAAACATAGTCCGGCAGGTCGTTGATATACAGTAAAAAAAATAATGATGGGCCCAGGACAGAGCCCTGCGGAACACCTGCATTAATATGACGAATGGAGGAGGAATGGCCCTCGTGCACCACAGCGATCTGACGTTCACCGAGGAAGCTAGAAATTAGATTGAGAAATTTACCAGAGATGTCATAAGACTTCAATTTAAGGATGAGCCCTCTGTGCCAAACTTTATCAAAGGCCTTTGATATGTCAAGGGCAACAAGCCTTGCTTCGCCACGTCGGTCTAACGCTCTATGTATGTGGTCCGTGATCAGGGATAAGATGTCATCTGTTGACCGTGAATGTAGGAAGCCATACTGGACATCAGTCAAGAGCTCGTGTTCTTCAAGATTTTGTTTTTAAAGGTAGTGTACACGATTTGTAATCCTCCAATTTGTTTTTATGAATTATTACGAAAAACCTTACTAGACTGTAAGTTAATAGTAGTCTCAATCATCCTGTGAAATGATGGCACCAGGTGTGCTGTCGCTGTCAAGAAAAGTGGAAATGTATATCGTTTTCCAACGATTTCCAGCTTGTTCTTCAAGATAATCTATGAGTTGCTGGTTAATCAGGCTTTTAAAAACCTTACTCATAATTGGAAGAAGGCTTATGGGTCGATATAGCCTTGGAATACAGGAGCAACAGAAGCCAGCTTGGGAAAACTGAATGTGTCAGGCAAATATTGTACAGTTTGGAGAGGATAGAGGACAGTTCTGGTGAACACATCTTCAATACCATTGCAGGGATTCGATCAGGTCCTGAGGCTTTAGAGGTGTCAAGATGATTGATGACTTTAGCTACCATCTTGGGAGTGACATTGATCCTGGATAAACTGCTGCCAACACGAGACGGACAGTCAGGCAGGTCGCGGTCAAGGTCATCAAGTGTAGAGTTTGTTGCAAAACGATCAGCAGAAAGGTTGACTTTGTCAGTAGGAGAGTTGAGTACTGGAATAGTAGCCATTTCTATTTATGATGCATGCTTGAAAGGTGTAGGTTTGAAGGCTGCAAGATTGGGAGATCTGGGCTTGGAGGCTTCAAGCTTGGGAAATGTAGGTTTGAAGGCTGCAAGTTTGGAAAATGTTGGTGTGGAGGCTGCATACTTGAGAGATCTTGCCTTGAATGCTGCAAGCTTGGGAGACGTGGGTTTGGAGGCTGCAGCTAATAACGGCTGCAGTCTTGGCAAATCTGGGTTTGGAGACCGCAAGCTTGAAAAATCTAGGGGGGCAATACAACAAGCTTTATAGGGGAAAGGCCTGGGACTACAGGCTTTGCAAATCTGGGATTGGGATACAATCTTTGCAAATTTAAACTTGGAGGCCGCAGGCTTGATTTTTAAGGCTCAAGGATATTGTAAGATTAATTTTAAAGCAGCCGGATAGTACTATCTATTCTCTCTATATCCACATCAGTATCTCGTCTACAACATGTGAGCAAAGGAGCAGGTCAAGTGGTGACTCTGTGCATGAGAGGTGCTACATTTCCGTGCTGCAGGCGCTTATCATAATGAGGAACGCCGGACTTACTGAGTTTTGCTGGTGGAATTCCTCGTAGTTCCGCTACAATATAATTAGCGCAAATCTCTGGCAAATCTACTTTGGTGTCTGTGTAATTTTAAGACTTTTAACGATAAGAAAATATCAGGAACAGATACCCCTCAACTTTAAGCATCAACATTATTTTCTACGTAAACTTTTAAAAACTAAGTGATCTCTGAACACATTCGTTCATTCGAACCCGTGTCAAAGTTTAGATAAAGTGGCCAAGTATACTAAAATGATACCGGAGCAAACCACGTTTGGCCAAATTGAAGGGGTGATCCGTTTGTGAAAGTGGTCACTGCTCAGAAGACATGCATCGATTCATTTTCTAATTTTGGAATATTTGATATTTTTTTCAGGGGTCCTTATACTCCTGTTTAGGCATGATGTTAATCCCCCTCCCTCAACTTACCGAGACTACTACTCCTGTTGACGATATCGGCGTAGACTGACTCTGTCTCAGTGCAAATGATGCCCTCTCCTCCTCCTTTTCCCGATAGATCCAAGTCAGCATAGATCAGACCTTCTACGTTCCTCTGTCTGGGATCATCCTTGGCTTCTTCTTTACGCTCATCAGTTGGCTCGGGATCGTCTTGAGACGTTGAAGGTACCCGTCGTTTGGAGAGATGGTACGGCACAACACGAGGCGGTTTGACATCGCTGGATGGTTGACTACCTGCGCGTCCTGCACTCACGTACGGCTTGACAGCGATAAGTGGTTTCTTGGAATGTGGTTGAGTAGGGGTTTCATCTTTTGAGCTTCTGGCAGATTCTTGTTTAAATAGTTCCTCAGGCTTGTCTGTGGTTTGTTGGCTGATTTTCTGCAGTGAGCCTTTGGCGCGGGCATCTCCCAGTGTCTTAGTTGTAGTGAGACGTTTATCTGGCGCAGCATACAAAACCTCAGCACCTTTCCCTCCGATTGTACAGCTCTTTTTTCTATCCTCAACTAATTTAAGATCAGTGTTCGGTTTAGTCACGTCTTTGGGTAGAATAATATCGACTTGATTTTCATTTAACAATGGTTTTGGGAGCTCGACTGACTTCTTACCTGAAGGGACTGGGTGTGTGCTTGCCGGAGGACCCACTACAAGATCTAGCTGCGTCTCAGCAATGGCGTCCGCGTTGTTATTAGATGCTCCATCGTCTTGGGTTTGAAGTGATTGACCGGTGGGATCGGTGTTTGGTTTAGCTCGGCCTCTGAAGAGGAGAAAGAACAGCAGGAATGCAATGACGAATAGTAAGATGATAGCAGCGACGATTCCTCCTACTAAGATGACTGGTGGGTTGTCAGACTTAGAGGAAGGTTTGTAGTCATTGTCATGATCTTTAATCTTGGAGTTCGGATTTTCTCCCGAGTGAGCATCTGCTGGGTCAGAATCTTTGGTTGGTGATGGTTTGTCTACCGTCTCGTCTGATTCTATCTCTCGATCTGATGGATTTGCAGTGATCTTTTCTGTCACTGCTACATCCTTGCTTGCTTTGTCGAGTACCACCATCGGAGAAACGATCAACAATGCACTTTGTCTCCGCCTGGATAGTAAGACAGATCCGCTCATTATACGGCATGACACACTGGTGTTGTTAAATTCCAACGTCAATTCTGGAATGGTAACATTTTGTCTGTTGTTTGATAACTGATATTTTCTTTTCATTTGAATTTCTTCTATCGAAGTTTTATTCATATACCAAGAATAGGTTACCGGATCAGTGTGCTGTCTACGTGGGTGGCAGTGGAAGGAAGCTGACTGTCCCTCTATTAAATCTACAATAGACGGTTTGACTACAGTCTTTATCGGTAGGACAACAGTGAGGGTCGAAACTTCAGATGCAAAATGCCTTCCCTCAGCATAAGAAAAGATCGAGCACCAGTAATTTCCATTATCCCTTGTCTTAACGTTTTGTATATGCAAATCCCACTTCAAATCGTGCGAGGAGACGGTGTATCTTTCCCCATTGTCTCTATATACGTCGGTACATACAGAAACGTCATTTTCTGTTGTTGTACGGTTATTGTGCCAATAAATAAGATACTGTAGGTGTGTTAGACTACAAATGTACATTTGCGGTAAAGGACAAAGTATGACTCACCGATATCCGTAGGGTGAAACTTGTCAACTCAAGCAAGGGTTCAAAACCAAGTCCACAACAACCACACTTGGCTCGGAACGAGAGCAGGTCCAATGAAGGTCCCAATGTTGTTCACAAAGTTCACAAAGTTCACAAAGTTCACAAGTCGGAACAAAGACGAGGTATTAACGATGATGAACAAGACGACGAGAAATAAATACAGTAGACCTACGATTAGCGATGACGATTACATGTAACGTTAGTGTAACTAGAATAAACAAGATGGCGTCTGGATACGTAGCTATGCGTATACAAACGAACGATACTGTAGAACGTGACTCAACAAAGCCAACTTTCTATGCCGGCACTACGACGTCGCAACTGCGTAAATGTCCGTAGAATGTAGCACAATTAAATCCAGAAACAGTTAGTGTTCAGTCGCAACACTTCGCGGTGGATAATATGCAGTAAAACTGACTGCACAGATCAAAACTTTAGCGAGCAAAAACTTAAGTTGCAAACTTTAACATGAGGTCTTGCAAGGGGGGGAATCCAAATTCAAAAACGCTAGACATCTACAAAAGTTACGGTTGTGTATGGAGCACCGAAAACGCAACATGTAATTGCTGCTACAGTAGTTCCCCCCTAGCTTGTGAGGGAACTGAAACGAGCGAGTTTATGAGAGTAGCACGCTTCATCCACAATCGTACTGGACATACTTGGCCGGCCAGTGCACATGTCGACCACTGCGCGTGGATTTCTGCTGGTGTGGTGGTAAGATGACTCTCGGCTCAGGTGATGGGACTGTCGTTGCAGGTGCAGCTGGCAAGGCCGTTGTGACAGGTACAACCGTCTGGTGTGGCTGTGGATCAGCTTTGTTGCGGATGGGTGCAGGTGTCCAGTCCGTGTCAAGGTATGCCACCTTAAGCCGGTCTATGCTGATGGAGTCCTTTCTGCTATTGAGGTCTAACATGAAAAACTTGCCAGTCCGTTTAAGAACCCGAAAAGGCCCATCGTAGGGGGGTCGGAGGGGCTTCTTAACCGCATCGCATCTGACGAAAACATGTGTACACGTAGCAAGGTCTGGGTGTACTTGTGTTTGTCTCTGGTGGGTTCTAGTTGGTGGAGGACGAAGAACTTGCATGTGTCGTTGAAGCCGATGAACATAGTTACTTGGATCAAGATCATCTGCAGTACCACAAGGTGCAACAAACTGACCTGGCAATTTGATGGTCGAGCCATAGACCATCTCAGCTGTTGAGCAACCAAGACCGGACTTCACTGCAGTTCGAATTCCCAGCAAAACTAGAGGTAATGTCTCTGTCCATCTAAGGTTTGCATGGGTCTTGAGCGACGCCTTCATTTGTCTGTGAAAGCGCTCCACCAGCCCATTTGAAGAGGGGTGGTATGCCGTCGTTCGTATCCGCTTGCATCCGAGTAGGTTTGTGAGTGCTTGGAAGAGAGAGGATTCAAACTGACGACCCCTGTCAGTGGTAATGGTCGATGGCGCTCCGAATCTTGCCACCCAGTGTGTCATGAAGGCACTGGCAACTGTCTCAGCTGTAATGTCGGGGATGGGTACCGCCTCGGGCCATCGAGTAAACCTGTCGACACACGTCAGTAAGTAGGATTGACCATGTGATGGCGGGAGAGGACCAACCAAGTCGAGATGGACATGATCAAACCTGGCGTCGGGTGAGGCAAATGTACCAAATGGTGACTTGGTGTGTCGGTGAACCTTACAACGCTGACACTCCAGACAGGTCTTGGCCCACTGACGTACATCTCGGTTGATTCCGGGCCACACAAACCGTGCAGTGAGTAGCTGCTGTGTCGCCCGGATACCAGGATGAGACAATCCGTGTAATGCGCTGAAAACTACCCGCCGGAACTGGACTGGAACGTAGGGACGTGGGTTCCCAGTAGACGTGTCACAGATGATGGTACCGTGCGATGTAGAAAGAGGCACATCGTTGAGCCGAAGTGACGTGTTGGTCAGTTGTTGAATTTCACTGTCTGTTTTCTGAGCATCTGCTATTGCTTCAAAGTCGATAACTGTGGAAACTTCCAAGGTATCGATCGCCAGCCTGGAAAGTGCGTCAGCCGCAGTGTTGTGCTTCCCACTGATGTGTCGTATGTCAGATGTAAACTGAGAGATGTAATCGAGGTGGCGGATTTCACGGGGCGAGTGTCGATCAGGTTTGGATTTGAGAGCGTGAGTGAGTGGCTTATGATCAGTGTATACGAAGAATTCCCGACCTTCCAACATGTGACGAAAGTGCTTGATGCTCAAATAGATGGCCAAAAGTTCCCTACCAAACGTGCTATAGCGGCTCTCGGCTGGTTGCAACCGCTTGGAGAAGAAGGAGAGGGGTTGCCATAGTCCATCCACGTGTTGTTGTAGTACACCTCCAATACCAAAATCCGATGCGTCAACTAGGAGACACAATGGCGCATCAACCTTCGGGTGAACAAGTAGTGTGGCGTCTGCCAATTGAGCCTTCACCTGGTCGAAAGCTGAATGTTCCCTGGCGTTGAATGTCACGGATTGGTTCTTCTGTTTTGTCTTAAGCAAATCCGTGAGTGGTTGGACAGTGTCAGCGCAGTTCGGTATAAAACGCCTGTAAAAATTCACAAGGCCGAGAAACTCTCTCAACTTGCGTAGTGATGTGGGCGCTGGAAACTCCCGTATGCTCTTCACCTTGTCTGGCAAGGGACGTATGCCGTGCTGATCAACGAAATGGCCAAGAAAGGTGAGAGATGGCTCTCCAAATTGACACTTGTTCAAATTGATGACGACGCCGAACTTGGCGAGACGCTCGAAGAGCAGTCGCAGATGTTCTTCGTGCTCCGTCTCAGATGAACTTGCAACCAGCAGGTCATCGAGGTAAGCATAGACGAAGGGCAACCCTCGAGTGACCTCATCGATGAACCTCTGGAAAGTTTGTGCAGCATTCCGTAGCCCAAAAGGCATGCGCACGAACTCAAAAAGGCCAAAAGGGGTTGCAATTGCGGTCTTGTGGATGTCCCCCGGCTCAACTGGAATCTGATGGTAGGCTCGTATTAAGTCTATCTTGGAGAACACACAGGAACCATGGAGAGAGGATGTAAAATCCTGCAGATGCGGAATCGGATAACAGTCCGGAACAGTGCATTTGTTAAGTGCGCGGTAGTCACCGCATGGACGCCAGTCCCCAGGTGTTTTCTTAGGCACCATGTGGAGTGGAGACGACCAATTGCTGCTGGACGGACGAACAATTCCCAAATCCAGCATGTGGTCAAATTCGGCTTTGGCTAGGGGTAGACGATCGGGAGCAAGCCGGCGAGGTCTAGCTTTAACTGGCGGTCCTCGAGTTTCGATGTAGTGAGTGACGTTGTGCTTCACCGCTGCATGAGTGTAGACTGGATGAAAGATCTCCGGGTACTTGTGCAGGAGGGTATCGTAGCGTGACGGTTTTGCTGCAGCGACTGTCGGCCTGAAGGACGGAGATTTGGTACTGATTCCACTCACGGTAAGACTAGTGGTGGTATCAACAAGCTGGTTGTGTTGAAGATCAACCAATAATCCAAAATTCCGCAGAAAGTCCGCCCCGATGATCGGAGTAGGCAGCTCGGCTACAACAAATATCCAGCGGAAAACTCGACGCAAGCCTATGTCTAAGGTGAGTGATTTCTCTCCGAAAGTTGCAATTGGCGATTTGTTGACAGCTTCCAGAGATACATAGGAGGCTGATGGTCGTCGTTTGTCTGATACCGTCGCTGGAAGAACACTTACTTCCGCCCCTGTATCAACCAGGAAACGAGTACCTGTCCTTTGATCGGTGATGTAAAACAGACGACTGGTTGTTTCTGCGCCAGGCGGACTCGTCGCCGCTAGTCGCTGGCTACAGCATTTCCCTGCTGCGACGAAGAGCGAGGTTTAAAACTACAAGGCTGTATACATTTCTGAGCATTGTTGCCAAATCTCCAGTGGTACCAACACACATCACTGGCATGGGCGGGGCTACGACTTTGGGCTGACCGGTGTGTCGCGGACGCGTCCCGTCGTGTACGGCTCCTACCCCGCGGCTCTCGTGTGACATGGCAAGTGAGGGCTTGTACCTGTGCTGTGAGCTGATCCACTTTGTTTTGAAGTGCAAGTATGTCAGAATTAGGTGGAGTACCTGCCAGGGGCACGCTGGATGTGGGAGCGGCGGCTACTGCAGCAACCAGAGATGTTGATGGGGCGGCAACCTCAACGATCTTATCGGCCAGATCTGCAAGCTGCTCAATGGACACGGCTTGTGTCGTGGATGCAAGGATGAGCTGCACATTCGTCGACAAACGCTGAAGAAACAGTTGCTTTAGGATATTGTCCTCTAAGGTATTTTCTCCGAGCAATTGCCTCATTCGCCTCAGCAGTTGTGACGGTTTGCGATCCCCTAGCTCTTCAGAAATGAGGAGTTGATGTAGGCGCTTCTGTTCCGAAGATGTCGTGCGACGGATGAGCTCAGTTTTCAAAGAGTCGTAGGGATCATGTTGAGGTGGTGTGATAAGAATATCTCGTACCTCCTGTGCATATTCAGGTTGCAAAGACCCTATGATATATGCGAACTTGGTTTGTTGTTGTGTTATATTCCTAGTGAGGAACTGCGCCTCAACTTGGGCAAACCAAAGTGCTGGATCATTCGGCCAAAAGGGAGGTAACTTCAAGGCCACTCCTGCGATAGGTGTAGTGGGCATAGACCCAGAAGCTCCCGGCTTGAGTTCACCTTTTTTTTCTTCAGCCATCTGCATGATGGATATCGATCATTCAATCACGTCAGGGTCACCAATTTGTAGGTGTGTTAGACTACAAATGTACATTTGCGGTAAAGGACAAAGTATGACTCACCGATATCCGTAGGGTGAAACTTGTCAACTCAAGCAAGGGTTCAAAACCAAGTCCACAACAACCACACTTGGCTCGGAACGAGAGCAGGTCCAATGAAGGTCCCAATGTTGTTCACAAAGTTCACAAAGTTCACAAAGTTCACAAGTCGGAACAAAGACGAGGTATTAACGATGATGAACAAGACGACGAGAAATAAATACAGTAGACCTACGATTAGCGATGACGATTACATGTAACGTTAGTGTAACTAGAATAAACAAGATGGCGTCTGGATACGTAGCTATGCGTATACAAACGAACGATACTGTAGAACGTGACTCAACAAAGCCAACTTTCTATGCCGGCACTACGACGTCGCAACTGCGTAAATGTCCGTAGAATGTAGCACAATTAAATCCAGAAACAGTTAGTGTTCAGTCGCAACACTTCGCGGTGGATAATATGCAGTAAAACTGACTGCACAGATCAAAACTTTAGCGAGCAAAAACTTAAGTTGCAAACTTTAACATGAGGTCTTGCAAGGGGGGGAATCCAAATTCAAAAACGCTAGACATCTACAAAAGTTACGGTTGTGTATGGAGCACCGAAAACGCAACATGTAATTGCTGCTACAATACCTTTCACTATTCTCATAGCATGCCCTAACATCGATTGTACAACTCAATGTCACATTGTCTCCCTGCAAAGACAGCGTATCCTCTGGGTGCTTCGTGAAATGACGTCTACGATCTCCTTCGCACATCGAAGCCACAATCAGAAAAAAACAGAGCACAAGCATTTTAATTGTATAGCTTACTGCGTCAGCAAAAATCGCCAAATTAACACTGGAAAAATGCCTTTTGAAGCGAGAAGTCAAAGCTCCTTTCAGATATCGTCTCGGGAAAAGGTCTCGTCAACTTGACAATCGGCTAATTGAATGTGTTTGACTAATAGTAACGATCTTGTTTTGTGCACAGCCGTCATGCATCATTGCAATAGTCTCAACTGTAAGTCAGAAATATTATCCAGTTTATATAATTTTGTATCTATCCTTCCCTTTCCGTTATATTAAACATAATATGACAGTCGTCATTTATCACCATGGTTTCGGCGTTAGACTTGACAAATAAGGGGCTTTTATAACGGGCAGTTCCGGGTTATTTTGAATGAAATCGAACTACCCTTCTTTGTTTTTCGTTTGCTTGATTTTTTAACAATGTATCATTATTTGTGGGAATGTATCAATGTGGAGGAAACGGAAACTTATGGGATTGATTGTCGGCGATGTAGGCCCTCATAATTTACACAAGAAGGTTCCCTGTAAGTATCTCTGGGATGCGTTGTGTGTCAAAACTCTACTCCTTCCCTCTAAATAACATATACGCTGGACACCTATATTAAGCGTTAATGTTATCGAAGAATCGACTATTGGTTTTGAAAATTGTATGTGCCACAAATGCAACATTTGTTCTGCAAAGCTGAATATTACTTGTTAATTTGCCTCCCGAACCGCCACAAACGCGTATCTATAGGGCTACCAATCTTCAAATAGGCGATTTACTGATTTTTCAAATTGCCTTGGTGAACTGAAATCGACTCTTAATTATTTTACTTCATGTTCTAAGCGTGTAGTTGTGATCCGAGTATATGTCATTAATAACTTTACTTTCTGCCTCGATTAAAAAAAACGTTATTGTTAAAAAAAATTCAACAAGATTTTAAACACACTGTTAGAAAGTTGGGCAAATATATTACCCATCCTTGGTACAATAGTCAACATGTTCAACCTTTGGGTAATTGTTCACGTAATTTACCAACTGTTGTATAACCACAGCTGTTGTTTAACCCCACTTTAACCAACAATTGGTTTGTGCACAGCTGTGGTTATACAACAGTTGGTAAATTACGTTGGGTAATCTGTTTCTAACAGTGTAGATTAAAAGATTTGGTAATGTACAATCCAAGAACGAAATTAATTAAGGATTATCTTGCAGATTTGAACCTTCTGATATGACGAAAAAATATAAGGAGATCTCACAGTATAATACTTATCCTAATGGCCAGCAAAACCAGAACCTTAGGGTTTACATTGTGTACATATCCACTTCACGCGATCCATCCAATTCATAAATAGCCAACGACCTACGAAGTAATGATGTCACACCGAGTTTATCTCGTTGCATTTTCAATTCATACAAGTTGGGATCATGTCAATTTCTGTCTGCTTTTGCGACTTGAAACACCAAGACAGCGTTTTTCAAGCTCCTACGGAAACAGAAATGGTTTTCTTGAGGTCCCTCACACGAAGTAAACATAATCCTTGTGAAGATGGGATTTGCCTCTGGGATGATGACGTTAATTAGAACAGAGATTTTTTCTTTTGCCCTCTGCCGACGTCGGGAAAGGGCATGCAAAAGAGAAAATTTATGTTCTAATAAACATAATCCTCAAAATAAGCATCTACGTACAATGTACATTTCGTATACACGTCACATGGCACAACGCGGTAATCTTTCCACACATCCCCAATTGGCATACGTTGTAAACACGACGTGTCGTCATTACTTCGCCGTAAGTCCATAGTCTATCTATGGGCTAATATTTTAATTCCCTCAAGACACTAACCTATTTTACCACCTCTCTTGGCTTACTCAGATTGCTCTTATTGACGATATCAGCGTAGACTGTCTCCTCCCCTGCCCCATCCTGTATGACGACTCCTGTTCCTCCTTCCCGTAGATCCAAGTCAGCATAAATCAGACTTTCCACGTTACTCTTCCTTGCATCATCAGGATCACCCTTTTCCTGACGGTCTTCCGTCTGATCTTGAGCGTCTTGAGGCGTAGCACGCGCCCGTCGTTTTGACAAGCGATACGGCGTAACGTGAGGCGGTTTCACGCTGGATGGCTTACGGTTCTCGATGTTCCCTGTGTTAATGTTGGGCTTAATAGCAGTTGCTGGTTTCTGATTCTTGGCGTTGAGTTTTGAGTTGTCATTACTTTGAGTATTTGGGGAATTATCTCCTTCTATTGGCCCATTTACAGCATCCCCAATGGCTTTCTTTGGTGTGCGTTTTGCGACTGCATCATTTTGTGTCTTACGTTGTCTTAGTTGTTTTTCTGGTACAGCGTACACAACTTCAACACTCACCAATGTCTTCGAGATATGGACTACCTCTTGACTTATTTGGCTTTGGTGTTCGCTCTCAGCAGTGCACTCATTTGTGGGCGGAGCCGCCTCCACGGGACCAAGCCGTGTCACTGCCATCCCATCCACTTTGGTGTCCGTTCCATCAACTTCAGCCGTGTGAGATTCACGTCTCGGATTGGACTCGTCTTTAGTTCGAATTCTGATAAGGAGAAAGTACAGGAGGAATAAGATGACGAGAATTAGACACAAAGCACCAACAGTCCCACCTGCTATAACGGGTATCGTGCTCTCAGATTTTAAAGAAGGTTTCTTGACATCGTCCAGTTCTTCTCTTTCGTGTATGGATTGAGTGGATGAGGGTTGGAATATAGGTGTTTTATCAACGGGGATGTCTGGCTTGTCGATTGGGAAGTTGTCGATTGGAGAGTTGTCGATTGGAGTGTTTGTGTCGGTGTTATAGGTGGGAAGGTTGTAGACAGAAGGGGTTGTGGATGGAGATGGTACGGCCACTGTTCTATACGATTCCTCGTGTTGATCAGATAGAAGCTGGGCTGTCGTACCTGTCGTTTCTATATCTTGAGTGGTCTCAGTGGAATCCTCCTCCGGATCAACTATCAACACTGAAAATTGTCTCTGCCTTGTTAACGAAACTTTTCTTCTTTCCACTTCACAGGCGATTTTAGTGCCATTGTGGTTCATCTTTAACTGCATAGGCCTAATGATAAGGTTCTTTCTTTTGTTTGAAAATTGAAAGATGCCTGCATTTGTAATGACATTCCATTTTCCGCTGTTGACACGCACATACCACACGTTCTTATCCCCTTGTTTACGTTGCCGTTGTGTTACACAGCGGAATGAGGCACTTTCGCCCACTTGGTTCTTTAGACGAGGCGGTTCGACGACTGTATTTATCGGTTCTACCACGGTCAGTGTTGCAACTTTAGAATCCGTAGATTTCCTTTGAGATTCATAGGGATAGGTAACTAAGCACTTATAGTCCCCAGTATCACTGAGTTGGGCGTTTTGTATTGTCAACTCCATCGCCTCACCGGTTGGAGACACAGAGAATCTGTTTTCATCCACTCTATGCGTCGTGAAACAAGTAGACAAACTTGAGAAATGTCCTGCCTGTTTGTGTAGCCAATGAAACGCAATTCTTGAGTCGGCGCCAGCGCATACTGCAGAACTCAATGTACAACTTAGTGTTACATTGTCTCCTACTACGGCTAAGGTGTCTGCAGGGTCTGTCTTGATAAATCCTCCCAAACATCTTCCATAAGTCCAGGCAGTAAGAATCATACAAAGCACAAACATTGTTAGTGCTAAACTAGGCGGCCGTAGCTTCAAAATATTAACCAAGATTGGAATTGAGGTGTTCTATGCTCAGAGCTCAACCGTTCTTTTCAGATGCAGTAAACCTTTCAAAGCTTCCAGCAGCATTGACATGCGATCTGCAGGAATTCGCTGAACGGCTTAACTTGACCTTACTCGTTATTGTCATGCACGTAATTGCATTTGTCTTATTATTTCTGTATTCGTTTTGATATATTTCCTTCCTTGTATGTGAAGATAATACTTGGGCAGGATATAGATAAGAGGAGATGTATAATGTTAAAGAGCAACTAAAACGCCGATTACAATTTTGACTTTTTGGACTTTTCCGACAGTTTAAATACCGTAAAATGGGTTAACTTTGGCACTCTTTTAACTGATGGAAATTAGTTTGGAGACGAGAGGGATTTTTTTTATTTTAAAAAATGGTGTTATTCTGAACCATTTATCCTGTTTCGCGAAAGCTCATTATGTATGTAAATGTATGTACGTGACCCCTTGACGTACACGTGTAGAGTCGGTTGATGCTACAGCCAAACACTAGTGCAGGTGGAGTTGATGCTGTTGGAAGAGTTTTTGTGGACATACCTCCTCCGTTTTCCCGTTTATTTTGTCTAATTTTGATATTATTTCAGTATGAGCATGGTTCTGAGGTAATCATTATGCCTCGATCGTGTGTAGTTGGAGGTTGCACGAGGAACAGCGACAAAAACCCTGACCTAACCTTCCTGCGATTCCCAGTGCTGAATGGAGTTCAAAGGCGACAGTGGGTCTGCTTTGTAGACAATACAATATCTGATTTTCGGCTGTCGAAATGGTCGAAAATATGTGCAGAACATTTCGCCAAAGACTGTATTGATGATAGTGTTAGTATGAAAACTCAGCTGGGTTTGAAGGCACAATTCCGTTTGAAGGCTGGAGCCATTCCAACTCTAAAGGCACCGAGCATTCCAATCCTGTCCCGGACTCACGCGCCCCAGACCACGACGACGTTTCCTGCGGTTGCCGGCTCGAGCAGCAAGAGCCCCGGCCGTCTCCCTGTCCACGCTCGCTTGACTCAACATGCATTGTACACGTACGGTACCGTATAGGCTGCATGCGATTGAGTCTGGTACATTATAACAGAAATTGTGTGTATAGTTCTGAGAAGATGCGGGTCCTTATGATGGCTGCATATAAGCAAAGTCGCCAGACTAGAGTATAGCATCAGCTCACACACAACTCGCCGCGCAGGTCCCAATAAAAGTTGACTGCAAACAAAGGAAAGTATGACTTATAACTAACTTTTTAGTAAGAACAAGCCTACAACCCCAATTCAAAATGTGTCTCATATAGATGTCAACCGTGGTGTTACACATGAATCATCATGCAAACAGCACAGCAAGTAATACTAGCCTTAGACAAAAAAATACGTACAGACTCTACGTAAAACATTGTCGTATAATACAGTGACGTCATATGTTTCTACACGTATACGTCATCACTAGCGCGATACGGCACGCAGTTGACCTCGGCCTTTTCTGAATCGAGTCAAAGTGGCTCAGAAGGAAAAGGCTCAAAAACTATTTTTTTCAGACTCATGAAACTTGTTATATTAGTTTTGGGGAGGCATAAACTATCAGATAAGTCAAAAAAGTCAAAATTGTAATCGGCGTTTTAGTTGCTCTTTAAAATTATTGAGTTCAGCTGGTAGCGAGTGAGCCAGGACTGTGAAAACGGGCCACGTGCACGTGATAAAAAGGGGTGAGGGGTAACTAACCACGACCTCACAATTAATACAAAATATGAAACCACCTCACAATAATTTCGTTTATGCACAATTAATAATGTTATTTTAACATATTTTTCATCGATAGGCGATAGCATAGGACTTGTTGAAGAGGGAAATAAATATTGGGCAATATACTCCTTGAAGCTATTCTAACCAACAATTGTGATGTCTGAATAAATAATGTCTGAATATGTGGTATAAATCGTCATTCATTCACTTATTTTACTCATTGTCGCGGAATTAACAATGTGCACCGTCCCATCTTTACCTTTCATGCCACTACTTTCATGCCACTACTTTCATGCCACTACGCAATTTTCGCAATTAGCTAAAAATCTCACATCCATAGCATCGAATCGCATCATCTAAGGCATTTATAATTCTTTAGAACAGTTTCATACAATAAATAATTTTCCATCTAATTATTTTTTAATTAGGTTTTTTAACATGATCTTTCAACATCTCTCATCAGTCCTTGATATCAAATATATATTCTCAATACAATATTTCTGTTCTTCAATGTACATCCAAAGAAGAAAATTAATGTATACAGTTTACAAAGATAAACTCCCATGCATACTAACAGCATTTACAGACAAATTGACGCTCATGTTGCATTTTAAGGGAATGGTTAAGTTAGTACAAAAGAGTGTTGAGAAAGTGTATCCGTGTAATGTTTGGATATTAATGTCCGAGTATTTTTTGCGATACACTCTGCCCCACTGACCCCCCCCCCCCCCCCCCCCCCCCCACTTCATCTCTCACTGGGCTTCATTCTGAAACTCGATTCCAATTTGGACATAATTTGAAGTCTTGTCATCAGATTCAGTTCCAAATTCCAGCTTAAATTTGACTTGCTTCATAATTTTATCCACTGTAACCGTCCTGGATGTGTCCTGTGCATGGACATTGCAACAAGTCTCAGTTCGAACAGAACGTTCAACAGGCACATCGCATGCATCAGATCCCGTATCCCCAACTGAAACATCAGAAGTCGGTTGGTGTGCTCTCTCTGTCTCACTCGAAGACGAGTTGTCTCCCCAAGAACCTGTCTCTGACACCCCTGCCTGAGAAGCTGTCCCGGTGTGACGGCCTGGGTTTGGATTAGTCTCATATCGGTTTTTTGAAGAAAAAAAAAAAGGGTTAAGATAGCAATAGTGATTATCATGAAGCAAATAGCAACAGATCCCTACTAGGATGGCCGTTGTGCTGTCCAACTCAGAAGAAGGTTTTGAAGAATCATCATCATAATTTACAGGTACCTTCTGCAGGGGCGGATCTAGGTTTTACCGAAGGGGGGGTTTACCTGAGGTGATTGGCCTACACACCCCAGCGTGCCGATTTTTCGACACCCGACACTGGTTATTTTTTTTTTCAGCCTAAGGGGGGGGGGGGGGGTTTAAACCCCCAACCCCCCCCCCCCCCCCCCCGTAGATCCGCCACTGCCTTCTGAGTGGCTGGGTAGATTGATGAAGGTCGTGGAGGGGGTGTGGTTGCAAGACGCGCTCTTGCTTTCTTGTCGTCATCGAAATGTGATTCAGTAGAAAGAAAATGTGTTTGCGAATCTGGTAAGTTTCTATCAGATAATGGATAAGTTTCAGAGTCTGTCGAAAGCTCTTCTGTTGCGGTGGATTCTTCCTTGGTGAGTTTGTTCGGTAGGTACACTAGCAACAAACGGTTGCTATTTTTTATCAGTTGGTCATTCCTTGTGAAAGCCTTACAAGACAGGTAGGTGTTGTTGAATGTCACGTTCAGCCAAAGCACAGTCATGGTTTGCCCAGTAGCATCCACGTTAAAATTACCCGTTACCTGTTCCACACACCTGTTGTTAATAAACCACCTGTATTTTATCGTAGCTTTGTTCATTGGCTGAACGTCACAGTCAAACTTAGCGCTACCGCCTGGCGTTACTCTAAGATTGCGTTACCGAACCGTGACACTGGTTACCGATAATAGAATAAGACTGGCTTCAGATAATCGCGACTGTCTTGTCACGCGAGAAAAGACGCGACATCGGTATTGTTGGGCGTTACTGGACTGGACAATATTCAAAGACCACTCGCTCCTTCCATGAATCCAGTTGACCGAGTATCTGTCTGCGAAGTGTGGATTGTACACATCGGTGCATGTCGAAAATGACTGAAAGTTTGTTTTATTCAGAAACTGCCAGTGAACAATGCACTCATTGTCTGTGCACAATGCAGGTGTGATACACCTAAATGTCACATTGTCTCCTTCATCAGCCAAGATATCTACTAGATGACCCGTGATATCACATGCCTTGACGGCAGACAACAGCGCAAGCACCAACATCATTGCCATATACAAGTTGAAATTTTCTTTTCAAACTGTCACTATGTATACTGTAGAAACACGAGTCGCCACTTCGAATCAATTTCTACACTTGGGCCTCAAATCCTTGCACTCTACAAGAGTACAGAAACTACAAAGAGCTCCGAGTCTGTTTTGGATTTTAAAAAGTTAGGCCTGTCGTAGCATACTTTATTTGTGATTCTGTTGAGTGGTTTACATTTTGGTGGATCTTCACTCTACTTTATTACCAAAAATATATAATAAGAGATACTGAAAACAAAAAGGAAGCTCAACATTATTTTAGCAGTGTCTACAGGGCAGTTTAATGACCGAACATCCGTTTTGCGTCACATCCTCATCAGACATCAGTTCTAGACATGAGCGTGGGCAATTCATGTGTAATTCAATTAATTATTAATTGTGTAACGCGTCTGTCTTTTATCCCTTCTTTGATTTCATTCAAAAAGGCGAAGGAAAATATACAAATAACCAAGTACGCTCTGGCTCCGTGAATTGTTTTAGACAATGTGCCAACAGTTTTGAGATAATTGATTGGTTAAAAGTCTTTGCTTCCTGGTACCCGGCGTACATGAAAACGAATAGGACTGGGACCAGTGAAGGTCTTGCCCTCGATCAACATCCGGGGACTCCGTAGTTCCTGACGACCATTCCCAAAATGGCGGCCTGCTGTCAACAAATATAAATCGCGCGGTTTTAGATGCATGTTACATTTTTGCAAATACTAATTACTATGAAGTAGAATTTAATGCAGTATTCACACTAATGGGAGAGAAGATATTCAGAATTTCCAACTGATGCTGAACTAAGAAAAATACGTCAAAATGGATGAGAGACACTGGTGGATTGCAACGAAAATTCAGGAATCGTTTCACATCGGTGGGTTTCACGACAATCCAACGCTGTTGGAAGATTTCCTGTGCGAGCCAGAAACACTTGAACTCATCAACCAATTCCTGGGCACTGGGGGGCCCAATAAGCTCTTCTTCTACTCCGACAGACCCCAGACGAGCTCCCTGTTTGCTAGTGGTCTGCAGAGCACGAGACAGCTCCACGTTGTGAGTTCCCTGGCCACTTTAAAAGAAGTAAACATCGAGGAAACGACTTGTTTGTATTTTCTTCGCCATCATGTCGACCATGATGTGGACCCCGTGCATATGGAGAAGGACATATTCTGTGGGGAGCTGCGGCACAGCGTGTTGGATAACCTCAACACCCTACTGTCTGATATCTACCTGCCGCTGCTGCGAGCACAGAAGGATTGGGGCCAGTGTAGTGAGGAGAACGTTTCACAGTGTCTGAATAGTTTGGAGAAATATGCAACTGCCCTGGCCGAAACGGTCAATATACCTGCATCAGGAAGGCAGCAGGTATTAACGTTTAAGGGAATGGTAGCATTAGCAGATCTATTATTCCCTGTTACTAGGCACCAGGAAAGGATGTGATTTTAATGGAAATTTAAGGGGTAGGCCTACTTATAATGCCACCATTGCTAGGAAATGTTGGAATTTCTTTATTTGGTTATTCTTAATTTGTTTACTTTCAATTCATGTAGTTTATAATATCGTCAATTTCATCAAACAAATCACAGGGGAAAGTGACGAGGTAATTTGAATGACGTTTGAAAGAGAACAAAAAATGGCAGGAGCGGGATTTGAACCTGTGACCTCAGGAATAGCCTACCATTCTTAAGGTCGGCATGACGTCACATCTTTCCTTTCATTCTTTTATTTACACGACACCCGATGCAAGCAACCATTGATCTCTATACAAAGTTCAAAGTTCAAGTGAGGTTCCCGGATGGCCGACTTGGCGAATACTGGAGCTCTTCCAACTGAGCTATCTTGCTCTATGTTGGCGGTCTCCGAAATTGTCAGTGTCTTTGTTCAGCGGAGGGGGGAGGGAGGAGAGGAGAGGGGGAACTAGTCAGAATACTTAGTTGATATAAATTTGTCGGGAATTGCGCTACTGCTGTCAAGAACCCAAACAAATGTCTATTGTGTGTAATTTCAATAAGGGTTGTGTTATGAATTAGCTTTTTAAAAGCATGGGAATAATTGAAAAGAAATTTTGAAAGGGCCGCGTTACTGTCTTGGTAATCATGCATTTTCATAATTTACTAGTTTGCTGAATATTTTCAATCTTTATGAAGTTGAAAACATTCATAAAAACAAAGTTGGCATTGCTAACAATTTGCTAACCCATTCCAATATCGCAGAATCGAAGGCGACAAGTTCCTGTCAACTTGGTGAGGCCAAATATTACATTTACTGATCCATGCATGCCTTTTCACTATGTCAGTAATGCCGCTAGCAAATCTCATTGTAAATTTCTTCTCTGTGGCTGTGATGTAATGGAATGATTTAGTGTTTTTGTGTTTTGTTCTGCGTGCTTGTTAAATAATACCTTCCTATAGTCTGCCCAGCCTTCTGATAGTTGGGTTCTGGTGCCTAGCAAATTCATTGAAAATCTAGCGATCATTGCAACAGTTGATTAATTACTTGACTTTTCAACACCCAATCCTTGCCCCAATATAGCGCAGGTACATGTAGTCAAAGATCCAATCCGTTTTCCACTTCCCATCTTTCTCCAAGTTCTCCTGTAGTCTTTTGCTCGTTTTTCTTGATCCATCTTAAATATCCCTAATGCATCCCAAAATATTCCCGAAGCATGTTTGTGATTTGTGTAATATAGATACAGCACTGCAAGAGTGCATAGTTGCATGCTTGAGGTTAGTTACATGTAGAAACTGTAGTCCTTCAACATTTTTGTCAATTACTTTGGTTTTCTCGGCTCATCTGGGTAGAAGAATCAAACTATAGGGATGAAAGATTTGATCCTCTATTAATGTTGTCCCATCTACTTGACGTATTTTGTGAGAGCTTTCATTGCAAGATATTTACATTTGAACATAAAGAGAGTGCTCAAGAAAATAATTTCATTTTCAAGTGCAGTGCTGCAAGATGCAAATTGTCTCATCTCTGATGGGAGTTTAGCTTGAAGTGGTGTGAGGTCTTCAGGTGAAGTGCATTTAAATTAGTGCTACAAACAAGCTTTTGGGCCGAGGATTGTAGAATAGCATGACTATGCCTAGGTGGTGGTTGTTAAAACAGCCACCACCTTGACTTATTCCATTTGATTAAAACAGCATCAGTTACCAAAAAGACAAATGTGCAAAAATATTATTGTGCAACCCAAATTCTCTTTAATTCTGATAATATTGAGTTTCTCAAATCTGTTTTTAAGACGGCTCTAGAGGGAAGGAAAAAAAACAACACAAACGTGAATTAAGCGTGTAATCACGTTAAGAAGTTCTGATGGATAATCATAGATTGCCATTACCATTCCATACACAAGTCAAGTAAATGAAGCTACTAGGGGTGTGCATCGGAACCGGGTACCAGATACCCGACCGTTCATGTCAGGAACCAGTTCCAGATTATGGAATCGAGTACCCGTAAAACTTTACATTATCGCATAGTAACTTCCCAAAAATGAACAAGAAAAGTTTTGAATGTTATTTGTCGGGAATTTTCAAAATTGAAACCCGACTACATGGGAAACCAGCAGAGATTTCATGTTTATGACGCTCACGAAAATTGACAAAGGGAATTTACCGGTTTTGGTTTTTGTAGTCTAAATATGGATAAAGAGCCTGGACGAGACATCCACAATAAATACAACTGTATAAAGCTTCTGTCTTCTGTGATATGCCGGCGCATGCACGTACCGGAACATGTAATGGCGGAGAAGTGATCATGTTTACTGGACAGGCATGAGATTTTTCAGACTTTTGTCTGAAATCAGACTTTTTGAATCTCAGAGAAAGACATTATTGCAACTTCCGGGATTGGAAGTTTTGGGTTGGGTTTCTTTAATGGGTACCCGGGTACCCATATTGTTTTTAATCGGGTACCCGGTTCTTTTACTACCCGTAAATGCACACCCCTAGAAGTTACAGAAGTTCATTTATTTGTTGTCTTGGTATATGTTACAGGGATCTATTTGATTGGTCAGTTTGATTTTTATTGCAGACTTTATGTTTATCAGAAAAATAATATCCAAGAAAAGGCATTGTATAGAAAATATATAAGATGATAGTTGTGTTTGAGGTGACATAGCTACATCTTGTGTGCCCAGCCTATGTCATGCCAGTGCATGACTGACAGTATTCAATGAATCGGTATTTTTGTATGAAACATTGTTTTCTGTGTCCCAATTGTGAGATTTTAAAACCTAAGAATGTAAACGAGAATTGCGGGTGACACCGTGTGAAAATAATTCACACGGTGTGACCCGCAATACTCGTTTACATTCTTATCGTTTCCACCATGCAAATTTTCAAACCGTATTTATTGTAAATCCTATTTTGTTTTTCTTGCCAGGTCCTTAGACGTCCAGACAACATGGTGAGTCAAGAGTTTAGCAAGCATCGGACAACATCCTACGACCACAGTATCATATCCGAGTATGAGGCTTTAGTGTCTGAATGGGTATCGACCATTGATAATGCATTGGCCGATGGTGGTGATGAGAGGTGAGAATTAATCTGTCAAGATGTTTCCTAATCATTCCCAAACTTAGTTATCAGTATCTTGATCGTTGAACAAACGAGGGAAACTGACTAGGTCATTTTGAATGAATTTGCAAAGTGGACAAAGAAAACCAGAAGGTGCGGGATTTGAACCTGCGACCACTGGAATACTGGACTGGTACTCTACCAACTGAGCTATCTTGCCCTATGTTGGCGGTCTCCCAAATTGTCTTTGTTCGCTAGTCTGGTGAAGTCATAAACCCATAATTCTGCACACTTTTTCTTCATACAGTTATTTTTATACAGAATGTCAGAGGGATATATGCACGTGCCAACCTATTTTTTGTATTTAAGATTATGTCTATGTGGTCTTTGAGTTTC
This sequence comes from Hippasteria phrygiana, assembly GCA_037893225.1. Classification (NCBI taxonomy): domain Eukaryota; kingdom Metazoa; phylum Echinodermata; class Asteroidea; order Valvatida; family Goniasteridae; genus Hippasteria; species Hippasteria phrygiana. Next base: position 1,490,182 of record JAZGUH010000172.1, on the reverse strand, counting down.
AGCACCCCTACCCCCCCCCAAAAAAATATTATTTTTCCCAATAATTCAATTCCCACAAGGCAGATATTTTTATGCATTAGAGACCTTGAAGCAACTAAGATTAAAATCCCTTTTGTGACGGTTGAATATTCTTAAAATAACTAAATAAAATAGAATTTAATTCGTCAAACAATCCACAAGGGAAACTGACTAGGTAAATTTGAATACATTTTCAAGGTGAACAAAGAAACTGGCAGGAGCGGGATTCGAACCTGCGACATCCGGGCCACTGTACCGGCGCTCTACCAACTGAGCTATCTTGCCCTATGTTGGCGGTCTCCCAAATTGTCAGTATCTTTGTTCCGGTGGGCGCTAGTCAGAAGTCATAAACCCAGAATGCCGTATAGCCAGGGATCACACCCAATTTTACGATACAACCTGGGAAGCGACATTGTGGGGATCACCCAATGAGGATACGACTTTTGAACTTATAATTCGTCAAACAATCCACAAGGGAAACTGACTAGGTAAATTTAAATACATTTTCAAGGTGAACAAAGAAACTGGCAGTAGCGGGATTCGAACCTGCGACCTCCGGGCCACCGTACCGGCGCTCTACCAACTGAGCTATCTTGCCCTAAAATAGTTTTGGGTTAAAATAAAACAAGAAAAACATTCAATTTGTTGAAGAGCCAGACAGTATATTTTTAAAATGATTTGGTGGACTTGTTAGTAACAAAGTCATTTGAGAGTAGATTCGAAACCTACAGGTAGCCTGGAAACCATAGTGGTTGTGTTCCTAAGCGAAACACTTTACTTCAATTGCTTCCTCCGCCAAAGATAGATGATTAGAAGTAATAATTGAATGATAAATTTGTGGTTAAAATGCCAAATCTTTTGTTCATTTTTGTTCTGTCCTTTCTTCAGATTCATGGACCCTACCTCTGGTCCCATGAGTGAGCTTGAGCGATGGAGAAGACGTCAGAGGATGTTATCAAACATCATGGAGCAACTTAAAGGCAAGGAGTGCAAGACGGTCATTGGGGTTCTCATCACGTCCAAGTCTAAGGTCCTCAAGAAATGGAAGGCGATTGACGCAAGGTATTATACAGGATGTCATGTCAGAGGCAAGATTATATTTGAAAGTAGCCAATGGGGGGGAAATGGATCACAAAAACTAAGATATTTCTTTGAAATTAAATTTTTTGTAAAGGTAATGGGCAACGTGGATTTTTTTGTTTGGGGGGGGGGGGGGGGGGTGATGGGGTCAATAAGTTTTGACTCTATTTGTCTTTACCTTGTATTACACAGGTTTATTTCCATTTTCTTCTGCCTTGTTTTTTTTTCAGCATCACTGATGCAGCAAATGAAACTAAAGATAAGGTGAAATACTTGGAGGCTCTACGTCGTCACTTTGAGAATCTGTACCACAGTGCCTCACCAGCTGATATCATCAACACGGCCCTGCCTGGACTAGCTAATAGCGTCAAACAGATGGATTCTATCTCTAGGTTCTATGCACGCTCTGGCTATCTGGGACTGCTCTTCACTAAGGTAAGGAAGGCAAAAGAAATATAAATGCTGCATTGTAAATATCCGTATTTAAAATATCAAAACAGGTGATTTATTTTTAATGTGAAAGCAAAATCAAAGGTTATTCAGGATTTTGATAATGGCTTTTATGACATGATGCATGAGAAACGGTATATTTCTCCGCAGGGTTGTTTGATTTAAATCACTTGATTTAAATCACTTGATTTAAATCACTTGATTTAAATCACTTGATTTAAATCATTGATTTAAATCATGATTTAAATCACTGGAATTTTTTTTAAAATCACTAATAAAAATCACGTTTGTTTAATTTTTTTATTTTCTGTTCATTTTTTAATGTAAAAACAATGTCTGTTTTATTCAAACCTGACTGTCATTAACTTTAAATCGCTTATACTCACTCTAAAGGGATGTATAAGGCCAGTTTCCTGAAACAGTGTACTACAATATCTTGTGTACAATGCATATGATTCTGAAGTACATTGTGTGTGTAATGTACATGTACTACATTTGTACACATGTACCTCCTCTCTTATAGGCCCTACGTGTACATATGTACATAGGTTTAAACAACTCAATGCATGTAATGTGCCTATCAATTGATACCCCCCCGCCCCCACCCCTACCCAAACCCCGACCCCCGACCTGACTGCCCCCCTCCCCCCACCCCCACCGAGTGGCGATTTTTATCCATTTCATCAGGCATTAAGGACTTTCTACTGAGTTGTATAAAAATTACAATTAAAAAATGTTTTGTTGGGACTTTTAATGATTTTTAATAAATATTTACATTTTCCAAAATTGTAAATTTTGCCTCATCTTCTCTGCTAAACCGTCTATATTTTAACAAATAGGCCTAAATCTTCAATGGTGCTCTGTCCATTGAAAGTTCCATTGTCTGGTTCCCATTCTACAGCTGCAAATGCAAAATGACGCCGGACAATATTTCCATCGCAAAAATCGTAAAAACTTTTACGGGATCAAAATAAGGACAGTGCGTTAAAAAAATATGGTGGCTGCATTAAATAGTTTTATTCCACCATGGTTGTGTGTAGAGAGGAGGGGGTTCCTGTTATCAACTTGGATGAGAAATGTGCAGTATGATGGTGATGCTGTAACAGAGATTTTAAGACAAACTTTGTATTCTAGAAAAGAATATGATCAATGAAAGGGATTTTAGTACTGATTTCATGAATTATTGTGTGTGGTTATACTTGAATTTCAATGATGGTCATTTAAATTGACTTATTTGAAACAAATGTTTTATGCCAATGGTACGATGGTAAAACAATTAAAAAAATCGATTTAAATACAAAAAATCTGATTTTTAAGATTTTCTTTTTAAATAATGATTTTTATCAACCCTGTTTCTCCGGTAACTGCTTAATCCCTTTCCACAGTTAATTTGATATTGATATATAAATTACTTTCACCCTGGGCCAATTTCGTAGGGTTATTTAACCCTAACCCCCAAGGGTGTATGCAAAATTATATTAAAATTGTTGGATTTAGCAGGGTTAGGGTTTTGGTAGACAAATTTGTTAGCTTAATTAACCCTAACCCTCCAGGGTATTTTGGCTAGAAACCCTGCCAGACGCATCAGATTGCATACTTTGTCACATTGACTTGTGTGCAGAGTGCAGCAAGGTCAAGCTGTCACCACAGATGCACTGTGCTGCGTCTGGCAGGGTTAGGGTTAAGTGCGATTTCACGGCCAAGTCGTGCTAATGACTTCACGTGCATAGAGATTCCCCTTTGTTGCATCACTATGGTAAGCAAATTCTGCTTCCAAGTTAGCGTGCTCTTTCTTGGGCTTACTGCTTACGGTCTCTGTCAAATTAGCAACCTAATGAAATTGTGCCCTGTTTATCAGTAAGTGCAAACTACTGCTTAATTGCAAGCCCTATGTTTTTAACAGCACGTATTAAATTCAATCAGAATGGGTGTTCATCGCGTGACATTACATGAGCAATTTTATCCCGAATAACCTTTGTGATACCGAACTGGCTTATTATAACACAGCAAGTTTACATTTGAAGAATAGATGAAGATGTGAGAAAACAATAACAAGGATTTCCTTCCACAGGAAAGGTGATAAGAATAGAATAATTTGTCAATTGAACACTGAATCAATTGAGAGGAATTGGTATTGTTTGGAACAATAACATACAAGTCCATGGTTGTTCAGCAGTGTACACTCAGAAGTACTTTGTAAAAGTTTTTTTTTTCCCAAACCCTAACCCTCCTCAATCCTCAAAAATCCTCATGGTGGTTTTGGAGGATTGAGGAGGAATGGTGATTGAATCACCGTAGGATTTTGGAGGATTGAGGAGGAATGGTGATTGAAGCACGGAGGATTTTGGAGGATTGAGGAGGAATGGTGATTGAAGCACAGGAGGATTTTGGAGGATTGAGGAGGAATGGTGATTGAATGGTGATTGAAGCAAAGGATTTTGGAGGATTGAGGATGAATGGTGATTGAAGCACAGGAGGATTTTGGAGGATTGAGGATGGTTCCTAGCAATAAGGGCCTAGGGGGTTAGGGTTAACTTTTCTGTATGTTTTTCAAGACACTCCCAAGAGGCAATTTTTTTCTTGATAAAACATAAGCATACAAAGTCACACTAATACCAAACATCCCATTTTTACAAGGTTCCAAAGGTTTTTTTTTTTTTTTTAAAGCATACACTTCATATTATTAGTAATTGTTTTGACTTCAAAATTTTAATTCAGTTCTGACTAATCTTTCAAACCTGTGATTGAGAGAATTATTTATATTTTAATTACACACTTATTCACGCTAGATCACCAATCAGCTTGTCAATGCCTGCAAGGAGTACATCGCAGCAGAGACAATCACCCCCTCTCAGGAGGACTTACTGTGGCCCAAGTTTTACACAGAGATAGAGAATCGGGTCTATTCCACTGATCACCAAGGGAGGACCAGGGCCGGACGGCGGAAGGGGAAAGATGGGAAGGGTGAACCGGATAATGAGACATTGTTTGGTCGTCTCAAGGCATGCCAGAAGCTCTATGTGAGTTTTTATTGAAATCCTTTACTAGAAGATATGTCATAATTTTAGTTATGATTCCACTGCTGATAATGCAGTAAGCAATACAAAAAAAATAAAATCTAATCACATTGTTATTGCCCTTTTTGGCTATGCACGGGTCCTTCCATAAATTTTAGGTCCAAAAGTGTGAAATTTTTTGGTGTCCCTGTTACACCTGACCTGTGTAATTTCCATCAAGTATCATTAAAATTGACTTCACACTATTTTTTACTTGTTTGGCAGGTACTTTGCTTTACATAATCACTCTTAGAGATAGAAGGCATTAAAGAATTTGTCCTGAATTACAAAATCTTATACATGTCACTATGTAACAGGGACACCAAAAATGTCACACTTTTGGACCCCAAATTTATGGAATAACCCACACGTATTCCTTTAGATTCTTTGATATGTCCACAGTTTTTGTATAGTGTCTTCCTTGTGTAATTTTCTCATGTGGATGCTTAACTCTAAATAATTTTTCTTGAAATGGTTACACTTTGTCCTGAATAAATTGAATTCCTGAATTCTTTTTCATAAAGCAAGCCAAAGAGATAAATATTTACTTCTCCCTGATGAGTCTTCTATTGATCATATAATATTGACAAAAATTCGAAACTTGCAAGAAACACATTACTTAAAGTTGAGAAAGCAACAAAGATTTTACACCTTTACAAGTTATTTCTTCCATTGAAATCAAGTCTCTCGTTGATCTCCTAGAGTGTTTACCGAGACACCGTACGCACCCTGCGGGATAACCTAGGTGGAGCTCATACCTTGATGCAGTTTCCATCCATCAGTTCCTTAGGTGCTCCTACCTCCAGAGTACGAGCCTACTCTAGGGGTGCATTGACCCTGATGGGTAAGGCATCCAAGACGCCCTCAGTGGCTGGTAAGTGTCTTCGTGTTGTATTACTACTGAGAACACCAGGATAAAGAAAGAACAATGAAATCATTGTTTACCTCTGAGGAAGTTCTCTTGTTGAACACGTTCCTCGCAGGTACAAATATATATTTAATCTATAGGAGAATGTTAAACTAAAGGAACAATAGAGAAGACAAAGTCTTGTCCTCGGTAATATAGTAAATACAACTGTGTCCATACAGTCGTAGTTCCCCAATACGTCTGAGGACAATGCTTTGTGTTTCCTATTGTTCCTTTAATATAACCAACCCCCATAGACTAAGCACGTATCCTTACGTTCGAGGACCGATTTCAAGAAAAGACTCTACGTTCGAGGACTGAAAGGTTTCTTTGTGTTTCCTTTCTTCTCTTGTCCGCGGAGATATATACAGTGCACGTACACGCAGTCGTACTTTCCCAATACTTCCGAGGACAATGCTTTGTGTTTCCTATTGTTCCTTTAATATAACCCAACCCCATAGACTAAGCACATATTTCTACTTGTGAGGACCGATTTCAACAAAAGACTTGACTTGCGAGGACTGAAAGGTTTCTTTCAGAAATATGACAATGTATATACAGAACCTGTACACACACTTTAACATTCTCCCATAGATTAAGTACACATGCCAATCAGCGATGGGTCAGTTCCGTTTGAAAACTGGCTTTAACAATGCTAGTTAGTCCCCTACCCCTCAATATTCAAATCAATCAATCATGCTTCATGGTTTAACGTGCCTCATACTAAACTATACATGTACTATGATTACTCTAAAGAGGGCCACATGTTTTTATCTAGCGCTGTTGGGTCACAAGGGTGAAAAGGGTCTGCAAAAATAGTTTTCATCGTCATATTTCTGAAAGAATTTCCGAAAACAGAGTTGAAAATGTTACGGTGATTTAACTCTAACACGTGGGAAGTGTTCTCAACCTGTCAAAATCCAACACTGTGCAGTAAACATATGGGACAATTGGGGCGTCATAGCTCCATGTAAATTAATGGTGCCAAGGCTGTACAATCCTGAACCTATAAAAATACAACATAACATGGTGCTGGATTTTGGCGGATTTAGGACGGTTAAGGTTAATGATAATTGTTCATTATTTCTCCTCAGGCGACTCTGAGCATGGCCACGGTGTTCCATTCACCGACGAGGAATCCATCTTTGGCCACATGGAATCATTCTGTGCCCGTATCAGGCAGGTGATCGACGCTGTCTACACTCTAGTCCAATACAGCAAGTTGGGTCTGAGCACCGAGGGATTGCCACGCCCACGCCGAGAGGACCTGCTAGTCGATGATGATGCAACAGAGGATGGGACAGAGGTTGCACCACTAGGAGGAGGAGGGGGAGGGGCTGGGGGAGTGGCTAATCCATCGGAGAATAGTAGTAAGTCATGCAGTCATGAAGGGTAGAGATTGTTTTGGGCACTAAAGCAGTTTAGCTATGGTTAACACAGACAGTGGTATTTGCTCAAACCTGAAAGAGGAAAACATATGCAGAGTTGATTAAGAATCATAAACAGGTTGTCAAAAAAGTCATTTTGAATTAAATAAATCAAGATGTAATGAGAAAACGGATGGGAATTCGTTCTTTAATTTGTTACTATAGTAAAGAAAAGTGAACTGATTTAAAGCATACAACTGTTGTATAACATTTTCAATGAACTTTTAATCTCATGTTATTATTTTTTAGTGCAGGGTGCCATTCCATTTCTAAACGGTTAGTTTATTTTGTTTCACCAATTTTGTGCTTAAAGATGGATTGTTGTCTGTTTATCTCCAATGCTTAATTTACCCAAAGAGTGATTGCTAATCATAAAATAGTTTTGTTTTATTTAATAATGAAATAAATCTTCCGTCAGGTACCCCGACCCTTGAAGCACAGATCAAACCAGTCAGCCCAACCAAGATCCCCTACCCCCATGCACCGGGTATCCTCCCCATCGTTGAAGAGGAAGAGAACCTGAATGGGGACGATGAGGATGGTACTAAGGAGGGAGGTATTAAAGATAATGCTGAGGAGCAGACAGGGAGTGAGGTACCATCCAACGCTGATGAGGTTCATGATCTGATTCATGGAACCACGGGCATCACTGCACACAATGCTGCACTTCTGAGTAAGTTCTGCCGAGGTTTTCGTGTGGGAAGGTTTTAAAACCCTGGGAGCCACGCCCCCATAAAATGACTTGCACGCACCAAGGTGCTCATCCGGAAGGCACCTTCTAAAAGCATGGACATGAAACAGCTGTGGGTGCAAACAGCTGTTGTTTACTATCTGTCACTGAGCAAGCAGTGGGGTGATTGATAGTTTCCTTTATGCAGGCTAGCTCGACCTGGCGAGTTTGGTTATTGGGTTATGTACACAAAGGACTTAGGTTTGTATACAAATAAATGGCGATTGGCCAGAAGCCCAGATTTCTCACCGGAAAGAAAAAGGCCTGCCTGGTGGGTAACCCCCGTTTTAAAGGTGATTATTCCAGGTCCAACTGGGGGGTTCGATGTAGGAATACATGGAGTTTGAGTGGAATTGGCCCAAAGGTGTTTAAGTAATTAAATAATTGAAAAAATTGGTCTATCGTTTGAGCACCTTGGTGGTTCGCAGGGTTTTAAGGAGACTTTGAGGTCAGTGGGTTTCTGTAGGTTTAGGTTTGTGAGGGGACTGAGGTTTCCAAGTTTAAATTCAAATTGTACACTACATTTCTTACAATTGATCTGTTCATTTTAATTAATAGTGATTTTGGACATGTTTATGTGCAGTTTTCCTTTAAAACCAGTCTGTGTGTATTTATTTTATTTCCCCTGTTTCCAAATCCAGCATGTTTCCCAATCCGAGCTCAAACCCTCACCTCAAAACTCCCGAAACTTCTAGCTCATTCCGATCTCATTCTCCTCATTTTCACTTCCTATCTTCTCAGGTGCATTGTACAACATTGACAGTGTGGACAGTGAAGGATACTAAGACATTTTCCAAATCAATCATCAGAAATCCTATCCCCCTCCAAAGCTCAAGTCTTAACTCCTCAAAACTCCTTAAGCCTCTACCTTATTCCAGACTCATTCTTTTCTTCCTTTCATCTCAGGGAAGTTGTACAACATGGATGACACTGATGATGAAGGCCCCAGCATCTCCTCCATCGTCAAGGATCACATCGCCACCATGAAGAAACTCCTCTCGTCTCACATCAGTACTTCCATCATGTTGGACGTAGAAGGCAAAGAGAAGGACAAGTTTGGAGAAACTTACGAGGAGTTCCTGAGCACCGTGCAGCAGATTGAGATGTACCTATGTGCATACCTCCAAGCTGTCTTCCTGAGGAGAATGAAGACACATGAGGCATTGGATGTCATTACCAGGTCAGTGTGACTTTTAACCGTGGGCTTTTGAGGGAAAGAAAAGCTTCACTGGAGTATTTCTGTTACAGAATCATTCATTTTTAGTCAGTGCTGTCTCTAAAGGCCGTGTCTGAAACTGGCATTATTGTCTATGGCTATGGCTGTTTGCCATTGGACACCTATGGCAAACACTGAAGCTGTAGCCACAAAATACCCGATTTAGGCACAAACTGTTCTCTCTCTTCAACAATTCAGTTTTTAATTTAAATTATTCATACCCTATGAAAAATCTTATAGTTTGCTTTTCTTCGTCAAACAATCCACAAGCTTTTCTCTCATACATAAAAGCTGGATTGGCGGAACTTAGGCTTTACTTAATGACTTTTAGTTTGCTTGTACAAATCTACATATATTTTGGTTTCACATCATCAGCATAAAAGTAGAAATAATAAATAAAATGATTTACAATACCCTGAATTTGGCATGGGTATGAATAGTTTGGGGCATAACTGTAGTTATGATGATCTGAAGCTGCATTTTAGGTTTTTTTGCAAATATAGTTTCTGTTCAAAGGAAAAAAGAAACCTATTTCATGATTGTACATTGCATCGTTGCAGTTTAACTGGGGCTAGGGTAACATTTGTTTTTATTTGATCTTTTCATGCCAGGTTTACCCCAGTAGCCTACCGTCAAGGAATGAAGCGATCCATAGCTGAGAAATATGTGGATATCTTCAACTGGTATGAGGCTGACCTAGAGGAGGTCAAAAACATCTATGAGAAATACAAGGTGGGAAGATGGTTGTCTTAGTGTATGTTGACTTAAAAATCAGATCATCTAATACTCTGGGATTGCGTTTTGTGACTTTTTGAGGTTTTGATTGACCTAGTTTGATCTAGATTGTTGCCTATGCACTAGGAATGTTTAGACAAGGGATGCATGGTTATATTTTTATTTGATTGTTGTAATTACTTTAGTGTGACTTCTGCAGTTACTACTTAGTAGGTACTCAAGTTTTACTTGATAGGTGTACATAATTTTTCTAGTGATAAAGAGTCTTCTAGGATAAAGAGTGAGAGATATCTTAGGTGTAGATAATCACTCATGTTTATCTTGCTGTCTCTGAACTTTTCTAGGAGGAACCTCCGATGATCCGTAACGCTCCACCAGTAGCTGGTGCCATCTCCTGGTCTCGTCAGCTCCTCCAGCGCATCGAAGATCCCATGAAGATCTTCCGTGATAACCGCTCCATCACACACCTCAGAGATTTCTCCCGCATCGTCAGATTCTACAACCGTGTTGCCACGGCGCTGGTGACATTCGAGAGTCTGTGGTTGACTCAGTGGAAGGCTCACATCGAGAATGCTAAGGCTGGACTGAGAGCGACTTTACTCATCAGCCATCCAGAGACTGGTCAAGTGGTGGTCAATGCAGATGAAGGGTAGGTTGTTCCGTCACTGGGGTGTAACTTCTGTAAAAAATCTAGAAGTTCAATTTATTTTGGCTTCATAAGAAAAGTGTGATTATATACAGTGTAATTTGCTGAACATTTCTGGATGAAGGGTTGGTTGTCATTATCATACTGAGACCAAGGATTCTTCAAAGGTCATATTAAACTGTAACTTGAGAGATCCTGAAGAAACCTGTAGGAAGAAGACGATTTTTTAGTTTTAGAGATAGGAGGAAAACCCCAGCATAGTATTCTGGGAAAACCAATGGAATCGGGCAAAGACTGAAAACCCAATTGTGACCCAACCCAACAAAATGAGTCACAAGTCGTCAGAGTTACTTTTGAGTTACAGGCCCTTAAACATGACTTATACTGTGGAAATCAATAGGAACTGTCAAGGTTTTCACCCACATAATGTCCATATTCATCAGGATGTCAAACTGAGTGATGTATCAGAATGAAGAGCCAAGTATGCTCTATCCAATCCAAGTAAAAAACTAACAAATACAAAAATTACCTTAAGACTCATTTTGTAGGATCCAGTCACAATTCACACATTGGCCCAGGCGGGATTTGAACCCGGGTCACAGCGGTGGAAGGCAAGGAAAGTACCACTAGGTCAACCTGATACACCTTACATCACTGTTGTATCATTTCTGTTGTGTACGCACCATTTCAAAATGTTTGTGATTTCATAAAAAAATCTGATTATATAGAATACAATCGTAGATGATGTTAATATTTGTTCATACAGAGTTCTGCAGTTGATTCATGAGTGTCGCTGGTTGAAAAGGCTCGGCATTGACATACCAGACTCAGCTCAAATGGTTCTCAAACAGGTATGTCAGATTGAGAGTCTGATTGGATTGAATTATAAATTCTAAGCGAATGAAATCCTCCATACCCTAAGTAAGCCTCAAAGAAAGAAAAATGTTTGAGGCAAACAACAAAGGAAAGACATATTGATTGAATTGGATGTATATTTTGTTATTTCCACCTAACAAACAGGAGTAAGATTTCTGAGGATTTTTGATGGCAGGAATTTTTGATGAGACGTCTTCCAGATTTCCGGAAAATGTTTTGGTCCTGAAATTTGTATCATTCCAAAATCACCTCCGCAACATGAAACGGTCTTCTTTTCATTCTAATGACCCTATTTTGTGCAATTTTGAGTCGTGTCTTTTGGTAGAAGATACAGTTTTCTTATGCATCTTTCACCAACGCCATACAAATTTTTGCCTTCCAAAAAATGTAAAAAAGGTCGCTTTTCTTTTTTTTTGGGGGGGGGGGGTTTATTTTTTAAAGACATTTACAAAATCTCACATTTTCCCGCACAAAATGAAGAAGTTTTATTAAAATCATAATTAAAATCATTATCTCATTTTTAAATAAGCTTAGTTTTTGCCTCCCGACTTACGAGTTATGCGACTTGTAGTATTGTTTTCATGGTTGATTAAAACAAAAAATTACCGACCGACTCTCCCTTGCTATTTTTCCCATTTAAGAGCAACACAATTTTTTAGGGGCGGGGGAGTCAATAAATGCCTCTGGATGTTTTGTGAATTTTTTATTTGCCTCAAATCTCAAATGTTCTAAAAAATTTGTGACATGTTGAAATCTGTCATTTTCTAGGAGCATAGATTCAAGAGCTATTTCAACCACCTTGAGCTCTGCTTAAAGGAATTCCATGACATCGTCGCTTCCATCCGAGACCCTGTCCGCACTCTCTTCAAACCACACATCAATAATGTCATAGTCACCTTACAGCCAGGGCTGACTACGTTGGCTTGGAACTCCATGAATATCGATGCATTCCTACACCAAGTTCACACCGGTATGTCTGTGTTTGCTCATGGTAGAGTTCTAGCCCTATGTAACACCTGTTTACATGGGCAGTGAAATACCATGGCTCAATGGTGATCTTGATTTCCGGACACTGATTTCAAATTACATCATTGGCTCTTAGGTCAGGAGGCTATTGACCAAATGCAACCTTGACTACATGTTGAAAAGTCCAACAATGGTCTGGCATGTGTGTGTGTGTGTGTGTACGTGTGGCATGCATGGCTGCAGAAGTCAGTGTGAGTATGTAAATACCGGCAATCATGGACTAGGGACAAAAGGGTTAGGGCATAGACAAAGGGTCCACGATTGACCGCACCTCCACGATTGAAAATCGTGTACAAAACATATGGGAGGCCTAAACAAAAGAGGGACAATAGGAGGTCCGCGATTGCCGGTGTTTACACACTTGTGTGGTATTGTAGAGGAGTGAGTATTATTACCCATGTGTCCAATGGGTGAGGCTCAATGGATATTCCTATTAAAGTTCCCGTGGTTAGCAATGTAGGCAAGTGATTCCCTCTTAGTTACCACCGATCTTGTTTGAAAAAAAATCAGTGGAGACTTAACCTGACAAACTTCAGCAGTACCCGCTGCTACATTGGATTCGAATCAGCCTGCCAACCCCGACAAGCTCGGTGGTCGAGTGGTTAATACGTCTGCACTAGTAAGCAGGAGGTCGTGGGTTTGAGTCCCACCCGAGCAAGACTGACGATTTTGCACACAGGCTCTCGGAAAGCACTGAGTATACAATGCTTCATACACTACGTTGGGAAAGGGCAAAAAATCTTTTCTAATTTTCTGGAAAACTTCATGGATTATAAGGGTCAAGTCTTGAGACCTCAGAGAGTCAGTGCAGTCTTGCCCAAGACTTCACAAATTTATATAAATTTATGTTCTGATAAGAATCAACCCTGCTTCACTTTACTCTGTCTTTTCCCAGCTAATGCCAAACTGAAACACAAGGTGGACAGTGTGAATCACGTTATTGACACCGAGATTGACACTAAGCTGAAGAAGATTAGCGAGCTCTTCCTCTTCGACACAGACGTAGCCTTCAGCAGGTCATGGGTAAGGCTATTGCCTAATTACATGGCACATTTCATAATCTTGCGGTAATTAATTCATTAAGTAGATCTCTGTAATTGAAATCAACAGAGTTGTAGTCGAGTCCCTGCAAGTCTTTTCACAAGTCCTTTCGCAAGTCCAGTCAGAAGTCCTTTCATAAAGCCGGTCACAAGTAACTGGATGAACAATGACAAAGGAATGCCTTTGTCAAAGCTCATTTGAATAGCTTGTGATTGGGATTAGGATGGGAGGGCTTGTGATGGACTTGCAGGGACTTGCAGGGACTTGCAGGGACTTGTGATGGACTCAACTACATCTCTGGAAGTCAATAGACGTTTGGCTCGATACTTTTAGCCAGAGAGATTTTTCGGTGTCTTATGAACACCCAATTTGCATTTTTTTTCATTCACAATTCAAAGTCTTCCTAGTGAATGATTTGGACATAGTGTTCCAATTTACGGAAAAGATGGGAACCCAGATTCTCAATTCTGACTGTAAAACTGTTGAGATTAACTTTGTACATATTCACCTCCAGCCACCGGCTGAGTTCACCCAAGCCATGTTGGATAGCGTCAGCGACCGTAGCACACAACTCCATGACTACACCACCGAGATCGAGGAAGCCGTCCATGATCTGATTAACATCCTCCTACGTCATTCCAGTAGCCCCTTCCACAGCCCCCATCAGAGCCTTAGTGCTGGGTCCAGACGTCACTCTGGTAAACCAACCGCAAACATCACCCCAAGGACTGAGGCATCCAGCGGTGACACAGGAGATGATATGATTATCGGAGACATAATCTGTAAGTATTCTATGAGTAACCTAGAGTAATTCTGCATCCATATGTTTCACTTCCAATCAGTGAATGATCTTGCTCTGGGTAATGGTCGAATTGCTCAAGCTAATTTCAATTCGGAGAAGTCAATGTGGAAAAAGTATTGTTTAGCCAAACAAAACATGTCAAATTAAGCCTTGGAATCAGGAATAAGTCGCTGAGGCCGTTTCGCGTAACAACACAGTCAACTGGGAATAATTTGTGAAAATCTTGACAAAGTCGATTTTCAGGTTTTTGTACAAAAACTGCAAAAACCTGAAAATCGACTATGTTAAGATTTTCACCCATTATGCCCAGTTGACCCATTATGCCTTAGCTACTTATTCCTGGCATACCGGGCCACCAGTGATGTAGTCGAGACCATCGCAAGACCCTGCAAGACCAGCACAAGACCATCACAAGACCTTCAGTCCTAATTCAAGTCTTAAGCTATTCAAATGAACTGTAATGAAAGCATTCCTTTGTCATGGTTTATGCCTGTTACTTGTTCCTGTAACAAGCTGGTCTTGTGCCTGGTCTTGTGCCTGGTCTTGTGCCTGGTCTTGTGATGGTCTCGACTATATCACTGCGGGCCACATATGAATTGACACTAGTTTGTCTATAATTTGTACCTCTTTCGGCATCTCCCACCCCAAGACCACTACTCAGAGCTGGTCTACCAATCCGTCATGTCCTCTATCTGCCGTACCCTCATCACCCTCGCCGAAGCTGCTGGCTGTGAAGGTATCATCGAAGCCATCAGTCGTGAGCTAGCCTCCTCTCCTCTACCTCTCGATGGAAGGCTTGACGACCCTCACCTCCCCTCCACCCCGGGAAGGAATCGCAGCCGACCAAGCACCGGCATGTCTGGTATGTCTGGTATGTCGGGTAGATACAGCAGGACCAGTACGGCTGTGAGTAGAGCTACGTCCTCGCTGTCGTTCCTGTCTGATATGTCCTGGACATCGGAGAAGACACATGAGATTACGTATCTCAGGTAAGTGCAGATGTTTTGTCAATATGTGACCTGTTCCCACAAAATGGGTGGAAAGTAGCCAAATTTGAAAATCAAGATCATGGTGTATTTCCTGAAAGTACAGGTTAAAAGCTTTAATTTGATATATTGTGTGTTGTGGTATCTCATTCCTAGCCACCGATACAACCTTTTGGAGTTATCAGAGTCTTAACTCCTTGTTTTGAGAAAATGAAGCTCAAAGTTTGTGATCTGTGCACACTTTAGGGAGCACACCAATATTATTTTTCCCGTTCCCACGCGTGCGGACGCGTTCCTCACCGTTCTTCACGGGAGGCAATAAAACTGAACAAAAGGACCGTTCTCACGCGGTGGAACGGGGGGAAATCTGGCCCACTGGGCAGGCAGGAACGCCCCATTGTACTGTGCTTTTGTTATGTCAAGTAGCCGTTCCGACGCGTGCGGAACGCGAGCAGCATCAAAGGTATGCGATCTCTTGATCAACACTAATTTATTTTTTAAAGGAATTAAACCAAACTTCTTTCTGAATCTACAGAGGTTTTTTTACCTTTTTATTTAGTTGTGCTGAGCACTCCTCTAAAAAGTAAATAAGCTCCGATATGATCTCCGGCTTTAGCTATTTGACGTTAAATTAACGTGGTTCAAAAACAAGTCATTTTATATTCCCTTGTTTTGAAAGTATTTTCGTCAGGTTTACTGCACGATTGCTGCCATCGGAGCAGTACAACCCTTTCTCTGTTCCGTAAATTATTTTTTTTAAATGTATATATACAAATAAGTTCATCCATCACGCGCAATCACTAAAGTACACAGTGAAAGCAAACCAAGATTACATTTTTTTCCGAAGCCATATTCATGCGTCGACTGTAAGTATGTTCTGATTATTGCTTTACTGATTGACAGAAATATTTTTTTCTGAAGAATGCCTCGTCTGAACGTCTAAACTTTTAGGCAATGTAGATATTTCGTTGGGCCTAAATGTTCCAGACAGAATCCAGAAGACTATTAATAAGATTTTAATCCAATGCCCATATATTCATTTCAATGTCACTTTCATTTCTGTACTCTGAAAAAATATATTTAGGCAACAGGAATAAACACAAGAGGTGTAAAAATCGTATAAAAACAACGAACGCAAGTCAGGCGTAAAAAGTGGTAAGCAATAAGGCGAAATGAGAAATAAAACATGCTTCTTATTGGGGGCCGCCTGGATTTTTTTTTTAATAATTACTTTTGAAAAATTTTGTGAAAAAAGCCCAAAATGTAAACCGATCCATTGGAAAATAAAATATTTGCGCGTCAGAAGTTCTAAAACCACTGTAAACATGTTCGATTCTCTTGTCCAACATGTCTTTCATTTTTGGCGAGCTTCGAAGCAGATGAGAGCCTATGTAATACCAATTTCCGTGGGGTGTGGGTGGGGGTGATGTGGGGTTGTGGGAGATTTTGGGGTGGGGGTGTGGGAGATTTTTAATATGAGAATTTGTTTGCGTCATAATAACAAGGAAAATCTTGTATACGGCGATATAAATCATATAAAATTAGGTGGTGAAATGTACAAGTTGGAACCTAAGCAGAACACTTTTCATTATTTTTTTTCAGAATTTAAGACAATAATAAATCGGGATAAATATTTACGCAAACTTATGGTGCCAAAGCAAATTACATTGTACTTGGTGCAATCTACAAGTAACCCCAGTCGCCCCCTCCCCCCCCTGAAAATTTCGCAAATGCAGAAAATAATGGTATTGTATAGAAGAAAACACTTACCCACCCCCCACCCCCTCCCCCCTCCCCCCATGGAGACAACCCTGGCTACGCCGCTGCTAGGCGATAATGTTACTATGGAAATGCCCTGTATCAAATCCACATAATTATACATGTATCTGGGCGGTCCTCTAAATGTTAGTTTCAGCTCGTTGGTGGAGTAATCTCGTCGTCATAACGACCTACCTGTCTGTTTTGCCGCGCCAGGGCAGTTCCCACACTTATTCTTGGCGATGAGCCAAACTGACGGCCGGACGCCCTTACAGTTGCCAACGGCTGTTTACTGTATGTGCATTGTGCACAACTTATAGACTGAAGAATGACACATTTTAAATTGCTATACGCCTTTAAAATTCTGCAAAATAGGGCAAAATAGAAAAAAACTACCAAATGTACTCAAACTTTATTACATTACAAAATTGCCTGATTATTAACAATCAGTGTTTTTATTATTATCAGATAGGCTACTATTTATTATAGACATCAGCCTGGATTTTTATGGAAATGTCGACGCATCTTCATAAAATCTTTATAAACGAAACAAATTGATTCGATGAGTTTAAAAATCAACAAAGACATTTGGTTCTTTAATAAAGTAAATACCGTTCAGCAAATTGACGTGATTAGACTAGAGTAAAATAATTGGAAGTGTCATGATAAATCTATTGCCAAGAGCGAGAATATCCGTGTCCAATAAATTAGTAACTGTGCAGAGGCCAACTGTGGCTGCAACACTGCGCTCTTCCCAGGCAAGCTTTGTCATGGCGTTCTTAATCTTAGCTTGTCACAAGTCAAATTGGTCTTCATCATGCAGCAGGGCGTCATGGTGGTCTGGTATAGCATCTTTTGCAACAAGTCTACAAATGTAGCTCAAAATCAGCCTAAACTGAAAGGGCCCCAAAAATATCGTACCAGAAGACATACATATGGATATCGGTCCGTGGCACCAGATGTATAGCTCCAACACACCGTCCCGCACGGCACCGCGAAGGGCCAGAGAAGCGCCTGGGGAT
Source organism: Hippasteria phrygiana (assembly GCA_037893225.1). Taxonomy (NCBI): domain Eukaryota; kingdom Metazoa; phylum Echinodermata; class Asteroidea; order Valvatida; family Goniasteridae; genus Hippasteria; species Hippasteria phrygiana. Next base: position 1,472,406 of record JAZGUH010000172.1, on the reverse strand, counting down.
CGGCGGAGCGTATGACCGTACGACTACCAGCCCCCAGCATGCAGCGGCCGCTGCATTATGGGCATGTCGGTGGGGCATACGTGTACAAAGACGTGCACGCCTTCGGTGCGTGATATCAATGAGTACCTGGTTGTCACGGCTATTTAATGCGTCACATAACAGCAAAAGCCACGATGAAATCTTGAATCAGCTTGCACCCTATACCAACTTGACCCGCGACTTAAACAGCCGCGGTACACACCTGGTACTTTTCCACGAGTGTTGCAAGTTGCAATAGAAGCGTTGGGAAAATCCCGTCACGTGCAACGTACGTGACACAATACTCTGCGAGTACACGTTACTCGATGTATCCATGCGACAGAACTGTCATGGCAACATAACAGAAGAATTACGATTGAAGCCAATGTTACCAGCTGAATTTTTGTCAACCACATTTTCCTGGGAATATTTATGGAATTTTGACAAATATAGGCCTACTATAACTGTTTTGAAAACAGGCCTACATCCGAGCAGTGTATAGGCCTACCCTAAACCCCCACCTAAGAAGGAAAAACCCGCGTTGTTTTGACGAAAACGTTATAAAATGCAGGATCGAAAAGAAATTGTCATCCTCTCGCAAATAAAAAACAAAACAAAACAAAACAAAAACATTTGGGGGGGGGGGGGGCAATGGGCTGTATATAACGACCCTGGGCGGCAATCAGCGTTGTGCAAAAAATCCCTTCAAATTCTTATTTTACCCGAAATCCTCATTAGTTTTTTAGTCGTCAAAAAAAAAAAAAAAAAAACCATTAAAAATTTCCCGCCAATCAGAAAGAAATATTTTTGTTCAATGTTTACAGGAAATATCGCTGAAATTCCTCAGCCATTTTTGGCATGGGCAGTTTTTGTTCTAGTCTTGTTCTCTACACCATAAAACAACACTTTTTGATATGAATTATGCGTTTATATTCGACGACAGTTCCGGGGCCATCGGCACACAAACAAATAATTATGGGGAAATAATCAACGCTGCAGCGGGATTTTCCTCTGGAATTCACATTTGTGCCGAGTTCACATGCCGACTCGAATATGTTTCTGCCACCCACATGTTTAAAAATCCCCCGGCAAAAAAAATAAAATAAATTCATTTCCAAGCTTAATACAGATGCCTCTTCACCTTGATGTACCTGCAAAAGAAATGAAAACATGTTTAAGACGATCGTGTTGTATTAAACTGTACAACGAATTCTTCTTTAGCAACATTTCTCTACACTGTCGGCCTCAATTATAAACATACTTCTATGTACAACGGATACTTCTTGGCACAAACCGCTGTTCAGGGGGCCAAGGTGTTCACACAATGGCAGCTCACGCACCGTGACCGCGCTATTGTATTGATGTAAATCAGGAACGCGTGCAGAACGGGGCCCGTGCGCACGCGGGGGAACGGGGAGATTAAGAACAATGGGGCGTTCCTTCCCGTCCGCACGCGTGGGAACGGGAAGAATAATATTGGTGTCCCCCCTTAACCCAAGTTCAAAAAAGAAATCCCACCTAAAAATATGATTAAGTTCAGGGCCCCCCCCAATACATGCGCAGTAACTACAGAAACTCCGCCCCAAATTGAATCCCTCATTTCACTCTCTCTCCGCTCATCTTAGATTTGAAGTAGCCGTCAAGTTCTCCATTCCCAACATCATCATCGCTCCCACCCTCGATGCAGTCAAGACATCCTTGGCTCGCATCGCTGAGGTGGTCTTAAACACGGCTGATAAGATCTGCTGGTGGGCTGGAGGAGATATCGGTGAGCCTTTCCTGACAGAGGTCATCCAGGAGCCCGCTATCGAGAGCACCATGAGGAAACTGGATGGAGTTGTTGAAGGTAGAATGTTTGTTTTCACTCATGTAACCTTTAGTTTCTCTCTCCTGGCTGGCTGTTATTAACCCCAACCCCTACAAGATATTCTCTGAGCACCTGGCCAAATGTAACAGAATGCAACACAGCTGAAATAAGAACCCTGTCAAATGCAATGTTGCACTGTGTAGTGAACTCATCTGTACCAGCCTTGTTGCTGGAGGCTTATACATGTATAATACTAAATACAACAGAATCTATCAGACCAGGAGACATACCTTGACTGCTAAATGCAACAACTTTTTACCATTGGTGCATTCTGTTGCATTTAGCAGGGTTAAGGTTAATGGGGTGCTGCTATGCCAAGACGGGCTTGTGCAGCATAGTGCAAACAATAGGAAAACAATGGATTGGGTATGCACAGGAATGTACACGTATAGACGACAACTGGCGGAGTGGTCTAGCTTTCTCAAATCCTAGCCATGGCCATCATCCGTATTCAAGAGTTTAAAAATGATTGCTGTTGTAACATCTTGATAATGTTTAGATTTATAAAGCACGTATGTTCACCATGATCGTTGCACTCAAAGCCCTGCATTATTACCCCTGCTCATCAGGCCTATTCCTGAAACCTCAGCTTCCTGGGGGAGTATACAGCCCAGACTGCAAGTTAAGCGCACATGGGCTAATCAAACACATAACCATCACTGCCCTCAGAAACCCATTTACTCCTGGGTGGAGAGGTGCAATAAGCCAGTTCGGTATTTCAAATGTCAAAAGTTATTCGACCAAAATTGCTGACGTAATGTCACGCCATGTCACGCGAACGCCCATTCTGATTGAATTTAACACGTGCGCATTGTGCGACCACCTTTGCGTTCACACGCGCACGTTAGGTCACGCGGGTCATTTGACCAAAATGTCATTGTGCACATGCGCAGTTAAAATACCGAACTGGCTTATTCTTGATGCACCATTCTTAAGACTAATACTTACTCTCATGTCTACTCTGTTACCATTTTATTATTTTTGTTTCTCCCTACTATTAAAATCCTGTTTTCTTCTCAGATCTTCAGCGTGTCATCGACAAACACCTCTTCCATTTCAAATTCTACGACTTCCTCTGGAAAGACGATATGTACGCAGCCTACTACGAGTTCATCGACAACGACCCAGGAAGCTTTGCCATCAAGAAGGAAGTGGAAAGACTCCTTCACATTGAGGAGAAGATTCAAGCTGTACCGGCCATCCTACCCGTTGGCTCGGTGTGTCTAGAGACGAGCCCCATCACTGATGCATTGTATGGGTTTGCTGTACAATGGAAGACACAATATGCACAGGTGCTACATGAAGAAGCTAAGGTAGGATTCTAAGCGCCCTCTGTTGGTGTCGGTCAGAAAGGTGCAGTCAAAAATGCCGTTTTGATCTATTCTGACCGAATTTAATTTAATAACTTTTGTTTGTGTTGTTTGCAATAAATAAAATTTTTGTAGATTTACTTTAAAAACTTGAAAATATACAAATGAAATTGACTGAAAAAGAAAGTTTTAGAATAATAGCTCAGAAGTTGAACTCCAATATAAATATGAAGAAATGTGTCCTTCGCAAGTAATAATGGCTTGAATAACTTTCAAGGCATAGAAATAGCCACTGTCAGATAAATGTAATTTACGTCTATTTTTTTTACAATCATTGTAGCGGAGACTTGACCAGGCCGTAATGTATCGTAACAACGTCAAGACTCGACTGACCGCCGAAGTGGTGACCCTTGACCAGCTGAATGGGACGTTGAACTGGCTGGAGGAGGTCCGAGATATGGAGAACAAAGTGGACAAGATCTACCTACCCATAGAGACCATGTATGCTGACCTCAGGTCAGTATGGGGTCAAAGGTTACAGGTCAGGACTACCTGTTGTCCAGTGGACAAAATGGAAATTTATTAACTCTTTCAGTGCCCATGCTTTTTAGCATTTTGACCCTAAAGTGCCCAGCTTTTTGGGGGTTTTCAAAATTCTGTAAAAAAATAAATAAATAAGTTTCACCCACCAAACAAGCTGTATCTTGCTCTTTCACAAACTTCTTCAAGAGTAAAACGTGCACGTTTACAGGGGGCCGCAATCATTTCAATACGTCACCACAAGCAGACAACCGTAGCTGAATATAGAATACATCAAAACAGCTCAGAGACCGATGCGCCCTCTCGCAAATACCCGAATAAATTTTTTTTTTTAAAGTACATGTACCAAATGGGTAGAATACGATAGAGCAATAGCGCCCTCTTGCGATAATCCGAATAGTGTAGGTCGTACATGTACGATTGATGGCACTTTTGGAGTACAAAACATAGATCGTACATATGTGACCCGCTCCAGAAAAAGGTGATATAAGTCGCGCTATGCATTTACGTGTAATGGCCTTTTCAACGTTGAGAGGGTAAAATTGTTCGTCAAAATTCATTTTTTGTTTTTTGTCTTTAATGACATCTTAAATATCTAAAGTTTCAGGTTTGGTGCACAACAATGTTGATTTCAGTGAATAAAGTGAAAAAAATTACCTTTTTAGAGTGCATTGTTCCATTGCATTGTATTATAACTAGCAATTTCAAAGCCTGTTTTCTCTGTTGTGCAATTTGAACTCCATAGAACTAATTAATATGCAAAAATGCGATATCTCCAGAACGGAAAGGGCTTTGGAGCTCTATCATGTACCAAATGAAAGCTTACATTGCGGGCTTTCCAAACATACATCAAACTCATTTTTCATAATTTGCGACATAATATACCTTTTTCCAGAGCGGGTCACATATACGATAATGGCACTTTCGGAGTACATCGAGTAGATCGTACATGTACGACCTTGGCACTGAAAGAGTTAAAAAGAGGAAGATGAAGCTTTATTCTATTTGACATGCCGGTATGTGTACATGTCGCTATCAAACCAAGTTTAACACCTCCATTTGTAGCTTATAATTGTAAATTGTGTAAAGTTTGTGTTTATTAACGTTTTCAGTTTATTCAATTATGGCTGGCAGTTTACATACATCACCATACTGCAAACAAATCTGTCGTTCATCCCACGGCTGTAAACATTACCGGCGATGGGTCATTTGGGAGACATTGCCATAGACGCGTGCACACATTTTGTTCAACTTTCATGAAGCCTAACCCCAGTTTCCCTTATCCTACCCCCACGAATTTTGGTATATTTATGTTTTGGATAAACTAATGATACAACTCACTTTCGACAGTAAAATTCTGCCTCTAAGTAGGAGCTGTGGAATTAGGGAGACACTGAAATGTCTCCCTAATTCCACTTGTCTCCCTAAGGTATAAACAATGATTACAAAATGTCTCCTTAAGAGTACTTTAACAGGTATAAACCAAATCAAAATTATTATATATGCATCTGGAAGGACATTTGAAACTTGATTGTATTAATACACTGAGAATTTACAACAGAAATGGAAAGAAATACAACATCTCCAGGAACGGTTGAAGGAAAAATGTATTGTTTTTAAAACTTTTCATTCTACGTTTGTAAATTTTGGACTGCAACTGTAAATCTAGACTTTGATCTATCTTTCCCAGGAGTTACAAACTCCGTCTTCCCCGCTCAGAGGTGGAGGAAGTTGAGCAGCTGAGAGACAGCTGGCAAGAGGTCATTGACCTTGCTGAGGAGTGTCGGGTCAAACTGCTACGAGAACGCCGAGGGGCGTTTGAGCAGGAGTTGGATAAACAGGTCAAGGTGGGTGGTTGTGTTTATCATCCGCAAGAATCAATCCATGCTTCACCAAAGTGGGAAATGTAAACCATTGTAACATCAGCATGTAGCCAGTGTTCAGCAACATTTAACCCCTTGCGTACGGTTGACACAAATACGTGCAGATTGAAAATTGCCACCTGGCTGGTTGACGTCTATACACGCCAATTTCTGCATTTTCAATCCATTATTGGGGTATTGTGTACGTTATGCTTGGCTGCACAAGCCTCTTGTTTCCGTTTTACTTGGCTGCACAAACCGGCATGGCGCCCCAGCGCCCCCATATGAAATCCGGGGTCAAGGGGTTAAAAATAGTACATTTTTTTAAAATGATAATTTTTGATATCTAAAAATTTTGTCTCACTTTCTAGAAAAATATTCTAAGAACAGAGACAAAATGTTTATTGAAATAAGGATTTTTCCTAATAATAAGAAACGTTTAAAAAAAATGCTTTTGGGCAGTGTACAATTTCTGTAGTTTCATTACAGACTTGGAAACTGTTAATTCTCAAATTAATTCAAAATTTAAGTGGAAAATCCCCTGCTAAATTCTAACTGCTAATTTTTCGGTGATTCTCTTTCAGCTGTTTGTAGTTGAGGTGATTCAGTTCCGCAACAGCTTTGACTCCCAAGGACCAGCTGTACCCGGTGTCCAGCCTGCAGAGGCCGTGGCCAGACTTCATGAGTTCCAGGAGATATTCAAACTGTATGACTCCAAGCGACGGACCCTGGACTCCGTCTCTAGACTATTTGGCATCATCTGCAAACCTTTCCCCGAACTCGATAAAACTGGAGAGGTAAGAAAAGAACATTTGGTCATTCAATTTGAAATTAATGAAGAATGCCCCACAGTAGACCAGTCCATTAAGCTCCCCCATCCCCCTTGACATACAGTGGAATGCCGCTATACCGAACATTCAGCTATACCGAACACCATCCTAGTTTCCCAAGTTTTGTGTACAAAACTTAACGAACATTGTTGTTGAAAAACAAATGTACCGGGTATTTGGGCTGTTTGTAATTCCCAAACGGCCGCAGCTTAATGTTGAAGAGTGACAGGTGGCTATTTTTTCCCCAAGGAATAGAAGGGAAAAGCCAACTGTTGCTTTAGAATTCGGTAAGCTTAGAACGTATGAACATGTCATGATTCAATGGCCGGCATATGTTCAATTACAATAAAAAAGGGTGCACTTCAAAAATGACTCAAGAGGGCGCTATTGAAAAGAACGACAGCCATGTTGAAAAATGGGCACGTGGCGGACCGGTGGCGGACCGGCGGCTGAAAATTGCTATACTGAATGATCGCTATACAGAACAAAAAATCTGTGGATCCTGCGATGATCGTTATAGCGGCGTTCTACTGTATATTGACCAATCACAAAAGTGATGGATGTGTGGCATGCACGGCTTTGACTGGTCAATACATCAAGAAACAGTACGTAATGGTTTGGACCGTTGACCTATCACTCATTGACGAGTAACAATTCCCCTGAGACAACTGTGTGGAATTTATCCAGTATTCTTTTAATTGTCGAAGACTGTACATGGTCAGTGTATTATACTTTATGTGATTGGACAGTATTTGACAATTTGCATTCTTACGATTCTACCGCCACAAGTCAGTTATCTTCTACATGAGCAATTTGTTGCCTTTGAATAGAGTCCATCCAAGACTCTATTCACAAGTTTATGCCATTTGAGATGAATTAACACATCCTTGTTTAATATAATGAAATAAGAAAAAGCGGTCATTCCGTCTGGATAAACGATCTGTATTTTGTATTCCTATTTTGTATTTCCCCTAAGAGTGAGCACTGCAGATGAAATAGACTGCTTGTAACATTTGTATCAACGTATCGTTTTGGCTCATACAGGAATTAGACTTGCTCGGTCTGCTGTACGGTCTCTTCCAGAAGTTTATTGCGTTTGATGGTCAGTTCCGAGACAAACTCTGGGCCGACGTGGATCTAGAGAAAGCTAACAGAGAGGTAAAATATAATTCCTTCTGAACGATAATCTTCACTCTCATTGATACATGGAGCATCTTAAATTACTTCATCCATAAATATTAATTAGTGTTTCTCTTGAAGTAAGACTATTTCTCTTGATTGTAAGGTGTCAGCATGCTTTCCTTTCATCTTAAGATCTGCTCGTCTTAAAGCTAATATACAACATTTGCAAACATCAAAAAACAAAACTACTGAATTATTATGAAATACCTTACTTCACCGTAAGTAAATAATAATTTCAAACATCCTCTGAAATCAGGATTTCAATTTCCAGCGATGGTCGGCTGACTTTTTTCAAATGCTGCCCAAATTTACTAACGTTAGTAAGTCCACATTTTCTTTGGCAATTTCCACATCCGTGAATGGGTACAAGCCAGCTAGTCTAGTTGCCAGACCTGAAAATGTTCTGACATCTATAACTTGCTCCGTTTTGTCTGAAGTAGGGTCAGGGAATCAGGCTACAAGAACAGCATTTTTTTTCTCTCTGTTTTCCCAGCATTTATGCGCACAAACTTTAAACAGGTCAGTGTTACAGTATTTGCTATAAAATACTAACCCCCAAATCCTTTTGTTTAAAAAAATTACAGCAAAAGCAAATGTTGTGTACTACCCTTAAAGATAAATAGTAATTCTGTTCTTAATCAGTTATTCCTTTCTTTTAAATTGTGCCGCATTCACGTGGTCTTTGTAGTCCAATATACCCAGAGTGGCTTTAAGCCTTGCAATGGGTGAATGCCACTTTTAAGTTTGACCTCCAATGGATTGTGTGCCCCTCTTGTACACTCTTGCATCCTTTCTTGTCATCACACTGCAAGTCTCCTCATATAGATCAGTGCTGTATATTTGAATGTTTTATGATAACAGGTTGAGAATTACTGGGAGGAGTGCCAGAGTCTGCCAGACAAACTCAAGGACTGGGATGCCTACAATGAGATGAAGAGCTCCATTAAGTTCTACCTCGATGTCTTCCCGATACTTCACAAGCTGGCCTCAAAGGTACTACAGAGTTACTCATCTAAGACTTCAAATTATTTCAGTGTGAAACTGGCAAAATATGTTATTTGAACTATATGCTAAAAAGTACCGAAGTTGCAATTTGGATGATTGAAAGTACATTGGCCCACTAAACGTGTTGCAAGTGAGTGCAAAATAACACCTCCCACAACTGGATGTTGACCTTTTTAACTGATACACACAAAAATGGCAAGTCCTTGACCTCACTGTATTGGATTCACCCAAATTAACCCCATACATCCAGCTGTTATTTATGGGGGCCGGTATGCCAAGAACGGGCTGTGCAGCCAAGCGTAAATGCAAACAATAGGCACCACATTGAATAGAATGGTCCTATTCATTGCACTTGGAGTGCCCCCTCCCCCCTCCTTCGTGTGAATGAAAGCTTTGTTTGGAAAAGCTCCATCTATTCATTACACTCCCATTCAAGAACAATATAGTTGAAACATGAATGGATTGAGTACATGCAGGAATGTGCGTATAGACATCAACCGGCCAGGTGGTTTTTTCAAACTGCGGCTGTGGCCATTGTCCGGATTCAAGATGTTAACCAATTTATATATAAGAGTACCAGAAATCTCATATTATAAATGTAACTGATTATTTTGATATTGCAGGAGATACGTAATCGTCACTGGTTGCAAGTGATGTCAGTTACAGGCAGTTCCTTCCAGCTAGAAGCCAACGTCTTCAAGTTACTACACATTCTTGACATTGGGCTCATCGAGTAAGTCCATATACTGAATTCACAAAACAAGATTTTTAAGTGACTCTGAGTAAAATATTCTTTACCTGTCGTTAAATTTGTCAATCCATGAATCCGTTTGTGTGTCTGTCTGTGTATTGAACCCTTTTTATCTTTTATCTGTCTGTTGATCTGTTAGCTTTCTTGATCTATCTAACTATCGTCCCGGTACCCCTCCTAAGACATCAAGAAGAAATACAGGATATTTTGCCCTTCTTTCTCTTTCCATCTTTTTGTCTGCTGATCTTCTAGCCTTCCTCTTCATCCTTCTAAATGTCTCCCTGTTATCCCTGATATAAATCAAAGATAGAGAACATTTACCCCATCACGTTTCTATCTGTTAATCTGTCTTCCTCCTAATCTGTTACCCTTTCTCTTGATCAGTTAAACTATTTTTCTTCCTAGGCATCATGCAGAGATGATATTTTCCCCTTTCTATCTCTCTTTTCATCTGTCTGTCTGCAGAGGTTTCTTCCTTCCACTTGATCCGTCTTTGTTTTGTTTCACCCCTTCTCAGGCATCACTCAAAGATAGGGTATATTTGCCCCATCCTATCTCTGTTAGTATGTCTTCCTGTTGGTCTGTTAGCCTTACTCTTGATTCATCTTTATGTTTTTCTTGTACCCCTTCTCAGGCATCAATCCGAGATCGAGGATATTTGCCGCTGTGCCAGCAAGGAACAGGAGCTTGAAGTCAAGTTACGCATCACGGAGGAAGAGTGGACAGAGCAGGTAGGAGATGGGTTGTCATCAAATCACCACCTCTGTACCTGGGATATGTATTTTCCAAGAGTATAAAAGTCTGACTAAGTAGAGATTTGCTAGCTTTTTGTTTGTAAATTTCTGAGAGGCAGTGGCTTGGTTGGTCTGAGGATGTCGTTTCTTCTGGGCAGTCGGCTGTGCAGTTGAGCTGGATTATGTTGAGTTCGCAAAGTGCCAACTTCAAATCTGGTCAGTTGTCCCAGGTCACTAGTCATCAAACTTCACTCTCAGGTGTTGGACCACCTGTCTTGGCTATAATTAATTTGTTTCCTGGGAAGATGTCTGTCATTTTCTTCATTTCAGGTGTTATCCTTTGAGGAGTATAAGAAGCGAGGTCCAATCTACCTTGAGAAGGATAACTCTGAGCACCTCTTGGAGCAGTTAGAGAATGCCCAAGCCTTGCTGGCTAACATGCTGACGTCCAGGTACATCGGACCACTCAGAGAGGAGGCGGCAGGATGGGCAGAGAAACTCAAAGGTGAGGAGTGATTGGTCGTAGGGTTGATCATGTGATTGATCTTGTGATGGGTCATCAGGATTATCATGTGATTGGTCATGAGGTTGATCATATGATTGGTTATTAGTTTGATCATGTGATTTGTCATGGGATTGATCTTGTGATGGGTTATAGGATTATCATGTGATTGATCGTGAGGTTGATCATGTGATTGGTCACGAGGTTGATCATGTGATTGATCGTGAGGTTGGTTTTGTGATGTGTCATGGACTTTAAGAATGTTATGCAAATTTCAATGCCATCATATCTACAAATTTCAGCAATCTATCTGTCTGTGATATGACCCAGATTTGAAATTTTGTATTTGTTCATTTTCCATTGAATATTTCTAATTTATTGTGATTTTAACATTCTTAACATTTCATGAATTCCTATTCTTTCTCAGTTCTTAGCCGATGTGAAATATTCTCTCTGGTAAAGCCATTCTCATTCATGAATTGTTGCTCTATGTGTCTACATTCTGCACCCAGCATGTTCAATTAGTAAATTTCGCACTCTTATTGTTATCTTTCTATTATCTTTCTTTTTTTCTGTGTTTATATTGTCATATAGGTACTTCTGCATTGTGTTTCTAGTATAAACAGCACTTGGCATAATGAAGCAACCACCACTTTCACAAGTGTTGTTCATCTTTTCCAAAGGATCTATGTTGATGTTTTTTCCGTTCTTGAATGTATTCCTGTGCATTTTGTTTCCCTTATTTGTCAAGTCTATATCAAAGGGCTCACTGTTTTTATTGAAAGTTATTTGAACCGACTCACTGTGTAAATGCCTTTGCCCTGACTGAAAATGCCTACCAAAAAAAAGGAAAATAATGGTTTCACTCTAACCAGCAAAATAACTTCAACTCCCTATCCTTAGTCTTGATTGCTGAGATAAAGGAGTGCTGAACAAAACGTCTTGGGTTCAAGTCCTATTTTAGTCCGATTTTCATTTGAGTTTGTAAATATCGATTATGATAGAAATGTTTATATTTTGTGCACACAAATGTGCAGCTCAGTTGAATATTCATATTGGCACTGATTTCAGGGGTAGCGGAAGTCTTAGAGCAGTGGCTTGAAGTACAGGATCTGTGGCAGTATCTGGAGGCAGTGTTCAGCGTTGGACGGACTGCTAAGGATCTACCTCAGGAGGCAAAGAGGTTCAATCGGATTGATAAGAGCTGGACTAAGATTATGAAGAGGGCTTATGACACCAGGAATGTCTTACAGGTAAAAACCTTAAATTATATCACTTTATAGTTGCCATTTGATTTTTTTGGTGTAATACTCCTCCATTCACCAAGCTACAACTCAAATTAAGTAAAATAATAAAGCAACATTAAGCCAAATTGAATCATCTCTCTTTTTGTGTCTTTTTAGTGCACGTATGGAGGTGAGGTCCCCAAGGGTGTTGTCTTGAGACACATCTACGAGGAGCTTGAAATCTGCTTCAAGTCTTTGATGGGCTACCTTGATAAGAAAAGACAGGCCTTCCCTAGGTTCTACTTCCTGTCGGATCCTGTCCTCCTGGCCATCTTGAGCCGACCGTTTGATCTGGAGTCAGTTAGACCGCATCTCAGGTGAGATTTGTTTAATTTGTCAAGAGACTTTTCTTTTTTGCTTTTACCAGAGATGGCAGTTTTCAGGCAAAGCCTGGCTGCGGGCTTTATCATGTAAAATGTTGGCTAATTTTAGGCTTTAACGTGTACAATCAGGCTTCCATTGCCTTAATGTACAATGCTCTGCTGCTTCATCAAGCCTCTTTTATTATTCCTATCATGGAAGGTGTTCCAGTGGCCTTTCATCATTAGTTCCTTTTGTCCAAATTTTCAGGCACTCTACTCGCCTGGCTGTCTCATCACATCCTTCCATTGTTCCAACGGCTACTACTTTGACATACTTTAAGTTTTTCCCTCGTATTGCCTCTCTTTGGAACTCCTTTATACCTGTAACCTGCTTCCCTTTCACCTATAATCTTTCACAATTCAAAACGAAACATGAATAGATACCTTCTATCATAGTGATTTCTGTCTGATTTTCATTTTTCCCCTCACTTAATCCAATTAACCTAGAAAGTATAGAACACATTTAAATATGTATTTGTTACGTTTCTTTACACAAGGTATGCCCAAACAGTAAACACTGGTTTCCATTGGACCCACATACATTACAAACGTCTACAACAGATACACATGAAAAGCACAATAGAATGCACTTGAAAATGAAATAATAAACAATAACAACATTTATACAACATCGTTAACCCTCCTACTATTATAACTATCACAACCTATCGAAAAATCAAATCCTCTCCTCTCCCACAGCTTGTGTGTCTCAACCTATCACTCGATAGGTTTTGATAGATAGGGTAGTTGGCTCCAATTTGGCACCTGGAGAGGGAGGGTTAATGAGATTTTGAATTGAAAAATCAGCATTAATAGCCATATACTAAATTACTTTCACCACCCATCATTCTGTAACCCAACAGGTGCATCTTTAACAGCGTCTATGACATCCGCCTAGAGCAACTCCCCCTCTCCTTCCCACAGAGTGCCAACTCATCCCCTGAGAAGTCTTACCACAGTGCCAGAGAGCGTCACTCTCCAATGAGAACAGACTCATCAGTGGCTTACACCTCTCATCAACAATCGAGGATGACCCTAGGGGAGAGTATGGTTGGAGGGGGAGGGGGAGGGATCCAGTCAGAATATCTGCTGCAAGCTGTCGCTGTCATCTCCAAAGAGACGGAGGTACTACAACTTGATGAGGAGGTAAGCCTTTAATCTGAATATTTTGTGTGGGTAATTATTTATGTTTTTTTATCGCATTAAATACAGACGACAGCCAAAGTTGCGGTTTGAAAAAGACCACCTGGCTGGTTGTCGTCTATATGCGCATCCCCGTGCATATTCAATCCATTGTTTGCCTACTGATTACATTACGTTTCGCTGCACAAGCCCATATTGGCAGAGTTGTATTCGAGTCCCTGCAAGTCCTTTCACAAGTCCTTTCGCAAGCCCAGTCAGAAGTCCTTTCATAAAGCCGGTCACAAGTAACTGGATGAACAATGATAGAGGAATGCCTTTGTCAGCTCATTTAAATAGCTTATGATTGAAATTAGGACTGGATGGCTTGTGATGGACTTGCAGGGACTTGTGAAAGGACTTGCAGGGACTTGTGAAAGGACTTGCAGGGACTCGAATACAACTCAGCGTATTGGCATACAAGCACCTTTATTAATAACAGCCAGACAGAATGTATTATGGAAAGTTCCCATTATAAGGCTAAAAGCCACTCTAGGTAATGGATACCAACAGAAATGGTAGGCTTGCTAACCCTACAACAGATGCCATAGAAATTTTCCTAATGTTCAGACCTATAGACCCAGGCTGGTAAGTTGACCAACTCGCCTCTCCAAGATAACTTGTAAGACCTAAATTAACAAAGGTTTTCTATCAAAGATAATTCTTAAATTGTGATTTTATCTAGCTATGCACTGGATGTCTAAAATAACTCGCATTTATCCTTAAAACAAGGTAATAAACAAAGATCCTGTCCAAATGGATTCAGAATCCGAAAAATATATGAGAGATGGCGGATTGCAAAAATACTTATTTTTGTTAAATTTGGCAGGTGTCACTCAAAGACAGTGTTGAGATCTGGCTACACGCCTTGAAGGAATCCATCGGTAAGACAGTCTACTCCAACGTCTGTAAGATGATAGAGGAAATGGAAGCTGGTTTACCCATCGAAGAGCTAGCAGGCAAGGTAAGACCAATCACATAGCCCGGTGAGCAGAGATGGTTCTTGTGAGGGTCTAGTGGCATTACCCCTGTCAGCAGTAAATAATTAAATAAATAAATTGACACCGAAAAAAATAATCCATTCAGACCCACGCCTTGAAATTGTGATGACATTTTTCAAAATTTGTCAAACAATCCATAAGAGAAACTGACTAGGTAAATTTTGAATACATTTTCAAAGTGAACAAAGAAACTGGCAGGAGCGGGATTCAAACCTGCGACCTCCGGAGGTCGCAGGTTCGAATCCCGCTCCTGCCAAATTTTTCAAAAAGTAGAATGTGTTATCATTTTGGGTTTGAAGCATCAGTATAAATTGCTGTAGTAAGGGCTCCCAGGGAGAACAGTTCTTTGATAACTGATGGGACTACCCTGGTTAAATAAAACGAAATAAATATATGTGTAGTTTCAAGGGCAGTCCTTAGAGCCTCCTGTTCTTGGACCTGGATGGTAACACTACTTATCTAGACGATTTCAGCAGTGCCAAGTTTTTCTCCTAGTTCCCCATGCAAGTGGCTGGTCTCGGCCTCCTCATGAACTGGACCAAGGAATGCGAGCTAGGCATTATGGAGATCAGGAATGACCGTAAGGCTATCGCTAACACGGCCAAGAAGTTTGGAACCACCATGGGTAGGTTGTCCGCCACGCTGACCAGGGGCACCTGGAAGACGTTGGATGAACACATGACACCTCTACAAAGACTGAGGTTGGAGAGTCTAATTTCTGTGAGTATAGCATTAATAATTCTTCAAGGCGAACCTCTTAAAGACCATCTTTAGGAACCTCCAAAATAACCTCTTGAGAAATCACTTGAAGAGCCACATTGGGAACTTAGAAACCACTTTGGAACTTATACTGGGGAACGTCTTGGAAAACCTCTTGGGAAATCTCATATGAGGAACATCTTCAGAAACCTTTTGGGGAAGTTCTTGAAGAACCTCTTAAAGAACTTCTTGAAGAACTTCTTGAACAACTTCTTGAAGAACTTCTTGAAGAAACCCCTTGAAGAAACCCATAGTCTTTGGGGAAGCTCGTTGGAAACTTCTGGGAACTTATTAGGAAACCTCTCTGGAACTTCTAGAGGAACTTACTGGGGAACTTGTTTTAGAACCTCTTGGGAAACCTCTTGAACATATTGAGGAACATCTTGAGAAACCTCTTGGGGAAGCGCTTGAGGAACCTCGTGGGGAAGCTCCTGAGGAACCTCGTGGGGAAGCTCCTGAGGAACCTCCTTGGGAACCTCCTGGGGAACCTCCTGGGAAACCTCCTGGGAAACCTCCTGAGGAACCTCCTGAGGAACCTCCTGAGGAACTCCTTGAGGAACCATATGAAGAACCTGTGGAGAAACTTCTTGGGGAACCTGTTGACAGTAACCTCTTAAAGTTGACCTCATTAGAGTTGCCTCTTGAAGGAGACTGGGGATTCGATTATCAAATTTTTGAAGTTGTCAATTTTAGACGTACCTCAAAACGAATACCTTTTGAAGGAAACCCCTTATTTAAAACATCATTACAGTAAATGAAAGAACAACACATTGCATTGAGACTTGACTAAAGGCTACATTGCAGTTTGTCAATGATTTCCAGCTTGAAATCGTTGGAAAACGATATAAATTTACACTTTTCTTGAAAACGACAGCACACCTGGTGCCATCATTTTACAGGATGATTGAGACTATTATTAACTTACAGTCTAGTAAGGTATTTCGTAATAATTCAGTAATAAAAAATTGGAGGATTACCAATCGTGTACACTACTTTTAAACAGTCTTCAGTGTGGATAGCCAGTACTGCAATCATTTAAACAAATGGAATTTTTATTTGATCCCAGCA
The DNA here is from genome assembly GCA_037893225.1 of Hippasteria phrygiana. Lineage (NCBI taxonomy): Eukaryota > Metazoa > Echinodermata > Asteroidea > Valvatida > Goniasteridae > Hippasteria > Hippasteria phrygiana. The sequence goes on along the minus strand of JAZGUH010000172.1, from coordinate 1,456,150 downwards.
ATCTTTGTTTCTACGCGACACCTTGGAGCAAATGAGCAACAGGAAGCTGCGAGAGATTGGGGATTTTGAATGGAGAAGATGCATCAGATTCTATCATCACTTTAGCGGTAGGTTGACGCTCCAAGTGACTTATCAAAGTAGAATCGCAAGAACACAGCTCGTGAAGTATTGGAAGACGGATTTTTTGCTCTTTCCCGACATGGTGTATGAAGCATGGTGTATGCTCAGTGCCTTTCAAGAGCTTGTGTCAAAAAAATTCACAGGTTTACTGGGGCAGGACTCGAACCTACGACTTCCTGCTTAATAGTGCCAGACGTCTTAACCACTCGACCACCGAGCTAGCCGGGGGTCGGCTGTGATTTTTTTTCACAGGCTCTCGGAAAGCACTGAGCATACAGTGCTTCATAAACTACGTCAGGAAAGGGCAATAATCTGTCTTCTAATTTTCATCATCCCCTACGCAAATTTTTGCGATTTCGGATGGCATTTTCAAATTGTGACGGGAGTATCCTGATGTGAATTCTAGCCATATTTGAGCCATTTAAAAAGGCTTATTGGTGTCAGTCCCACAATACTAATTTAAAATTGGTGCAGAAATTGTTGAGGTGGGAGGGATTTTGAAGCATTACCTGAATGTCATTTTTTTTTTCCTGATAGAGGCATACCAAATGCCTTAGAACTTTTTGTAGGTCAGTGAGTTTCATTTTATATTTTGGTTCATTTCAGCTGGTCAACTTGATCCACAGATCTACATCCTTGATGAGCGCTTCACCTATGGCTCAGAGTTTTACGGTGGTCAAGCATCGCTTGTTCTTACACCTGTCACTGAAAGATGCTTCCTAACTTTGGCCGTGGTAAGATAAGTGGGTCCATTCGCCATTATCAAGTCTTCAATTATAACAAGCTCCTCACCATTCCAGTCACTATTTTCAGGTCTTCAATTATAACATGCTCCTCACAGGTGCTCATTCAGTACCCTTCTACCCATTTGAAGCAAGATATGGGACAGAAGGGGGGGGGGGGGGGAGAGTGATGTGTTAGGTAACAATAGTCTGGAGTGTGTATAGGGTACAGGGACAAGGGGGGGGGGGGTACCCTTGGTCCCATCTCTTACTTGGTATACATCTACATTTCATTGAGCTGCAAAGTGGGTCATTTCTATAAATTTGGGGTCTAAAAGTGTGACATTTTTTTGTGTCCCTGTTACACCTGACCTGTGTAATTTCCATCAAGTGTCATTAAAATTGACTTCATACTATTTATTTTACTTGTTTGGCAGGAACTTTGCTTTACATAATCACCCTTGGAGATAGAAGGCAATAAAGAATGTGTCCTGAATTGCAAAATCCTTTACATGTCAGATGTAACATGAGGGACACCAAAATTGGACCCCTAATTTATAGAATGACCCAAGTGCAAAACAGTGCTTAGCAAATTTTCCTGCCAAGCAAAAAAATCCGTCAAAAAGCATGCAACTTTGACTGGTGACCTGTTTTTGTTTAATAAGTGAAACTTTCCTGTGATTAGTAAAATTTGATGCTTTAATACAATTTTCAGAAGCTGTATATTTTTATTTCCCCAGGCCATGAGGCAGTTCAAGAACTGCGCCGTTACCGGCGGTACGGGGGTTGGTAAGACAGAAACAGTTAAAGGTTTTGCTTTCATGCTCGGTCAGTACGTAGCGATGTTTGCATGCTCTTCACAGAGTGACCCAGCAGCACTGGGCAAGATTCTACAAGGCTTGGCCATGGTAAGAAGAATATCTGTAGTTGCATCTTTGTAATTTCAGACTTTATATAAAGTAGCGGGCATGAGAGGTCGAAATACCCCCCCCCCTTTTTTTGTGTCCTTTTACACTAACAATCTAAAGCCTGGTTCATGACAGATGAAACAACCATTGTTGACGTCATGAAATCTGCATCGCTGTCACATTCGCATGAAGTATGTACTAGCCTTAAGGCAGCTAGGAAGAGCTGTAGTCGAGTCCCTGCAAGTCCTTTCACAAGTCCTTTCGCAAGTCCAGTCAGAAGTCCTTTCATAAAGCCGGTCACAAGTAACTGGATAAACAATGACAAAGGAATGCTTTTGTCAAAGCTCATTTGAATAGCTTGTGATTGGAATCAGGACTGGAGGGCTTGTGATGGACTTGCAGGGACTTGCAGGGACTTGTGATGGACTCGACTACAGCCCTGCAGCTAGGCAGGAATATTCAGAAATATTATATTTGTACTGGTTAAAATCAATTTGTAGGGCCTAATTATCCCCCCTCCCCTTTAAACCCTTCTTTCAAACTCTCTTTATCTCTTCTGTCCCTCTCAGGACGGTTGTTGGGGCTGCTTTGATGAGTTCCAATTGCTTCATTCCGATGCCGTCGCCATGGTATTAGATCACGTCCAGGCCATCATGGCAGCCATTAGATCCAGAAGCAAGCATTGCATTCTGGGAGATGGTGAGGAGGTAAGGGTCATAGTTCAAATTAAAAAAAAGCCAATCACTAATCAAAAGACCACCTTGTCGGTTGACTTCAATATGCGTATTCCTGCGCGTCTCAAATCGATTCATATTTCACCTATATTATTCTTGAATGGGAGTGTAATGAATAGATGGAGTTTTTTCAAGCAAAGCTTTCATTCACACAAAATGGCAGCCTGAATGCGATGAATACAGCCACTATTCATCAGTGTGGTGCCTATTATTTGTGTTTACGCTCGGCTGCACAACCCGTTCTTGGCAAACCAGCTCCCTATCAATAACAGGTGGACACAAGGGGCTAGGCCTCACACCGTGATGTACTGACCAATCGCAGCTGCAACTATGGTTCAATAGAAGTCTGACAAAAGTGACAGCTGTTATTGGTCAATACGTCTATGGGCGGTGCCTAATGGTCAGTCTGTTGACCTCTCGTGTATTGATGCCCAGCCATGACCTGTACAGGGGTGAGATTTGTCAGGATTTTTCCGGATTTCAGGATTTTTTGTCCGGATTTCAAAATGTTTAAAGAATCTCTTTTGCATTCTGGAATTCCTGAGGTGTTTTCCTAAAGGTGTTTTTAACTGAAAAGTAGATATAGACCAATAAAAACGGATATTTTAAGCGGGAGCCTTTAGGCAAATACAAACTATTGACGCTGATCAGGGGTCCTCGTGGATTTTTCGTGATTTTGTGTATTGATGCACAGCCATGACTTGTAAACTAATCTATGGAATTTTTTCAGATTTTGTTTTTTTATCGAAGATTTCTTGTGTTCCCTAACTGGACAATGTTTGACGACAAAGCTGCCTTTACAGGATTACTCGGCAATATATCAATTTCCATACAAATTCACTCGAGTTTCTACGCGATTTCTTCAGGTGACTTTGAAGAGTGGCATCGCGCTCTTCATCACCGTCAACAATGAGACGGCCCAGCCCGAGGGCATCCCAGTTGACATCAAGCTTCTGTTCCGCACCGTTGCATTGATCCAGCCAGACTACTCGCTGATCCTGAAGGCTCGCTGTGCGGCTTACGGCTTCCGATCTCCCAGGATGCTGGCTGATAGGCTGAAGATGGTGGCACAGCAATGCAAGGAACAACTGTAAGTTGAGAGAATCAAAATAGGATTGCTGCTTGAGAAACAACAAAATCACCTCTGACAAGAAAAACATTTCATTAAATCAAATATTTCTGTTTGGAAGATCTTTTAAAATGTTTCTTTTAAACTTGTTGCACCATTTTCCTAGTGAGATTTTGTAATCGTACAGACATGCACAATTTTTAATTTTTTTTTTTAACATTGGTTAACTTTTTTTAAATTTATCTAAGCTGAATTTTTGCTGGCAATGCATGCTTCACATTAAAAATCAATAATAATCCAACTGTAATATTTGCAAATAAACACAACTAATGCTGATAACGTTAAAAGCTGTTCATGTGAAATTGTATTAAGCTTCATGATGTGCAGATGTCATTTTTGCGTGAAATATCTCGTTATTTGTTTTAATACCCATCCCCTCTAATTCTTACTGCATGCCCCACTCCTTCCTTTACTTTCCCTGCCTCCTGATAAAAATCCCAGGACTCCGGATGATCATCCCGTGTTTAGCATCAAAAACATGATCAGCGCCTTATTACACGCCGTAGGAACATGGCGCGATGTTGAAGGGTAGGGTTTAGACTTATAACTTATTACACTGACATGATGTGAACTAGTCACTAAACCCTTCTTTGCTTGCGTGCACTTTAATGGTTCTGCAGATTTCTTGATTTCCGCGCTTACATTACTTTCAGTTTATAGTTGTGTTCACATGAAGAGTTTTAAGACTGCTATGTCCACACTTTTGTCGTGTGCCGCCCTGAAAAAAATATATTTTTAAATTTGCAGGGATGTATATGTAGTCGAGTCCATCACAAGTCCGTGCAAGTCCCTGCAAGTCCATCACAAGCCCTCCAGTCCTAATTCCAATCACAAGCTATTCAAATGAGCTTTGACAAAGGCATTCCTTTGTCATTGTTCATCCAGTTACTTGTGACTGGCTTTATGAAAGGACTTCTGACTGGACTTGTGAAAGGACTTGTGATAGGAATTGCAGGGACTCGAGTACAACTCTACTAATTAGTCAGCATTGGATGAGCTTTCAATGAGACATTTCCAAATAATCAACTGACGATACGTAGCAGATTAAATCATATCAAATCCTTTCAGGTCAAAAGAACCGCATACAAACGGGCCAAAACCGGCACAGTCAGACGACCTTGGACATAAAGATAACAGCTCCCTGGCTCTGTGTACGTACGTAAATGCAGTACGTGTATGCATGTACATGTACAACGTACGCGCTGAGCCATGAGCAACGGCAAATTTCATTGGATTTCAGACAAACAATTCTTTTCTAAATCAATATACACGAGCCTAAACCTCAACCAATCACAACAAGGGTTATATTGTTAGAAAGCTGACTCAAGAGATCTAAGCTCCCAGGTGGCGCTATTTAACGTTATGATAATGTTATTGGACCATTTTTTGGCTGAACGCGTATTTTACACACAAAACTGGCAGATTTTTTACTAAAATTGCAGTGTATAACATGATTTACGCGAGGGAAAAATCTAATTTTTGTTCAGTTTTTCTTTGGTTCAAGATGTAGCAAGAAGGTATACTCTGTTGAATAATGTAGTGGTGGCGACAGATGCGAAAAAGGGCCCATTTTTAATGTTTTTCGCCGCGTTCTCTCATAGAGGTTGCACATGAAAACCTGCCCAATGGGTTAGTTCCCCAAAGGAATCCATATGGAGTTTCAAATTTTTGAATTAGGCGTGGGGCGCTCCTAAAGTGTTCTTGAATATCAATTTTCGCGTGTCGCTTTAGCACATAATGAAACAATATATTTTAGAAACACCAAATAAAGTGCACAGTGCTTTTTTTGTGTTAAAAAATACAGTTTTCTTACATAGTGTGTTTGTTGGAAACTCCATGAAATTTGAATTTTAAGTCCGAGCACAGACATAGCAGTTTTTACTTACTATCATTGCACTGATATCATATTCACTCATTAGACTGATTCTAAGGTGTTCTGGCTGCATTTCCAAAAGCGTTTTCTATTTGCTGTCAAGCGCCTGCTTTCAAACAATCAACCAATCATACAAATGCTCTCATTGGCGCTCTTATTATTGGCAGTGTACTCATTTTTAGGTATTTGTAATATTCACCCTCGGTGACATTTCAACACCTGTTAAAAACAAGACAAACTCACATGGTGTCGTCGTATACTCAATCTATATTAACTTTGGTGCTTTAGTCATTTATTCCATGAGAAACATGAGCGTTTGTTTAGCAAACATTTCTTGTGCACCTTCACAGGTCAAAGGACGTAGATAGAGGTCACCAAATCTGCACCTAATAGCATAACACTATCAGCTTCTTATAGCAAGTAGAAGATGCAGAGAAATCTATTTATGCTTCCTCTGAGTATCTCTATGAAATTGCTCCCTGCTTGAATTCTCCTCATCCCCCCCCCCAATGTCTATTAGGTCCAAGGAGTACCATCAACTCTTCAGTATCGGCGGGTTATCCTCGGCCGTCCAGCATGCCCATCTGGGCCGGAAGCTGACCAAAGAAGAGAGGATGGAATTGTCTCGAGCCAGCTCACAGGCATCCATCATCCAGCCAGGCAGTGCCATGCGTAAGGATTCTACTGTCTTGTACTTTATTTGCTTTATATCAGTAGAAATTAAAACGATCAATTTATGTTTCTACAGTGCCTTTACATTGAGCGATGGCTCATTGATTACACCTGACACCTGAGTTGTAATCAAGTCAATCACAAGTCAGCTCACAAGCTACATGGGATGAACAATGACAAAGGAATGCTTTTGTTATATAGCATGTTTGAATAGCTTGTTACATGGCTTGAGACCAGAATTGTGAAGTGACTTGTGAAGTGACTTGTGAAGTGACTTGTGAAGTGACTTGTGAAGTGACTTGTGAAGTGACTTGTGAAGTGACTTGTGATGACTTGTGATTGACTTGATTACAACTCTGCCTGACACCATGTTTATTGTTAGGTATCATAAGGGGATTAACCCAAATGCAGGCGACCGTCAGAACCCGGAGGGCACCCATCCTTGGATATTTTTTAAGTTTTTATTTTATTTTTTTTGACAGTCGCCCAAACAAGGATAAAAGCCACTCTAGGTAAAGGGCTACAACAGAGGTGGTTGGGTTGGCCACATTTTAGGTTGCCAGCCCTACCACCCTTACGGTTTTCCTGGGTCCAGATCTAAATAGAGGATAAATCTTCAATACATTCCAAAGAAATGATCCCAATTTTCAGACCTACAGAACCAGGCAAGGTAACATCCACCATTGGTGAAACCAACTCACACAAGTGTGTAATTGCCTGCAATCGGGGACCTCCTATTGTCCTCCTATTATTCATACTTTAACTTTTTGGCAAAGGACCTCATTGGTTTTGCACACGATTTTCAAACGGGGACCTTTCTCAACCGGGGACCCTATTGTCCTCTATTGTTAAAGGTCCCCTATTGAATGCAAAAACAAACTCACCTCCTAGGGCTGTTCATTTTCGAATAATTTAGTATTCGAATATTCGCAACTGGGTTGGACCGAATATTTGAATATTCAGTACTCGCCGATCATGTTTTTTACTGCATGCCGCGCCGGTAAAAACAATAAATAAAATTGCACTTAAAAGCATGCCGGTGTTTTACATGTGGTGAGCGATATTATGGACCGTTCGATTGGCATTTTTTTTGCATGCCCCTGTTGTGTCGGGGGTTTTATAGAGAGGAACAATAAACCTCCGTCCACAAAAAGTTACGATTGACAAACATGCACCATTTGATACTCCTAAGCGCTGTAACTTTCGAATATTCGAACCGGCAAAATGGTATGCGAATATTCGGTTGACGATCAAATATTCGGTATATTCGGGACAGCCCTATCACCTCCCCCTCTAATAACATCTTATCTTGATCCTATCTCCAGCCTCAGCAGCCATGTTAAAGACCGTTGAGAAGCAACCACGTAAACTAGGAGTGCCTAACCCTATGACACCAGCCGCTAAGGCTGAACATGCAGTAGTCGCTCAGGCTTTACAGAACGTCATCGGACCCAGACTCAAACCAGATGTGAGTTGATTCAGTTTCGTGTCTATCCACCTGTCCAATGGATGAGCAACAAAATGATTTCGGTCAGGCAAATAAAATTGGCAAATAAAATCTGCATATTTCTCCCCCGAATAGTTGGTAAAATGGTCACCCACATTAGCGTGAAATGTAAAAAATGTCACCATGTGTGGACAGCCATGGAACGATCATATGCAATTCAAAACAAAAAATGGGCTCTTTCAGCACTCGTTCAGTCCCTGGAAACTGACGAGAGTTGCAGTTATTTGTCAAAATTGAATGCACTGAAGACATCCGATCCATATTAAGGGAATAAATATGTGCTGGGCCGGTTTTAAACAAGTACGTTTAAAACCGCCTTATAAATTTCCAATGATTTTGTTCAAAAATTTTACCTTGTTTTGTAAAACACCCCATAGCTATTTAATGGTTCGTGCCTCACGCAGCTGGTGCGAACAATTTCCTTATATGGAAATTGACGCGCGCGTGACATGTGGCGTGATGTGGTGCAGAATGAAGCAGTGCTGGTTTAATAGTGTGGAATTATGGACTCTAAATACGGACTCATTGGTAGCATTGCGCTTGCGTAATTAGGAAAGTGACTGGTTGCGCGAGTGTTCAACTAATAAAAGGAACCAGATTTCATAGGAGTCTAAATTTCATGTGACACCAGAAAAAGTGTTTAAAACCAGTTGGTGCTTTTAACACCCGTTTGAAACCACCCATGTGACAGACTCTCAACCAATAGGAACGGGTAAACTGTCTTAAGACTTAGGTATTTATGAATAAATCCTAAAGCATTATTTTTGGAAGTTTTCACCATTTTAACGTGTGAACCGTTAATCATGAATCAGAATACAGCACACAGACTTCTGCAAGTATATAATATACGCTTAATCTGTGACATCACGGGAAAAACGGTCTGTAGAATCAAATTGCAGCAAACGTTGCTCTCATCTTTTATCAAGACTGCCATGTAAATCCTCAATTACTTTAAATGCCTTCCTTCCCCAGGGTCTGTACATCTTCAACAATGTCGTCAAAGACATTTTCACCGCGATGGGTAGCCCTCCTACGCCGCAGTCCAGCTGTGTACGGCGTAATTATCTGAATGTGGAGCACATGGTGCTTGAGAAGGCTCAAGAGAATGGTATTATGCCGCACACCAACTGGGTCAATAAAGTCATGCAACTGTACTCGGTCTCTCAAGTCAATCATGGTAAGAAGCAGCAATCAGAATCTCATCAGTTCCTTGGGTTGGTTATCGGATTGCCTTGAAAAAAGTTTCTGCTTGTCGTCATTTTCAAATTATTAGCGGGAGAATACTAGTGCTATAAAAAGGGGCATCAATTCATCATTCGCACCGCGAAGTGACGTAGGGCTGTTCATTTTCAAATAATTTACTATTCGAATATTCAAAACTGGGTTTGACTGAATATTCGAATATTCGATACTCGCTGATCAAGTTTTTCAGTGCATGCCACCCCGGTAAAAAAACATTGCATGTACAAGCACGCCGGTATTTTACGTATGGGATTGATATTATGGACCGTTCAAACAGCATTATTTTTGCATGCCCCTGTTGTATCAAGGGTTTTACCGACATGAACAATAAACGTCCGTCCACAAAAAATTGCGATTGACAAAAATGCGGCACTGCTAAGCGCCGTAACTTTTCTATTAAAATAGCATCAGAGTCGCATCTGTACGTGCATATATATCTTTTCGAATATTCGAACTGGCAAAATGGTATTCGAATATTCGCTTGACGATTGAATATCGAATATTCGGTATATTCGGGACAGCCCTAAAGTGACGTATCGTTGATAGTTGCTGCATCTCAAAGGGGATGTATTGTGTGTACCAATAGACGATCCATCAATTTGTGGTACGGCAACTATCCACGATACGTCACTTGCTGGTGCGAATGACGAAATGCATAAGTGACTTTTAAATAACAAGAAAAAAATTCTGACAACAGGAAAAAGGAAGTTGACAAAACAGTGGTTTTGAAGATAATTCCAGGAACCTCTAAGCACTGAATTAACAAAATAGTAATTTAAGCCCCTCTCCTCCACCCCTCCGCATACAAATAAAAAAAGTAAATTAATGGATAAATGAAAAAAAAAAAAAAGCTTTGAAAAAGTTGACAAGTCCCGTTTTACACAATATTGAAAAAAAACAAATCAAGTTTTGCAATGCACCTGTTAGGCTAAAGTGATATAATGGCCTTAATTGAACCACAGGTGGAACCAACCTGACCCTATTGTACCCAACGTTCTCTTTCAGGAATCATCGTAGCAGGTGGCCCGGGTACAGGCAAATCCAGTGCTATACAGATGCTCGTCGAGGCTCTATCAGCCATCGCACCGGCCCAGTCACGTCAATCTCGTAGCAGTGTGTCTAGCATCACTGCTATTAGTCACAAGTTGCAGCGCATCAACCCGTTGGTTGTCGACGATCTGTCGCTCATGTTTGGTTACTTGAACCAGAACCATGACTGGGTGGACGGAGTCTTCACTAACATCTGGAGGAAAGCTAACAGGGTGAGCAGGCAGAATTGTTTGCTTCCACTTTAGGGGTGTGCATTTACGGGTAGTGAAAGAACCGGGTACCCGATTGAAAAAAATATGGGTACCCGGGTACCCGTTAAAAAAACCCAACCCAAAACTTCCAATCTCGGAAGTTGTAATAATGTCTTTCTCTGAGATTCAAAAAGTCTGATTTCATGCAAAAGTCTGAAAAATCTCATGCCTGTCGAGTAAACGTGATCACTACTCCGCCATTATATGTTCCGGCACGTGCATGCGCCGGCATATCACAAAAGACAGAAGCTTTATACAGTTGTATTTATTGTGGAATGAGGCATGCTATTATGTCTCGTCGAGGCTCTTTATCCATACCCAGACTACAAAAACCACAACCGGTAAATTCCCTTTATTGTCAATTTTCGTGAGCGTCATAAACATGAAATCTGTGCTGGTTTCCCATGTAGTCGTGTCTTAATTTTGAAAATTCCTGACATTTGAAACCTTTCCTTTTTCATTTTCTGGGAAGTTACTGTGCGATAATGTAAAGTTGTACGGGTACTCGATTCCATAATCTGGAACCGGTTCCTGACATAAACGGTCGTGTACTCGGGTACCCGGTACCAATGCACACCCCTATTCCACTTTGACTTTCTGTGATTTTTGTTGAGAAATAACAGCTTCCAATACGTAATATTTGTAACAACACCATTTGGGAGATACAAACAAGCAATTTTTTTAATGCAAATTCACCACAAACAAGGCTAAGAGCCGATCAAGTTCCTTTCACCCAAAAAGAATGCTATGCCACAGGCTTTGCTGTGAGTGATGCCAGTATATGTAATCATCTGCCTGAACAATTGAGAACCATGAACTCCTTGGGTACATTTAAATCGGAGCTACGTAAAGCCATCCATCAGTGATATTTCTGCCATTCGCGCTGATCTACGGCGTTATAAACTTGGCTGCCACGGTTATGTAGAGCCGAATGGGAATTCCCCCCCCCCCCCAACGAAAAAAGAGGGGTTTTCGTAAATCAGCAATAACCTGGCACCGGATAGCCGAAAATTTTAACCGTATTTAGATTTATTTGTGGAAATATTCTTGTATCTGTGTAAATATTTTTTTATGTGTGTAAATATTCAGTTTTATTACCAATGTATGCAGGGCCCCAATGGAAACCAGTTTTAAACTGTTTGGGCACACACTGGGTAAATAAATGTAATAAGGTACGGGGCTACGATAACACAAGACTCACAGAATCAAAAGGTAGAAATAAATATTCCCCTTGAAGCAGGAAAGATCGTAAGATGAAGTGAAACATGCACCAGGCAAAGAATTCCATAGAGATACAGAACGAGGGGAAAAGCTATTGGCATAGCTTGTCATCAGATTGATTGCATGGTACCCACTGCTGTGTGGTTTCCATTTGACCAGCCGACCCCGGCAAGCTCGGTGGTCGCACTAGTAAGCAGTAGTTCGTGGGTTCAAGTCCCACCTGAGGAAATCTTTGGACAATTTTTATACTTTTTTTCCTGCAGAATGTCAGCACAACGTGGCTTTGCTTAGATGGTCCTCTTATCCCAAGCTGGGCTGACAACTTCAACAGTGTCTTAGACAACGACAGAGTTTTGCATCTGCATAACGGAGATCGCCTCTTCCTCAGCGATAACGTCAAGTTGGTGTTTGAGACGAGTGACTTGACTATCGCATCTCCAGCAACTGTCACTAGAGCTGTGAGTTGTCTTCAAGAATGAAATTTGATTTATTATTTGATTTATTATTTATTTATTTATTTATTATTCATAAATGCCTTAGACAGTTTCACTCTTCCTATTGGCTAAGAGTCTGTCACATGGGTGTGTTTAGACCTTTGTTTAAGGTACTGAAGTTCATATGTAAGACAGCGCATGTAAAAAATGCTTTATCTCATGCATATGCATGCCTGCGCGACAGCAAGCCACTGAGCACCTTTAAGCTGATACGCACACATGTGTTTTGTAAAGTGCAAATTTTTTTAGAAAGTGGGGCGAAAAAGCTTTGTATTTTTTCCTTTTTACAGGAGATCTTTGCTTTTTTCATAAGAAGGCATTTATGAATGGAGATAAAAATGTGATGACCCAATCTTTTCCAGTCAGAAATAACCTCACAGGGTGCTGACAGCTGTTAATAGAACGTTCCTTCGGCTCATTCCATTAACAGCAGTCACACCCCTTCTTGATTATTATTGACATGGTAAAAATCAGCTCATCGCACTTTTATCTCCATATTATATTTTATTTGACCAAAAACAACGAAAAGGAACAATCATCTATAAAACCCAAATAAAAGAAAACTGATATATTGGAAATCAAGTGCAAACAGTGCGAACAATTCCATGCATTAATAAAGCAGTTAAAACAGAAACAAACGGGATAATCCAAAGCAAAAATGAATCATTTTCATTACATTTGATTAAATTCAGAGATAAACTTGTAAATAACCTGTAAAGATTGCACAAGAAAGAAAATCATATTTTTTATAAAGGAGAAAAATTCTAGTGATTTATCTAGGGAATCAATTATGACAGAAATAAAGAGTTGTTACTTCCGTGGTTTTCCTTGTTAATGCCTGTACATTTCCCATTTTATCAGGGAATTGTCTACATGGATAAGGATGTTCTTGGCTGGCGTCCCATCGCTCAGGCATGGATGGAGAATCGGAACCAGCAGGAAGTTCACGTAAGTTTCCTCAATCTATTTTTCTTTATTTCCAAGCTATCTTATGAACTTGTGCTGCAGTCATTACAGTATGACTTTAAACGTTTAGAGCCATTTCAAGTATTGAGATTGTAATGGATTATTTAATTTTGTTGCTCAACAGTGTTTGCAGAAAGCCTTCAACAAGACCATGGATGCTGTCGTGAATTTTGTTCTCTTTGAAACAAGGTACATTAAATATGTTTGAATAAAACATATTTTTGCAGTTTCTATAATTTAGCTTGGTGGTTAGTCATTGCATATCTGCTGGGGAATTTGTGAACGAAAGTGATACCTGAATTTTTGTATTGCTCTTTTGCAATAAAACCACAGGTTTCTCAAATGTGCATGTATGACACTTTAGCTTGAAAACTTGACACCTGAAGAGAGAAGTCAATGAAGAAATGTTCAGTTGTAGAGGTTGGGGGGGGGGGGGGGGGGGGTGGGGGTGGAGAAACCCTGGAATTATATTCTGCGGAAACTCCATTAAATCAAGCATTGTCTGAAACCCAATCCATATGTCGGCCCAAGGCAGGATTCAAACCCAGGTAATGAAATTGAAAGTTGAGGAGCTGAACGCTGCTACAACCTTGGCCAGAAAATTGGCCTGACTAACTCTCATTCATTTAAAGAAATGTACTTAGTTCTAATCTTGACACCTTGTATACCCCAGACCCCTTGTGCAAGTATGTGAGGTCGGACTCTTCAAGATGTGTCTAGGCCTTCTGACAGCGATGCTGAATGAACACGTTGAGATAGGAGGAGAGCTTCACATTGAGCGTCTATTCCTCTTCTGCCTCATCTGGTCATTTGGAGGATTACTTGAAGGCAACGATCGTAAGAACTTCAGCGATCTGCTCAGGACACTTACATCAGCGTGAGTATCTCCAAGACGAAAGCTAACGATAACGACTGTTGATTGGATCCCAGATCATTTCTTGGCAGGAAAATATAGTCAGTTATATTTATGTACCACAAGATATGGGGTAATGGAATAATCTTTTATTTTAATATTTGTTTTCTATTTATTTTATTTTTTTATTTGAATTTCTAAATCATTTATTTTAGTAAAAATCAAAATAAAGTAATAATAAATAAGCCAATGAAAAACTAGACATAAAAGAATGGTATTTAATGGTTGGTTGTAATATTAGATTAATCAGTATCATATCCATCTTCCTGTTTATGTTTCATTGATCAGTCTCCCTGACTACGACCACGATATCTCCGTGTTTGACTACTATGTGGATGAATCTGGGGAATGGGATCCATGGTTATCTCGTGTCCCTGAAGTCGCTTATACATCTGACACCCATGACCTACTAGGAGAGATCTTTGTAGACACTGTCGACACGGTAAGTTGAGTCTCGTGATATTTACTATAAATGTTTGCACGGCCCTCAGGGCTACATTTGAGTATCTAGAGCACTGTGATCCAATAGCTAAGGTGTGTGACTTAAGTTTGATGGTATGTTGTTCGAATCCCAATGAGGGAGTATGGTGCTTGTGTGCTTGGGCAAGACACTTGACTACAATTGCCTCTCTCCACCCAGGAGTATAAATGGGTACCTGTGAGGGTAGAGAACTATATTGTACTGATCTTGAGTGGTTGCATAGGAATCTTATGGCCTGATGAACAAAGAAAGTGCTTTGAGACATATTTGTATAAAACTGTTATATAAACACATATCTCTGCATTCATGACAGTCAAAGACAACCTTTGTTTGTGTGAGAGTAGTTGGAATAATGTTTAAGGAAAATGTTGATTGCTGAGAGAAATCTGCGTCATTTTGCAGTTGTCGCTGGGGGCAGCAAACAGATATGACCTCATAAGACGGACTTCCCCTTTTGTATCTAATGCCAAACACAGAAAACTTTCAGACAAATGGAACAGCCGGCTAGACAGGACTTGATAAAAACAGCTCTCAAACATAACTTTTTTATGATTTCATGGCAGAAATAATTGCCTGCTTTATCATAATTTAGCTTAATCTGAATAAAATTACAAAATATAGCAGATTTCTCACAGCAATCAACATCCTCTTTAAGGAATAATATTCAGTGATTCATTAGGAAAAGAAGTAAAATCTGTCCTAGGCCAGTGTTCATATCCAGGCTTTTCTGGGCCTTTAAAGAACTGAGAATATTTCTTATTCCACTGGACAGGATGCAGTCCATTGCAGATTACTTCCCAACTCTCGCCTGTACCCATTTGTACTCCTGGTGACAGAAGCAATTATGATAAATTGTCTTGCTCAGGAACTCAAGTGCCCTGACCAACCCGGCCAGAATTTGAACCCACATTCCAATAGCTTGGCCATCAGGCTTGGGGCAACATGCAAGACCACTCGGCCGTGACAATCCAAGTGATTCATTTCAAGTAGTATAATTCTGCCATCTCAAGATTCTAATGCACAAAGATAGTCATTATGAATATCAGGATTTGGATGTAGTAAAACGTATGGATACAAAATGTCGCTACACCAAACATTTAAAGGGGGGAGTGAGTTGGTCTCACTGACAGTGGAAGTTACCCGGCCTGGGTCTATAGGTCTGAAAAGTGGGATAATTTCTTTGGTCCTCTATTTAGACCTGGACCCAAGAAAACAGTAATGGTGGTGGGGCTGGCAACCTAAAAATGTGGCCAACCTCGCAACCTCTATGAGTGGCTTTTAGCCTTGTATTGGGCGACTTCCAAAAAAAACACCATCCCTGACTCCCATATTGTTACATACGATTTTTCACTATAACGAGTGGCCTTTGTAAGCGAACTATTTTTATGGATCCTATGATTTTTGTAGTAATGATATTCTACTGTAATCTGACAAATTTTCTTGGTGAAATTTATCTCTTCATTTCAGATTCGTTGTCGAGTCATTTTGGAGTTTGCTAATCTGTCCAACATGCACGTTCTTCTAGTTGGACCACCGGGCTCAGGAAAGACAGCCATGATCAATGACTTCATTAATACTCTGGGTGAGCTCAAGAGATTAAGTTGGATTAAGCTGGATCAAGTCGGATTATGATTTCAAGTTTGCTATTTTTGTAAACAGGCAACAGTTAGACTCTAAAATAAAATAAACACAGTAATTTTATTCTAAGGGTTGAGGAAAATTCAGGAAACCATTTGAAAATGAGAAGCTTCATGAGATTTTGTTTTGGTCAACTTGTCAGACTCTTCTGGATAACAGAGAAATATGAAACAGATAATTTACAGTCTACAAATTGTGGATATTGAACTTGATCTCAAGCTGTTTTTGATATTGATTGCAGATCCTTCCTACCAGGTCACGAAGCGTCTTGTGTTCTCCGGAGCATCCACGGCCTCTCAACTTCAGCAGTTTATAGAGACAAACATCCACCATCGAAGAGGTACAATTGGAGAAAGTACAACATACTTCAGAAAAAACTATTTCCTCTCCTTTTAATCTTGTAATGTGTGCAATGTTTTTTTAGTTTTTTTAAAAATTACCCAATATAGGGCTAAAAATCTTTGTAAAGGGTTACGATCAGAGGTGGTAGGGTGGCGACATATTTAATTACCAACCCTACCACCCTTATGATTCTTTTAAAAATCTTATAACACTCATCAAATGGACCTGTATGTGTAGCATTTTGGTAGCAGAATTTGATGTCTGACTATTGCAACACTATTTGAATTTCTACAATAGAACTGCACTGCAACGGACATCGTGGGAGCCACTAAAATTGTCATGTTTAGAGAGCGTCTCAAAAGTCAGAAGGTTCCCGTTCCAACGGGAATGCTCCTTTTGGATATGCTGTTTATTCCTACTGGGAGTGCACTACCACTATGAACATCTAACAAAAGAAAAACGGTGCACTAACATTGAACATCCATTGTTACTTGGCACTAAATCCATTGTTACTTGGCACTAAATCCATTGTTACTTGTTCACAGTGTACGTTCCTGGTACAATGCTGTTTATTCCTACTGGGAGTCCACTACCACTATGAACATCTAACAAAAGAAAAACGGTGCACTAACAATGAACATCCATTGTTACTTGGCACTAAATCCATTGTTACTTATTCACAGTGTACGTTCCTGGTACAATGCTGTTTATTCCTACTGGGTGTGCACTACCACTATGAACATCTAACAAAAGAAAAACGGTGCACTAACATTGAACATCCATTGTTACTTGGCACTAAATCCATTGTTACTTGGCACTAAATCCATTGTTACTTGTTCACAGTGTACATTCCTGGTACATTCCCAATGGAAACAGCCGTTCCTGAGTAAACATGCACATGTATAGAAGGGGGGGGGGGGGGGGTGAAAGTTACCCCCACCTTGGTCTGTAGTCTGAAAACTGGAATAATTCTTTTGGTATCTATTGAAGATTTATCCTCTATTTAGATCTGGACCCAGGAAAGCTGTAAGTGTGGTGGGGCTGGCAACCTAAAATGTGGCCAACCCCACCAACCTCTGTTGTAGCCCTTTAATTAGAGTAACTTTTTGCCTTTTATTGGGCGATTTCCATTCCCCCCCCCCCCCCCCCCCCCCCCCCCCCCCCCCCCCCCCCCCCCCCCCCGAAGCTGTTCATATGGTGAACAGCGAGTGATTTCGATTAGAACAGAAAATGTTATTGTCGGAATGTCCCATGCATTCCAATTTTTGAGACACTTTCTTAGTCCTGCAACAACTAAGTGGTTGTTAAATTGAGTAAATTTTGGTATATATCATCGCCGTTTTCATGAAGTGACGAATCGCATATGCCAATTTCGGAATGCCTTTGTTATGACAAAGGCATTCCGGAATTACGTAACGCGATTCATCACCTCGTGAAAACGGCGACGATATTGAACACAACAATTTGAGGGCCAAAGAGAACGTTCACTATAACCATATGTTTAGTATAGCAGTGTCTATTATTGTGAAGTTCAACCGTCTACAAGAATTCATAACAATTCCTTAGAGAATTCTAACAAAATTCCAAACATTTTTATTTTGAAAGCCATTTAAAGCAGTTAATCTACCGCAGTCTGAACTCAACCATTTCTCATCTGACCCTCATCAGGTTTTGTCTACGGAGCACGTGACAACAAACGTTTCCAGCTCTTCATCGACGACCTGAATCTTCCTCCGAGTGATGAGCACGGTGTCCAGCGCTGTAATGAGCTCCTTCGACAGCTACTCGATGACAGGGTCTTAGTGACTCTGCAGAAGCCGTTTGAGTGGCGTACTATCCAGGACCTGGTCGTTCTGTCTGGACACACACGTAACGTCTACCCCAGCGTCGGGAACAAAAAAATGCCAGACAGACTCTTGGTAAGTTCTAGCATTTTTGATGTGAAGTGCAATCACTGAGGAAATAGACAAGTCTTAAAAAGAAAGCTCAAAATTGAATTTTTCTGATTTGTGACCCGCTTTACAAAAAAGGGTATTAGGTCATACTATGCGTAAACACACACAGGGCTGTTCCATGTAAAGACGGTGAAAAAAACTTAATTCAGAGATATTTTTTGTGTTTGGTTTGTGTGCTTCTATTGTATCTATATTTTTATTTTATATTTTTTTAGAAACGATAATTTTGATGAATAAAGATGAAATTACGTCTATCTCATTTCTTTCCCCTTGCTATGTTAAAGGGCTATATATCAAAACACACTTCCGTTAAATTGAAAAATATGAGTATGCACATGTCAAGACATCACGAGAACAAAAAATGCCACAGGGGGTCAAACCTACACCAAATTAAAGCTTAGGACGTGACAAATTCAATCATGTATATAACTCATTTTAAAAAATTTTCGCAGTCACAGTTTTAGAATCAACAAATAAAATTGCAAAGAATGGGTGTTGAACAGACGACCTCTGTATTACAGTAACAGCACTCTACCATTGAGCAGTCTTGCCCTATATGTTGGCTGTTCATCTCCCACGTTTGGCAATATCTTTCTTTAGGACGCACTAGTTCCAAGTCACAACATTTCCCATTATCAAAATAAAAACTCTACGAAATGTTTCTTTTAACAAAAATTGTTTATATATAAAAATGGCAATTCCTTTTTCTTGCTACAGAGGCACTTTGCTGTTGTGAGTCTACCCGAGCCACGCGACTCCGCCTTGACCGGTATCATTGATGCGATCCTTGATGGTAACATGCACAAGAACAACGGACAGAGCTTAGCCCAGGAGCTTCATGAGGCGATCGTTGCTGCTTCCTGTGAGTTACTGACACGAGTCCAAGCTGTCTTACGCCCCTCCATGATGCCTGGCAGACATCATTACATGTTTACTCTCAGAGATCTCACCAAGGCATTCCAGGTACGACTGTTTGTCATTCGGTTGATTTCTTTTAAATTCGACAATTTCATTTGACGAATTATAAGTTAAAAAGTCGTATCCTCATTGAGTGATCCCCACAATGTCGCTTCCCAGGTTGTATCGTAAAATTGGGCGTGGTCCTTGGCTATATATACGGCATTATGGGTTTATGACTTCTGACTAGCGCCCACCCGAACAAAGATACTGATAATTTGGGAGACTGCCAACTTAGGGTAAGATAGCTCAGTTGGTAGAGCACCAGTACGGTATTCCGGAGGTCACAGGTTCAAATCCCGCTCCGGCCAGTTTCCTTTGTTCACTTTGAAGATTTCTTTTCAAGATGCACTGTCCGTGCTGTTTTTCAGTTTCACCCAATACAAAACTGATTTGCTTAAATGAGATTGAATGAAAAAATAGACCCACATCTTCTGTTCAGAAAATAATTCTACCAATGTCAAATTACTTTTGACACGACAGCAATTAAGTTCCTGTAGGGCAGATCTTTTTGTGCATTTAAATGGGGCATGTGTCTGCCCACAAAAAATACCCCTTTGTCTTGCACAAGCATCATGACACCCCCCCCCCCCCCCCCCCCCGACCGGGCTGAAACCCACAAGTGAACTGCATTCTTGAGTCCAGTACACTATACCACAAGACCACTCCACCATTGATGACGTCACAACCAGGCAAGCCACCCAAATTTCAACATATCTTTTTTAACATTTGAGAAATAATCCCACATGGTGTTTCCGCAAACCTTTCTGTCAGTATCTCCGCCATGCAAAGCCTCAAATCTTACTAAGATTTTTTTTAATACACCAATCCATAAAGCCATGCCCCTCGGCATATGGACCAATTACATCCATGACTACGGTCTAAAAAGAGTCCTGATTGGTCAATACATAGGGGCAGGGCTTAAGGGATCGGCCTATTGGATGAATTGTTTTATTTCCATTTCTTTGTTGTATCTATTTGGTTCATATTTGAGACCATGTATGCCATAGGCCAGTCCATGACAAAAGAGTCTTGTACCTACTGAATACTAAGCAGCTTATTTCACCTTAATATTTGCCTTACCAGCAGAAGTTTTTGCAAAGGACGCTGTTACACTAATTGACCAATCACGGTAGAATGCAGCTTGTAAAACATTGTCCAAGCAGATTAGTTATAATGGGAGATTTTGTAGACGCTGGCGGCAGCAGATAGACATGGTGGTCCTTTTCCATTATTCTCCAGGGCTGTTGTCGAGTCCATCACAAGTCCCTGTAAGTCCCTGCAAGTCCCTGCAAGTCCCTGCAAGTCCCTGCAAGTCCATCACAAGCCTTCCAGTCCTAATTCCAATCACAAGCTATTCAAATGAGCTTTGACAAAGGCTTTGTCATTGTTCATCCAGTTACTTGTGACCGGCTTTATGAAAGGACTACTGACTGGACTTGCAAAAGGACTTGTGAAAGGACTTGCAGGGACTCGAGTACAACTCTGTTATTCTCACCAGTCGGGCACAGAACGACATACGCATGCTCAGAACTATGCACACATGCTCAGAACTATGGACATGCTCAGAACTAGCAAAAAGGACCGGTTTGTCTGCTGCTACCAGCATCTCAATCATCTCCCATTTAGCATGAAACATGCAGAATCTGAGACAAACAATTATTACTACACAAAATTCCTTAGGATTAGCTATTGGAGTGTGGTTAACTAACAAATGACGATGAGTCAGTTGGATAGTCTCCCTGTCAATCTGAAAATATTTTTATCATCCCACCTCAGTCAGTTTGTTCCATTTTATCTTAAACATCCCACATCCCTGTCCTTTGTGTCTTGGCTAGTGCCTTAAACATCCCACATCCCTGTCCTTTGTGTCTTGGCTAGTGCCTTAAACATCCCACATCCCTGTCTTTTGTGTCTTGGCTAGTGCCTTAAACATCCCACTTCCCTGTCCTTTGTTTCTTGGCTAGTGCCTTAAACATCCCACATCTCTGTCCTTTGTGTCTTGGCTAGTGCCTTAAACATCCCACATCTCTGTCCTTTGTGTCTTGGCTAGTGCCTTAAAAATCCCACATCTCTGTCCTTTGTGTCTTGGCTAGTGCCTTGTACGTCTGTCTGAAGAGGCTCGTGGTGAAATCGGCATGGTGACGTCACTATGGCAACATGAGGTACGACGTATCATGCAGGACAGACTGTGCCGTACAGCGGACATCAACTGGTTTAATCAAACGCTGGAAGATATCGTCAAAACGGTAATGCTGTTTCAAATAAAGAGGTGTCCTTTTCAAGGACTTGTCCAATTTATTGTTTGTTTGTTTGTTTCTTGTACCTCTGTCATTTGCCTTTGAGAGAGAGCTTGCTTCAATTTAAAACGTTAGGAAAGCTAATTTTGTTGATTTGCAATTTAACCCCTTACGTACGGATGACGCCACATGGTGCAAAAAAACAGTGCCACTAGGCCGGATGACGCCATTGACCTCTGTTTGTGTAGTTTCAATCCATTGTTGGATTATTGTGTATATGTTACGCTTGACTGCACAAAACACATTGTGGCCGTTTCGCTTGGCTGCCAAAGCCGCCGCGGCACCCCGACGTCTCCCGTAAAAAAACGTATTCAAGGGGTTAATAAACATAGTATTCATAGATGTACTTTTTCATCTGTCTTGGTTTTGCTTGGAATGTGTAAGATGCTAAAAGCCTGACCAAACCTGTCTTCCTGACAACTCAACTTATAGAAAAATCATGGTATTTCTTCATTGCAAAAAGGTGTCTTTAATTACTTTCCCCTGCGGCAAAATAGCATCCCAGCTCATCATTTTATTAACAATTTGTTGTTGGTTATTTGCTTCAATTAATTAATTGATTTTATTTGATTCAGTTTGATGAAATATAATCTAAACAAATCACTTTTTTATCTCTTACTCTTTGAATCATTTGTGATTCTTGTTTAGCATTTTCCCGAGGTCCCTGATGGAGATGTGATATATTCAGACTTTGTGACGTTCCCCATTGAGCCAAGAACCTACGTCCGACCAGTCACATCCCTGTCACAGAAATCTGTCAGGGTAAGTCATTTCAATAATAACTTTTAGAAAATGTCAAGATGCAACATTCATTCCATGAAGCCACTTGGTCTCTAGACATTCTTATTTGAAGGAAAATGAATGTGGACCGTTTGACCAAACTCAAACGAACAAACATGAACCAATGTGGGGGATAAGTCTCATTCTTCACCTTTTAATGAAGTATAACCGGTCAGTTGGGACAGAGTTTACCCACCCTCCACAGGTTGTTTGTTTTCAGAAGCTGCCATCCTCTCCCCCCCACCCCCCCCCCCAAGTTGCCGTTACTACCAAGTTGAAACCCTCCCTCCTACAGGTTGCACCAAGCTCCCACCCACACCCAGTTTGTTTTTATTCTCACTGAGTTGACACTTCTTCCACAGGTTGTCCCCATTCCCAAACTAAACTACCCTACCCTTGTCCCTTCCCTGTTCCTAGTCAGTCCTTCTCACTGATTGGACCCCTCTCCCCAACAGGTTGTCCCCATTCCCAAACTACCCTACCCTTGACCCTTCCCTGTTCCTAGTCGGTCCTTCTCACTGATTGGACCCCTCTCCCCAACAGGTTGTCCCCATTCCTAAACTACCCTACCCTGGTCCCTTCCCTGTTCCTAGTCGGTCCTTCTCACTGATTGGACCCCTCTCCCCAACAGGTTGTCCCCATTCCCAAACTACCCTACCCTTGTCCCTTCCCTGTTCCTAGTCGGTCCTTCTCACTGATTGGACCCCTCTCCCGAACAGATTGTCACCATTCCCAAACTACCCTACCCTTGTCCCTTCCCTGTTCCTAGTCGGTCCTTCTCACTGATTGGACCCCTCTCCCCAACAGGTTGTCCCCATTCCCAAACTACCCTACCCTTGACCCTTCCCTGTTCCTAGTCGGTCCTTCTCACTGATTGGACCCCTCTCATGAACAGGTTGTCCCCATTCCCAAACTACCCTACCCTTGACCCTTCCCTGTTCCTAGTCGGTCCTTCTCACTGATTGGACCCCTCTTTCTAACAGGTTGTCCCCATTCCCAAACTACCCTACCCTTGTCCCTTCCCTGTTCCTAGTCGGCTGTTCTCGCTGATTGGACCCCTCTCCCCGATTTGACCCCTCTCCCCGATTGGACCCCTCTCCCCGATTGGACCCCTCTCCCCAACAGGTTGTCCCTATTCCCAAACTACCCTACCCTTGTCCATTCCCTGTTCCTAGTCGGCTGTTCTCACTGATTGGACCCCTCTCCTTAACAGGTTGTCCTGCAGCCAGTGGAACACCTAGAGAAGGTCCACCAATGCGTCCACTCCCACCTCACTCGTTACAACGAGGAATTTGGCAACGTAACCATCAACATTATGCTGTCTGATGATGTCATCTATCATGTGATCAGGATTCATCGAGTACTCAGTTTCCACCATGGGTGAGACAGCTGGTTTACTCTTATCACCATGAGCACCAGGAAATATTGATTGAATTGTTTATTTATTAGATTTCAGACATCCTGGAGCAACATCGTGTCAATTCATGGCCAATGCTGTTCCTTGTATCAAATGCATTTAATTCCGAGAAAATCTTATTCTGCCCGGCAGTTATTAATGAGGTGCGGGTATGCCAATATGGGCGTGCAGCTGAGCGTAACGCACATAATAGGCAGACAACGGATTGAATATGTGGAAGAATGTGGGTATAGACATCAATTGGTCAGGTGGTCTTTTTCAAACCGCTACTAGAACCGTCATCCGTATTCAAGGTGTTAAAGTACCCCAAGAAATGATTAGATCAGTCACCTGTTCAGATTCACATCATGTCCTGCACGACGCTTTTCACTTATTTGACTGATTACTGCCAATTGACCGGTCAGAAAAACCATTTCAGTACTTTTGGACACTGACAGATTTTCGTCAGCCATGAAAGATTGTAACTTTGAGGAAGTCGGTCATACTCATTCATTTCTGTTGGCACTTCTTCATACCTTTTGATGAAAGACATCTGAAAAGTATACACAATTCTTTTAAGGATACATCAATTAAAAAAAAAAGGTAAGTATTTCTTGGAATCAAAGAGAATATTTGGACTTGACCTTCAAGTAATATCACTTTTTTTCTACCCTGATCAACCTACAATCTCCAACAAAACTCATGGGGCCACTCCAATCAATGTTGGCCGGGTGTAGTCAACAGTTGATGATTTTTGAAACAAACAAAATGGTTTATTGGTGCTACATTCGCTATTAAACAAGGAAATCAAAATTGGGCACAGGAACGGGGTTGATGGTCTACTGTTGAGGTGTCTTAAGATTTTTGTTCAAGATTGAAGCTCTTCACGTAGCAGATATGTCCATCCATCCCATACCTCAAGAAGCAATAACATTAACTGATTGATTCTTTCTCTTTCCCAGGGGCAACCTGTTGATGGTAGGAGCTATCGGCAGTCATCTGACGACCTTAGTCAACCTTGCTCTTCATGTAGCAGACATGCCTATCCATCCTATAGACACCTCCAGGAGTAATAACTTCTTTGATGGTCTGCGTTCAGCCGTTCGGCTCGCTGGTACAGAGGGCAAGATGCTGACTCTCATGTTCACTGTAAGTCAGTCTTTGGTTTGGAAGGGTTGAAAACAACAGAGAGGGTCTCAAGGCTTTACAAAAAATAAGTAATAAGGGAAAACCCCCATAAAAAAAAGAAAAGAAACAAAATTTGTAAAAATAATTTTAACACATATGAAAACAAAAGAAAATTGAAAAAAACAAACCCATATTTATTTTCAGAGTACATTGCATCAAGTATACAGTCCCCTCATTTCATAAAAAAATAAAAGTTTACTTGATAACAATTTTCTGGTGCCGAAAGCAGATTATGTTCTAGAAGAAAAAACCTACTTAAAGAAAAAAAGAGCCTGACACCATTTTTAAAGAGGAGAGGGTTCTCTTTTTTGTTTAAAGAAGCAAACGTTGAATTTTATCGGGAGGAACTTTTAGCGTTGAGTCAGGGATTCTACAAGGAAAATGAAAACGTCTAAATGTATTTGATTAATTAATATAATGTATATAGTTTGTAACGAACAGACTCTAGACGCAAAATGGTCAAGTCAGCATCTTGCACTATACCCTGTCTTTGACTTCTTATAAATCACAGGCACGAGATTTGAAAGAAGTAGTGTACCTCGATGCAATCAATAGTTTGCTTGTTTGCGGCGAGTACCCGCCTCTCTTCTCCAATGATGAACTGGATGGACTTCTTCAGGTAAGAAAAGTGGGGGTATGTCAGAGGCAGATCCAGGGCTAAAGGGGGTGGGGGGCATGGCTGAAGGGGACTGAAACGCTTCGTCATAAACCTTTCATGATGTCAGATTTCCATTCATGTTCAAATTCACGTGAAATGTATACAGACCATGTGCCTTTTGTTCACATCTAAACCGCCCTATATTCAAATATGCCCGGTGGTAGGTGCATGCATCGTGTTTTGCATAAATTTGGTTAAGAATTGACATCAAAGGTCACATAATTCAAAGGCGATCTGACCTGGGACGTCACTCCTAAACCGAATTTTATGCAAAGCACGATGCGTGCACCTACCGCCGGGCATTATTTGAATTTAGCAGTACATTTCAATATAGATGTAAACACCTGACGTCAGAGGGCTCTTCGTCTAAACGTCTTGGCTTGTAACCATGACATCAGCATTGCCTTTCCTCCTCAATAATTGAGACAGAAAGCTACAGTGAGAGATTTATTAAGTGACAATATTGATGTAGACACATCGTCTTCACCCAAAGCTCATGACAAACATTTAGGCAGAATAGCAATCCCAGGCTATTTATCAGAGTTGTAGTCAAGTCCCTGCAAGTCCTTTCACAAGTCCTTTTACAAGTCCAGTCAGAAGTCCTTTCATAAAGCCGGTCACAAGTAACTGGATGAACAATGACAAAGGAATGCCTTTGTCAAAGCTCATTTGAATAGCTTGTGATTGGAATTAGGACTGGAGGGCTTGTGATGGACTTGCAGGGACTTTTTGCAGGGCTATTTTGCTGTTGACTGACAGTGAGCTTCATTTGAACCTAACCCTCTTCAGATCGAACACAATCCAATGACAAAAAAGTGTAAAGCCTGCTAAATCTGACAGAATCCCACAGCCGGAACAAAAAAAAATCTTTCGTTCACAGCTATGAAATCCAACAAAGTGGGCCCACTTTCTGATATTGTTGGATTTAGCTTGGTTAGGGTTAATGAAATATTCAATTTGGCATTCATATGGGTTTGAGAAAATGTTATATTTTTATCAGAGATAATTTCTACAAATGTTTTAAAAATTTGTTTGCCCTTTTTCTGTGGATAGGCACAATCGTTTGTTTTTTTCTCACAAAGAAGTCACCAGATCCAGTGTACAAAAAATGTCTTTCTAAAGAGGAAATCAATTTAAATCAATTTATTTCTCTTCAATATTTTGTTTAGAATCAAGAAGAAAATTTTACAGACAATAAGAAAGATAGAACTTGTCAATCTGAATTATTTTTATCAATTTTTATCAAATATTTCCAGTGATTTGCGCATTTTTTCCCAAAGAGTTAAAAATGTAAGGATTCTTAGTAGTTTATATTTCTAGTTGTTGCTACTCGAGCCGTACTCGACTCGAGACGTTGTGACCAATGTTTTTGTATTAAATGCTTGAAATTCATCTCTGTCATCCAGCCGAATCATATATTTGAATACATTAAATGCTCTGAATCAATCCACAGATCTAACAGATATATCTATAAAACACATTTTATTTACATGATTATTAATTCACACATTAGACACTAAATACTCTTTGAAAATAATTACCGAGATACTATCCTCAGAGTTCAAGATCAGTAATTTTAGTTCAAATGTTATTATATACAAATATATGTGACCCGCTCCGGAAAAAGGTATATTATGTCGCAAAATATGAAAAATTAGTTTTATTTATGTTTGGAAAGCCCACAATGTAGGCTTTCATTTGGTACATGATAGAGCTCCAAAGCCCTTTCCGTTCTGGAGATATTGCGTTTTTGCTTATTAATTAGTTCTATGGAGTTCAAATTGCACAACAGAAAAAACAGGCTTTGAAATAGCTAGTTCTAATACACTGCAATGGAACAATGCACTCTAAAAAGGTTATTTTTTCACTTTATTCACTGAAATCAACATTGTTGCGCACCAAACCTGAAACTTTAGATGTTTAAGATGTCATTAAAGACAAAAAACAAAAAATGAATTTTGACGAAAAATTTCACCCTCTCAACGTTGAAAGGGCCATTACACGTAAATGCATAGCGCGACTTATATCACCTTTTTCTGGAGCGGGTCACATATTTGCATAAATTTATTATTTTTTTTAAATTGTTGGCTACGTTTCCCATAGCTGATATCACCGTTGAGATGCCCGTTCTACGTGACATACTTACAAAGCAAATACATCACATAAAGCTCAAGACAGACATGTCATCAAAGCGAGAACCCCAGCCTATCTATAATTACCTGCAGCCATTTTACAGTATTAAATATTGATTGACGTTGGACCACATTTAATGAAAGTCTCAATTTAGCATCGATAAGACTTTGATACCTGTTAAAGTACCCTTAAGGAGATTTGTCATCATTTTTTATACCTTAGGGAGACGAGTGACATTAGGGAGACATTTCAGTGTCTCCCTAATGTCACAGCTCCTATTTAGAGGCTGAATTTTACTGTCGAAAGTGAGTTTTATCGATAGAGAATGGTCCAAAACATAAACATACCAAAATTCGTGGGGGTAGGATAAGGGGAAAGTGAGGTTAGGCTTCATGAAAGTTGAAAATGTCTGCCAAATTACCCATCGCCGGTAATTATTACTATTTTCCTCAATTATCGGTTTGGGCGACACATGATGCCCGAAAAGGGTAGGTTTGGGCGACGCGGTCGAATAGGGCGACACATAACTGTTGTGAAAGTCGCCCCTTCGGAGTGTTTTTTAGTAAGGCGCGTGGGGAAAGTGCTCTAAATGGGCGACACTCGTGTCGCCCCTTTGGGTTTTTTTTGGGCAGAGTCGCCCATTTGCCGCATCCAGGAGATTTTTAATTCTTCTTTTTATATTTATTATTATTATTTTTATTATTATTAATAATATTTTTATTGTATTTTTTGGGGGGGGGGGGGGGGTGGGTGGGGAGGGAGGGAGGGAGGGGGGGGGGAGATATCAACCACTTTTCTCATGGAGCTACGAATGTTTTAGGAATCTAATTGCATCTTTAGTGAAATGTTTCAATCAATTTTTGTTTTGTCCAGGTCCAGAATTTTCTTTTAAATATTAGACTTTTAAATAGTTTCAAGTTGGTCATTTTACACGCAGTAGCAAAGACGGTAGTTGCCAATTGAGAATATCTTTACGTGGAGTGCTGTGGCCTGGTGGATTAGTGTACCTACTTAAGATCTTAGTAATACTGCAGATTGTGGGCTGGTGTCATGGGGCTTGTGTCCTTGAGCAAGGCACTTTGTCACAAGTTGCTTCTCTCCACCTAGGAGTAAATGAGTACCTGTAAGGGCGGTGATGGTTATGTGTTTGATTAGTCCATGTGTGCTTAACTTGCAGCTGGGGCTGTGCACTCCCCATGGAGCTGAGAAGGTTTCACGAATGATTAATGGGCCTGATGAGCAGGGGTAATAATAATATTGTAAGTGCTGTGATATAGTTTACTATTTGCACGTTCTTAAATGCCGATTATTATTACAGATGTTTAAGTAATTTAAAAACTTCAAAACTTTTTGTTACAAAGAGTTAAAATGTGAGAATTATAGTCGTTAATGTTCTAAGGCTTAAAACATTCTAATCAGTTACCTTCTATTAAATAATCTATCTAATAAGTTTTATTTAAACAATCATCCATATAAACAGTTAGACTCTTACAATTATTTGCTGTCTTATTCTTAAGAACCATTGTGAGACACTCTCATTTTACACTGTGTTTAAGCTGTGCAGACTAAATGCTATTATATACAAATATACATACATGACTGTATGTTGTTAATTGTCGGCCAGTTTTCCATTTAGCTGATCAATCGTTGATCATCAAGTAACTGAGATGTACAATCCACGTGACAAATACTTGAACTCTCAGTGCGAAGTCAGTTCTGGACACAGAGAAATACTTGTAATATACTTGTAATACGTGTAAATTGTGTGTCATTGTGTTTGTGTGAGAGGACTACACCATGGTCTAACTCATCACATGGGCAAAATCATCACATCAACATTTTATCATCACTGTAACAACAAAATCCTATTTGTACGGCAACTGCATATGTTGGTTACCATTGGTAAAGTGTTAAGGAGTGGGGTGCATGATGTTCAATCGTTGCCTGTAATGGGTTTGTTGAAGAGGTCAAGAGCAGCTTTAAATTTGCCTTAGATGTTCACTGGACCAACAGCAACTGACCTTTTACAACAGGGGAATCTCTCTACAATGATCTTCTTAGCTGTCTGACGGTAGGTCTGATTGAAGAGACAGTAGATGAACACATTGAATGCACTGTTAGAAGCCGTGAGCCAAGTTGTCAAGAACTGGAGCCAGTCTGGGCCGTCCGAACCAGTGAAAACTTCCACAGCTCTTGTCACCATGAATGGCGTAAAACAAGCAGCAAAAGTTAAAGTGACAACAAGGAATGTCTTTAGAGCTTTGTTATCCTGAATATTGTTTCTGTCATTTTGACCATTGTTGTTTCGTTGTTCATGTTGGCGGCTGATTTTAATGATATGGTAATAAATGGCCGTCATGATTAGCGTAGGGATGATATCTGCAAGAAGAAGGCCCCCGATGCTAACTTCGTAATAATTACTTTTGTAGAAACAGACAGCAGAGGCTGCAGCGTACTGAACGTTGATGTCAACAAAATGCATAGCTACGAAAGCAGACACTGTAAGAGTGGACAGTACAAGTACCAGTATGATAGTACGTCGTCTGGTGCACCAAACGGGGAACTTGTAGGGCTTGGTGACGGCAATATACCGCTCAACATTCAGACAGATAATTGATGACACTGACATGAATACAAGTGTGTTCATGGACACAGCAAATATTTGACATACTATTGTTCCATAAGGCCATCTGTCTAAGATCGAAGCTGCCACGGCTAATTGAATTACCAAGCCAACAAGTAGGTCGTACACGGCCAGTGATGTCATCAGGACTTTGGTGCTGTCGGCCAAGTCTGATAAACGGCGCGTCACAGCGATGGAGAGAATATTCCCAGATACAATCAGCAGTCCAAGTAAGGCGATGAAACAAGTACGGAGGGCGATGAGGAATGGGGACAGGCCCGAGGACTCATCAGTTGATGTATCATTCATTGTTACAACTTTGACTACGACTTAAAAAAAATAAATTATGGGACCACATTCATACACTTTTTGTAATATGCTGGCCAATTTTGTTCTGAAAGTCAGAAAGGCTCTAACCTTGATTTAATGTACAACGTCCAACATAGTGTCATTGTTTGATGAGAAATGTTGCTCCATGACAATTGACAATGCCTGTCTTTTGCTTGTTCACTACTGCAAGCCACAATGCAAAGAGGCTTACATATCTTGCTATTGGATGTAAAGTCACTGGGAATGGCTGAAAGTTGTTTTGTTGACAGAGAAGTAACATCACAGACAGCTTACAAGGCAAAGAATCTGAAGTCTATATATGTTGAAGCCAGATTTCTCGGAGAGATCAGTCTCAATCAAACATTCCAGATGTTTAGTCAGACAGTCAAGATTTTCACCTGTGCTGTGACCAAGCAAAAGCTCAGATGAATGTATTACGCTATACAAGCATCTCACTCGCCCTAAAATTCTGAAATGCTTGCCTCCAATTAATACAAACCTGTCTAGGTTTTGTAACAATCGATATACTAAATGCCAGTCCCAACCTGTTTCATGTCTTTTAGGGTAACCACACACAAGCCAACCTTCATTAAGCAGCATTTTAGGTTGTTTGTCATAGTTTCTGAGTTGAGAATATTCAATAGCAATCAGTGATATTGCACAGTAATTATATTTTCTTTAGCCAGAGTCATTTCATTCAACCTCTCCAGCCAATTACTCGTCTATTTACTCTCATTTTGCGGGAATAAATAATGAGGTCTTCATATCTTCATGACAACAAGTTAAACAAGATTTTTGTTTATTTGGTGATGTATTTTAGTTAATATACCTGACATGTCACTGGAATAGGTCCAGCCAATAGATATGAAGCTTTGTTTGTTACTATGGTTACCAGTACAGAGTGCAACAAAAGTCTAGCATAGACGTCCAGGCATCACCATACACCATGGTTACACTTGACTCCTTCAATCTCTGCTAGGGATTTGTCCTATTATTGGAATCTATCAAATATTTTCTTTTCTGTGCAGCTACCAAATGACAATTTCTTATATGTTGGGGCTGAAATATCATAGAGGCTAAACTAGCTTCTCATAAAGTAGTTTTGTAAGAAAGCGTAGCTTTTCCAAAAAGAATTGAAAGAAATCACGTTTTTGCAATCTCAGTCCGAAGTCAATTGTATAAATTGCGCGCCATTGTATTTTTCTTCATATTTATGAGGCTGAAATATCATAGAGGCTAAACTAGCTTCTCACAAAGTAGTTTTGTAAGAAAGCGTAGCTTTTTCCAAAAAAGAATTGAAAGAAATCACGTTTTTGCAATCTCAGTCCGAAGTCAATTGTATAAATTGCGCGCAGTTGTATTTTTCTTCTTATTTATGAGGCTGAAATATCATAGAGGCTAAACTAGCTTCTCACAAAGTAGTTTTGTAAGAAAGCGTAGCTTTTTCCAAAAAAGAATTGAAAGAAATCACGTTTTTGCAATCTCAGTCCGAAGTCAATTGTATAAATTGCGCGCAGTTGTATTTTTCTTCTTATTTATGAGGCTGAAATATCATAGAGGCTAAACTAGCTTCTCACAAAGTAGTTTTGTAAGAAAGCGTAGCTTTTTCCAAAAAAGAATTGAAAGAAATCACGTTTTTGCAATCTCAGTCCGAAGTCAATTGTATAAATTGCGCGCAGTTGTATTTTTCTTCTTATTTATGAGGCTGAAATATCATAGAGGCTAAACTAGCTTCTCACAAAGTAGTTTTGTAAGAAAGCGTAGCTTTTTCCAAAAAAGAATTGAAAGAAATCACGTTTTTGCAATCTCAGTCCGAAGTCAATTGTATAAATTGCGCGCCGTTGTATTTTTCTTCTTATTTATGAGGCTGAAATATCATAGAGGCTAAACTAGCTTCTCACAAAGTAGTTTTGTAAGAAAGCGTAGCTTTTTCCAAAAAAGAATTGAAAGAAATCACGTTTTTGCAATCTCAGTCCGAAGTCAATTGTATAAATTGCGCGCCGTTGTATTTTTCTTCTTATGTATGCCTAGTTTTTCAGAGCTGATAAGCAATTGATCAGCAACAGAGATGCACGTTCTACGTGGCACATTTACAAAGCAAATACATCAATCAAAGCTCATGATAGACATGTCGTCAGAGTGAGAACACCAGGCAAGTTACGTACGGCCATTTTACAGTATTTAAGATGGATTGACATTAAACCACATTTAATATAATTCTCAATTTAGCATAGGTAAGGCTTTACAATTTTTTTTGGGGGGGGGGGGGTGTGTGGGGGTCTGAGATATCAACCCCTTTTTTCATGGAGCTACGAATGTTTTAGGAATTTAATTGCATCTTTAGTGAAATGTTTCAATCAATTTTTGTTTTGTCCAGGTCCACTTTACACAGAATTTGTTTTAAAATAGTTTCAAGTTTGTGATTTTACAGGCAGTAGGAAAGACAGTAGTTGGCAATTGAGAATATTTTTAAGTAATTAAGCAACTTTATGCCTATTTTTGACAAAGAGTTAAAATGTGAGAATTATATTAATGTTCTACCACTTAAAATATTCTAATCAAATACCTTCCATTAAATAATCTATCTAATAGGATATATTTACACAATCATCCATTAAGACAGTTACTCTTAAAATTATTTGCTGTCATATTCTTAACCACTTGAGTACATTTTTTTACGGGAGACGTCGGGGTGTCGCGGCGGTTCTGGCAGCCAAGCGAACCACTACAATGTGTTTGTGCAGTCAAGTGTAACATAAACAATAATCCAACAATGGATTGAAACTGCACAAACAGCGGCAAATGGCGTCATCTGGCCTGGTGGCACTTTTCTTTTTACGCCATATGGCGTCATCCGTACGCAAGGGGTTAACCAGTTCACGTCGGAGGACGAGTTAACACGCACTGGCTGTTTTTATACACAGGCATGGCTGACGGGTTAAAACGTCAAGCTTGCCTCGACTCGCCTCCGGATGACGTCTCAACACGCTAATCCCTCATTTGTTTTGTACACACACACAAAGTCCGAGAAGTCTGTAGAGGCAGACCGCGTCTTGAACTTGGCCGCTGGGCACGGCCCGTTGTTCTACAATTTACGCTTCAGTGGGCACACAGGAGTATTGAAATATATGAGGTTTCGGCAAGAAATATTGTACAAATACTGTTGAAATGACTCTTGCAAATCAGTATTTGTGGCGTTTGGCTGTATATCAGAACTTGGCTGCTAAATTCAGAATTGTTTTGAAAACCAAAATTTTCGGCAAAAATATTCCCGGCGCGAACTGGTTAAGAACCATTAATTGTGAGACTCTCTTTTTACACTGTGTTCAAAATCAGTAAGTTGTGCAGACTAAATGCTATTATATACAAATATACATACATGACTGTATGTTGTTAATTGTCGGCCAGTTTTCCATTTAGCTGATCAATCGTTGATCATCAAGTAACTGAGATGTACAATCCAAGTGACAAATACTTGAACTCTCAGTGCGAAGTCAGTTCTGGACACAGAGAAATACTTGCAATCTCCATCCAATGTCTGGTGTGTAAATTGTGTGTCATTGTGTTTGTGTGAGAGGACTGCACCATGGTCTAACTCATCACACGGGCAAAATCATCACATCAACATTTTATCATCACTGTAACAGCAAAATCTTATTTGTACGGCAACTGCATATGTTGGTTACCATTGGTAACGTGTTAAGGAGTGGGGTGTATGATGTTCAAACGTTGCCTGTAATGGGTTTGTTGAAGAGGTCAAGAGCAGCTTTAGATTTGCCTTAGATGTTCACTGGACCAACAGCAACTGACCTTTTACAACAGGGGAATCTCTCTACAATGATCTTCTTAGCTGTCTGACGGTAGGTCTGATTGAAGAGACAGTAGATGAACACATTGAATGCACTGTTAGAAGCCGAGAGCCAAGCTGTCAAGAACTGGAGCCAGTCTGGGCCGTCCGAACCAGTGAAAACTTCCACAGCTCTTGTCACCATGAATGGCGTAAAACAAGCAGCAAAAGTTAAAGTCACAACAAGGAATGTCTTTAGAGCTTTGTTATCCTGAATATTGTTTCCCTCATTTTGACCGTTATTGTTTCGTCGTTCATGTTGGCGGCTGATTTTAATGATACGGTAATAGACGCACACCATAGTGAGTGTAGGAAAAATGCCAGCACTAAAGAAGATCACAGAGTTTACTTTTCCCGAACTACTATTGTAATAACAGATGGTAGTTGCCGGAAAATACTTTGCCTGTAATCCACCAAGCATAGCTACTGAAGCAGACACTGTAAGAGTGGACAGTACAAGTACCAGTATGATAGTACGTCGTCTGGTGCACCAAACAGGGAACTTGTAGGGCTTGGTGACTGCAATATACCGCTCAACATTCAGACAGATAATTGATGACACTGACATTAATAAAACTGTATTGACGCACGCAGCAAATATTTGACATCCTATTGTTCCATAAGGCCATCTGTCTAAGATCGAAGCTGCCGCAGCCAATGGAATTATCAAGCCAATAAGTAGGTCGTACACTGCCAGTGATGTCATCAGAACCTTGGTGCTATCAGCTAAGTTTGGTACGCGGCGCGTCACAGCGATGGAGAGAATATTCCCAGATACAATCAGCAGTCCAAGTAAGGCGATGAAACAAGTACGGAGGGCGATGAGGAATGGGGACAGGCCCGAGGACTCATCAGTTGATGTATCATTCATTGTTACAACTTCAAATATGATCACACAACATTGAATGGCATTCAGTGTCCGTTCAGTTTTGTTTTTGCAACCAGTCACATTTGTGAACTGTAATTCCTTACTGATGAAATGTCATTGATTATTAAATGACAAGTATAATTCCATGATCATTTTTAATGCCTCTTTACTCTGCTGCATGAAGAGACTACAATATGTTTGAACTATTTATAGTTCAAAGATGTTTGATCAATGAAGCATCTCAGACTGCTAATAAGCCAAAGAATCTAAACTCCTCTCTGTTGTAGCCAGACTTCTCTGATAGTTTGGTCTCAAACCCTTCAGATTTGTGAGAGTGATAGTGAAGATCTTTCCTTCTCTCAGTCACAATCACAACTGATGCAGTAATGATATCAGATAGATGTGTACCTGCCTCAGTCTGGTCTTCAATTGACAACCAAGGCGAGGGCTGATGGTCTTCAATAAAGACCTCATTGAAAGCGGAAACACCAAATTCATTTCACTCCACTTCAGTACCTTACACCCCCCATGGAATATTGTGCATTATCAGTAAGGTTTATGTATGTGGAACATTAGGAGGTTGGTACACAGGATTTTTTGTTGGGGGGGGTGGGGGGGTGGAGGTGCATATCCAAATTTTGCATTTGTTATGATTTTTAAAAACCTTTTAACGGGGGAGGGTGGGGGAGAGATAGGGTAGGATTCACGTTTTGAAAGGCTGTGCTGTTCAATAGTCTTTACACATTCTTTCAAACAGGACACATAACCAATATACAAAATGGTGGGTCATCAACCTTTACCGATTCTTAAAAAACAACAAATTTAAAAGTGGACCTTTGGGGCAATTTGGGGGTGTGTTCAACACCCCCCTCCCCCAGGGTACAGACCTGATTAGATGTTTAGTTAATCACTTTGGGATTCTACCATGATTCTGCTTGTGATTCTACCATGACAGTTTAAGATTTCTCACCCTAATCAGTAAGTCTTTACTCAATTTCAGTTGTCTTGTAATGTATTTATGCTTTAATGACAGAGCCATTGAACATTACCCTTTTGCAGTGGTATATTCCGTTAATGGCGTATTCCATCAATTGACGAGGAACATGCTTGGCCTGTTCCCAATCGTTACCACTGGTTACTAGGAAAATGCATTAAGCAGATTAGGCTCTTCCTGTGTGTAACCATGGTTGCACTGTGCTCCTATAATGCGCTTGGCCAGTGATTTGTCCTATTTATTGAAATTTTTCAAAGATTTTCTTCACATGAACATAATTTGAATGAAAATATCTCAACATTTGCTAGGACTGATCCCTAAAAATGTAGCACTTTTTACACACAATGTCGTCAGATGAGGAAATATACAAAGTACCAAATTGGCCCATAAAAATAAATGGATGTTCAATGTTACGAGAACATTTTCTTAATTTAGGCCTGTTCCAGGTATCCGGGTACCCGGGTACCCGAATGCCGGCTTTAATACCCGGATCCACTTTTCCGGTTCGGGTACCCGAAACTTAAGGTGAAAATTCAAAGTAAGATTTCAGACCAAAAATAAGTAAATAAATAAAGACAAATTGATCCATTTCCAACTCTGTTTCGACCCGAAAGACCCGAACCGTCTGGCGGTGTTTTGAAAACAATGCGTCAACCAAAATGCAGTCAATGGAAAGTGTCAATGTGGCCAGCCAATATGTTGTTTATATCTTATCTTGGCTATCTTGTTACTCTGTCAATGGAATGTGAGCTGCGGTTTTTACGCTGCGACGGAACTCCGCGGTATTATCAAAGAGCGGGTGGGAGTTATTGATCCTGAGAAAGTGAATGTTGTTCAGATACTGGGGCAGCGGAAGTGATCAGTGCTCTCAGTATTACAGGTATACATTAAAACGTAAATAAAAAGGCTTTGCTTTGAGTTTTTGGAGGCTTTGCTTGGAGCATGGAGGAAGGATCCTTCCTCCATGCTTGGAGTAATTTATGTTATGGTGTGTGATTATTTTGGTGTCTGACAGCATGTGCCCTGTCAACTAATACCCAAGTCAACTTGACTCCCCTTGATCTCTGTGGATGATTTAAAATTTAATATCTTTTAATATCTGAACATTCTAAATGATATTTTTGGTTAAAATCAACAAAATTGGCAAGTTCTTTCCCGAAGGCAAATGATAGTGTACAAGAAACAAACCTGTATGGGAAACCCAAACAAGGAAGGGTGGAGAAACACAAAAGAGAGATTAAAGACCAAAGGAGAGTGGCAGAGGGTGAACATCAAAGGGAGTGCATAAGGGGAGGGGACAGCAAGGGACAAAGGAGTGTGGTATATTTTTTCTCAAGACTGGACGACTGGTAATGACTGATCGTAACCTTGTTTGAGGTGATTATAGTACCGCACTTTTTTGTACGGAGTCCAGGGCTCGCGAAATCGGCAAATATGCAAATTTTGTTACACTAATATTTTAATCCACGGCATTTAAAAAATTTCAGCCCTGTGCACAGCGGCGAAAAATGACTGACATTCAAACCTTGATGTTACACGATTCGACTGTGTGGCACGTACTTGCAGTGGTGCACGGTGGTACGTCCGGTCGAATCGTTGGTAT
Source organism: Hippasteria phrygiana (assembly GCA_037893225.1). Classification (NCBI taxonomy): domain Eukaryota; kingdom Metazoa; phylum Echinodermata; class Asteroidea; order Valvatida; family Goniasteridae; genus Hippasteria; species Hippasteria phrygiana. The sequence continues at coordinate 1,418,255 of JAZGUH010000172.1, read as the reverse complement.
ATCGAATGCTGCCTATCGTCGGCAGAACGCAACATCGCCCGGAGTCTGAAATTTGCAGCCACAGATATTTCCTAAAACCCATGGGCCAGGGTTCGCCATAAGCATCGAACATAAGCCATTCGACGTCCGCAATGCGACTTAGGTCATTCGACCGCTTAGTGCAAACTGCTGCTCGCTTTCATTTTATTGCAAATGTTCACCATGAACGTGCAGTGTGGACTATACTACGGCACCAAACACAGAAGGGCAACTACATTTCAAACAAATTTGCGAGCCCTGGGAGCTCGCTATTTTTTACAGCGCCGTCCCTTCATAGAAGAACCGCCCCAGTAAATCGCTTTGGACAAGGCTTTACCGGTATACCAAGAAGATAGTGGCACATTCCGTGGAGTTGCCCAATCACAGGCTATTACGAACGTTGCGACATCTGGTCCACCTCGAACAACCAATAATTCCACATGAAGATGGGCCACGAATTAAGCCGTATTAGACCAATCACGCAGTTCAGTGAGTCCACCTCGCACATGGCACTCTCTCCCTGTGTACAGTGCACGTACGGCTCTGGGCTCCTTCGAAATAACAATGCTGTTGTCACGTCATAACTCGTAAGTAAACATCGCAGGAATAATACCTCCAGGGATTAATAACAAGCCTGGAACGATTGCGACATCGTTGTAAAGTTTCTGGTATTTAAAAAAATATCTACATAAATTTAATTTCAATTTTATCGTAGTCAATTGACGTGGTGGAATCAAGTCAGATCGACGGCCGGCTTGCTATACGCACGTGTAGAAAGTAAATACTTTTTTTATTACGACATGTAGGCAGCTTACACAGTGTTTTTTTCTTTTTTTGAACGGTCCACTTTCGGGTACCCGAGAACCGAACCAGTGCGGCGTTCGGGTACCCGGATCTAAAATTACCCGTGAATGCACAGGCCTATTTTGTATTCTTTTTAACAGTTTTGAGTTTGGAATCATTATGAAGCAATCAGGATGGCTTTGAGGGGAATTGCCTGTAATGTTTCTAGATCCCAACATGATTGGCTGACAGTTACCAATTAGAACCGTCTGCACACTCTTAGGTTTAAAGCAAGGATCTGAGGGTCTCTCTGCAATGATCTTCTTAGCTTTCTGACGGTAGGCCTGATTGAAGAGACAGTGGATGAATGTGCTGTTACAAGGAAAAGTGCTCTAAATGGGCGACTCGCGCATCACCCTTTTGGGGTTATTTCGGGCAGAGTCGCCCGTTTGCCCCATGCACAGGAATTTTCCTCAATTGCCGGTTGGGGCGACACATAATGCTACAAAAGAGCAGGTTAGGACGACAGGGTCGATTAGGGCGACACATTAACTGTGGCGGGTGTCGCCCCGTTGAGGTTATTTTCGGAAGTGTGGCCCGTTTGTTGCATGTATTCTAATTATATTTTTCCTCAATTGCCGGATAGGGCGACACATAATGCTATAAAAGAGTGGGTTTGGGTGACACGGCCAAATAGGGCGACACATAACTGTCGCCCTATTGTGAAAGTCGCCCCTTTGGAGTGTTTTTTAGTAAGGAGCGTGGGGAAAGTGCTCTAAATGTGCGACACTTGTGTCGCCCCTTTGGGGTTATTTTGGGCAAAGTCGCCCATTTGCCGCATCCAGGAGATTTATAATTCTTCTTTTTATATTTATTATTATTATTTTTATTATTATTAATATTATTTTTATTGTATTTTGGGGGGGGGGGGGGGTGGGGAGGGAGGGAGGGAGGGGGGGGGGGAGATATCAACCACTTTTCTCATGGAGCTACGAATGTTTTAGGAATCTAATTGCATCTTTAGTGAAATGTTTCAATCAATTTTTGTTTTGTCCAGGTCCAGAATTTTCTTTTAAATATTAGACTTTTAAATAGTTTCAAGTTGGTCATTTTACACGCAGTAGCAAAGACGGTAGTTGCCAATTGAGAATATCTTTACGTGGAGTGCTGTGGCCTGGTGGATTAGCGTACCGACTTAAGATCCAATACTGCAGATTGTGGGCTGGGGTCATGGTGCTTGTGTCCTTGAGCAAGGCACTTTGTCACAAGTTGCTTCTCTCCACCCAGGAGTAAATGGGTACCTGTGAGAGTAGTGATGGTTATGTGTTTGATTAGTCCATGTGTGCTTAACTTGCAGCTGGGGCTGTGCACTCCCCATGGAGCTGAGAAGGTTTCAGGAATGATTAATGGGCCTGATGAGCAGGGGTAATAATAATATTGTAAGTGCTGTGATATAGTTTACTATTTGCACGTTCTTAAATGCCGATTATTATTACAAATGTTTAAGTAATTTAAAAACTTCAAAACCTTTTTTTACAAAGAGTTAAAATGTGAGAATTATAGTCGTTAATGTTCTAACGCTTAAAACATTCTAATCAGTTACCTTCCATCAAATAATTTATCTAATAGGTTTTATTTACACAATCATCCATATAAACAGTTAGACTCTTACAATTATTTGCTGTCTTATTCTTAAGAACCATTGTGAGACACTCTCATTTTACACTGTGTTTAAGCTGTGCAGACTAAATGCTATTATATACAAATATACATACATGACTGTATGTTGTTAATTGTCGGCCAGTTTTCCATTTAGCTGATCAATCGTTGATCATCAAGTAACTGAGATGTACAATCCACGTGACAAATACTTGAACTCTCAGTGCGAAGTCAGTTCTGGACACAGAGAAATACTTGTAATATACTTGTAATACGTGTAAATTGTGTGTCATTGTGTTTGTGTGAGAGGACTACACCATGGTCTAACTCATCACATGGGCAAAATCATCACATCAACATTTTATCATCACTGTAACAACAAAATCCTATTTGTACGGCAACTGCATATGTTGGTTACCATTGGTAACGTGTTAAGGAGTGGGGTGTATGATGTTCAAACGTTGCCTGTAATGGGTTTGTTGAAGAGGTCAAGAGCAGCTTTAAATTTGCCTTAGATGTTCACTGGACCAACAGCAACTGACCTTTTACAACAGGGGAATCTCTCTACAATGATCTTCTTAGCTGTCTGACGGTAGGTCTGATTGAAGAGACAGTAGATGAACACATTGAATGCACTGTTAGAAGCCGAGAGCCAAGTTGTCAAGAACTGGAGCCAGTCTGGGCCATCCGAACCAGTGAAAACTTCCACAGCTCTTGTCACCATGAATGGCGTAAAACAAGCAGCAAAAGTTAAAGTGACAACAAGGAATGTCTTTAGAGCTTTGTTATCCTGAATATTGTTTCTGTCATTTTGACCATTGTTGTTTCGTTGTTCATGTTGGCGGCTGATTTTAATGATATGGTAATAAATGGCCGTCATGATTAGTGTAGGGATGATATCTGCAAGAAGAAGGCCCGCGATGTTAACTTTGTAATAATTATTTTTGTAGAAACAGACAGCAGAGACTGCAGTGTACTGGACTTTGATGTTAACAACATGCATAGCTACTGAAGCAGACACTGTAAGAGTGGACAGTACAAGTACCAGTATGATAGTACGTCGTCTGGTGCACCAAACAGGGAACTTGTAGGGCTTGGTGACGGCAATATACCGCTCAACATTCAGACAGATAATTGATAACACTGACATGAATAAAACTGTATTGATGCACGCAGCAAATATTTGACATCCTATTGTTCCTAAAGGCCATCTGTCTAAGATCGAAGCTGCCGCAGCCAATGGAATTACCAAGCCAACAAGGAGGTCGTACACGGCCAGTGATGTCATCAGAACCTTGGTGCTATCAGCCAAGTTTGATACACGACTTGTCACAGCGATGGAGAGAATATTCCCAGATACAATCAGCAGTCCAAGTAAGGCGATGAAACAAGTACGGAGGGCGATGAGGAATGGGGACAGGCCCGAGGGCTCATCAGTTGATGTATCGTTCATTGTTACAACTTTGAGACCACATTCATACACTTTTTTGTAATATGCTGGCCAATTTTGTTCTCAAAGTCAGAAAGGCTCTAACCTTGATTTAATGTAAAACGTCCAACATAGTGTCATTGGTTGATGAGAAATGTTGCTCCATGACAATTGACAGTGTCTGTCCTTTGCTTGTTCACTACTGCAAGCCGCAATGCAAAGAGGCTTATAAATATCTTGCTATTGGATGTAAAGTCACTGGGAATGGCTGAAAGTTGTTTTGTTGACAGAGAAGTAACATCACAGACAGCTTACAAGGCAAAGAATCTGAATTCTATGTTGAAGCCAGATTTCTCGGAGAGATCAGTCTCAATCAAACATTCCAGATGTTTAGTCAGACAGTCAAGATTTTCACCTGTGCTGTTACCAAGCAAAAGCTCAGATGAATGTATTACGCTATACAAACATCTCACTCGCAGTACAATTCTGAAATGCTTGCCTCCAATTAATACAAACCTGTCTAGGTTTTGTAACAATCGATATACTAAATGCCAGTCCCAACCTGTTTCATGTCTTTTAGGGTAACCACACACCAGCCAACCTTTATTAAGCAGCATCCTAGGTTGTTTGTCATAGTTTCTGAGTTGAGAATATTCAATAGCAATCAGTGATATTGCACAGTAATTATATTTTCTTTAACCAGAGTCATTTCATTCAACCTCTCCAGCCAATTACTCGTCTATTTACTCTCATTTTGCGGGAATAAATAATGAAGTCTTCATATCTTCATGACAAGAAGTTAAACTAGATTCTTGTGTATTTGGTGATGTATTTTAATATACCAGACATGTCACTGGAATAGGTCCAGCCAATAGATATGAAGCTTTGTTTGTTACTATGGTTACCAGTACACAGTGCAACAAAAGTCTAGCATAGACGTCCATGCATCACCATGCACCATGGTTACACTTGACTCCTTCAATCTCTGCCATTGATTTGTCCTATTATTGGAATCTGTTAAATATTTTCTTTTCTGTGCAGCCACCTAATGAAAGTTTCTTATATGTTGGGGCTTAAATATCATAGAGGCTAAACTAGCTTCTCACAAAGTAGTTTTGTAAGAAAGCGTAGCTTTTCCCAAAAATAATTTTAAAAAATTACGTTTTTGCAATCTCAGTCCGAAGTCAATTGTATAAATTGCGCGCCGTTGTATTTTTCTTCTTATGTATGCCTAGTTTTTCAGAGCTGATAAGCAATTGATCAGCAACCGAGATGCACGTTCTACGTGGCACATTTACAAAGCAAATACATCAATCAAAGCTCATGATAGACATGTGACGAACACCAGGCAAGATACGTACGGCCGTTTTACAGTATTAAAGATGGATTGACATTAAACCACATTTAATATAATTCTCAATTTTGCATCGGTAAGGCTTTAAGATTTATTTTTTGGGGGGGGGGGGGGTGTGTGGGGGTCTGAGATATCAACCCCTTTTTTCATGGAGCTACGAATGTTTTAGGAATCTAATTGCATCTTTAGTGAAATGTTTCAATCAATTTTTGTTTTGTCCAGGTCCACTTTACACAGAATTTGTTTTAAAATAGTTTCAAGTTTGTGATTTTACAGGCAGTAGGAAAGACAGTAGTTGGCAATTGAGAATATTTTTAAGTAATTAAGCAACTTTATGCCATTTTTTGACAAAGAGTTAAAATGTGAGAAGTATATTAATGTTCTACCACTTAAAATATTTTAATCAAATACGTTCCATTAAATAATCTATCTAATAGGATTCTTTTACACAATCGTCCATTCAAACAGTTACTCTTAAAATTGTTTGCTGTCATATTCTTAACCAGTTCACGTCGGAGGACGAGTTAACACGCACTAGCTGTTTTTATACACGGGCATGGCTGACAGGTTAAAACGTCAAGCTTGCCTCGACTCACTCGCCTCCGGATGACGTCTCAACACGCTAATCCCTTATTTGTTTTGTACACACACACAAAGTCCGAGAAGTCTGTAGAGGCAGACCATGTGTTAAACTTGAACTTGGCCGCTGTGCACGGCCTGTTGTTCTACAATTTATGCTCCAATGGGCACACCGGAGTATTGAAATATATGAGGTTTCGGCAAGAAATATTGTACAAATACTCTTAAAATGACTCTTGCAAATCAGTATTTGTGGCGTTTGGCTGTATATCAGAAGTTGGCTGCTATATTTGGATTTTTTTGAAAACCGAAATTTTCGGCAAAAATAATCCCGGCGCGAACTGGTTAAGAACCATTAATTGTGAGACTCTCTTTTTACACTGTGTTTAAAATCAGTAAGCTGTGCAGACTAAATGCTATTATATACAAATATACATACATGACTGTATGTTGCTAATTGTCAGCCAGTTTTCCATTTAGCTAATAAATCGTTGATCATCAAGTAACTGAGATGTACAATCTATGTGACAAATACTTGAACTCTCAGTGTGAAGTCAGTTCTGGACACAGAGAAATACTTGCAATCTCCATCCAATGTCTGGTGTGTAAATTGTGTGTCATTGTGTTTGTGTGAGAGGACTGCACCATGGTCTAACTCATCACACGGGCAAAATCACCACATCAACATTTTATCATCGCTGTAACAGCAAAATCTTATTTGTACGGCAACTGCATATGTTGGTTACCATTGGTAACGTGTTAAGGAGTGGGGTGTATGATGTTCAAACGTTGCCTGTAATGGGTTTGTTGAAGAGGTCAAGAGCAGCTTTAAATTTGCCTTAGATGTTCACTGGACCAACAGCAACTGACCTTTTACAACAGGGGAATCTCTCTACAATGATCTTCTTAGCTGTCTGACGGTAGGTCTGATTGAAGAGACAGTAGATGAACACATTGAATGCACTGTTAGAAGCCGTGAGCCAAGTTGTCAAGAACTTGAGCCAGTCCGGGCCATCCGAACCAGTGAAAACTTCCACAGCTCTTGTCACCATGAATGGCGTAAAACAAGCAGCAAAAGTTAAAGTGACAACAAGGAATGTCTTTAGAGCTTTGTTATCCTGAATATTGTTTCCCTCATTTTGACCGTTATTGTTTCGTCGTTCATGTTGGCGGCTGATTTTAATGATACGGTAATAGACGCACACCATAGTGAGTGTAGGAAAAATGCCAGCACTAAAGAAGATCACAGAGTTTACTTTTCCCGAACTACTATTGTAATAACAGATGGTAGTTGCTGGAAAATACTTTGCCTGTAATCCACCAAGCATAGCTACTGAAGCAGACACTGTAAGAGTGGACAGTACAAGTACCAGTATGATAGTACATCGTCTGGTGCACCAAACAGGGAACTTGTAGGGCTTGGTGACTGCAATATACCGCTCAACATTCAGACAGATAATTGATAACACTGACATGAATAAAACTGTATTGATGCACGCAGCAAATATTTGACATCCTATTGTTCCTAAAGGCCATCTGTCTAAGATCGAAGCTGCCGCAGCCAATGGAATTACCAAGCCAACAAGGAGGTCGTACACGGCCAGTGATGTCATCAGAACCTTGGTGCTATCAGCCAAGTTTGATACACGACTTGTCACAGCGATGGAGAGAATATTCCCAGATACAATCAGCAGTCCAAGTAAGGCGATGAAACAAGTACGGAGGGCGATGAGGAATGGGGACAGGCCCGAGGACTCATCAGTTGATGTATCGTTCATTGTTACAACTTTGACTACGACTCAACAAAAACAATTATGGGACCACATTCATACACTTTTTTTGTAATATGCTGGCCAATTTTGTTCTGAAAGTCAGAAAGGCTCTAACCTTGATTTAATGTACAACATCCAACATAGTGTCATTGGTTGATGAGAAATGTTGCTCCATGACTATTGACAGTGTCTGTCCTTTGCTTGTTCACTACTGCAAGCCACAATGCAAAGAGGCTTATAAATATCTTGCTATTGGATGTAAAGTCACTGGGAATGGCTGAAAGTTGTTTTGTTGACAGAGAAGTAACATCACAGACAGCTTACAAGGCAAAGAATCTGAAGTCTATGTTGAAGCCAGATTTCTCGGAGAGATCTGTCTCAATCAAACATTCCAGATGTTTAGTCAGACAGTCAAGATTTTCAGCTGTGCTGTTACCAAGCAAAAACTCAGATGAATGTATTACGCTATACAAGCATCTCACTCGCCCTAAAATTTTGAAATGCGTGCCTTCAATTAATACAAACCTGTCTAGGTTTTGTAACAATCGATATACTAAATGCCAGTCCCAACCTGTTTCATGTCTTTTAGGGTAACCACACACCAGCCAACCTTTATTAAGCAGCATTTTAGGTTGTTTCTCATAGTTTCTGAGTTGAGAATATTCAATAGCAATCAGTGATATTGCACAGTAATTATATTTTCTTTAGCCAGAGTCATTTCATTCAACCTCTCCAGCCAATTACTCGTCTATTTACTCTCATTTTGCGGGGATAAATAATGAGGTCTTCGTATCTTCATGACAACAAGTTAAACTAGATTTTTGTTTATTTGGTGATGTATTTTAGTTAATATACCAGACATGTCACTGGAATAGGTCCAGCCAATAGATATGAAGCTTTGTTTGTTACTATGGTTACCAGTACACAGTGCAACAAAAGTCTAGCATAGACGTCCATGCATCACCATGCACCATGGTTACACTTGACTCCTTCAATCTCTGCCATTGATTTGTCCTATTATTGGAATCTGTTAAATATTTTCTTTTCTGTGCAGCCACCTAATGAAAGTTTCTTATATGTTGGGGCTTAAATATCATAGAGGCTAAACTAGCTTCTCACAAAGTAGTTTTGTAAGAAAGCGTAGCTTTTCCCAAAAAAATAATTTTAAAAAATTACGTTTTTGCAGTCTCAGTCCGAAGTCAATTGTATAAATTGCGCGCCGTTGTATTTTTCTTCTTATGTATGCCTAGTTTTTCAGAGCTGATAAGCAATTGATCAGCAACCGAGATGCACGTTCTACGTGGCACATTTACAAAGCAAATACATCAATCAAAGCTCATGATAGACATGTGACGAACACCAGGCAAGATACGTACGGCCGTTTTACAGTATTAAAGATGGATTGACATTAAACCACATTTAATATAATTCTCAATTTTGCATCGGTAAGGCTTTAAGATTTATTTTGGGGGGGGGGGGGGTGTGTGGGGGTCTGAGATATCAACCCCTTTTTTCATGGAGCTACGAATGTTTTAGGAATCTAATTGCATCTTTAGTGAAATGTTTCAATCAATTTTTGTTTTGTCCAGGTCCACTTTACACAGAATTTGTTTTAAAATAGTTTCAAGTTTGTGATTTTACAGGCAGTAGGAAAGACAGTAGTTGGCAATTGAGAATATTTTTAAGTAATTAAACAACTTTATGCCTTTTTTTTGACAAAGACTTAAAATGTGAGAATTATATTAATGTTCTACCACTTAAAATATTCTAATCAAATATCTTCCATTAAATAATCTATCTAATAGGTTATATTTACACAATCGTCCATTCAAACAGTTACTCTTAAAATTATTTGATGTCATATTCTTAACCCCCTTGAGTACATTTTTTTACGGGAGACGTCAGGGTGTCGCGGCGGTTCTGGCAGCCAAGCGAACTGCTACAATGTGCTTGTGCAGTCAAGCGTAACATAAACAATAATCCAACAATGGATTGAAACTGCACAAACGGCGGCAAATGGCGTCATCCGGACTGGTGGCACTTTTTGTTACGCCATATGGCGTCATCCGTATGCAAGGGGTTAACCAGTTCACGTCGGAGGACGAGTTAACACGCACTGGCTGTTTTTATACACGGGCATGGCTGATAGGTTAAAACGTCAAGCTTGCCTTGACTCGCCTCCGGATGACGTCTCAACACGCTAATCCCTCATTTGTTTTGTACACACACACACACAAAGTCCGAGAAGTCTGTGGAGGCGGACCGTGTGTTGAACTTGAACTTGAACTTGAACTTGGCCGCTGTGCACGGCCTGTTGTTCTACAATTTACGCTCCAGTGGGCACACCGGAGTATTGAAATATATGAGGTTTCGGAAAGAAATATTGTACAAATAGTGTTAAAATGACTCTTGCAAATCAGTATTTGTGGCGTTTGGCTGTATATCAGAAGTTGGCTGCTATATTTAGATTTTTTTGAAAACCGAAATTTTCGGCAAAAATAATCCCGGCGCGAACTGGTTAAGAACCATTAATTGTGAGACTCTCTTTTTACACTGTGTTCAAAATCAGTAAGCTGTACAGACTAAATGCTATTATATACAAATATACATGCATGACTGTATGTTAATTGTCAGCCAGTTTTCCATTTAGCTGATAAATCGTTGATCATCAAGTAACTGAGATGTACAATCCACGTGACAAATACTTGAACTCTCAGTGTGAAGTCAGTTCTGGACACAGAGAAATACTTGCAATCTCCATCCAATGTCTGGTGTGTAAATTGTGTGTCATTGACTTTGTGTGAGAGGAATACACCATGGTCTAACTCACCACACGGGCTAAATCATCACATCAACATTTTATCATCACTGTAACAGCAAAATCTTATTTGTACGGCAACTGCATATGTCTTTTACCATTGGTAACGTGTTAAGGAGTGGGGTGCATAATGTTCAATCGTTGCCTGTAATGGGTTTGTTGAAGAGGTCAAGAGCAGCTTTAAATTTGCCTTAGATGTTCACTGGACCAACAGCAACTGACCTTTTACAACAGGGGAATATCTCTACAATGATCTTCTTAGCTGTCTGACGGTAGGTCTGATTGAAGAGACAGTAGATGAACACATTGAATGCACTGTTAGAAACCGTGAGCCAAGTTGTCAAGAACTGGAGCCAGTCCGGGCCATCCGAACCAGTGAAAACTTCCACAGCTCTTGTCACCATGAATGGCGTAAAACAAGCAGCGAAAGTTAAAGTGACAACAAGGAATGTCTTTAGAGCTTTGTTATCCTGAATATTGTTTCTGTCATTTTGACCATTGTTGTTTCGTTGTTCATGTTGGCGGCTGATTTTAATGATATGGTAATAAATGGCCGTCATGATTAGCGTAGGGATGATATCTGCAAGAAGAAGGCCCGCGATGTTAACTTCGTAATAATTACTTTTGTAGAAACAGACAGCAGAGGCTGCAGTGTACTGGACTTTGATGTTAACAACATGCATAGCTACTGAAGCAGACACTGCAAGAGTGGACAGTACAAGTACCAGTATGATAGTACGTCGTCTGGTGCACCAAACAGGAAACTTGTAGGGCTTGGTGACGGCAATATACCGCTCAACATTCAGACAGATAATTGATAACACTGACATGAATAAAACTGTATTGATGCATGCAGCAAATATTTGACATCCTATTCTTCCAAAAGGCCATCTGTCTAAGATGGAAGCTGCCACAGCCAAGGGAATTACCAAGCCAACAAGGAGGTCGTACACGGCCAGTGATGTCATCAGGACCTTGGTGCTATCAGCCAAGTTTGATACACGACTTGTCACAGCGATGGAGAGAATATTCCCAGATACAATCAGCAGTCCAAGTAGGGTGATGAAACAAGTACGGAGGGCGATGAGGAATGGGGACAGGCCCGAGGGCTCATCAGTTGATGTGTCATTCATTGTCAAAAACTTCAACAAATATAACCACAAAACATTGAATGGCATGTAGTTTCATTCAGTTTGGTTTTTGCAGCCAGTCACAGGATGCTTTGTGAACTTTCAAGCCTTACTGATCAAATGTCATTGAGTATGAAATGAAGATAGTTCCTGGAAAATACGTTGACTGTAATCCACCATGCAAAGCTACTGAAGCAGACACTGCAAGAGTGGATAGTACAAGTACCAGTATGATAGTACGTCGTCTGGTGCACCAAACAGGGAACTTGTAGGGCTTGGTGACGGCAATATACCGCTCAACATTCAGACAGATAATTGATAACACTGACATGAATAAAACTGTATTGATGCATGCAGCAAATATTTGACATCCTATTGTTCCATAAGGCCATCTGTCTAAGATCGAAGCTGCCGCAGCCAATGGAATTATCAAGCCAACAAGTAGGTCGTACACGGCCAGTGATGTCATCAGAACCTTGGTGCTGTCGGCCAAGTCTGATAAACGGCGCGTCACAGCGATGGAGAGAATATTCCCAGATACAATCAGCAGTCCAAGTAAGGCGATGAAACAAGTACGGAGGGCGATGAGGAATGGGGACAGGCCCGAGGACTCATCAGTCGATGTATCATTCATTGTTACAACTTTGACTACGACTCAAAAATAAATTATGGGAGCACATTCATACACTTTTTTGTAATATGCTGGCCAATTTTGTTCTCAGTTGCTCCATGACAATTGACAATGCCTGTCCTTTGCTTGTTCACTACTGCAAGCCACAATGCAAAATAGAGGCTTACATATCTTGCTATTGGATGTAAAGTCACTGGGAATGGCTGAAAGTTGTTTTGTTGACAGAGAAGTAACATCACAGACAGCTTACAAGGCAAAGAATCTGAAGTCTATGTTGAAGCTATATTTCTCGGAGAGATCAGTCTCAATTAGACATTCCAGATTTTTAGTCAGACAGTCAAGATTTTCACCTGTGCTGTTACCAAGCAAAAGCTCAGATGAATGTATTACGCTATACAAGCATCTCACTCGCCCTACAATTCTGAAATGCTTGCCTTCAATTAATACAAACCTGTCTAGGTTTTGTAACAATCGATATACTAAATGCCAGTCCCAACCTGTTTCATGTCTTTTAGGGTAACCACACACCAGCCAACCTTTATTAAGCAGCATCTTAGGTTGTTTGTCATAGTTTCTGAGTTGAGAATATTCAATAGCAATCAGTGATATTGTAGAGTAATTATATTTTCTTTAGCCAGAGTCATTTCATTCAACCTCTGTAGCCTCGTCTGTTTACTCTCATTTTGCGGGAATAAATAATGAAGTCTTCGTATCTTCATGACAACAAGTTAAACTAGATTTATTTGGTGATGTATTTTAATATACCAGACATGTCACTGGAATAGGTCCAGCCAATAGATATGAAGCTTTGTTTGTTTGTTACTATGGTTACCAGTACACAGTGCAACAAAAGTCTAGCATAGACACCCAGGCATCACCATGGGACACTTGACTCCTTCAATCTCTGCCATTGATTTGTCCTATTATTGGAATCTGTCAAATATTTTCTTTTCTGTGCAGCTATCTAATGACAATTTCTTATATGTTGGGGCTGAAATATCATAGAGGCTAAACTAGCTTCTCATAAAGTAGTTTTGTAAGAAAGCGTAGCTTTTCCAAAAAAGAATTGAAAGAAATCACGTTTTTGCAATCTCAGTCCGAAGTCAATTGTATAAATTGCACGCCGTTGTATTTTTCTTCTTATTTATGCCTAGTTTTTCAGAGCTGATAAGCAATTGATCAGCAACCAAGATGCAGGTTCTACGTGGCACATTTACAAAGCAAATACATCAATCAAAGCTCATGATAGACATGTGAGAACACCAGGCAAGATACGTACGGCCATTTTACAGTATTAAAGATGGATTGACATTGAACCACATTTAATATAATTCTCAATTTAGCATCGGTAAGGCTTTAAGATTTTGGGGGGGGGGGTGGGGGTCTGAGATATCAACCCCTTTTTTCATGGAGCTACGAATGTTTTAGGAATCTAATTGCATCTTTAGTGAAATGTTTCAATCAATTTTTGTTTTGTCCAGGTCCACTTTACACAGAATTTGTTTTAAAATAGTTTCAAGTTTGTGATTTTACAGGCAGTAGGAAAGACAGTAGTTGGCAATTGAGAATATTTTTAAGTAATTAAACAACTTTATGCCATTTTTTGACAAAGAGTTAAAATGTGAGAAGTATATTAATGTTCTACCACTTAAAATATTCTAATCAAATACCTTCCATTAAATAATCTATCTAATAGGATATATTTACACAATCATCCATTCAAACAGTTACTCTTAAAATTATTTGCTGTCATATTCTTAACCCCTTGAGTACATTTTTTTTACGGCAGACGTCAGGGTGTCGCGGCGGTTCTGGCAGCCAAGCGAACCACTACAATGTGTTTGTGCAGTCAAGCGTAGCATAAACAATAATCCAACAATGGATTGAAACTGCACAAACGGCGGAAAATGGCGTCATCCGGCCTGGTGGCATTTTTTTTTGGACGCCATATTGCGTCATCCGTACAAGTTCACGTCGGAGGACGAGTTAACACGCACTGGCTGTTTTTATACACTGGCATAGCTGATGGGTTAAAACGTCAAGCTTGCCTCGACTCGCCTCCGGATGACGTCTCAACACGCTAATCCCTCATTTGTTTTGTACACACACACACACACACACAAAGTCCGAGAAGTCTGTGGAGGCGGACCGTGTGTTGAACTTGAACTTGGCCGCTGTGCACGGCCTGTTGTTCTACAATTTACGCTCCAGTGGGCACACCGGAGTATTGAAATATATGAGGTTTCGGCAAGAAATATTGTACAAATACTGTTGAAATGACTCTTGCAAATCAGTATTTGTGGCGTTTGGTTGTATATCAGAAGTTGGCTGCTTTATTTAGATTTTTTTGAAAACCGAAATTTTCGGCAAATATAATCCCGGCGTGAACTGGTTAAGAACCATTAATTGTGAGACACTCTCTTTTTACACTGTGTTCCAAATCAGTAAGCTGTGCAGACTAAATGCTATTATATACAAATATACACACATGACTGTATGTTGTTAATTGTCAGCCAGTTTTCCATTTAGCTGATCAATCGTTGATCATCAAGTAACTGAGATGTACAATCCACGTGACAAATACTTGAACTCTCAGTGTGAAGTCAGTTCTGGACACAGAGAAATACTTGCAATCTCCATCCAATGTCTGGTGTGTAAATTGTGTGTCATTGTGTTTGTGTGAGAGGACTACACCATGGTCTAACTCATCACACGGGCAAAATCATCACATCAACATTTTATCATCACTGTAACAGCAAAATCTTATTTGTACGGCAACTGCATATGTTGGTTACCATTGGTAACGTGTTAAGGAGTGGGGTGTATGATGTTCAAACGTTGCCTGTAATGGGTTTGTTGAAGAGGTCAAGAGCAGCTTTAAATTTGCCTTAGATGTTCACTGGACCAACAGCAACTGACCTTTTACAACAGGGGAATCTCTCTACAATGATCTTCTTAGCTGTCTGACGGTAGGTCTGATTGAAGAGACAGTAGATGAACACATTGAATGCACTGTTAGAAACCGTGAGCCAAGCTGTCAAGAACTGAAGCCAGCCTGGGCCGTCCGAACCAGTGAAACCTGCCACTGTTCTTAAAACCAAGATCGGTGTATAACAAGCAGCAAAAGTTAAAGTCACAACAAGGAATGTCTTCAGAGCTTTGTTATCCTGAATATTGTTTCCCTCATTTTGACCATTGTTTCGTCGTTCATGTTGGCGGCTGATTTTAATGATACGGTAATAGACGCACACCATAGTGAGTGTAGGAAAAATGCCAGCACTAAAGAAGATCACAGAGTTTACTTTTCCCGAACTACTATTGTAATAACAGATGGTAGTTGCTGGAAAATACTTTGTCTGTAATCCACCATGCATAGCTACTGAAGCAGATGCTATAAGAGTGGATAGTACAAGTACCAGTATGATAGTACGTCGTCTGGTGCACCAAACAGGGAACTTGTAGGGCTTGGTGACTGCAATATACCGCTCAACATTCAGACAGATAATTGATGACCCTGACATGAATACAAGTGTATTTGAGCACACTGCAAATATTTGACATCCTGCTGTTCCATAAGGCCATCTGTCTAAGATCGAAACTGCCACAGCCAATGGAATTACCAAGCCAACAAGTAGGTCGTACACGGCCAGTGATGTCATCAGGACTTTGGTGCTGTCGGCCAAGTCTGTTAAACGACGCGTCACAGCGATGGAGAGAATATTCCCAGATACAATCAGCAGTCCAAGTAAGGCGATGAAACAAGTACGGAGGGCGATGAGGAATGGGGACAGGCCCGAGGACTCATCAGTCGATGTATCATTCATTGTTACAACTTTGACTACGACTCAAAAAAAAAAATTATGGGACCACATTCATACACTTTTTTTGTAATATGCTGGCCAATTTTGTTCTCAAAGTCAGAAAGGCTCTCTAACCTTGATTTAATGTACAACGTCCAACATAGTGTCATTGGTTGATGAGAAATGTTGCTCCATGACAATTGACAATGCCTGTCCTTTGCTTGTTCACTACTGCAAGCCGCAATGCAAAGAGGCTTATAAATATCTTGCTATTGGATGTAAAGTCACTGGGAATGGCTGAAAGTTGTTTTGTTGACAGAGAAGTAACATCACAGACAGCTTACAAGGCAAAGAATCTGAAGTCTATGTTGAAGTCAGATTTCTCGGAGAGATCAGTCTCAATCAAACATTCCAGATTTTTAGTCAGACAGTCAAGATTTTCACCTGTGCTGTGACCAAGCAAAAGCTCAGATGAATGTATTACGCTATACAAGCATCTCACTCGCCCTACAATTCTGAAATGCTTGCCTTCAATTAATACAAACCTGTCTAGGTTTTGTAACAATCGATATACTAAATGCCAGTCCCAACCTGTTTCATGTCTTTTAGGGTAACCACACACCAGCCAACCTTTATTAAGCAGCATCTTAGGTTGTTTGTCATAGTTTCTGAGTTGAGAATATTCAATAGCAATCAGTGATATTGCACAGTAATTATATTTTCTTTAGCCAGAGTCATTTCATTCAACCTCTCCAGCCAATTACTTGTCTATTTACTCTCATTTTGCTGGAATAAATAATGAGGTCTTCATATCTTCATGACAACAAGTTAAACTAGATTTTTGTTTATTTGGTGATGTATTTTAATATACCAGACATGTCACTGGAATAGGTCCAGCCAATAGATATGAAGCTTTGTTTGTTACTATGGTTACCAGTACAGAGTGCAACAAAAGTCTAGCATAGACGTCCATGCATCACCATGCACCATGGTTACACTTGACTCCTTCAATCTCTGCCATTGATTTGTCCTATTATTGGAATCTGTCAAATATTTTCTTTTCTGTGCAGCTACCAAATGACAATTTCTTATATGTTGGGGCTGAAATATCATAGAGGCTAAACTAGCTTCTCATAAAGTAGTTTTGTAAGAAAGCGTAGCTTTTCAAAAAGAAAATTGAAAGAAATCACGTTTTTGCAATCTCAGTCCGAAGTCAATTGTATAAATTGCGCGCCGTTGTATTTTTCTTCTTATTTATGCCTAGTTTTTCAGAGCTGATAAGCAATTGATCAGCAACCGAGATGCACGTTCTACGTGGCACATTTACAAAGCAAATACATCAATCAAAGCTCATGATAGACATGTCATCAGAGTGAGAACACCAGGCAAGTTACGTACGGCCATTTTACAGTATTAAAGATGGATTGACATTGAACCACATTTAATATAATTCTCAATTTAACATCGGTAAGGCTTTCAGATTATTTTGGGGGGGGGGGGGGGTTTGAGATATCAACCCCTTTTTTCATGGAGCTACGAATGTTTTAGGAATCTAATTGCATCTTTAGTGAAATGTTTCAATCAATTTTTGTTTTGTCCAGGTCCACTTTACACAGAATTTGTTTTAAAATAGTTTCAAGTTTGTGATTTTACAGGCAGTAGGAAAGACAGTAGTTGGCAATTGAGAATATTTGTAAGTAATTAAACAACTTTATGCCATTTTTTGACAAAGAGTTAAAATGTGAGAATTATATTAATGTTCTACCACTTAAAATATTCTAATCAAATACCTTCCATTAAATAATCTATCTAATAGGATATTTTTACACAATCATCCATTCAAACAGTTACTCTTAAAATTATTTGCTGTCATATTCTTAACCCCTTGAGTTCGTTTTTCTACGGGAGACGTCGGGGTGTCGCGGCGGTTCTGGCAGCCAAGCGAACCGCTACAATGTGTTTGTGCAGTCAAGTGTATCATAAACAATAATCCAACAATGGATTGAAACTGCACAAACAGCGGCAAATGGCGTCATCCGGCCTGGTGGCACTTTTTTTTTTAAGCCATATGGCGTCATCCGTATGCAAGGGGTTAACCAGTTCACGTCGGAGGACGAGTTAACACGCACTGGCTGTTTTTATACATGGGCATGACTGACGAGTTAAAACGTCAAGCTTGCCTCGACTCACCTCCGGATGATGTCTCATCACACTAATCCCTCATTTGTTTTGTACACACACACACACAAAGTCCGAGAAGTCTGTGGAGGCGGACCGTGTGTTGAACTTGAACTTGGCTGCTTTGCACAGCCTGTTCTACAATTTACACTCCAGTGGGCACACCGGAGTATTGAAATATATGAGGTTTTGGCAAGAAATATCATACAAATACTGTTGAAATGACTCTTACGAATCAGTATTTGTGGCGTTTGGTTGTATATCAGAAGTTGGCTGCTTTATTTAGATTTTTTTGAAAACCGAAATTTTCGGCAAACATAATCCCGGCGCGAACTGGTTAAGAACCATTAATTGTGAGACACTCTCTTTTTACACTTTGTTCCAAATCAGTAAGCTGTGCAGACTAAATGCTATTATATACAAATATACACACATGACTGTATGTTGTTAATTGTCAGCCAGTTTTCCATTTAGCTGATCAATCGTTGATCATCAAGTAACTGAGATGTACAATCCACGTGACAAATACTTGAACTCTCAGTGCGAAGTCAGTTCTGGACACAGAGAAATACTTGCAATCTCCATCCAATGTCTGGTGTGTAAATTGTGTGTCATTGTGTTTGTGTGAGAGGACTACACCATGGTCTAACTCATCACACGGGCAAAATCATCACATCAACATTTTATCATCACTGTAACAGCAAAATCTTATTTGTACGGCAACTGCATATGTTGGTTACCATTGGTAACGTGTTAAGGAGTGGGGTGTATGATGTTCAAACGTTGCCTGTAATGGGTTTGTTGAAGAGGTCAAGAGCAGCTTTAAATTTGCCTTAGATGTTCATTGGACCAACAGCAACTGACCTTTTACAACAGGGGAATCTCTCTACAATGATCTTCTTAGCTGTCTGACGGTAGGTCTGATTGAAGAGACAGTAGATGAACACATTGAATGCACTGTTAGAAGCCATGAGCCAAGCTGTCAAGAACTGAAGCCAGCCTGGGCCGTCCGAACCAGTGAAACCTGCCACTGTTTTTAAAATCAAGACCGGTGTATAACAAGCAGCAAAAGTTAAAGTCACAACAAGGAATGTCTTCAGAGCTTTGTTGTCCTGAATATTGTTTCCTTCATTTTGACCATTGTTGTTTCGTCGTTCATGTTGGCGGCTGATTTTAATGATACGGTAATAGACGCACACCATAGTGAGCATAGGAAAAATGCCAGCAATAAAGAAGATCATAGCGTTTACTTTTCCCGACCTATTATTGTAATAACAGATGGTAGTTGCTGGAAAATACTTTGTCTGTAATCCACCATGCAAAGCTACTGAAGCAGACACTGCAAGAGTGGATAGTACAAGTACCAGTATGATAGTACGTCGTCTGGTGCACCAACCAGGGAACTTGTAGGGCCTGGTGACGGCAATATACCGCTCAACATTCAGACAGATAATTGATAACACTGACATGAATAAAACTGTATTCACGCACGCAGCAAATATTTGACATCCTATTGTTCCATAAGGCCATCTGTCTAAGATCGAAGCTGCCGCAGCCAATGGAATTACCAAGCCAAGAAGTAGGTCGTACACGGCCAGTGATGTCATCAGAACCTTGGTGCTGTCGGCCAAGTCTGATAAACGGCGCGTCACAGCGATGGAGAGAATATTCCCAGATACAATCAGCAGTCCAAGTAAGGCGATGAAACAAGTACGGAGGGCGATGAGGAATGGGGACAGGCCCGGGGGCTCATCAGTTGATGTATCATTCATTGTCAGAACTTCAAATATAACCACACAACATTGAATGGCATGTAGTTTACTTCAGTTTGGTTTTTGCAGCCAGTCACAGGATGCTTTGTAAACTTTCAAGCCTTACTGATCCAATGTCATTGAGTATGAAGTGACATGGCATTCTATGATCATTCCAATATCATTGAACTATTTACAGGTTAAAGATGTTTGATCAATGAAGAATCACAGACTGCTAAAAAGCCAAAGAATCTAAACTCCTCTCTGTTGTAGCCAGACTTCTCTGATAGTTTGGTCTTAAACCCTTCAGATTTGTGAGAGTGATAGTGAAGATCTTTCCTTCTCCCAGTCACAATCACAACTGATGCAGTAATGATATCAGATAGATGTGTACCTGCCTCAGTCTGGTCTTCAATTGACAACCAAGGCGAGGGCTGATGGTCTTTAATAAAGACCTGTCAAGTTTGTCTTGATGGAAAAGATAAATACCATGTTCATTTCAGTCCAATTACCTGTATCACTCACAGTTAGGAGGTTGGTAGCTACGCCCCTGGATGTGACGATACCTCCTTGTGTTGTGCTTCATATATTTCCCAAGTAAATTGGTGAAAAAAAAAACAATGATTTTTGTTTCCTTTTAGATGTCTCAAACCAGGCCTGTTTCCATGATATATATTTCTCCTTTTTTGTTTTTCGTTTCAATTTTTTATGAGTTAAAAATTAACAATCTGTACATCCAAAAATGTTGAATCCGTGTGAAAGCTGAACGTTATTATAATCAAGCACAGATATGTGTTTTAAACAGCTGGCCAGTTTTTCATCTACATTGAGAAATACTTGCAATCTCAGTCCAAAGTTTCACCCCTTTTCAAACCAGACTTCTCATCAAGAAGATTGTCCTTGTAGACAAACCTGACTGGCTTATTTGTCTGCTTGTAGTCGTTGCCCAGGATGCATCTTCCAGAAACCTGACTTCCTATCCCTAGGCTTTTTACAGAGGTCTTATCTTTATAACAAGGTCCTTGGGACTTTACAATTTACCTTATTATAACAGGTACCTTGTATTATCAGTAATGGAAAACAAAGAAAAACAAAGACCCAGGACCTATTAATTGTCCTTGTTATAAGCAGGATGTTGTATTAATAGTGCTCCTATTATCAGGGTTCGACTATTGTGACAATAACAATTCCTGGAAGGCAGGAAAATGTGCTATCTATTGTTTAGATCTCTAGAACTTTCTTCCTACTGTTACTCATTGTGAACGACATTCATGATGTTCAATCGTTGCCTGTAATGGGTTTGTTGAAGAGGTCAAGAGCAGCTTTAAATTTGCCTTAGATGTTCACTGGACCAACAGCAACTGACCTTTTACAACAGGGGAATCTCTCTGCAATGATCTTCTTAGCTGTCTGACGGTAGGTCTGATTGAAGAGACAGTAGATGAACACATTGAATGCACTGTTAGAAGCCGAGAGCCAAGTTGTCAAGAACTGGAGCCAGTCTGGGCCATCCGAACCAGTGAAAACTTCCACAGCTCTTGTCACCATGAATGGCGTAAAACAAGCAGCAAAAGTTAAAGTGACAACAAGGAATGTCTTTAGAGCTTTGTTATCCTGAATATTGTTTCTGTCATTTTGACCATTGTTGTTTCGTTGTTCATGTTGGCGGCTGATTTTAATGATATGGTAATAAATGGCCGTCATGATTAGTGTAGGGATGATATCTGCAAGAAGAAGGCCCGCGATGTTAACTTTGTAATAATTATTTTTGTAGAAACAGACAGCAGAGACTGCAGTGTACTGGACTTTGATGTTAACAACATGCATAGCTACTGAAGCAGACACTGTAAGAGTGGACAGTACAAGTACCAGTATGATAGTACGTCGTCTGGTGCACCAAACAGGGAACTTGTAGGGCTTGGTGACGGCAATATACCGCTCAACATTCAGACAGATAATTGATAACACTGACATGAATAAAACTGTATTGATGCACGCAGCAAATATTTGACATCCTATTGTTCCTAAAGGCCATCTGTCTAAGATCGAAGCTGCCGCAGCCAATGGAATTACCAAGCCAACAAGGAGGTCGTACACGGCCAGTGATGTCATCAGAACCTTGGTGCTATCAGCCAAGTTTGATACACGACTTGTCACAGCGATGGAGAGAATATTCCCAGATACAATCAGCAGTCCAAGTAAGGCGATGAAACAAGTACGGAGGGCGATGAGGAATGGGGACAGGCCCGAGGGCTCATCAGTTGATGTATCGTTCATTGTTACAACTTTGAGACCACATTCATACACTTTTTTGTAATATGCTGGCCAATTTTGTTCTCAAAGTCAGAAAGGCTCTAACCTTGATTTAATGTAAAACGTCCAACATAGTGTCATTGGTTGATGAGAAATGTTGCTCCATGACAATTGACAGTGTCTGTCCTTTGCTTGTTCACTACTGCAAGCCGCAATGCAAAGAGGCTTATAAATATCTTGCTATTGGATGTAAAGTCACTGGGAATGGCTGAAAGTTGTTTTGTTGACAGAGAAGTAACATCACAGACAGCTTACAAGGCAAAGAATCTGAATTCTATGTTGAAGCCAGATTTCTCGGAGAGATCAGTCTCAATCAAACATTCCAGATGTTTAGTCAGACAGTCAAGATTTTCACCTGTGCTGTTACCAAGCAAAAGCTCAGATGAATGTATTACGCTATACAAACATCTCACTCGCAGTACAATTCTGAAATGCTTGCCTCCAATTAATACAAACCTGTCTAGGTTTTGTAACAATCGATATACTAAATGCCAGTCCCAACCTGTTTCATGTCTTTTAGGGTAACCACACACCAGCCAACCTTTATTAAGCAGCATCCTAGGTTGTTTGTCATAGTTTCTGAGTTGAGAATATTCAATAGCAATCAGTGATATTGCACAGTAATTATATTTTCTTTAACCAGAGTCATTTCATTCAACCTCTCCAGCCAATTACTCGTCTATTTACTCTCATTTTGCGGGAATAAATAATGAAGTCTTCATATCTTCATGACAAGAAGTTAAACTAGATTCTTGTGTATTTGGTGATGTATTTTAATATACCAGACATGTCACTGGAATAGGTCCAGCCAATAGATATGAAGCTTTGTTTGTTACTATGGTTACCAGTACACAGTGCAACAAAAGTCTAGCATAGACGTCCATGCATCACCATGCACCATGGTTACACTTGACTCCTTCAATCTCTGCCATTGATTTGTCCTATTATTGGAATCTGTTAAATATTTTCTTTTCTGTGCAGCCACCTAATGAAAGTTTCTTATATGTTGGGGCTTAAATATCATAGAGGCTAAACTAGCTTCTCACAAAGTAGTTTTGTAAGAAAGCGTAGCTTTTCCCAAAAATAATTTTAAAAAATTACGTTTTTGCAATCTCAGTCCGAAGTCAATTGTATAAATTGCGCGCCGTTGTATTTTTCTTCTTATGTATGCCTAGTTTTTCAGAGCTGATAAGCAATTGATCAGCAACCGAGATGCACGTTCTACGTGGCACATTTACAAAGCAAATACATCAATCAAAGCTCATGATAGACATGTGACGAACACCAGGCAAGATACGTACGGCCGTTTTACAGTATTAAAGATGGATTGACATTAAACCACATTTAATATAATTCTCAATTTTGCATCGGTAAGGCTTTAAGATTTATTTTTTGGGGGGGGGGGGGGGTGTGTGGGGGTCTGAGATATCAACCCCTTTTTTCATGGAGCTACGAATGTTTTAGGAATCTAATTGCATCTTTAGTGAAATGTTTCAATCAATTTTTGTTTTGTCCAGGTCCACTTTACACAGAATTTGTTTTAAAATAGTTTCAAGTTTGTGATTTTACAGGCAGTAGGAAAGACAGTAGTTGGCAATTGAGAATATTTTTAAGTAATTAAGCAACTTTATGCCATTTTTTGACAAAGAGTTAAAATGTGAGAAGTATATTAATGTTCTACCACTTAAAATATTTTAATCAAATACGTTCCATTAAATAATCTATCTAATAGGATTCTTTTACACAATCGTCCATTCAAACAGTTACTCTTAAAATTGTTTGCTGTCATATTCTTAACCAGTTCACGTCGGAGGACGAGTTAACACGCACTAGCTGTTTTTATACACGGGCATGGCTGACAGGTTAAAACGTCAAGCTTGCCTCGACTCACTCGCCTCCGGATGACGTCTCAACACGCTAATCCCTCATTTGTTTTGTACACACACACAAAGTCCGAGAAGTCTGTAGAGGCAGACCATGTGTTAAACTTGAACTTGGCCGCTGTGCACGGCCTGTTGTTCTACAATTTATGCTCCAATGGGCACACCGGAGTATTGAAATATATGAGGTTTCGGCAAGAAATATTGTACAAATACTCTTAAAATGACTCTTGCAAATCAGTATTTGTGGCGTTTGGCTGTATATCAGAAGTTGGCTGCTATATTTGGATTTTTTTGAAAACCGAAATTTTCGGCAAAAATAATCCCGGCGCGAACTGGTTAAGAACCATTAATTGTGAGACTCTCTTTTTACACTGTGTTTAAAATCAGTAAGCTGTGCAGACTAAATGCTATTATATACAAATATACATACATGACTGTATGTTGCTAATTGTCAGCCAGTTTTCCATTTAGCTAATAAATCGTTGATCATCAAGTAACTGAGATGTACAATCTATGTGACAAATACTTGAACTCTCAGTGTGAAGTCAGTTCTGGACACAGAGAAATACTTGCAATCTCCATCCAATGTCTGGTGTGTAAATTGTGTGTCATTGTGTTTGTGTGAGAGGACTGCACCATGGTCTAACTCATCACACGGGCAAAATCACCACATCAACATTTTATCATCGCTGTAACAGCAAAATCTTATTTGTACGGCAACTGCATATGTTGGTTACCATTGGTAACGTGTTAAGGAGTGGGGTGTATGATGTTCAAACGTTGCCTGTAATGGGTTTGTTGAAGAGGTCAAGAGCAGCTTTAAATTTGCCTTAGATGTTCACTGGACCAACAGCAACTGACCTTTTACAACAGGGGAATCTCTCTACAATGATCTTCTTAGCTGTCTGACGGTAGGTCTGATTGAAGAGACAGTAGATGAACACATTGAATGCACTGTTAGAAGCCGTGAGCCAAGTTGTCAAGAACTTGAGCCAGTCCGGGCCATCCGAACCAGTGAAAACTTCCACAGCTCTTGTCACCATGAATGGCGTAAAACAAGCAGCAAAAGTTAAAGTGACAACAAGGAATGTCTTTAGAGCTTTGTTATCCTGAATATTGTTTCCCTCATTTTGACCGTTATTGTTTCGTCGTTCATGTTGGCGGCTGATTTTAATGATACGGTAATAGACGCACACCATAGTGAGTGTAGGAAAAATGCCAGCACTAAAGAAGATCACAGAGTTTACTTTTCCCGAACTACTATTGTAATAACAGATGGTAGTTGCTGGAAAATACTTTGCCTGTAATCCACCAAGCATAGCTACTGAAGCAGACACTGTAAGAGTGGACAGTACAAGTACCAGTATGATAGTACATCGTCTGGTGCACCAAACAGGGAACTTGTAGGGCTTGGTGACTGCAATATACCGCTCAACATTCAGACAGATAATTGATAACACTGACATGAATAAAACTGTATTGATGCACGCAGCAAATATTTGACATCCTATTGTTCCTAAAGGCCATCTGTCTAAGATCGAAGCTGCCGCAGCCAATGGAATTACCAAGCCAACAAGGAGGTCGTACACGGCCAGTGATGTCATCAGAACCTTGGTGCTATCAGCCAAGTTTGATACACGACTTGTCACAGCGATGGAGAGAATATTCCCAGATACAATCAGCAGTCCAAGTAAGGCGATGAAACAAGTACGGAGGGCGATGAGGAATGGGGACAGGCCCGAGGACTCATCAGTTGATGTATCGTTCATTGTTACAACTTTGACTACGACTCAACAAAAACAATTATGGGACCACATTCATACACTTTTTTTGTAATATGCTGGCCAATTTTGTTCTGAAAGTCAGAAAGGCTCTAACCTTGATTTAATGTACAACATCCAACATAGTGTCATTGGTTGATGAGAAATGTTGCTCCATGACTATTGACAGTGTCTGTCCTTTGCTTGTTCACTACTGCAAGCCACAATGCAAAGAGGCTTATAAATATCTTGCTATTGGATGTAAAGTCACTGGGAATGGCTGAAAGTTGTTTTGTTGACAGAGAAGTAACATCACAGACAGCTTACAAGGCAAAGAATCTGAAGTCTATGTTGAAGCCAGATTTCTCGGAGAGATCTGTCTCAATCAAACATTCCAGATGTTTAGTCAGACAGTCAAGATTTTCAGCTGTGCTGTTACCAAGCAAAAACTCAGATGAATGTATTACGCTATACAAGCATCTCACTCGCCCTAAAATTTTGAAATGCGTGCCTTCAATTAATACAAACCTGTCTAGGTTTTGTAACAATCGATATACTAAATGCCAGTCCCAACCTGTTTCATGTCTTTTAGGGTAACCACACACCAGCCAACCTTTATTAAGCAGCATTTTAGGTTGTTTCTCATAGTTTCTGAGTTGAGAATATTCAATAGCAATCAGTGATATTGCACAGTAATTATATTTTCTTTAGCCAGAGTCATTTCATTCAACCTCTCCAGCCAATTACTCGTCTATTTACTCTCATTTTGCGGGGATAAATAATGAGGTCTTCGTATCTTCATGACAACAAGTTAAACTAGATTTTTGTTTATTTGGTGATGTATTTTAGTTAATATACCAGACATGTCACTGGAATAGGTCCAGCCAATAGATATGAAGCTTTGTTTGTTACTATGGTTACCAGTACACAGTGCAACAAAAGTCTAGCATAGACGTCCATGCATCACCATGCACCATGGTTACACTTGACTCCTTCAATCTCTGCCATTGATTTGTCCTATTATTGGAATCTGTTAAATATTTTCTTTTCTGTGCAGCCACCTAATGAAAGTTTCTTATATGTTGGGGCTTAAATATCATAGAGGCTAAACTAGCTTCTCACAAAGTAGTTTTGTAAGAAAGCGTAGCTTTTCCCAAAAAAATAATTTTAAAAAATTACGTTTTTGCAGTCTCAGTCCGAAGTCAATTGTATAAATTGCGCGCCGTTGTATTTTTCTTCTTATGTATGCCTAGTTTTTCAGAGCTGATAAGCAATTGATCAGCAACCGAGATGCACGTTCTACGTGGCACATTTACAAAGCAAATACATCAATCAAAGCTCATGATAGACATGTGACGAACACCAGGCAAGATACGTACGGCCGTTTTACAGTATTAAAGATGGATTGACATTAAACCACATTTAATATAATTCTCAATTTTGCATCGGTAAGGCTTTAAGATTTATTTTGGGGGGGGGGGGGGGGTGTGTGGGGGTCTGAGATATCAACCCCTTTTTTCATGGAGCTACGAATGTTTTAGGAATCTAATTGCATCTTTAGTGAAATGTTTCAATCAATTTTTGTTTTGTCCAGGTCCACTTTACACAGAATTTGTTTTAAAATAGTTTCAAGTTTGTGATTTTACAGGCAGTAGGAAAGACAGTAGTTGGCAATTGAGAATATTTTTAAGTAATTAAACAACTTTATGCCTTTTTTTTGACAAAGACTTAAAATGTGAGAATTATATTAATGTTCTACCACTTAAAATATTCTAATCAAATATCTTCCATTAAATAATCTATCTAATAGGTTATATTTACACAATCGTCCATTCAAACAGTTACTCTTAAAATTATTTGATGTCATATTCTTAACCCCCTTGAGTACATTTTTTTACGGGAGACGTCAGGGTGTCGCGGCGGTTCTGGCAGCCAAGCGAACTGCTACAATGTGCTTGTGCAGTCAAGCGTAACATAAACAATAATCCAACAATGGATTGAAACTGCACAAACGGCGGCAAATGGCGTCATCCGGCCTGGTGGCACTTTTTGTTACGCCATATGGCGTCATCCGTATGCAAGGGGTTAACCAGTTCACGTCGGAGGACGAGTTAACACGCACTGGCTGTTTTTATACACGGGCATGGCTGATAGGTTAAAACGTCAAGCTTGCCTTGACTCGCCTCCGGATGACGTCTCAACACGCTAATCCCTCATTTGTTTTGTACACACACACACACAAAGTCCGAGAAGTCTGTGGAGGCGGACCGTGTGTTGAACTTGAACTTGAACTTGAACTTGGCCGCTGTGCACGGCCTGTTGTTCTACAATTTACGCTCCAGTGGGCACACCGGAGTATTGAAATATATGAGGTTTCGGAAAGAAATATTGTACAAATAGTGTTAAAATGACTCTTGCAAATCAGTATTTGTGGCGTTTGGCTGTATATCAGAAGTTGGCTGCTATATTTAGATTTTTTTGAAAACCGAAATTTTCGGCAAAAATAATCCCGGCGCGAACTGGTTAAGAACCATTAATTGTGAGACTCTCTTTTTACACTGTGTTCAAAATCAGTAAGCTGTACAGACTAAATGCTATTATATACAAATATACATGCATGACTGTATGTTAATTGTCAGCCAGTTTTCCATTTAGCTGATAAATCGTTGATCATCAAGTAACTGAGATGTACAATCCACGTGACAAATACTTGAACTCTCAGTGTGAAGTCAGTTCTGGACACAGAGAAATACTTGCAATCTCCATCCAATGTCTGGTGTGTAAATTGTGTGTCATTGACTTTGTGTGAGAGGAATACACCATGGTCTAACTCACCACACGGGCTAAATCATCACATCAACATTTTATCATCACTGTAACAGCAAAATCTTATTTGTACGGCAACTGCATATGTCTTTTACCATTGGTAACGTGTTAAGGAGTGGGGTGCATAATGTTCAATCGTTGCCTGTAATGGGTTTGTTGAAGAGGTCAAGAGCAGCTTTAAATTTGCCTTAGATGTTCACTGGACCAACAGCAACTGACCTTTTACAACAGGGGAATATCTCTACAATGATCTTCTTAGCTGTCTGACGGTAGGTCTGATTGAAGAGACAGTAGATGAACACATTGAATGCACTGTTAGAAACCGTGAGCCAAGTTGTCAAGAACTGGAGCCAGTCCGGGCCATCCGAACCAGTGAAAACTTCCACAGCTCTTGTCACCATGAATGGCGTAAAACAAGCAGCGAAAGTTAAAGTGACAACAAGGAATGTCTTTAGAGCTTTGTTATCCTGAATATTGTTTCTGTCATTTTGACCATTGTTGTTTCGTTGTTCATGTTGGCGGCTGATTTTAATGATATGGTAATAAATGGCCGTCATGATTAGCGTAGGGATGATATCTGCAAGAAGAAGGCCCGCGATGTTAACTTCGTAATAATTACTTTTGTAGAAACAGACAGCAGAGGCTGCAGTGTACTGGACTTTGATGTTAACAACATGCATAGCTACTGAAGCAGACACTGCAAGAGTGGACAGTACAAGTACCAGTATGATAGTACGTCGTCTGGTGCACCAAACAGGAAACTTGTAGGGCTTGGTGACGGCAATATACCGCTCAACATTCAGACAGATAATTGATAACACTGACATGAATAAAACTGTATTGATGCATGCAGCAAATATTTGACATCCTATTCTTCCAAAAGGCCATCTGTCTAAGATGGAAGCTGCCACAGCCAAGGGAATTACCAAGCCAACAAGGAGGTCGTACACGGCCAGTGATGTCATCAGGACCTTGGTGCTATCAGCCAAGTTTGATACACGACTTGTCACAGCGATGGAGAGAATATTCCCAGATACAATCAGCAGTCCAAGTAGGGTGATGAAACAAGTACGGAGGGCGATGAGGAATGGGGACAGGCCCGAGGGCTCATCAGTTGATGTGTCATTCATTGTCAAAAACTTCAACAAATATAACCACAAAACATTGAATGGCATGTAGTTTCATTCAGTTTGGTTTTTGCAGCCAGTCACAGGATGCTTTGTGAACTTTCAAGCCTTACTGATCAAATGTCATTGAGTATGAAATGAAGATAGTTCCTGGAAAATACGTTGACTGTAATCCACCATGCAAAGCTACTGAAGCAGACACTGCAAGAGTGGATAGTACAAGTACCAGTATGATAGTACGTCGTCTGGTGCACCAAACAGGGAACTTGTAGGGCTTGGTGACGGCAATATACCGCTCAACATTCAGACAGATAATTGATAACACTGACATGAATAAAACTGTATTGATGCATGCAGCAAATATTTGACATCCTATTGTTCCATAAGGCCATCTGTCTAAGATCGAAGCTGCCGCAGCCAATGGAATTATCAAGCCAACAAGTAGGTCGTACACGGCCAGTGATGTCATCAGAACCTTGGTGCTGTCGGCCAAGTCTGATAAACGGCGCGTCACAGCGATGGAGAGAATATTCCCAGATACAATCAGCAGTCCAAGTAAGGCGATGAAACAAGTACGGAGGGCGATGAGGAATGGGGACAGGCCCGAGGACTCATCAGTCGATGTATCATTCATTGTTACAACTTTGACTACGACTCAAAAATAAATTATGGGAGCACATTCATACACTTTTTTGTAATATGCTGGCCAATTTTGTTCTCAGTTGCTCCATGACAATTGACAATGCCTGTCCTTTGCTTGTTCACTACTGCAAGCCACAATGCAAAATAGAGGCTTACATATCTTGCTATTGGATGTAAAGTCACTGGGAATGGCTGAAAGTTGTTTTGTTGACAGAGAAGTAACATCACAGACAGCTTACAAGGCAAAGAATCTGAAGTCTATGTTGAAGCTATATTTCTCGGAGAGATCAGTCTCAATTAGACATTCCAGATTTTTAGTCAGACAGTCAAGATTTTCACCTGTGCTGTTACCAAGCAAAAGCTCAGATGAATGTATTACGCTATACAAGCATCTCACTCGCCCTACAATTCTGAAATGCTTGCCTTCAATTAATACAAACCTGTCTAGGTTTTGTAACAATCGATATACTAAATGCCAGTCCCAACCTGTTTCATGTCTTTTAGGGTAACCACACACCAGCCAACCTTTATTAAGCAGCATCTTAGGTTGTTTGTCATAGTTTCTGAGTTGAGAATATTCAATAGCAATCAGTGATATTGTAGAGTAATTATATTTTCTTTAGCCAGAGTCATTTCATTCAACCTCTGTAGCCTCGTCTGTTTACTCTCATTTTGCGGGAATAAATAATGAAGTCTTCGTATCTTCATGACAACAAGTTAAACTAGATTTATTTGGTGATGTATTTTAATATACCAGACATGTCACTGGAATAGGTCCAGCCAATAGATATGAAGCTTTGTTTGTTTGTTACTATGGTTACCAGTACACAGTGCAACAAAAGTCTAGCATAGACACCCAGGCATCACCATGGGACACTTGACTCCTTCAATCTCTGCCATTGATTTGTCCTATTATTGGAATCTGTCAAATATTTTCTTTTCTGTGCAGCTATCTAATGACAATTTCTTATATGTTGGGGCTGAAATATCATAGAGGCTAAACTAGCTTCTCATAAAGTAGTTTTGTAAGAAAGCGTAGCTTTTCCAAAAAAGAATTGAAAGAAATCACGTTTTTGCAATCTCAGTCCGAAGTCAATTGTATAAATTGCGCGCCGTTGTATTTTTCTTCTTATTTATGCCTAGTTTTTCAGAGCTGATAAGCAATTGATCAGCAACCAAGATGCAGGTTCTACGTGGCACATTTACAAAGCAAATACATCAATCAAAGCTCATGATAGACATGTGAGAACACCAGGCAAGATACGTACGGCCATTTTACAGTATTAAAGATGGATTGACATTGAACCACATTTAATATAATTCTCAATTTAGCATCGGTAAGGCTTTAAGATTT
The DNA here is from genome assembly GCA_037893225.1 of Hippasteria phrygiana. Taxonomy (NCBI): domain Eukaryota; kingdom Metazoa; phylum Echinodermata; class Asteroidea; order Valvatida; family Goniasteridae; genus Hippasteria; species Hippasteria phrygiana. The sequence goes on along the minus strand of JAZGUH010000172.1, from coordinate 1,386,448 downwards.
TGGGGGGGGGGGGTGGGGGTCTGAGATATCAACCCCTTTTTTCATGGAGCTACGAATGTTTTAGGAATCTAATTGCATCTTTAGTGAAATGTTTCAATCAATTTTTGTTTTGTCCAGGTCCACTTTACACAGAATTTGTTTTAAAATAGTTTCAAGTTTGTGATTTTACAGGCAGTAGGAAAGACAGTAGTTGGCAATTGAGAATATTTTTAAGTAATTAAACAACTTTATGCCATTTTTTGACAAAGAGTTAAAATGTGAGAAGTATATTAATGTTCTACCACTTAAAATATTCTAATCAAATACCTTCCATTAAATAATCTATCTAATAGGATATATTTACACAATCATCCATTCAAACAGTTACTCTTAAAATTATTTGCTGTCATATTCTTAACCCCTTGAGTACATTTTTTTTACGGCAGACGTCAGGGTGTCGCGGCGGTTCTGGCAGCCAAGCGAACCACTACAATGTGTTTGTGCAGTCAAGCGTAGCATAAACAATAATCCAACAATGGATTGAAACTGCACAAACGGCGGAAAATGGCGTCATCCGGCCTGGTGGCATTTTTTTTTGGACGCCATATTGCGTCATCCGTACAAGTTCACGTCGGAGGACGAGTTAACACGCACTGGCTGTTTTTATACACTGGCATAGCTGACGGGTTAAAACGTCAAGCTTGCCTCGACTCGCCTCCGGATGACGTCTCAACACGCTAATCCCTCATTTGTTTTGTACACACACACACACACACACAAAGTCCGAGAAGTCTGTGGAGGCGGACCGTGTGTTGAACTTGAACTTGGCCGCTGTGCACGGCCTGTTGTTCTACAATTTACGCTCCAGTGGGCACACCGGAGTATTGAAATATATGAGGTTTCGGCAAGAAATATTGTACAAATACTGTTGAAATGACTCTTGCAAATCAGTATTTGTGGCGTTTGGTTGTATATCAGAAGTTGGCTGCTTTATTTAGATTTTTTTGAAAACCGAAATTTTCGGCAAATATAATCCCGGCGTGAACTGGTTAAGAACCATTAATTGTGAGACACTCTCTTTTTACACTGTGTTCCAAATCAGTAAGCTGTGCAGACTAAATGCTATTATATACAAATATACACACATGACTGTATGTTGTTAATTGTCAGCCAGTTTTCCATTTAGCTGATCAATCGTTGATCATCAAGTAACTGAGATGTACAATCCACGTGACAAATACTTGAACTCTCAGTGTGAAGTCAGTTCTGGACACAGAGAAATACTTGCAATCTCCATCCAATGTCTGGTGTGTAAATTGTGTGTCATTGTGTTTGTGTGAGAGGACTACACCATGGTCTAACTCATCACACGGGCAAAATCATCACATCAACATTTTATCATCACTGTAACAGCAAAATCTTATTTGTACGGCAACTGCATATGTTGGTTACCATTGGTAACGTGTTAAGGAGTGGGGTGTATGATGTTCAAACGTTGCCTGTAATGGGTTTGTTGAAGAGGTCAAGAGCAGCTTTAAATTTGCCTTAGATGTTCACTGGACCAACAGCAACTGACCTTTTACAACAGGGGAATCTCTCTACAATGATCTTCTTAGCTGTCTGACGGTAGGTCTGATTGAAGAGACAGTAGATGAACACATTGAATGCACTGTTAGAAACCGTGAGCCAAGCTGTCAAGAACTGAAGCCAGCCTGGGCCGTCCGAACCAGTGAAACCTGCCACTGTTCTTAAAACCAAGATCGGTGTATAACAAGCAGCAAAAGTTAAAGTCACAACAAGGAATGTCTTCAGAGCTTTGTTATCCTGAATATTGTTTCCCTCATTTTGACCATTGTTTCGTCGTTCATGTTGGCGGCTGATTTTAATGATACGGTAATAGACGCACACCATAGTGAGTGTAGGAAAAATGCCAGCACTAAAGAAGATCACAGAGTTTACTTTTCCCGAACTACTATTGTAATAACAGATGGTAGTTGCTGGAAAATACTTTGTCTGTAATCCACCATGCATAGCTACTGAAGCAGATGCTATAAGAGTGGATAGTACAAGTACCAGTATGATAGTACGTCGTCTGGTGCACCAAACAGGGAACTTGTAGGGCTTGGTGACTGCAATATACCGCTCAACATTCAGACAGATAATTGATGACCCTGACATGAATACAAGTGTATTTGAGCACACTGCAAATATTTGACATCCTGCTGTTCCATAAGGCCATCTGTCTAAGATCGAAACTGCCACAGCCAATGGAATTACCAAGCCAACAAGTAGGTCGTACACGGCCAGTGATGTCATCAGGACTTTGGTGCTGTCGGCCAAGTCTGTTAAACGACGCGTCACAGCGATGGAGAGAATATTCCCAGATACAATCAGCAGTCCAAGTAAGGCGATGAAACAAGTACGGAGGGCGATGAGGAATGGGGACAGGCCCGAGGACTCATCAGTCGATGTATCATTCATTGTTACAACTTTGACTACGACTCAAAAAAAAAAATTATGGGACCACATTCATACACTTTTTTTGTAATATGCTGGCCAATTTTGTTCTCAAAGTCAGAAAGGCTCTCTAACCTTGATTTAATGTACAACGTCCAACATAGTGTCATTGGTTGATGAGAAATGTTGCTCCATGACAATTGACAATGCCTGTCCTTTGCTTGTTCACTACTGCAAGCCGCAATGCAAAGAGGCTTATAAATATCTTGCTATTGGATGTAAAGTCACTGGGAATGGCTGAAAGTTGTTTTGTTGACAGAGAAGTAACATCACAGACAGCTTACAAGGCAAAGAATCTGAAGTCTATGTTGAAGTCAGATTTCTCGGAGAGATCAGTCTCAATCAAACATTCCAGATTTTTAGTCAGACAGTCAAGATTTTCACCTGTGCTGTGACCAAGCAAAAGCTCAGATGAATGTATTACGCTATACAAGCATCTCACTCGCCCTACAATTCTGAAATGCTTGCCTTCAATTAATACAAACCTGTCTAGGTTTTGTAACAATCGATATACTAAATGCCAGTCCCAACCTGTTTCATGTCTTTTAGGGTAACCACACACCAGCCAACCTTTATTAAGCAGCATCTTAGGTTGTTTGTCATAGTTTCTGAGTTGAGAATATTCAATAGCAATCAGTGATATTGCACAGTAATTATATTTTCTTTAGCCAGAGTCATTTCATTCAACCTCTCCAGCCAATTACTTGTCTATTTACTCTCATTTTGCTGGAATAAATAATGAGGTCTTCATATCTTCATGACAACAAGTTAAACTAGATTTTTGTTTATTTGGTGATGTATTTTAATATACCAGACATGTCACTGGAATAGGTCCAGCCAATAGATATGAAGCTTTGTTTGTTACTATGGTTACCAGTACAGAGTGCAACAAAAGTCTAGCATAGACGTCCATGCATCACCATGCACCATGGTTACACTTGACTCCTTCAATCTCTGCCATTGATTTGTCCTATTATTGGAATCTGTCAAATATTTTCTTTTCTGTGCAGCTACCAAATGACAATTTCTTATATGTTGGGGCTGAAATATCATAGAGGCTAAACTAGCTTCTCATAAAGTAGTTTTGTAAGAAAGCGTAGCTTTTCAAAAAGAAAATTGAAAGAAATCACGTTTTTGCAATCTCAGTCCGAAGTCAATTGTATAAATTGCGCGCCGTTGTATTTTTCTTCTTATTTATGCCTAGTTTTTCAGAGCTGATAAGCAATTGATCAGCAACCGAGATGCACGTTCTACCTGGCACATTTACAAAGCAAATACATCAATCAAAGCTCATGATAGACATGTCATCAGAGTGAGAACACCAGGCAAGTTACGTACGGCCATTTTACAGTATTAAAGATGGATTGACATTAAACCACATTTAATATAATTCTCAATTTAACATCGGTAAGGCTTTCAGATTATTTTGGGGGGGGGGGGGGGTTTGAGATATCAACCCCTTTTTTCATGGAGCTACGAATGTTTTAGGAATCTAATTGCATCTTTAGTGAAATGTTTCAATCAATTTTTGTTTTGTCCAGGTCCACTTTACACAGAATTTGTTTTAAAATAGTTTCAAGTTTGTGATTTTACAGGCAGTAGGAAAGACAGTAGTTGGCAATTGAGAATATTTGTAAGTAATTAAACAACTTTATGCCATTTTTTGACAAAGAGTTAAAATGTGAGAATTATATTAATGTTCTACCACTTAAAATATTCTAATCAAATACCTTCCATTAAATAATCTATCTAATAGGATATTTTTACACAATCATCCATTCAAACAGTTACTCTTAAAATTATTTGCTGTCATATTCTTAACCCCTTGAGTTCGTTTTTCTACGGGAGACGTCGGGGTGTCGCGGCGGTTCTGGCAGCCAAGCGAACCGCTACAATGTGTTTGTGCAGTCAAGTGTATCATAAACAATAATCCAACAATGGATTGAAACTGCACAAACAGCGGCAAATGGCGTCATCCGGCCTGGTGGCACTTTTTTTTTTAAGCCATATGGCGTCATCCGTATGCAAGGGGTTAACCAGTTCACGTCGGAGGACGAGTTAACACGCACTGGCTGTTTTTATACATGGGCATGACTGACGAGTTAAAACGTCAAGCTTGCCTCGACTCACCTCCGGATGATGTCTCATCACACTAATCCCTCATTTGTTTTGTACACACACACACACAAAGTCCGAGAAGTCTGTGGAGGCGGACCGTGTGTTGAACTTGAACTTGGCTGCTTTGCACAGCCTGTTCTACAATTTACACTCCAGTGGGCACACCGGAGTATTGAAATATATGAGGTTTTGGCAAGAAATATCATACAAATACTGTTGAAATGACTCTTACGAATCAGTATTTGTGGCGTTTGGTTGTATATCAGAAGTTGGCTGCTTTATTTAGATTTTTTTGAAAACCGAAATTTTCGGCAAACATAATCCCGGCGCGAACTGGTTAAGAACCATTAATTGTGAGACACTCTCTTTTTACACTTTGTTCCAAATCAGTAAGCTGTGCAGACTAAATGCTATTATATACAAATATACACACATGACTGTATGTTGTTAATTGTCAGCCAGTTTTCCATTTAGCTGATCAATCGTTGATCATCAAGTAACTGAGATGTACAATCCACGTGACAAATACTTGAACTCTCAGTGCGAAGTCAGTTCTGGACACAGAGAAATACTTGCAATCTCCATCCAATGTCTGGTGTGTAAATTGTGTGTCATTGTGTTTGTGTGAGAGGACTACACCATGGTCTAACTCATCACACGGGCAAAATCATCACATCAACATTTTATCATCACTGTAACAGCAAAATCTTATTTGTACGGCAACTGCATATGTTGGTTACCATTGGTAACGTGTTAAGGAGTGGGGTGTATGATGTTCAAACGTTGCCTGTAATGGGTTTGTTGAAGAGGTCAAGAGCAGCTTTAAATTTGCCTTAGATGTTCATTGGACCAACAGCAACTGACCTTTTACAACAGGGGAATCTCTCTACAATGATCTTCTTAGCTGTCTGACGGTAGGTCTGATTGAAGAGACAGTAGATGAACACATTGAATGCACTGTTAGAAGCCATGAGCCAAGCTGTCAAGAACTGAAGCCAGCCTGGGCCGTCCGAACCAGTGAAACCTGCCACTGTTTTTAAAATCAAGACCGGTGTATAACAAGCAGCAAAAGTTAAAGTCACAACAAGGAATGTCTTCAGAGCTTTGTTGTCCTGAATATTGTTTCCTTCATTTTGACCATTGTTGTTTCGTCGTTCATGTTGGCGGCTGATTTTAATGATACGGTAATAGACGCACACCATAGTGAGCATAGGAAAAATGCCAGCAATAAAGAAGATCATAGCGTTTACTTTTCCCGACCTATTATTGTAATAACAGATGGTAGTTGCTGGAAAATACTTTGTCTGTAATCCACCATGCAAAGCTACTGAAGCAGACACTGCAAGAGTGGATAGTACAAGTACCAGTATGATAGTACGTCGTCTGGTGCACCAACCAGGGAACTTGTAGGGCCTGGTGACGGCAATATACCGCTCAACATTCAGACAGATAATTGATAACACTGACATGAATAAAACTGTATTCACGCACGCAGCAAATATTTGACATCCTATTGTTCCATAAGGCCATCTGTCTAAGATCGAAGCTGCCGCAGCCAATGGAATTACCAAGCCAAGAAGTAGGTCGTACACGGCCAGTGATGTCATCAGAACCTTGGTGCTGTCGGCCAAGTCTGATAAACGGCGCGTCACAGCGATGGAGAGAATATTCCCAGATACAATCAGCAGTCCAAGTAAGGCGATGAAACAAGTACGGAGGGCGATGAGGAATGGGGACAGGCCCGGGGGCTCATCAGTTGATGTATCATTCATTGTCAGAACTTCAAATATAACCACACAACATTGAATGGCATGTAGTTTACTTCAGTTTGGTTTTTGCAGCCAGTCACAGGATGCTTTGTAAACTTTCAAGCCTTACTGATCCAATGTCATTGAGTATGAAGTGACATGGCATTCTATGATCATTCCAATATCATTGAACTATTTACAGGTTAAAGATGTTTGATCAATGAAGAATCACAGACTGCTAAAAAGCCAAAGAATCTAAACTCCTCTCTGTTGTAGCCAGACTTCTCTGATAGTTTGGTCTTAAACCCTTCAGATTTGTGAGAGTGATAGTGAAGATCTTTCCTTCTCCCAGTCACAATCACAACTGATGCAGTAATGATATCAGATAGATGTGTACCTGCCTCAGTCTGGTCTTCAATTGACAACCAAGGCGAGGGCTGATGGTCTTTAATAAAGACCTGTCAAGTTTGTCTTGATGGAAAAGATAAATACCATGTTCATTTCAGTCCAATTACCTGTATCACTCACAGTTAGGAGGTTGGTAGCTACGCCCCTGGATGTGACGATACCTCCTTGTGTTGTGCTTCATATATTTCCCAAGTAAATTGGTGAAAAAAAAAACAATGATTTTTGTTTCCTTTTAGATGTCTCAAACCAGGCCTGTTTCCATGATATATATTTCTCCTTTTTTGTTTTTCGTTTCAATTTTTTATGAGTTAAAAATTAACAATCTGTACATCCAAAAATGTTGAATCCGTGTGAAAGCTGAACGTTATTATAATCAAGCACAGATATGTGTTTTAAACAGCTGGCCAGTTTTTCATCTACATTGAGAAATACTTGCAATCTCAGTCCAAAGTTTCACCCCTTTTCAAACCAGACTTCTCATCAAGAAGATTGTCCTTGTAGACAAACCTGACTGGCTTATTTGTCTGCTTGTAGTCGTTGCCCAGGATGCATCTTCCAGAAACCTGACTTCCTATCCCTAGGCTTTTTACAGAGGTCTTATCTTTATAACAAGGTCCTTGGGACTTTACAATTTACCTTATTATAACAGGTACCTTGTATTATCAGTAATGGAAAACAAAGAAAAACAAAGACCCAGGACCTATTAATTGTCCTTGTTATAAGCAGGATGTTGTATTAATAGTGCTCCTATTATCAGGGTTCGACTATTGTGACAATAACAATTCCTGGAAGGCAGGAAAATGTGCTATCTATTGTTTAGATCTCTAGAACTTTCTTCCTACTGTTACTCATTGTGAACGACATTCATGATGTTCAATCGTTGCCTGTAATGGGTTTGTTGAAGAGGTCAAGAGCAGCTTTAAATTTGCCTTAGATGTTCACTGGACCAACAGCAACTGACCTTTTACAACAGGGGAATCTCTCTACAATGATCTTCTTAGCTGTCTGACGGTAGGTCTGATTGAAGAGACAGTAGATGAACACATTGAATGCACTGTTAGAAGCCGTGAGCCAAGTTGTCAAGAACTGGAGCCAGTCTGGGCCGTCTGAACCAGTGAAAACTTCCACAGCTCTTGTCACCATGAATGGCGTAAAACATGCAGCGAAAGTTAAAGTGACAACAAGGAATGTCTTTAGAGCTTTGTTATCCTGAATATTGTTTCTGTCATTTAGACCATTGTTGTTTCGTTGTTCATGTTGGCGGCTGATTTTAATGATATGGTAATAAATGGCCGTCATGATTAGCGTAGGGATGATATCTGCAAGAAGAAGGCCCGCGATGTTAACTTCGTAATAGATATTTTTGTAGAAACATACAGCAGAGGCTGCAGTGTACTGGACGTTGATGTTAACAACAAGCATAGCTACTGAAGCAGACACTGTAAGAGTGGACAGTACAAGTACCAGTATGATAGTACGTCGTCTGGTGCACCAAACGGGGAACTTGTAGGGCTTGGTGACTGCAATATACCGCTCAACATTCAGACAGATAATTGATGACACTGACATGAATATAACTGTATTGATGCATGCAGCAAATATTTGACATCCTATTCTTCCAAAAGGCCATCTGTCTAAGATCGAAGCTGCCACAGCCAAGGGAATTACCAAGCCAACAAGGAGGTCGTACACGGTCAGTGATGTCATCAGAACCTTGGTGCTATCAGCCAGGTTTGATACACGACTTGTCACAGCGATGGAGAGAATATTCCCAGATACAATCAGCAGTCCAAGAAAGGCGATGAAACAAGTACGGAGGCCGATGAGGAATGGGGACAGGCCCGAGGACTCATCAGTCGATGATGTATCATTCATTGTCAAAACTTCAACAAATATATCCACAAAACATTGAATGGCATGTAGTTTCATTCAGTTTGGTTTTTGCTGCCTGTCACAGGATGCTTTGTGAACTTTCAAGCCTCACTGATCCAATGTCATTGAGTATGAAATGAAGGTAGTTGCTGGAAAATATGTTGACTGTAATCCACCAAGCATAGCTACTGAAGCAAACACTGCAAGAGTGGACAGACGTACAAGTACCAGTATGATAGTACGTCGTCTGGTGCACCAAACAGGGAACTTGTAGGGCTTGGTGACTGCAATATACCGCTCAACATTCAGACAGATAATTGATGACACTGACATGAATACAAGTGTATTCATGGACACAGCAAATATTTGACATCCCATTGTTCCATAAGTCCATCTGTCTAAGATCGAAATTGCCGCAGCCAATTGAATTACCAAGCCAACAAGTAGGTCGTACACGGCCAGTGATGTCATCAGAACTTTGGTGCTGTCGGCCAAGTCTGATAAACGGCGCGTCACAGCGATGGAGAGAATATTCCCAGATACAATCAGCAGTCCAAGAAAGGCAATGAAACAAGTACGGAGGGCGATGAGGAATGGGGACAGGTCCAAGGACTCATCAGTCGATGTATCATTCATTGTTACAACTTCAAATATTATCACACAACATTGAATGGCATTCAGTGTCCGTTCAGTTTTGTTTTTGCAGCCAGTCACGTTTGATTGAAGAGACAGTAGATGAACACATTGAATATGCTGTTACAAGCCACTGATCATTATACGGCCATCAATTTGGTTCTTGTAGTTGCTGCCCAGTTTTGTTTTCACAATCCTAAGATGCTGTGTGAATTTTCAACCCATATGTATGAACCGTTTGATTCAGTGCCGTTAGCAAAGATGCTTAAATATTTTCCCATTTAATGGAAAGGTACTGACAATTCAGAGATATTTTATTGAAAGAAAAGTAACATGACAGAATGCTTACAAGGAAAGAATCTGAACTGCCATGTTGTAGCCGGACTTCTCTGATAGTTTGGTCTCAAACCCTTAAGATTTGTGAGAGTGATAGTGAAGATCTTTCCTTCTCGCAGTCACAATCACAACTGATGCAGTAATGATATCAGATAGATGTGTACCTGCCTCAGTCTGGTCTTCAATTTACAACCAAGGCAAGGGATGATGGTCTTCAATAAAGACCTGTACGTCTTGATTCAAAGGATAAACATCATATTCTTTTCAGCCCAATTACCTCATTCACAATTGGAGGTTGGTAGCGACGCCCCTTGTGGCATATTGTGCAAGATTATACCAATCGGCAAGGTTTGTGCTTGTCAAACGTAAGATAAAGGTTATTAATTTGGGGCAGTAGGCCTTACCTGTATATATTTTGACAAGTCATTTGTAGGAGTTTGCCATGATGACAAAATAACATTTCCACCACAACCATCACATGTCTTGCCATGTCTAAAAAAGAACACAAAAGTGAGAAGAAACTGGCAGTTTTCAATTTTTAGAAAATCATTCCACCAATTAGTTTTTGGGTTTTTGTTTAGCTAATACAAGAAATTCCTTGTCCAAAGGGCATTGGAACAAGACTGAAAACAGTCCTTCAAACAGTCCTTCAAACAGTCTACCAACACTGCTGAATCAGTTTACTGACCAATTGGAATTTAGCTCCCCTCATGAATATTTATAAGGTATAGTAAAATATAGTAGTTCGTTTTCTTTTACAGTTTGATTTGTTGATGTTAGATCTGGGCCCAATTTCATAGCGCTGCTTAACACACAAATTTCTGATAACGGAACCCTCGCCCATAAGCAGTAAGCACAGCGAAGAGCCCGCTAACATTGGAAGCAGGATTTGCTTAAATTAGTGACGCAACAATATAAATCTCCATGCACGCGCAAGCGTTAGCACGATCGACTTGGCCATGAAATACACTAATGCTTAAAGAGGAACTAAAACGGCAAATTTTGTTTTGACTTTTTGGACTTTTACGACAGTTTAAATACTCTTTTAACTGATGGAGATTAGTTTGCAGACGAGAGAAATTTTTTTATTAAAAAAAAAGGGTTGTTATTCTGAACCATTTATCCTGTTTCGCGAAAGCTCATTATGTATGTTAAATGTATGTACGTGACCCCGTGACGTACACGTGTAGAGTCGGTTGATGCTACAGCCAAACACTATGCATGTACGTACGTGGAGTTGATGCTGCTGAAGAGTTTTTGTCGACCTAACTCCTCCGTTTACCCGTCTATTTTGTCTAATTTTGATATTATTTCAGTATGAGCATGGATCTGAGATAATCATTATGCCTCGATCGTGTGTATTTGGGGGTTGCACGAGGAACAGCGACAAAAACCCTGACCCAACCTTACTGCGATTCCCAGTGCTGAATGGAGCTCAGAGGCGACAGTGGGTCCGCTTTGTAGACAATACAATATCTGATTTTGGGCTGACGAAATGGTCGAAAATATGTGCAGAACATTTCGCCAAAGACTGTATAGAATAGATGATAGTGTTAGTATGAAAACTCAGCTGGGTTTGAAGGCACAATTCCGTTTGAAGGATGGAGCCATTTCAACTCTAAAAGCACCGAGCATTCCAATCGTGTCCCGGACTCACGCGCACCAGCGCGATGACGTTAACTGCGGTTGCCGTCTCGAGCAGCCAGAGAGCCCCGGTCGTCTCCCTGTCCACGCTCGCTTGACTCAACATGCATTGTACACGCACGGTACCGCATGTATACCCTGCCGGATATGAGGCAGCTTTTTTCACTCCGTATATTTTGTAGGATCCTACACTTCCTACAGTCCTACACCATTGAAATGTGCACAAAGTAAAAAGCAAAGACGGATACAGTGAACCAGTTTTGTGTAGGACTGTAGGAAGTTGTAGGCCCTGCAGATGATGCATGGTGAAAAAAGCTGCCCCATATCGTGCTGCATATGACCGCATGCGCTGCATGCGATTGAGTCTGGTATCTTATAACAGAAATTGTGTGTATAGTTCTGAGAAGGTGCGGGTCCTTATGAGGGCTGCATAATCAAAGTCGCCAGACTAGAGTATAGCATCAGCTCACACACAACTCACCGCGCAGGTCCCAATAAAAGCCGACTGCAAACAAAGGAAAGTATGACTCATAACTAGCTTTTCAGCAAGAACAAGCCTACAACCCCAATTCTTAATGTGTCTCACAAAGATGTCAACACTTTAAAATATGTTTATCGTAGTGTTACTCCTGAATCATGAGCAAAAAGCACAGCAAGTAATACTAGCCTTAGACAAAAAAATACGTACAGACTCTACGTAAAACATTGTCGTATAATACAGTGACGTCATATGTTTCTACACGTGTACGTCAATACTCGCGCGATACGGCACGCAGTTGACCTCGGCCTTTTCTGAATCGAGTCAAAGTGGCTCAGAAAGAAAAGGCTCAAAAACATTTTTTTTGATTTTTCAGAATCATGAAACTTGTTACATTAGATTTGGGGAGGCATAAACTATCAGATAAGTCAAAAATGTCAAAAAAAAATTTGGCGTTTCAGTTCCTCTTTAATCAAATTTTCATGCTATAGTTAGCACAACTTTTCTGCTTACCGTTAAGCAGTGCTATGAAATCGCAGAGATGTAGTCGAGTCCATCACAAGTCCTTGCAAGTCCCTGCAAGTCCCTGCAAGTCCCTGCAAGTCCCTGCAAGTCCCTGCAAGCCCCTGCAAGTCCCTGCAAGCCCCTTCAAGTCCATTACAAGCCCTCCAGTCCTAATCCCAATCACAAGCTATTCAAATGAGCTTTGACAAAGGCATTCCTTTGTCATTGTTCATTCAGTTTCTTGTGACCAGAGTTATGAAAGGACTTCTGACTTGGCTTGTGAAATGACTTGCAGGGACTCGACTTCAACTCTGTGAAATCGGGCCCTGATCTAACAAAATGTTCTCCTCTCTCAGGCCTTAGGTCCAGCCATGAAGAGGCACTATCCCAACGTCCTGGTCGATCCCATGAAGTTCTTCGTCTCTCGAGTCAAGACAAACCTTCACATCATTATCTGTGTTCCACCGACTGAAAAACTACTACGCATTGCTCCAAGGTGGGTTTTTCTCAGTCCCAAGAACTGAGAGATTCAAACGGGAAAGGATTCAATATGTATTCAGTATTGGATTTTTACCCTTTTTGCTTGCTTTAATTCTTATTTATAAAATTTAATAAAGTTTGGCATCAACTGCTACAGTTTGTGCTTAAATTTGGGAATTTTTTGTTTAAAATGATGTTGCACCTGTTTGCCAGTGTAAGTGCACCTGAAATAGATAAATGACAATGGAAGGGCCTAACATTTTAACCCATATCTAACCTTGTTTAAACATGTCTGGAATTTTTTGACCCAAACTCTTCAGGACATGTTTGCTAAAACCCTGCCAGACGCATCAGATTGCATACTTTGTCACATTGACATGTGTGGAGAGTCCAGCAAAGTGGAGCTCTCATGCACTGCGTCTGGCAGGGTTAGGATTAAGACAAATAGTGTGGTAACGTCATCAGCACTTCAAAAACTTCAGCACTTCAGATTGTATAGTGGCTTATTCGGGGGGGGGGGGGGTATGATTTGCTCCTCCTAGTTAGATATTGCATTTTATTTTTATTTTTTTAAAAGAAATTGACAGATTGCCTGGGCAAAAAAGTCGTTTTTAGAAATTGCAATCCCCTCTCCCGACCCGGATGCACCACATCATACAGAGATGGTGATGCTGGAGGAATCAAATGATTATACAGAAACGTCTTGCCTATTCACCTTGCTGCGCCTTGTCCTTACAGTGAATACCCTGGGCTGGTGACAGGAATGCAGGTGAATTGGATGTGTGATTGGTCTGAGAGCGCTCTACTCGGTGAGGCTACGTACTTCATCCACAAACACGGCCTAGCTAAAGACAGTACAGCTGAAACACGGTTAGTATACCTCTCAATCAGTGGGGAATCAGGTTGGCGCAGTGGTTACTGTCCCCGCCTTTCACCGCTGTGGCCCGGGTTCAATTCCTGCCCTGGTCCACATGTGGATTGGGTTTTCAGTCCCTACCTGATTCCGTGGGTTTTCCCCAGAATATTCTTCTGGGGTTTTCCTCCCACCTCTAAAACTGTAACTTCTTCTCATTGTCTTCTCTCTACAGGTTTCTTCAGGCTTTCGAGCTACAGTGCCCAGGGCGCTTTTGAGGAATCCTTGGTTTCATTACCAGAAAGAATTAATAATAATAATAATAATAATAATAATAAAATAATAATAATAATTTAAACACACATTACAACATTGCTATAACCACGCAGGAATTATTCCATGCTATATAGACTCGTTCGACGAACAAAATTAGAAGTCATCTTTGGATACCCAATCGGGCGGTACTGCGCTCGCGTCATACGCGTGCTTACATTTGAGGCACGTGTTTACTTTGGCAATCCTATTGGTCAAAGGCGCACTGAGTGCACGCGTATGACGAGCGTGCGTGTATGGTACTGCTCGATTGGGTACCCAAAGATGGCTTCTAATTTTGTTTGTCGGATTAGTCTGTAACAAACACTGCTATGCCCAGAGTTGTTAATCAAGTCACATCAAATCTTGACAAAGTTGATTTTCGGGTGTTTGTAATCTGTGATAACTACACTTCCTATAACTACAAAAACCTGAAAATCGACTTTGTCAAGATTTTCACCCATTATTCCCAGTTGACTGGGCCCTTACGCGAAACGGCCTCAACGACTTATTCCAGATTATGACATACTGGGTCACATTTTTCTGTTGAATGTCATTTTTTGGGGATTTTAATATTCCTACATCTAAAAACTCTTTTTCTGTCATACTACATCAGCAATTCTATCCCGAATAACCTTTGACCTGGACTACTTCATCGAGATACCGAACTGGCTCATTGGAACAAGACACATTTCCAGCAATTATTTAATCAACTTTCTCTTCCATCAGGGAGAAACTGGTATCCTGCCTGGCCAACATACACAGCTTCATCCTACATGACTGTAATCAGATCCCATGGGCAGGAAGCACCGGTGAAACCGTCCAGATCACCACACTGAGAATCCACGGCAAGAAAGAAGCTATCCGAGTCCAGACCTCGGACGTTCCAAACCTACCGTACACTAAACTCATCATGAAGGAACGTATCAAGGTAAGGGTAGATTCAGTTGGTTTGTCTGAGCATCATGTTGTCTGTTGGTATTTCCGACAAATCAAAGAAAGCTATTAGAGTACAGATGTTGGACGTACCTAACCTACCACACATGAAACTTTATTTGTCCGTCATGTACAACATTTCTCTTTGTGTTCCTAATTCTCAAGAGAGCTATTAGAGTAGCAGGCCTGCCATACACTTAACTCAACTTGAAGGAATTTGTCAAGATAAGGCTGCATCAGTTTGTTTGTCCATATGAGCATCATGCTGTCTGTTTGTATTTCCAACTATCAACGGAAATGATCAGAGCCAGACCCTGGACGTGTTTGGTCTGGTTTATTCTACTCATCTTTCGTTTTGATTTAGCATTTAAATGGGCATCCTTGGTCGTTGAAATGTCGAATTACGATTGATTCAAATCCAGACATTGACAAGAATCATATATCAACTTTATTCTTTCTGTCCTTTTTAGTTGCGCCACTGTGACCCTAACATGCCAGGCAGACATGAGATCTTCATTGGTCCTAGGACGTTCCGTCGATTCTTGGATTGTTTTCGTTATATCTACAGCAACAAGGGCAAAGTGAACACAGACAAAGTCGGACAGCTAAGGTGAGTTTCATTCTCCCCGAACGCTACAAAACCAAAACCCAAGTTCAGGTGTCTGTCAGACCCAATATAAGATTCTCGGTTTATTTTTAGTTCGTAGTTGTCCAGCATTCAGTGACAAGAACATTCCTGCAACATAAATAATATCATCTTACCACAGAAAAGCTCTAGCCTGTCTGGCTCGCACCCAGCAAGACACCCTCGCCAAGAAGCAAGACATCAAGCATCTACAGGTAGAATATGAGGAGGCGAGTAAGAAGGTAGCATCCCTCCTGGTAAGCCTGACCCTCCGCGCCACCATCTTAGAGAAGACTAAGGCACAGTTTGCCGAGGCTGGTAACAGCCTTAGTGCCTTCCTTCAGATGCACGAGGTAGAGAGTGATGAGGAGATTGAAGATGAATTACTCGCAACAGGTGAGTCCAAGGCATGTCCCCATAAGCACACTGCTAAAGGGTGCTATAGCAATAACTGTTTTCTTGATAAATCTACCAATATATGTATTAAACTCCTAGACAAACACAAGAGTGTTCACACAGTCGATTTTTCCTATACTACTGAGGACAATGCTTGTGTTTCCTATTGTTCCTTTGATATAGCACAACCCCATAGACTAAGCATGTATGTTTACGTCCGAAGACCGATTTTAACAAAAGACCGACAAGAAAGGTTCCTTTGTATTTTCTTTCTCCGCTTGTCCTCGGACGTATATACAGAACATGTACAGGCCTTTAGATTGGAAACACAAGTGTGTACATGCATGGTGCCAGTGATCTGCGGAGCCAGATGGGAATTTCCCCTTGTTTTTTTTACCCCAAAAGGGTTTTTGTGGTTTTTTTGCTCATCCCATAAATCAGCAATAGGCTTCTACTTGAGAGTTGAAAAGTTAACCGTAAATAGATTTATATGTGTAAATATTCTTGTATTTGTTTAAATATTTTGTAACTTGTATGTGTGTGTAAATATTTAGTTTTAAGTAAAAATATCCAGGGCCCAATGGAAACCAGTTTAAACTGTTTAATAAATAAATAAATAAATAAATAAATGGTTTAAAGTGTAGCCTTGGATACGTGCGTACATGCTTATCTCAGTCACAATTTTAAGGGTAGGGGTAGCCCCAGTTGTTTGTTTGGCCCTCAAAAAATTTGCCCTGGATTAATTTTTTTAAATTTCTTTACAGTCAACATTTTATGCAAATAGCTAAGGAATTTAGTCCCAGATTGAACATTTCCAAAAAGAATTCTAAATTTTAGTTGGGTCCTGAAAAGTGGTTACTGCCCAGAAATACCTTTATAGCTGCCAACATCTTTGTAGAATTGGCTTAGGATTTTAGAATCTTTTGGTGAGTAATCTAACTTTGTGAATTTCAGCTTAGGTTAGTAGGACTAAAGACAAGAATAAGTAAATAATGTTTTTTTTTTTATTGTATCTGATGTGCTAAATACTGAAATAGCCCAATTTGTGGGTTGAGTAAAGTTATTGTAACATTCACATTTTCAGACTCTTAGGCTGAGTTCGGGCGGTCTGTTCTTAACACGAGTTCCCTGTTCTTGCGCCCGAATGGCGGGAACGCGACCCGCGAACATTGCTCTCGGAACAAGATCACACACCACCTACCAGTCGGGGTTTACAAGAACATGACGTAATTTGACGCGACGTAGAAGACGACCAAAGATGGCGGATGATTTGACGAAGCATGAAAGTCGGCGTAATGTTGCCTAAAATTTCCATCCAAACGTTTTGAAAAATAAAGCTTTTTCTGGACAAACTAGGGAAAAATGCAGTCTAAATATTGTGCTTCCGTTAAATTATTTTGCGTCTGAAATTCAGGTTTTGGAAAGGAATGCTTGAATAACGTACATGGGCGCAGCCATTACATTTTGCGTGGTTACCAGCGATAGATGGCGCTCTTGGCTATCAGACGTTCTTTGGCGTTTGAGCGGCCGGAACACGAACGAAGACACGAGTTGTTCTTGAGCAAACAAGAACAACTCGCCTGAACTCAGCCTTAGACTCTTAGTTTTATCCAGCCGAGTTCTCTAATTCTTGTGTGTTGTTAAAACTTCATCAAATAAATGTTTTTATTATGTAGAAGAGAGAGATGAATATGACAAAGAGTTTGAACGGATGAGGCAGGAGAATCTACAGTCTCGTAAGATGGCAATAGAGGAGGAGTTAGAGTTAGCTGTCAAGAAGGTAGCAGAGTGTCGAGGAGTCTTGCAGAAAGCCAAGGATCAGGTATACGAGTACCTTTAGGTATCCTCAAAAATTATTCCTCCGATACTTCACCAACAGTCAACCCTCGGACATTTATTCCCGCTGACCTACCGTTCCAATTTGAGCTAGTTGTCACCCTATGATACAACACAACTCAGTAATCCCAAGAGTAACCATTTTCGGTCCCCAGATACGATGGAAAATGGTTTTTGGTTGGTACTTAAACCCGTTGTTTCCGGCTGTCATTGATAGGGGCTGGTATGCCAAGAACGCGCTGCAGCCAAGCATAAATACAAACAAGAGTGGTCCTATTCATCGCGCTTGGATCCCCTCTTTCATGTGAAAAAAGCTCCATCTATTCATTACACTCCCATTCAAGAACAATATAATTGAAACATGAAAGGATTGAATACACACAGGAATGCGCATATAGATGACAACTGGTCAGGTGGTCTTTTTCAAACCACGGTTATGGCTGTCATCCATATTCAAAAGGTTTATTTAAAAAAGTAAATGTTTTGTATAAAGGGGTCAACACAAAACACCTGTGGGGCTATATGGAAGGAAGCATGCTGGTAGATCCATCTGGGCTGCCCAGGCCGCGAATTATTTTTTCTCAAACGACATCCGAATGGATGGGTTGATGGCTCAGTCGATACGGTGCAAGGCATCGGAGATTGTGGGTTAGAAACCTCGACGTTACCGTTTTTTAAAGTCCTTTTCTTTTTTTCCTCTTAATTTCTAGCTTTAGTGTATTTTTTTAAGAGGGAAATAAAGTCCGAAATTTCATTAGGTTCGAATTCATTTCTTTTTTTTCAATTCGTGGCTCTGGAGGATTTGTTTTTAAGGGAAGTAAAGGCAAAAATCTCATAGTGTTCCTCCCATTCGGATGTCGTTTGGGGAAAAAATTGCGCCCAGGCCTGCCTGCTGAAAGACTATTATTCAAGTACCATGGTCCAAACATTTGTAGTTACTTGGGGAAGGAGGCTCATTTCATGCAAGCTCGCTCACTAAAAGTGATTTCAGGTCGGCTGACTTCATTCCCCCAAACATCAGGTGGGTTCTGACAGCGTACCTTTAGTGGAACTGTGCTTTAATCATTGACTGCCTGCCTGTGTAATTTTATCACAAAACCAGTTGCATAATATCCAAGATGTGATGGTCATCTTCCATCTTTTCAGGTGATTCATTGGAGGGAGAAGGTTGACCGTTCCTGTATAGAGCGTCTCAAGTCCTTCCAGAACCCGCCTCAGATCGTGCTTCAAGTCATGGAGATGGTGATGGCCCTCCTTGGCAAGAACAAGCCCCTTGGGCATCATCCTGAGCGAGCTGAGAAGATGCCTAACGAAGACGCCTCGGTTCTGTCTGGTCGACATTCCTCCATCTCCTCACCCAGCCCTAAGAGCCCAACCAAATCGCACCGAACGCCAAGTAAGAATCTCTGCTCCTTTTATCATGAGTCGTGTGTTGTTTTTGATTTTTCGTTCTGAAATGTTTGGGCAGATTTGTTGATTTTGATACAGCTGATTTGTTTTAAATTTAAATCAAGCAATTTCCATTCCATGCTCTGAGCACATTTGGTCCAAGTTACTTCCTTCACTGAGTGCATTTGGACGTACTGTAAAGCTTGCTCTTACTTTGTCTTCCATTTTTCCACATTTAATAAGGAAAAGAAGGAAATATAGAAACAGAACTAGGATATAAAATGAATATCACGGTGACTTAGACAAATTTCCATGCATTTTTTTCCCAAGCTCCTGTGTGTGCTTATTGAGTAAAAATCAGTCGGATATTTCATCATTGCAAGTTGCCAAGTTGTGATATTTGAACTGATTCCTCGTGCATCATTTATAGATAAAAGATAAATGATTTAGAGCAAGAATTAAATCTGAAAAAAATATTTTGGCAATAATAAATAGCACTTGAGCATTATTATAACCCCTTCACACATTCAACCAAACAGTCCTTCTAAAAACAGTTTCAACTTTTTCAGACTTTTCCAAAAATGTCCAGACTTATCAGCATGTACACACTGTTAGGTATTCAATAACTTCTCTACCTCGGTGGGACTTATGTAAACCTCATTAGACATGAGCAATTGCAGTAAACTGTCTTGCTTAAGAACACAAGCACCATGATCCCCAGGTTTGGTTTGAACCACATTCTGATCATGTGGCACTTTACACCAGTTGGACACTGTAAACCACCGTGATGCTATCGTAATCAAATGCCCTGCTCAAGGACACAAACCCTATGCTTCTTAACCCCTTGTAGCCGCCCATAGCCGCGGCTTGAGGCAAGACATCTGGGTTGGTTGACGTGAAAAGCCACATTCCTGCTCATACACAATCCTTTCATTATAAGCCAGTTCGGTATTTCAACTGCGCATGTGCACAATGACATTTTATCCATTTATGTTAAATTCAATCAGAATGGGCGTTCGCGTAACATGGCGTGACATCACGTCAGCAATTTTATCCAAAATAACCTTTGATCTTCGAGATACCGAACTGGCTTATTCGACCATATTGTCCTTGAATGGGGTGTAATTAATAGACGGGGCTTTTACAAACAAAGCTTTCATTCACACAAAAGGGGGCTCTGAGTGCGATGAACAGGACCACTCTATTCAGTGTGGCACCTGTTGTTCGTGTTTATACTCAGCTGCACAGCCCTTTCAGTGAGAGCCTGGTGCCCCGGCATTCCGTCAATAACATCTGGGCGCAAGGCGTTCATAGGCTACTACATAGACCGAACCATGGGTCTGTCACAAACTCAACCAAGACATAGCATAAATCATCTCTCTCTCGATATAATCAGAAGAATTGGTGATGTCAATTTGGATATAGGAAACGGTATCATAAGCTAAGTCTTGTCATTACAGGGAAGCCCCGACCAGCACCATCAAAGTATTTGAGCTACTCATCAGGTAGACTACAAACCCTATATTGTCCATCATCAGTCACATGATCATGTCAGGTGCTACTTCTCAGTAAGGACGATTCACAATATAATGCGCTACCAAGTGGTTGCACCCGAGAGGTCATTTGCAAACTGAGCAGTCAACAAGTTACCCGTACCACCTTGGGAATCCAAGGGTATTTCTCAGGATATTACAGGATAGTAATACTGAAAAGTATTTGAAGCCCGGTGAACATGGTCAGTAATACTCGTCAAAAATGTCAAAGTATTTAAAAGTTCATTTTAGTCAATTTTGTTGGCTTTGTGCAAAATGACATACATGTACACTGAGAGGGACATGTTGACCCTTTCAAATGCACAGTGCAAAAAATGATCTCTCGATCCTGGTGCACTATATTGTGAAAGGACCTCTCTAATCACACTGTGGTTAAGATCCAGATAAAGGAAGTGGCATTGTTTATGACCTGGGGCAGATTTCATAGAGCTGCTTAACCAGTTCGTGTCGGAGGACGAGTTAACACGCACTGGCTGTTTTTATACACAGGCACGGCTGACGGGTTAAAATGTCAAGCTTGCCTCGACTCACCTCCGGGTGACGTCTCAACATGCTAATCCCTCATTTGTTTTGTACACTCACACAAAGTCCGAGAAGTCTGTGGAGGCGGACCGTGTGTTGAACTTGAACTTGGCCGCTGTGCCAGTGGGCACACCGGAGTATTGAAAAATATGAGGTTTCAGCAAGAAATATCATACAAATACTATTGAAATGACTCTTGTGAATCAGTATTTGTGGCGTGTGGCTGTATTTCAGAAGTTGGCTGCTATATTTTGATTTTTTTGAAAACCGAAATTTTTCGGCAAAAATAATCCCGGCGCGAACTGGTTAAGCAAAAAGATTGCTTAAGCGCAAAAACCTTGCTTAATAAAAACCAGCTTACCAGCCCAAACTCCATGTGATGTACATTTTTGTATATTGCTTGTGACCGGTATTTGGCTGTTGTTTGTTTAGCATAACAATCACATGGAGTTTTAGCTGGTAACTTGATTTTACTAAGCAAGGTTTTTTGTTTTTTTTGCTAAAGCAGCTCTATGAAAATGGCCCCTTGTGTCATAAATTCTTGCGTCCTTTTAATCAAACCGACAGACTTGAGTATGATTGGATGGGTTCTTTAAACCTTGAGAGAAGTAACGCTGTCGTCATGCATCCATATGATCATCAAAATGACCAAAATAAGAGACCATGAAACCATTCCTTTCAACTCATCATTGCGGTACATGTACAATGTAGTTAAAATCCATATAATCTAGCCTTAAACTTTAAAAACAAATCCCAGAAGCTAGCCATGAAATTGTTTTTAAGAAGTCCGGAAATTTTGTCAGAATTCTTCTCAGAAGTACAGAAAGCAAATTATTCATTCCATTTTTCTTACTTCAATTTGTAAAACTGATTGCCATAAGGTCATCACTCAACAATGATCTTTAGGAGAACAGATATTCTTACTTTGTGTATTTTATTTTTATACTCCCAATAGATTATATACAACAGCACTTGCATTCAGTCACATACACAGGACTTGAATTTCAGAAGAAAACAACTCTGCCAGACCACAAGCCTTTTTAGCTCAAAAAGAAATTTCCAAGATCAACAGACGATGAACCAAAAATATGGAGACAAAGAACTCCTTTTTGGCCTTCGGTGTATACTTTAGCAAAACTGAAATGCATTGATGAAGTTTTGAGAAACTTTGACATGATCTAGATTGCTGTGGGACTGTGTAGTGGAATGTGGTGATTTTTCTGTAAGATAGTGCAACTTGACTAGACCAATGTCTAGACCATTGAACTTGTTGGTCATGAAAACGACAAGGCTAACACCATACTAGACTCATCACTCCAGCTGTCCAGTGTGACTTTCAAGCTCTGATACATCAACATTTTACTTTATGACTTCTTAATGAATAATCATATCATGATTCTCATTAGCTTTTAGAATCATCTCATTTCTACCCTCTCACGACAAAATATCACTGCATGTTAACAAATACAGTACATGTTATCATTTTATGCAAGGCATCCATTATATGCATGTATAAATACATGATCAAGCTTCTCATGCTTCATCTAGTCTGTACATGTAGTAGTGTGCATCAGAAGAATGGACATCAACAGTTGATTGAACTTATGTTCCTTCTAACCCTAAACGTCCTGAATCCTTCAATTTTTTTGAGCTACAAAAAGTGTCCTTCCTTAAATTGCTGTGGTTGGAAAAATCATTCAAAGTAGCCTTTAATAATGTACATGAGCATTCCTTCAAAATGTGATGTTTGTCTGAAAAGTATTGACGAAAATCATTTTGGGGAAACCAGTTTGGTTTGGAAAAGTCAGACCATTGGAAAATTAGAAAATGTATTAGTGTCACGCCTTTGTTTGTAGTGCTTCGGTTGCGTACAGGCTGCCCTATGTATGGTGCCAGTCTGAATATCCAGATGTCAATGTTCCCCCCATGTTTTTCCATAAATATATTACACATTATGCTACACTTTTTTACACTCTAACCAAAGAGATGAAATGCCAAAGCAGTTTGTGTCTTTAAATCCAATCATGGTTGTGTCCAATGTAAAACCTCTGTCACAATAACACAAAGCCTGTTTTATCTTATTACTCTTTCTGGATTCCTCCCAATCCTGTTCATCTTTCCTGTCTTTCTTTTTATCTCTTGGAAATCTCTTCCTCCCGCCGTCCATAATCCTGTCATCAATCCTTCCCCTTTCTTCCTCGCGGACATCATTTTCCCAAAATGTCTACATCTTGCCTTTCTCTGTTTCCTGTTGGCTGTCATCCATCACTCCTTGACAACTTTCTTTTTCTTCCATGCTATCCTTGTATTTTGTCCAACCCCCTTTGATCCCCTGTTGATCCCGTTTTTATCCCATTTTTATCCCATTTTTATCCCATTCTGATCCCCTTTGATCACATTTTTGATCCCGTTTTGATCCTGTTTTGATCCCCTTTCTCCATCTTACCTCCCCTCCCAACCTCCCCCAATCTCTCAATCCCTCCCATCTGTTACTTGCCTTCTCCTGCCTGCACCGTACCTTTCTCCGTGGCACTGACACCCTGCATGAATGCCTTGTATCTTGTTACCATAAGGAGAAAGCGTCACCAAGTCCAGTAAGTTTCTCACTTGTCGCACCTTTCTGTAATATAATACTATCGATGACTCCTTTTTCATTTTTTGTTACTGTGACACCATTTTCAAACCAGCACCTATGTTTATCATATGCAAAGCCTGCTTTATTTTTTCAAACCCAAAATAATTTCAAACACTTTCAGTATTTGTTTCTAGTGGAATTTTAATGAAAAACCTTTAATACGTGTATATCAATCAGTTTCAGATTTTGTTTTCAAAATCCCTCCTAATTTTATCTGTTTTGTACCACCCACTTTGTTCCCAAAACAAACAATCAAATTGGCGTACACAAACAAACAGAATCCAAAGACCAGCTGACGGACAAACAGAAGTGGAAACAGATGCAGAACGTCCTGGGCGACTCAACCAAGTTTGTTGAGATCCTACAAGCAGTTGATTGGGAGAATGGACTAGATCCCAACATCAGGCTGAACGTGGAACACTACCTGCCCAAGCCCAAAGGTGATGGGGAGGGAGTGACTGGAGAAGGCTCACTGCTGGAAGTCCCAGGTGAGATTTGTCTTTCATGCATGTAGCTAAGACGGGAACAGATCCAGGGGACGGGGTGTCAAACGTGGAATACTACCTGCAAAAGCCCATGGATGCTGGGGAAGCCCACCCTTAACCTTTTCTGCCTGGCTGTTATTAATGGGGTGCTGGTATGCAAAGACAGGCTTGTACAGCCAATTGTAATGCAAACAATAGGCAAACAATGGATTGAGTATGCACAGGAATGCCCTATAGGTGACAACCAGCCAGGTGGTCTTTATCAAACCATGGCTTTGACCGTCATCCGTATTCAAGAGGTTAACTTCCCTCGTCCCACCCTAGGCCAACTCACTCTATGAAGTCTAGCTACGTGCCTATATATCGTCTTCAGCTTGGTTGATCTTCCAGGTGTTAAAAAGTTTATCTGCAAAATAACTGTATGATTCTAAGCACATGCTGGAGTGCACCTGTTGGACACTGCAGGAACCATACAGTAGTTATTTGAACAATAGCTAGCACAGTGAATGTAGTGATCACATGTCCGGAATTGTGTATAAATACGAAATTAGGGAAAGTGGATGATGACTCGTTGGAAGTTTGGGTTAGATTGGGAAAAAACGTTTTACAAAATGGTTCCAAATGTGTTTTGCCTTGAACTTGAGTTCCTTTTTAAGTGTACATTAAGCTGTCAAGTGTTTGCCAGAAACTATTTAACCGCTCTTTGTCAACATATAATCTTTGAGCCAATTAATATCTTTTACATTGGTCCTTTGCTTGTTGCTAAGAATTCGGCCAATCATAAACCAAAAATAAAACATTTACCAGAAAGATGAGCACTTTTCAGGGAACACTGTTTGGATAGCAAATTAACAAAGTCATAACCCTCGGTCTTTCATCTTAAGGAGGACCCAAGTTGCCTGCCTCTTCGCGCCGTAGCCCTTCTTCTCTGGAGTTGGGTGGCATCACCATAGCAGCCGTACGTTACAGTTCAGAGGATGCTGGTAACCTAGTAGCCTATGTCTGCTCCTTGGTGGAGTACTCGCATCAGTGTGGTCCTCTACGAGCAGCGCTGGTGAAACAATCTGAGCTTGAGAAGGAAAAACTGGAGAA
Source organism: Hippasteria phrygiana (assembly GCA_037893225.1). NCBI lineage: Eukaryota > Metazoa > Echinodermata > Asteroidea > Valvatida > Goniasteridae > Hippasteria > Hippasteria phrygiana. The sequence continues at coordinate 1,361,097 of JAZGUH010000172.1, read as the reverse complement.
TGAACGTTTACAGAAGGAGCAAGATGAAAGGGTGAGTATTATGGGATATACCAGTGGGAGTGGCATAACTAAATGTAACATCGGCCAGTTTGTGAAGTACTTCAGTGGAATATGTGTATTGTTCATTCCATTTTTGCATCCTACTCCCAAGGCACAAGTTATTCAATTCCCATTTACTTTCTAATTTATTTGAATGAATAGTCAACATGTTTCACCAGTTATTATTCCGAAATTTCTTTGTCAAATATCACTAAAGAGAAATTTAAGTTAGGAAAAGGCATAAATTAATTGGATTTTTAAAATTTAATTAAATCAAAACATGCCAATATTTTCCTTCCCGATAAAAAATATGACAATTATTTTCACCGTTGTCAGAGATTGTTGATGTTGACTTATTGTCAAGTTCCTAACTTTTTTCCCGATTATATTTTCCACCCATCCTAACCTTACACGGCGTGTACGTGTTTTGACTGTGACAATAAAACAAGGCCGGCAATGCGGTACGTAAGCTGTCTGGAGGATGTGACACCCCTTTACCCCAGCTCTGCTCTCACCTGACCCCTGACCTCTGACCCTTGACCCCTGACCTCTGACCCTTGACCCCTCCGTGATCTCATTTCCCAGCGTGCTACTTGTGCCGTTATCCCATTAATTTTGTACAACACCGGACTCACAGTCCCTATGCATGTTATTTTAATGCAAGTTCACCCCAACCACGGCTAAAAGCCAATCAAGGTGCGAGGCTACAAAAGAAAGAAAAATCAAAGAAGTAGAAGATGGGAATTTAGATTCCTCTTGGCCAATCTGAGTCAGATGTTTATTTGGTCAAACACTCCTTAGTGTTTAATCACTTTGGGTATGTTCAGACGGAGGGCAGCTTTTGAGCGAGCTCTTTACCAGTGATTAAACCCTTGCTAACCCCCTATGGTGCATGTAAAATCATATTAATATTGTTGGATTTAGTAGGGTTAGGGTTAATGAACTCAACGGGGTTCTGTAGAGCTAGTTATAAAATCTAAAATGTGCTCACGTTCATACAGTGATGGTTAGCTCCGGAGGTAGAGTTGTAGTGGAGCTAAAAGGTCTCCAAATATGTTACGTAATATGTGTTCATGGGGTGACGGTACATGTACTTCCCTCAGTGTGGGCTAGGTCAGTTGTTTCCAAACGACAAATTATGGTGGAGCTAGGTTATAAACAGAAGCCCTGCTGAACTGAAATGGGGCTAGTCCCACACATTTCTGGGGCTAGCCCCAGAGCTGGATAAGCCCCGAAGCTGGCTAGCCCCGGAGCTGGCTAGCCCCCGGAGCTGGCTAGCCCCCGGAGCTGGCTAGCCCCCGGAGCTGGCTAGCCCCCGGAGCTGGCTAGCCCCCGGAGCTGGCTAGCCCCCGGAGCTGGCTAGCCCCCGGAGCTGGCTAGCCCCCGGAGCTGGCTAGCCCCCGGAGCTGGCTAGCCCCCGGAGCTGGCTAGCCCCCGGAGCTGGCTAGCCCCCGGAGCTGGCTAGCCCCCGGAGCTGGCTAGCCCCCGGAGCTGGCTGGCCCCGGAGCTGGCTGGCCCCGGAGCTAAGTTGCATTCTAACGACAGCTCTTTTACATGTAGGTGGAGCTAGTCAGCTTCGTGGCTATCTCAAGAGTTAGCTCTCCGTCTGAACAACACCTTTGTTTGGTAGGACATTACTCGGCAGTTATGCACTAATTCATTATTGGTAACAGGCATAAAAAGCCCACACTATGACCTTGTGTTTGGGTCATGAATACAAAATTATAAATCTGGGAAAGTTTGAAACATGAATGTCCTACAGTAAGCACTGTCGTTGAGTAGAAATTCTGCATATTAAAAAAAACCTGATCAAAAGAACACGCTTAAACGCTTAAAAGATCAGATTGCCATCTTTTCGATCAAAATTGTCTAGACGTCTGAGGAAGATTTCGTGGACTCTTAATGTGTAGAGTTTGTTTGGTTTTGTTTGATGTTAAACTTCTTGTGTTTGTGAATGGATTTTAATTTATGCATGGATTGTGCTTGTATTTGTAATGTTGTGGTGCTTTTGATACGTTTGTAAAAAACTTTGTTTGTTTGAGTCCAGTCATGTATCAGATATTAACCCTCCCTCTCCCGGTGCCAAAATGGAGCCAGATACCCTATCTATCAAAACCGAGTGACAGGTTGTAACACACAAGCTATGTGAGAGGAAGGGGTTGGTTTTTTTGATAGGTTGTGATATATAGTTATAACAGTAGGAGTGTTAATAAGCCTGACTCACACTACATTACGCTTTAGTAATATCGCGATTAACTCTTAACTCTTAATGTTAATAAATTTGGATTCTAGCAACGCTCACAGCATTAATATGTAGCTTGATTTTTTTATATTTTAATTGATTAAAATGATAACCGTAATGTCTTTGCATGTTGTTTTAGCATGAGGGTTTTTATTTTTAACTTTCATGTTTGGAATTTGATGATTTTTTAAGGTTTCATCCTTGTATAATAAAAGTAAAAAAAGATTTAATAAATAATCACCAAACTGCATGTATTTTATGTATACCAGAATCCCCTTTGCAAAATGCAAAGTACTAATACTTTATCAGTTATTTTGCCGCCAATTTTGGTTTAAAATGCGGTTTTTGCATTCTAAGAGTAAGAACAGCAGCAGGAGGCAAAAATACCAGAATTTATACAGACAGAAGTAATTTAAAGTAGAGGTCGTGACTGCCAAATATTTCCCAAAAAGATTTTTCAGCTCATAACATAAGCAAACGCTTTGAAATAAGTGTTTTGGGCTACTTCTACGGCAGTGCTCAAGAAAAATATTAAAGATGTTGTTGATTTCTGAGAGAAGTCTGCATAATTTTTTTATTTTTATGTAGATTGCGTATTGTAAAATCAAATGGCAAATTATTTCTGCCATGAAATACCAAAAAAGTGACTTTTGAGAACTATTTTTACCAAGTCCCTCTAGCGCAGCACAGCCCGCTGGTGCCATTTGTCTAAAAGTAGTCGCTGCGGGCAGCAAACAAATCGACGTCATAGGACGAACTCCCCTTTTGTGCATAGTGCTAAACACAAAAGGGAATTTCGTCCTGTGACAGCAAATTGTTTGCTGCCCGCAGCGACGACTTTTAGACAAATGGCACCAGCGGGCTAGAGGAGACTTGATAAAAAATAGCTCTGAAAAGTCACTTTGTTGGTATTTCATGGCAGAAATTTGCTGTTTGATTTTGCAATACACAATCTACATAAAAATGAAAAATGACGCAGACTTCTCTCACTACTGAACTTCCTCTTAAAAGCAGTGAATACTGGACTTGCTCATAAAGTGGAGGAACCAAAACAAAGTTATCCCGCATGACCCGATAAGAGAAATAAAACATCTGTAAACTAAGGAATTATACTTCAATAATTTGTTCATCCCACTCATAAAACTGGCATCAAAACCAACCATTAAATACCAAACCTCACACAAACCTCCCTAACACCTACCTCATCAACCTCACCAGGAGGCGCGTGAGGCACTAGCACGTGAGGAGCATATCGAACCTGAAGAGGAACCAGTCTACACTGAGGCAGATATCCCAGCCTTACAGGAGGCAGTTACTGATCTACAGAAGGAGTTTGATGCAGCGGTGGTGGTCAAACATGCCCTGGAAAGTGAGCTACAGGCTAGTAACGAGAGACTCAAAGCTGCTACAAACATGATCCGGAGGTGAGTGAGGGAGGTCTTGTCTCTGTCAATCATTTACTATTAAATCTTTTTGTCTCTAACCTCTATTCCTCACAGCTTACAGCAGGAGTTAAAGCGTTGGCAAGCCTACGTCGATGACAACGCCATCAATGAGTGGCTACTCAGCTCCTGTGTGTCTGCTAAGACATAAAATCAATCAATTACCAAACTATCTTGTCTCTCTACCTCCTCCATTCTTCACAGCTTACAGCAGGAGTTAAAGCGTTGGCAAGCCTACGTCGATGACAACGCCATCAATGAGTGGCTACTCAGCTCCTGTGTGTCTGCTAAGACATAAAATCAATCAATTACCAAACTATCTTGTCTCTCTACTTCCTCCATTCCTCACAGCTTACAGCAAGAGTTGAAGCGTTGGCAAGCCTACGTCGATGACAACGCCATCAATGAGTGGCTACTCAGCTCCTGTGTGTCTGCTAAGACATAAAATCAATCAATTGCCAAACTATCTTGTCTCTCTACCTCCTCCATTCTTCACAGCTTACAGCAGGAGTTGAAGCGGTGGCAAGCCTACGTCGATGACAACGCCATCAACGAGTGGCTACTCAGCTCCTGTGTGTCTGCTACGACATAAAATCAATCAATTACCAAACTATCTTGTCTCTCTACCTCCTTCATTCTTCACAGCTTACAGCAGGAGTTAAAGCGGTGGCAAGCCTACGTCGATGACAACGCCATCAACGAGTGGCTACTCAGCTCCTGTGTGTCTGCTACGACATAAAATCAATCAATTACCAAACTATCTTGTCTCTCTAGTTCCTCCATTCTTCACAGCTTACAGCAGGAGTTAAAGCGTTGGCAAGCCTACGTCGATGACAACGCCATCAACGAGTGGCTACTCAGCTCCTGTGTGTCTGCTACGACATAAAATCAATCAATTACCAAACTATCTTGTCTCTCTACCTCCTTCATTCTTCACAGCTTACAGCAGGAGTTAAAGCGGTGGCAAGCCTACGTCGATGACAACGCCATCAATGAGTGGCTACTCAGCACCTGCGTGTCTGCTGCAGCATTCCTTACGTACTGCGGTGGGATGGATCCTGATTCTCGCAAGCGTCTGTCCGAGTACTACAGTGTGATGTGTGAGCACCATGGACTACCGGTACCTAAGAAGAAACTTTTCACTGTGGTCCCGTTGATCAGGTTTCTCTACTCACAGGTGGGTAGATAACAATAACTTGGTCTAATTGATATTAGTTTTATATCATCTCCAATGCAGACTCCATCTGTTGACATTGCACAGTACCTACTGCTATGTTGGAATCAAAACTGCTCATTTTAAATCTGCTAAGCTGAGGGGACAAATGAGTTGACATAACATTTAGTCTTGATCAACCGCTGTAAAAGCCGGTTACTCCTTGTAGTTTTAATAAATGTTCCATACATTGGGTGAGTTTCATCTGACATAATCATTTTCAACTTTGTTCAGCATCAGACACAGACCTGACAAGTTTGGCGATTCAGTGGTTAAGACATCTGCACTAGTATGCAGGAGTTTGTAGTTTTAAGTCCCGACCGAGTAATCCTGTGAATTTTTTTCTACCGGCTCTCAACCATCACTGAGCATAATCTTCAATACCGTTTTGGGAAGAGCAAAAATCTTGTTGAATTTATTCCCATTAGAAGGTCTGAATAATGTGAATCCTTTAATCCAATCTTCATCCGAATCCATCTCTAGGTTGAGATTGAATCCCTACGGATCCTGAACCTTCCGTCCACCCCAAACTCTCTCAACAACGCCTGCTTCATCATGCAAGAATTAAGCAGCTCAGCGTGGTCATTGCTCTGCGATCCAACGAGTCGTATCATCGATTGGCTCAAGTGCTACCTCAGTGGTCGGGTGCTGCTGGTGAAATATCATGTAAGTCCAAAAGCTTCTCTGGCAGCAACTTAAGGCCGGTTCATACTAAAAACCGAATTAGAGAGAGAAGCTAATTGACCTATCGCCGTTTACGAGTTAACCACGCCCCTTAGACAATCCTATGGGAATTTTGTGTGGTCATTATTGTTTGTCTCAGATTTTGCGCGTTCCACGTGGAATTATAATTGATGTGATTGGACAATAATTCACAAGCTGCGTTGATGCGATTCGACCGCGATAGGTCAATTTGTGAGGGACTCTACAAAAATGGGTATTAGGTCGAAAAATTTAAGAAATTGAGTAATGATACATAGTTGAATTCATCATTTCGTAGGCTTTAAATTGGTGTAGGTGTAACCCCTGCAGCATTTTGTGTTCGAGATATCTTGACATTTGCATACTCCAATTTCCAATTTAACAGAAGTGTGTTTTGATATGTAGCCCTTAACTCTTCCGCTACGGCGCGCCGCTCACAGTGGCTCGAAAAAAGCCTATTCCTGCCGGCAAGCCGCTCATAGCGGCTCGTTGTAAACATTCTGTAAAACAATTACGTCACAGCCCCCATTATAATACCGTAGTGAAAGAGTTAAAGCATAACAAGTGGAAAGAAATGAGACAAGTAATTTCTAGCAACATTTGTGTTTTTCATCTTTATTCATCAATATTAATGTTTCTGAAAATAAGTTATAAAAGAATTCATATAATAGAAGCCAACCAACCCCCCCCCCCAAAAAAAAAATAAAGAAGAATAACCAAGGAGATAAAAACCATGATGTGCTTTGAGACATTCGTGTGAGGCACTATAAAGCACCACATTATTGTCATTTAAATGTTATCACCACCTCAGTGCAACAAAGCAATGTCTATTTTCTCATGAATTTAAAACATAATCTATTTTCTTCCTCCTTTACCTTTCCTCCTCTCCAACCTTCCTGTTCTCCTTCCCACAGGAGCTACGTTCCCAGTTGGAGACTTGCCTGACTGAAGGCACCCCCTTAGTCATCACGGACTGTGATGCTAAGACTCTTGCCCAGGACCAACGATTCACTCGCCTACTCCGTGGCCGAATGGCCTTCATGAATGCCAAGGCACCCTTCAAAATGATGGTAAGCTAGTGGGCTGTGGTAGTTTTTATATCTTAGGAAGAGAAGTAATTATGTCATCTTTCTCCGAATCAACTAGTAATTATAATATACCATTCGCTGGATACTAGTACATTTGTCAATATGCCTCCAAGCATTGCAACCCATCCTTTCTATAAGACAGTACCAATGCTTTTAGGTGAATAACCAATCTAAGATCTGTAAATTAGAACGGAGATTTTTTCTCTTTTTGCCCAATCCGAGAGCCTGTGTGAAAATATTCACAGGCTTACTCGGGCGGGATTCGAACCCACGACTTCCTGCTTCACGAATTCCATCTTCACAATCTAAGATCGTAGGTTGCTCACCGTAACCTGTTTGCTAGTTGAAATCCGCCAAGTTCCCCAACAGTGTTTATTGTTACTTTTATTCACATACTGCTAAACGTGAATCAGTTTATTGAAATTGGGCAGGAATTTTGGCAGTTGAAAGCGCACAATGTTGTGTTTTTACTTCCACTGTTGGAACAGTGGCACAATTTTCATAATCTGGTTTTCAGTTCGAACCTTTTTAATGTGAGTTTTTGTGCATTCCCTTCGACTTTCAAAACTTAACTTTCGAAACCAATTTAAACCCAGGTGATGAAAGGCACAAAAACAATACTGCATAATTGTGGATGAGCCTTTTCAAACTAGCTAAAATCAAACCCGAGGTTTCTTTGGAAGCAACTAATTTGATCGACCTTTCACACGTCAATGCAGCCTGTGAAATATTGTCAAATCACGGCAGCTGTAATTTATTTTATTTAGTTCTATTTAAAAAAAATCCTGGTAATGAAACTGCGGATTCCTCAGAAGTGCACATCGCACTGTAGCTCGAAATCCGGAAGAAACCTTTAGTAAGACGACGAAGAAATGTTCAGTTTTAGAGGTGGGAGGAAAACCCCAGAATGATATTCTGGGAAAACCCATGGAATCAGGCAGGGACTGAAAACCCAATCCACATGTCGGCCCTGGTGGGATTTGAACCCAGGTCACAGCGGTGGAAGGCGAGGAAAGTACCACAAGGCCAACCTGACTTCCTCAGTTTGATGCAGAATGCATCAAATCTGAGACTTATATAAAGTACTGCACAAAGTCCCATAGGTTTTTTATAAGGTATGAGTGATAGGTCACTGATAAACACCCTCTGTACTCTATCCAGGTCGCGGACCACGAGGTTGAATGTCATCCTAATTTCCGCGTCTACCTACATACCACGGAGATACCCCAGCGCATTCCACACAGCCTGGCTGCCTACACCAGCATCATGAACTTCTATCAGACGAGAGATGATTGCGAGGAGGAGTTACTGGGTCGATTCATGGCATTGGAGAAGGTCAGATTGGATGAAGATGGTGTCCAGGCAAATAAGGTGAGTGGCCTGTCGCGGGAGAATCGTGTGAACACAACTTGTCAAATATTCTCCGATCACATTGGTCATAATAGAAAGCTTCAGCCACTCTAGGTAAAGGGTTACGATCAGAGGTGGTAGGATTGGTGACATTTCAATTTGCCAATCCTACCACCCGTACAGTTTTCCTGGGCCCAGATCTAAATACAGGATAATTCTTCAACAGATTCCAGAGAAATTATCCCAATTTTCAGACCTACCGACCCATGGCGGGGTAATTTCCACCGTTGGTGAGACCAAGTCCGCAAGGCTCTTTGCCCTGATTTTGACGACTTCCATTAGGAAAAAAATACAATCAGGAATCTGATTTGCAGAAATCTGTCTTCCTATGCAAATATGTCCAAGAAGAGATTGATGATTTCTTTCAGTATTAAATTCCATTTTGTTATCTTTTTGTCTGCCAATAACCAGGAGAAGATCTTCAACATGAAGAGATTGAATGAGCTGGAGCAGCAGATGCTAGACTGTCTAGCCTCAGACACCAGACTACTCAACGATTTAGCTACAACCAAGAAACTGGCTGAACTCAAGAAACACTACGATGAAACCCTGGAAAGGTTAGAGTTGAACAGTTTCAAGTTCTGACTCATATCTGTGGAGTGCCGTGGCCTTGTGGTCTAGTGTACTTGACTCAAGATCTAGGTGATGTTACAGATTGTGGGTTTAGTCCAGCAGGGTCACGGTGCTTGTGACCTTGAGCAAGACGCTTTGTCACAAGTTGCTTCTCTCCACGCAGGCGTAAATCGGTACCTGTGAGGGCAGTGATCAGAGATGTAGTCGAGTTCATCACAAGTCCCTGCAAGTCCATCACAAGCCCTCCAGTCCTAATTCTAATCACAAGCTATTCAAATGAGCTTTGACAAAGGCATTTCTTTGTCATTGTTCATCCAGTTACTTGTGACTGGCTTTATGAAAGGTCTTCTGCCTGGACTTGCGGAAGGACTTGTAGGGACTCGACTACAACTCTGGCAGTGATGGTGATGTGTTTGATGAGCCCTGTGCGCTTAACTTGCAGCTGGGGCTGTATAATCCACATGGAGCTCAGGTTTCAAGAATGATTGATAGGCCTGATGAGCAGGGGTAATTGTGTATCTCCTAGCATGCCTTGATGGATGGATGTGTGTGCTTTATAAATGTACGCATTGTTACTGTAGACCATTTTTTTTTTAAATACAAGGATAAAAGCCACTCTAGGAAAAAGGTTACGATCAGAGGTGGTAGGGTTATCTACATTTTGAATTGCCAACCCTACCACCCTAACAGTTTTCCTGGGCCCAAATCTAAATACAGGATAATTCTTCAACAGATTCCAGAGAAATTATCCCAATTTTCAGACCTACAGACCCAGGCCAAGTTTGATATCAGCTGTGGAAGCAGTATCATTTACAGATATAATTTGCAGATAATATTTGCAGATATAATTTGCAGATATAATTTGCAGATATAATTTGCAGATATAATTTACAGATATAATTTGCAGATATAATTTGCAGATATAATTTGCAGATATAATTTGCAGATATAATTTACAGATATCATTTACAGATATCATTTACAGATATCATTTACAGATATCATTTACAGATATCATTTACAGATATCATTTGCAGATATCATTTGCAGATATCATTTGCAGATATCATTTGCAGATATCATTTGCAGATGTTCATGAATGAAATGTTTTTTGGACAATATTTTGTGTCTGCATTCAGCTCTTCATTGGAATCTTTTTTTGTATGTGAGTCTGGCTGAGATGTTTCCTAGTTTTACTTTGATTTTTCGGTTGATTGTAGTCCCACTAACTTGATGGCCTTGTGACTGTTTTCACCCGTAGCCAAGAGCGTGTACAGATGTCTGAGAAGGCTATTCACAATGCACGTGAGGGATATCGCTCAATCGCGAAACGTGGGGCAGTATGCTTTGACGCAGCTCGCTCTATCGTTGAAATCAACCCCATGTATCAGACGTCATGGCAACAGTTCCTAGATGTATACGATGCATCAATTAAACACTCTGAAAGGTGAGATTGAAGGCAGAGAGGAGTAAAAGTGCAGTCTTATTAAAAGTTTAATCCTGGACTAACATTTTTACAAAAATGTGTTTCCTTAAAACTTCTGTCACCAATTTGAAATTGATTTTACCTGACATTTGAAGGATTTTAGGTCTAGAATGAGCAAAAATACACCATATCTCCAGTACTGAACTAAGAAAATATTTCTAAATGAACCAAACTTGGAAAAATTTCTAGTAGACTTTTGCCAGCTTTGGTTTTTTTTTTTGTAAGATCTTTTAACTTTTACATTCTCGTTCTCTGATAAACCGTATTTCCACAGGGCTGCTGTGAAGGCCGTGGTTGAGCGACTTACATACAATGCCTTCCAGTCTACAGCACGATCACTCCTAGAGAAGGATAGGATGATATATGCACTGCTGCTATCCATGGAGGTGAGAAAATCAGGAGTGGATTTATGGGGGGGGGGGAGGTGTCAAGACACATCCTCCCCCCATCCCTCCCATCATCCCCAAGGGCGGCGGAAGCTGATTTTTATTGGGGTGGCAGTCTATTTTGGGGTGGTAACTGCCACCCCTGTTCCGCCGCCCTTGCTCCCCATTCCTCCTCCCCCCATACCCGTGCTCTGTGCCATTCTTTTTTCACATTTAAAGTGACAGTCCAGACCCATTCAGTGACCTTTTTTTAAGGGGGGGGGGGGGCTTTTAGGGGTAAAACAAAAGATCCGTCAGGCCTGAAACCCACTACATTTATAATCCGTGAATCCACCACAGGAGAAAGCCAGCCTTTTTTTCAGTTGGGGATTGAGAATTAGTAGGTGTCAGGCATGCAACTTTTCCTCCGATCAGCTGATTTCCTCGTTTTTCACTTCACACTTATGCCATTGAAAATGGAAAAACACTGTACAAAGTCTTGTGAAGACCAAGTTGCACTTCTGAGGTGTAGGTCTACTTGTGTAGATAGGACTATATTCCCCCTCCCCTCCCCCTCTCTCATTCCCCTTCCCCCTACCCTCCAGCCCCCTACTCCCCCCCCCCCCACAACAACAAAAAGACATAGGCCTAGACACACAGTCACGCACCGTAATAGTGGGGACATACACTGGTTGTGCAATAGTCGTCGTGGGGACCAAAATCAATATGGGGACAGAGAAATGTCCCCATAACTCATTCCTAATTTGCCTAACAAACAAAAATTACCCCACTACGGGGTCGACGCTTACCCAAGCCATCCCACACAAAAACCCAACTTATTTCTAATTAGGTTGTATCAGATAATCTTACATCGTAACAGCTATGCAGTGGTGTACAAAATTATTCGAACACTTGACATATCTGAAGAAATTGATATTTAATGCCTTACAATGCCTGGTTTACATTTTTCACCTGTATTAAATAGAAAAAGGTAATTGTTGTGAGCATACATGTAGCTCACATTAGTATCTGCAAGTCCTACCATCAAACTTTACTCTAATATTTGGTGTGTCCATATCACCTTGGCAGCAATCACTGCGGCACATCTTTCGGGCATAGTATCTATATATTTCCTGAGAGTTTCTACACTAATGCTGTTCCAAGTCTTCTGAAGTTCATTCCAGAGAGTTTTCATTTGAATGTACATTGGTATATGTGACCCCGCTCCGGAAAAAGGTATATTATGTTGCAAAAAAATGAAAAATTTGTTTTATGTATGTTTGGAAAGCCCGCAATGTAAGCTTTCATTTGGTACATGATAGAGCTCCAAAGCCCTTTCCGTTCTGGAGATATCGCGTTTTTGCATATTAATTAGTTCTATGGAGTTCAAATTGCACAACAGAAAAAACAGGCTTTGAAATAGCTAGTTCTAATACAATGCAATGGAACAATGCACTCTAAAAAGGTTATTTTTTCACTTTATTCACTGAAATCAACATTGTTGTGCACCAAACCTGAAACTTTAGATGTTTAAGATGTCATTAAAGACAAAAAACAAAAAATGAATTTTGACGAAAATGTTCACCCTCTCAACGTTGAAAGGGCCATTACACGTAAATGCATAGCGCGACTTATATCACCTTTTTCTGGAGCGGGTCACATATTGATTGCCATTTCTTCACAAACAGCTAAAATACTTAAAATATGCCAAGTGTTCGAATAGTTTTGCACACCACTGTAGATATGAATACATTGGATACTTCCAACCTGCTCAAAGGAACCTGAGAGACTGTACAATTTCAGACGTCCATCATGATCATGTCATTGGCCGTATTTTCTCCATCAGGTTGAGGATTCCCTCGGTAACGTCGGTCCCGGCGAGCGTGAGTTTGTCATCTCTCCTCAGCTAGGCTCCTCCATCATGACTGGTCTTGGCCACATGGTGGCGCCAGACCACCGCATTGTTCAAGCCAAGAAGCCATTTGATTGGATGCTGGATGAACAATTCCACAATTTACAGGTATCGCTCCTTGCTCATTTTCTAGATTCATCGGAATTTTGGAAAGAATATAATTCTTAAAATGGCCTTTGGCCTTGTGATGGGCGATTTGCATAAATAGAAGATGTTCATTCCAATGTTGACCTTTAATTTGAGCCTTGTGAATTCTAGTAAGAAAAAGAACTTTTTCTGCTAAATTTTTCTTAATCTGTATTCTCCTTTTATTGAAAAATCTTAATGGAAGTAAAACTGCTAATTTCAAATTAATTTTTACTGCAATTTCAAATATATTTCGGTCACAAGCAGCATTTCCATGGCGGATATTTTGAAGTACAACATAACCATGTTTTGATTTGAAGTTGCTCGCCATTCACTATGAATGGTTCCAAGAGATGTTTGACCGAATGCCTAAGGATGGCCGAGAGACGCAGTGGAGGACCTTAGGGGAACACGACACTCCCGAGACGGCCGTCTTACCAGAGAAGATGGACGATGTGTATAACCCAATGCAGAGATTGATGGTACTAAGAGCATTCAGACCAGATCGGATTATGCAAGCTGGAACGGTCTTCGTTAACGCTGTGCTTGGGAAGAAGTGAGTAACTTGTTCGCTTAATTATTCTTAGAGACTTTACCACCAGATTTTTAACATTGGTTATAATTTAATTTATTCACATTCTGCCTTTGTTCTCTTACTGATGTTAAACTTATTAACCGATGTTGTTAATTTCCTGAAAGTCATTTGTAAGCCTTATTTCTGTAATGTTTTGAACTGTTAAGCTGCCTTATTGAATAACTTCACATTCTTTCACACATACATATTTCACTTTTATCACATCGTGTTTTAAGTTATGCCTCATATTTCCATTATTTTAAAAAGACATTTCTTTCTGTTTATTTATCTATTTTTGATTTAAGAACAAGTTCCATAGAGCATAAAGTTTAGCTTATCCTCTTGAATACGGACAGCCATGGCCGCAGTTTGAAAAAGACCACCTGACCAGTTGTCATATATATGCGCATTCCTACACATACTCAATCCATTGTTTGCCTATTGTATGCATTATGCTTGGCCGCACAATCCCGTCTTGGCAAACCAGCTGGACAGAAGGGGTTATATAACCCCTTGCGTACAGATGACGCCATGGCATCAAAAGAAAGTGCCACCAGGCCGGATGACGCCTCTGGCCGCTGTTTGTGCAGTTTCAATCCATTGTTGGATTATTGTGTGTCATGCTTGACTGCACAAACACATTGTAGCGGTTCGCTTGGCTGCCAGAACCGCCGCGACACCCCAACGTCTCCCGTAAAACCATACTCAAGGGGTTAAGCTGAAATCTTTGCTTTCATGTTAATCGGAGGACACATCCAAAAATTGCTGTTTGAGGCATGCTGCTCATATCTATTTCTCATTGTTAGCTTTATTTGCTTATCTATGCACAACTGACCTATCGCCTCTGCAAATTAAGCACACCCCTATGACGACCCTATTTAATTTTTCTGGTAATATTTGTTCGTATCAGATTTCAAGTTACACTTGCCAAGTCAAGTTCTAACTAATGGCATTAGACAATAGTTGACAAGCTGTGTTCATGCAATTCTACCACGATTGTTGACCTATCACTCAATGGTATGTCTATAGATCTGAAAAATGGGGATAATTTCTTTGCTATCTGTTGAAGATTTATCCTCTATTTAGATCTGGACCCAGGAAAACCGTAAGGGTGGTAGGGCTGGCAACCTAAAATGTGGCCAACCCAACCACCTCTGTTGTAGCCCTTTACCAAGGGTGGCTCTTAACCTTGTATTGGGCGACTTCCATAACAAAAATGTCGCTACACTTCTGGTGCAACAACCATTACGGAAATCTGTGCAGTACTTTTTGTTGACCTCAGATGGTGCATGTTCTGTGCTAAGTAATTGTAGATGGTGCATGTTCTGTGCTAAGTAATTGTAGATGGTGAACATTGTATCACATAATTCTACTGCGATAGGTCAGTTGTTATAAACAGATTTATTTATTGGCTCTGTATTATGCGTTTGTTAACATTCCATTGTTTCATTCACATTGCATGCTTTTTGTCGTCCATTGTCGTCTACACTCCCACCACACAGAATCAGAGGAACCTCATCAAGGTATCAAGCATCTCATTGGAGTCCATTTGCTATCTACTCTGTCCTCTTTATAAACGTGAACCAGTTGCCGTTGCCCTTTGTGACTGTGTAATGTCAAGTCTTAAATGTCTCGGGACAAAATTACAGTTCCCAGACCGATGAGTTTTCAACATTTTCTAGACTTTTTCTTGTACTGTGTTGGAAGCCTGTAATAAAAGTTTCTAGCAGTCTAGCTATTTCAATGGCATATCCATGTTTTGGGTCGGGGGTGGGGGAAAATTTGCTAACATTTCCGAAAAGGTATCCAAAAATATTTTTGCACAGAAAAGTAGGTGGGGGTGTGGGTACACACTTCATTCTTATTTTTAAAAAACAAAGAAAATTGCCAAGTTTTGGTGAGGGTGAGGGTCTCACCCTCACCCCCCCCCCCCAACTCAAATATGGACACGCCACTGAGCTGTCTCATAACAAACTCTAGTTGTTCCATAAGCTTTAGTCCTTGCTTGTTCATGAAGTAATTGCAAAGAGCAACTGGTTCACGTTGGTGTACATGGATTGCACATTTGCACTCACTGAAGTTACATTTCATCTTGTTCAGTTATTTTATATTATTTTATAGCCACAATCATCGATTAAGTTTTCATTACCACAAAATGCAAATGAATTTGGAGCGCAACCCAAAGTTCCCAGGAGGAACCACTTTGGTTTCCCAGTCTTATAATTACCGTATAACCTGTTTGAGATTTATTCCTTTCCCTCGATGGAATTTTTAATTATTGCATGAAGTAGTGTTATATTTTCATTCACAAAGTAAATATTTTTGTCACTGTCCCTTCAGTAAAAATAAAACCGTGACTAACAAAAGCAGTCTAGGATTGGATGACTCAGTTTAATAGGAGGGAACCAAAAAGACTAGTCCAGGTCAACTTCATCCCACTTGAAATTTGTGCTCAAATGTGAAATGCTCGATTGTGAGGGTATGTCTTTGTACCCACACAAGCCAGAGTTGTAGTCCAGTCCCTGCAAGTCCTTTCACAAGTCCTTTCACAAGTCCTTTCACAAGTCCTTTCACAAGTCCAGTCAGAAGTCCTTTCATAAAGCTGGTCACAAGTAACTGGATGAACAATGACAAAGGAATGCCTTTGTCAAAGCTCATTTGAATAGCTTGTGATTGGAATTAGGACTGGAGGGTTTGTAATGGACTTGCAGGGACTTGTGATGAACTTGCGGGGACTTGTGATGGACTTGTGATGGACTTGTGATGGACTCGACTACGGCTCTGACACAGACACAAGCCCTCTCAACGTTCCAGTTCCCATCTCTTCAGTGACATATCCAAGGATTTTTTTTTTAGATTTGAAAGTTCTACCACTTATAGCTGGTACTGACCCCACCCAATTTTTGAAAATGTTGTTATAAGCAAACGTAAATTTAGGACAATTTTTCTAGAAAATGTTTGTCCCCGCCCTAACCAGAACACCTGTATCCCTCATTGCCACAAAACTCAGCTAACTCTATAACAGCAGACTCTGTTAAAGCAAGCTGATGCTATAGATACTGATGTGAAATGCTTCCAATTTGACTCGTAGGTACATAGGGGAGACAGCTCTCGACTTGCCGGGCATCGTCAAGCAGACCACTCCATTAACCCCAGTCCTGCTCCTCTATACCAAAGAGGGGGACCTAGCTGATAAGATGTTCCATGAGTACGCTTACAAGAAGCAGTGTAAGACGGTGGTAGTAGCACTGAGTAACTCGGAACAACACGAAGAGAGATTGATGAGGAAATCAATACAGACGGCCATGCAGGAGGTAAGGACAGAAACAGTGACAGACACCCTCATACACTCCCACATATATACCCTCTGGTATACTGTAAGAAGTGATGTTCAACAATGGGTAACTCAGAACAGAATAAACAGCAAGTGAATACAGACATCCATAATGGACAGAAACAGTGACATTTTTACATGAAAATACGTATAAAGTAAAGAAGGTACATCAAATACAAACACTTTTTGAGACAGAGAGGCCGAGTTATGTTTGTTTGTTTGTTTTTTTAATTTAAAAAAAAAACGACCCTTAATCTGTTGATTTTTATGGTTGGTCGTTTGAGGGAGGGTAATACAACCATTTTTGGGGGGCCTTATGGGAAACACATGCACAGAAGCTAAAATTCCTTACCTTACCTTTGAAAAGTTTTAGTTATTACAGCGATTCCTCGCTTGCCAAAAGGAAAGTCATGAAATTAAGCACTTGACTTGTACCTCTTCATGGAAACATAACACTTGTTTTTCTTTCAGGGACACTGGGTCCTGCTACAGAATGCCCACAACTCCATCCACATCCTAAACACCTTAGAGACCATCTTAAAGGAATGTAGCAACAAGCATCAGATGAGTGAGTCTAACTTCCGTCTCTGGATTTCAGCGAAGATGAGTCCCAGTATCCCTGTCCGACTTCTGCAGTTTGCCATCAAGGTGGTGGTTGATTCACCCAGGGTAAGAATTGTTGAAATATTCATTGAAAGCCTCTAACCAATAAGCTCATCAAATCAGCCACAAGGGAGATGGACTGGGTAATTTAACCAATTCTGTCAGTGAACAAAGAAAGAATTGACAAGAGTGGGACCTGAGCCTAGAGATCGTCGTTTCAAGTCCTGCTCGTGCCAGTTTTGTAATAAGTTCACTCTAGAAATCAAATAAGATGTGTTCAAAGAATTTTCAGTTATGTTAAGGGTTGCATCAAAACATAATTTTTTTTTACTTGTTTTTATGTCTCCCCAAGTCTGCTCATTAAAGCAATATTTTTCACCATGATGGGAAGTTATTATCTAAAGTCAAAAACTAGGCCAACCAGTCAGCCCATAGTATGTAAAATATGTGTCAAGATTAAAATGTCTGTTCTTGTGTTGCGTAAAAAACAAACCAATATGCCCCTGCTTAGAATTTGGACTTGTTTGCAGTTAGTAAACACAATATTTTCACAAATTTCTATGATATTATTAAGTCGTTTCAGTGAAAATTTGTATCCCATGGAATCTAGAAAAAACACCACATGAATTAGAAGAAATTTTGCCCTTTCCCGACAGAGTGTATACACTATGTTAGGAAATGTCAGGGCAAAAATCTCTTCTAACTTGCTTAATCTCCCATGCACATTCCATCTGAACACTCGTATTTCTGTTTTTCCCTCAACCATTCTGTTTCCTGAACTTTCCCACAGATCATGAAAGATAGCCTTCTACGTTCGATCTCCCTGATCGATACGGACATGCTCAAGCTCAGCTCTCGTGCCGAATGGCCCCCTCTATTGCATAACCTTGCCATGCTTCACGCAACCATCCGCCTACGAGGACGCTACAGTCGTGCCGGCTGGAACCACCCGAATACCATGGACTTTGGCTTCAACGAGATCAGCGTATGTTGTTTGATTTCATTGGATTACTTTGCAACTTTTACTTAAAATTTAGTCATACCAAATAGAAGTACACGAATCAAAATTCATCAGTTGGAAAAAAACTATGAAAAAATATTGTATACAACTTTATTTCTATCGGTGTATACGCCAAGTGTCATACTGTTGACAGTCAGTATTAATGGCTCAAAACAAACTGGCGTGAGTATAAAAATAACTTTGTCTTCAGTGTAGAAAATTTACTAAATTTTCTTGCCATTGAAGCAGGAAGCAGATGTTTTTAGACGATGCAGAATTTTAATCCAGTGCTTAATTTCATTAGGGTTGTCTGGGAATGTCTGATGCACTTTGAGCTCTGATTGGATAGATTTTTGTATAACAGCTGTGACCTGCTGGAGGTCACGAGTTCTGCTCCACACAATACGTGCTCAATCATGGTGGCTCAGCTGATGTTGGAATGTGTTGTGGGATTAAAGATTGCCAAAGGTCATGGTACGCTACCCAGAATGCCGTGTATTTCCTTCACAAAAATCTGTGAAGCGCATCAGACATTCCCAGTGCCCTGTTTGGGCAGTGGGTACGAGCGAAAAGAGTTGTGTTATTATAGCAGGCAAGCTCTGCTAACGCCCTCACATGCATTAAGGTTTCTATTGTTGCATCACTATTTCAAGCAAATTCTGCCTCTAAAATTGATCAGCTCTGTCCTGTGCTTAAAGCTTAAAATCTCTCTGAAATGGACAGCAGTTCCGTAAGCAGAAAATTATGTTGTTAATTAGCAACCTTATGAAATTGTACCAAGCTCATCTACAAATGAAACTGATGTATTTAGCCTATTATTTCTCCGAAACATTCAAACTGTTGAGTAAACCATTCATGCTAAGGACACTTTCACACAATACTACATATTAACTTATCCAAGGACTAAAGCATATTTCGTTTGATCTCAATGAATTCAAATTCAGTCATCAAAACAAAATAAAGCTTGACACCAAATTTTCAAATTTCTGCCAGAAATTTGGGGATAGTCGTATTTCCTTATAGTCAACAACCATCTCTTTCTTTTCCCTCTGCACCCCCTCCTACACCCCCTCCTACACCCCCTCCTACACCCCCTCCTACACCCCCTCCTACACCCCCTCCTACACCCCCTCCTACACCCCCTCCTGCACCCCCTCCTGCACCCCCTCCTGCACCCCCTCCTGCACCCCCTCCTGCACCCCCTCCTGCACCCCCTCCTGCACCCCCTCCTGCACCCCCTCCTGCACCCCCTCCTGCACCCCCTCCTGCACCCCCTCCTGCACCCCCTCCTGCACCCCCTCCTGCACCCCCTCCTGCACCCCCTCCTGCACCCCCTCCTGCACCCCCTCCTGCACCCCCTCCTGCACCCCCTCCTGCACCCCCTCCTGCACCCCCTCCTGCACCCCCTCCTGCACCCCCTCCTGCACCCCCTCCTGCACCCCCTCCTGCACCCCCTCCTGCACCCCCTCCTGCACCCCCTCCTGCACCCCCTCCTGCACCCCCTCCTGCACCCCCTCCTGCACCCCCTCCTGCACCCCCTCCTGCACCCCCTCCTGCACCCCCTCCTACACCCCCTCCTACACCCCCTCCAGGAGGCCATTCAGATTGCCGCTACCCCCTTCAAGGACTACACCATGATGGAAGGGGAGAGCCTTAAGGGTATCTCATGGATCGGTCTACGCTATGTCATCACGGAGCTGGTCTATGGGAGTCACGTGACTGATGAGTATGACCAGACCAACCTATCAGCGATGGTTGATTACTGGGTGGGGCCTAATACCGTCAAGAGAGAGTATGAAGCGACAAAATGTAAGCTGTGTTTAGTTGAGAAGAAAAACATAGAGAATGATGTAGATCCAGCAATTGTTAACCCCTTGCGTACGGATGACGCCATATGGTGTAAAGAAAAAGTGGCACCAGGCCGGATGACACCATTGGCCGCTGTTTGTGCAGTTTCAATCCAATGTTGGATTATTGTTTATGTTACGCTTGACTGCACAAACACATTGTAGCGGTTCGCTTGGCTGCCAGAACCGCTGCGACACCCCGACGTCTCCCGTAAAAAGAACGTACTCAAGGGGTTAATAACCAAACATTTTCAAGGCTCATCAAGTGCCTATAATTTCACAGAAGAGTAAATTAACTGAACAAATTTAAGTGGTCACAGTAACCCCCCCCCCCCCCCCCCACCAACTTCTCAAGAGAACTGGACTTGTTTTACTTGCATTTGTAACACATCTGTGTCAGCAATCATTGGTTTGATTCCCTACACCAGTTTGTGTTTCTCTCATTTATTATTCCCCATCCTCTTCATTATTATAATGTCATTTGGATCTGAGAGTGCAATGCACACGAATGGAGTAAGCACACATTTATTTACATGCCGTCCGAACAGAGCCCCACATGTTTTAGACTGAGAAGTTAACTCTGTTTATGAAGAGAATAGAACTTTCCATTCCCTTCATTCAAAACTGCAGATTTTCTGCCTTTACCATGCAAAATATTTTTTATAAATCTTATCCGGGTTTTCACTAGCATAACAGGGATGTATTCGAGTCCATCACAAGTCCCTGCAAGTCCATCACAAGTCCCTGCAAGTCCCTGCAAGTCCATCACAAGTCCCTGCAAGTCCATCACAAGTCCCTGCAAGTCCCTGCAAGTCCATCACAAACCCTCCAGTCCTAATTCCAATCACAAGCTATTCAAATGAGCTTTGACAAAGGCATTCCTTTGTCATTGACCGGCTTTATGAAAGGACTTCCGACTGGACTTGTGAAAGGACTTGCAGGGACTCGACTACAACTCTGTATCATAATAAAATAACAATCAAGTCTATATTCATAAACAAGGATTTCTAATATCGTTCTACTGTGCCTGAAAGGAAAAACGTTTCACTTTGTAATTACAAATAAAGAAGACATGAAAATCAACAAAATTAGCTGCTCTGTCACCTCGAACAAGTTCTTTCTCAAGGGTTCTTTTGCCTTTGAGAAAGAACTTGCTAAAGTTCAAAATGTTAGGCCAGCTAATTTTGTTGATTTGTATATTTCAGGTCAATCCAGTCAGTTAGCAGTTTGCAGCATTTTCAAGTTATGCCAATGATCTCTCTTGTGTTTAGTACGTTACAAGATTCCAGCAGCGTTTTTCAGCAACAACGTTCGTCTGACAGCAATCATACAGTCCCTTGAATCCATCACCAACCACAGCCTGGATGTCCCTGAGGCGTGTAGCATCCACACATCAACTGAAGTAGGTGGCCTTATCAATCAGAAGAGACAGTTTTGCTTTCCGAGAGCCTGTGGGGAAAAATTCACAGGCTCGCTCAGGTGGGACTCGAACCCACGACCTTCTGCTTGCTAGTGTAGATGTCTTAACCACTCAACCACTGAGCTTGCCGGGGTCGGCTGGCCGGTTCAAATCCAATGCAGCGGCGGGTACCGCGTAATCAGTCAGAAGATGAAATTTTTACACACAGGCTCTCAGAAATTTTTCCACATGGTCTTTGAAAGCACTGAGCATACAGTGCCTCATACACTACATCGGGAAAAGGTAAAAATCTCTCTTGTAATTTACATCATCCTCGACGCAAAGTCCATCTTCTCACTGGCCTAATCAAGGCAAATCATGGACCCTTTTATGGAGGTCCCGCCAATAGGATTTGTGTATATAATTTAGCGCAA
The DNA here is from genome assembly GCA_037893225.1 of Hippasteria phrygiana. NCBI lineage: Eukaryota > Metazoa > Echinodermata > Asteroidea > Valvatida > Goniasteridae > Hippasteria > Hippasteria phrygiana. Next base: position 1,339,308 of record JAZGUH010000172.1, on the reverse strand, counting down.
ACTGTCCCACAATGCAGTGCAGCATATTCCTGCAGTACGCATTTCCCGGTTATCCATGAAAGGGTCTTTAAGAAATATCAGCAGGCTTTACAAGCCGACAATGGGAAACTTTTGAGACACTCTTGGCAACAGACATAACGGTCCTTTTCAATTGTTCTCACCAGTCGTACGCATGCTCAGAACTACGCTCGCATGCTCGGAACTATGCACATGCTCAGAACGAGCAAAAAGGACCGGTATGTCTGCTGCCACCAGTGTCGCAAAAGTTTCTCATTGCTAAATGCATACATGCAACTTTTCCTCGTATCAGCTGATTTCCTCGTTTTTCACTTTACACTTATGCCATTGAAAATTTAAAAACACTGTACAAAGTCTTGTAGAGATTGGAATTTCCTCGTTTTGTTTTGTATTCCAAGTTGCATGCCTGTATATGCGTACAGTTTCTTCATAAAAAATGGTTTACCAAGCATAACATATTGCTCCGAACGTTTATTTTCTTGGCCGAAATTAAAATGAGATGCATCACATGACATTTTAGCTGGTAATCTGTTTGTGCTGATATGAGCTCACCTTTTCCATGTTAGCTTATTTTAGCACTTTCATCAAATTGAAGAGCATTTCCAACCCTTGCAGGTTTTTTCTTGCAATTTAGTTTTTAACCAAAACCACAATTTGAATAGCACGCTTCATTTTGGAATGAGCTAAAATAGCAAATTTTGTCATGTAACGCAAAAAAAGGATGGAGTTTAAGTACTAAATCTCTATCAAGCACCAAAACTCTATCAAGCACCAGAAAGAATTTTGTTATGCACTATGCTATCAGCTATTAACAGCATGGCCGCGCTATAATCAGAGACAATTTGACTCGACATCTGAAATTGCTGGAAATGCTCACTTACAAAAAAGACGACACATCGCTGTTTGTAAACCAATTAAATCATTCGGTCATGTTTTATCAAAATGCACATCAAAATGCTGCTGTCGACTTTGCTACAAATGAACTATTAATGCATGTGTCTATAATGCTGTATCTCTCATATCACAGCTCTGTCACACAATAGACTGATACATTGAGTTCAATTATTTATTTATTGAAATCACCCAATACAAGGCTAAAAGCCACTCTACACGTAGTAGGTAAAGAGTTATAATGAGAGGTGGGAGGAGTGGCGATATTTTGAATTGACAATCCTACTACTATTAGTTTTCCTGAGTCCAGATCTAAATAGAGAGTAATTCTTCAACAGGTTCCAGAGAAATTATCCTATTTTCAGACATATAGACCCAAGTGGGAAAAATTCCACTGTCAGTTTATCAAGTCACCTGCCTCAAATTGAGGACATATTGACCAATTGAAGACATTGACCAATTGAGGACATATTGACCAATTACAGTGGTGCGTGCACCACACATCGGTCACTTTTGTCGGACGGTAGTTGCGGCTGCAATTGGTCAATATATCAAGAGGAATATATCAAGTGGAACTTAATCGATTGGTCTGCAGGAAATTGTGGCACCAGCAAGTAAAATCGGACATAAGTTGGACATTTTGAAAATTGAGATTTCCATTCCATAATATAATATATAATGTAAGCTTTGTAATGGTGAACAAATTACTGTTATGTGATATTTTGGTTTTTGAAGAGAGCCGTAAATTCAGCATTGAGAATGGAAAATAATACTTAGTTTACACTTTTCTTTTGGAAGTACGCCAGACTAAAATGTCAAATTGTACACATTTATTGGTCTCAACACAAAAGCAAACCAGGTATTTTGAATTAAATATGCTTTAAAGTACAGTATTTTGACAAAAACAGGAACCGTGATCAAAGGTTCCGATTCCATGCCTATACGCTCAAAAATGACTTGACACAAAATATTGTACAAAAAATTACAGTGAAAATGTTGTGTTCTTTTTTTCTTCTACTCACCCTGGATTGTTGTAATTGACATCAAAAGATTTTCACTGAGTCGTGTTTAGTTGTTCAAAATTGAAAATGCTTCATTGTCATGCGTAATGCCAGTTTAATACCTGCTGTCGTGCTACAATGTGATTTATATTTTTTTTTACCGTAATTTCATTGCATTGTATCTAAATAGGATGATGGCAGATTGATGGTAAGAAAACATAGAAAAAGTAAAATCTCTCATGAAAAGTGTGTGATCAACTCTAACAGTGTGCTGTGAACAAATAATGACCAGTCATTTTTTTATTTTTTTTAAATTTATTTATTTATTTATTCGGCTTGGCATTTTTGCAGATAGCAAACCCATACTCATTCTAGATATTACTTTTTATAATGCCTGTGAGATAAATTTTACTGGTAAAATCTATTCGCTTTACAGTTACCCTACCTGAATATATTCAAAGGAAACCCACAAAACCTAAACAACAAGAAAGCACAAACATCTTTGAAGTGTTTGTTCTGCTATTCCAATATGACAATATAATCATTTTGATTCAGATTTCTGGGGTTTACATCCTATTTAATGCAGTCCATCAGATTCGGTTTACAGAACTGTTACTGAAATCTAACTTGATAATGGGTCATTCCATAAATTAGGGGTCCACTTTTGGTGTCTCCTGTTACATCTGACATGTATAAGGTTTTGCAATTCAGGACACATTCTTTAACTCTTCCGCTACGGCGCGCCGCTCACAGCGGCTCAAAAAAAGCCTATTCCTGCCGGCAAGCCGCTCAGAGCGGCTCGTTGTAAACATTCTGTAAAACAATTACGTCACAGCACCCATTATAATACCGTAGTGAAAGAGTTCATGCCTTCTATCTCCAAGAGTGACTGTGTAAAGCAAACCTGCCAAACAAGTAAAAAATAGTATGAAGTCAATTTTAATGATACTTGATGGAAATTACACAGGTCAGGTGTAACAGGGACACCAAAAAATGTCACACTCTTGGACCCCAACTTTATAGAATTGCTAATTTTCTTGTATTTTGGGGTTCATGATGCATGTTTAACAATCCGGATTTCCAACAGTAGTTTCTATGCGTGGTTTGCTTCGTTGTGTGCATATTGTGGTTTATCACTCCTTGCTTTATTTCAAACTGGTTTTCATTTTTGTTCTACCTGTGACCTTTACTCCAGCCCAGCCCTGACTCTATCCCCGTTCCTTACATCTTGTTTCCCTCCTTCTCTCAGAATTACCTCAATATATTTGACCCATTCTGTGACAGCAAGTGGCCTGACTGCTTGTATTTTCTCAGAAGAATTCTGGCTTTGAACAGATTTTTTAACAAGAAAATTCTGAACACAAACATTTCACAAAATTTGACATAAGAAGTAAATTAACGTATTTTACTATTTAATTTACTTCACGAAATAGGTTAACCCTAACCTCCCCAAATCCATCAAAATCCATTTCCCCAATTTGGAAGAATTTGATAGGCAAGCCATTAGTACCAAGTCCATCAACATCCACCTATAGTAGTAGTGGTCTTGTGGTGGATTTTATCGGATTTGGTCCTAAAGCATAATTATGTGAAGCAGGGTCAGTGATGGATTTTGGCAGACTTGGTCCAGAGTACTTAGTAAAAGACACCAGGGAGTTAGGGTTAAAGTCTTTCCCTTCCTAGTTTCTGTTCATATTTTTCTAAACTTAACAAAAGACAGAAAACACTCAGTGTCACTGATGTTTCATGATGTGCTTTTGCAGCTATGTACTTTCTAAGATTGGCTTCTGTGTACCAGTAAATGAGATGTTATGTGGATTTGTTCTTTCCTCTTAGACTCAGCTTGGTGATGATCAGTACATCTACACTCGTCTCAATGCCATCTTAGACTGTATGCCGACATCCAAGACACTTAGTCATGTTCTACAGCCACGCCCTGCCACGCCCTTTAAAGGTAAATATTACATTCCACAGTAGAATAATAATATGGCACCAAAATCTCTTGGGACAAAAGAAGGCACTTTATGAAGAATAAAATGTTTTTAAAAAAATTCAAACCAAATTAGTTAATTAAAATAACAAAATTTAAAAACACATCCAAATATTAACAAGCAAATATGTTAGTAATTGCCAATATGAAAAGCCTGTTCACATTTCCTTACACTTTCGTGGCCTGTTTGAGTCATTTCTTAATGTTCATAACCAGACATTCCAGTATGTTATTTGAAGTTGGAAATCTCAGCAAAGAGTGGAATAGGCACAGCACCACTGAAGTTAAGAATGACTGTCAGCTTATCTCTAATGTGTAAATGTGGTGACCAAATATCAGGGCTGTAGTCGAGTCCATCACAAGTCCCTGCAAGTCCCTGCAAGTCCATCACAAGCCCTCCAGTCCTAATCCGAATCGCAAGCTATTCAGATGAGCTTTGACAAAGTCATTCCTTTGTCATTGTTCATCCAGTTACTTGTGACCGGCTTTATGAAAAGACTTCTGACTGGACTTGCAAAAGGACTTGCAGGGACTCAACTACAGCTCTGCCTCATATACCCTGATGAGGCTGACAAGGATGTGTTGTACATTTACATCGGCAACAAAGCTCAACCATGCTTACAACAAATTAATTCTCTTTATCTCTCATAGGTCCAGCTGTAGCCAGTGTGAATGGTAGCGCCATGTACCCTAACGTGGCTGACATGGGTGTATATGCCAGCGCTAGTATTTCAGCCGTTTATAGTAGGAAGGAACTTGAGCTATGGGAGGTGTGTCATATGATGCTTAACAAAGTCCCTAGAGGTTGGAATAGGGTAAGTCGAAGCTGAGAACTAATACTTCCAATAACCAGGGGTGAGATTTCTTTGGGTTTTTCCCGATTTCAGGATTTTCAGAGAGATGTCTTCAAGATTTCCGGAAGATTTTTTTATTCTAATTTTTTTTTTATTCCAAGATAACCTCTGCAACCTGAAACGGTCTTCTTTCAATTCTAATGACCCTGTTGCTTGCAATTTTAAACCGTATCTTTGGTTTTTAAAAATGCAGTTTTCTTGGCCATTTTTCAGCAATACGATACAAATCAAATACCTCTGAATGTTTTTTATTTTCTTAAAATCTCACCGCTGAATAATCAACATGGACAAATTCTCTATAATTTTGATCTCAGCAGAATATTTCTCGACGGCTAAATGACAAAAAACAGTTGAAAGGAGGACAACAAGAGGATGGTGAGGAGGTTTAAAAGGGAGAAAGTCTTGTAGCTTACAGAGTTTCAAGCTTTCAATATTCAAATCCTCTTCACTATCAGTTTATGAAAAACAACATTGTTTCATCACGTGCTGCAGGACTTGACTGCTCTCAAAGGTAGCACAACCTGGATTGTAATGGGATTGCAAGGCACATTTTACATGTACAACCAAAATTTTCAATCATGCCATCCATTTTTTGTGTGGGTAATTTTTTTTTACAAATTTCTTGTTGATATAGCAGAGAAAACACTAGTAACCCCAGCCTCTGGAATCACAAAACCCCCAGAATCCTCAAAACCCCCGGAATCCTCAAAACCCCTGGAATCCTCAAAACCCCTGGAATCCTCAAAACTCCCGGAATTCTCAAAACAGAAACAACAATTTAAGGGAAATAAGATTCTATTGTTTGAAATTTTTTTTGATTTGATGTCGTTACAGGAGTACGTGACTGAGCGTGTGCGTAAGACAGGTGGAGACACGCCCTTCAATCGTTTCATCCTGAGAGAGATTGACCTCATGTTGAAGCTACTTACAGATATCAAATCATCACTTCAGGTGTGGGAATGACCATTATAGTACCAAAAATAATACCTTTTCATGAATTGTTTTAATGCATTTTTAAATTAATTTTTTATGAGGAAACACAATTGACTGAACCAGGGCTTGATCTTGTCATGCAGTCAGCGATAAAACCCCTCAAATATGCAAGATACAAATTGTAAAACCGGAGAAGCAGCAAGTAGGACTCACAAAAACATCACTTCAACTTCTGTTTACATAATAAAAGGCTCAAGAACATGGTAAACATTAGTCTGGAATGAAATCTTCCTTACAGAAACTGAAAGCATTGACTGAGAAGCCAACGGAAGTCTTTGGTGATCAGATGTCAGAGACTCTGATCTCCATAGCGGATGATATCTACCATCATCGCATTCCGGCTCATTGGTGTACTCTGGCTGGTGACTCTATGCCTCCCACTAACTGGCCTCTGGGTCAGTTCCTAAATGACCTGTCGCTACGATGTCAACATCTGGAACGGATTATCATACAGGTTAGTTCATCCATTAACACTAACCCTCCCATCCTTCAAAATTCAGCAGGAGGTTTCTTAGGATTATCTGTCTTCTCTGGAAAAAACAAATTCCACCAATTTTATTACACCCCAAGTCAATATCTCAGTGAGCCAGTCTTGTAATTTAAACACTCAACAAGGAAAATATCTCACCCCTAACTCGCATAGGCATCAACAATATCAGTCTCCACTAAATTTGTATAAAAGTTACTTATTATAAGGCAATTGGGCTACACTAATTAAACGTACAGTTGGAAATGCGTATGAAAACGTATATTTGATGTAAAAGATCACGCCTGGGGAATCAGGTTGAACTGGGGAATCAGGTTGGTGTAGTGGTACTTTCCTCGCCTTCCACCACTGTGACCCCGGTTCGAATCCCGGCTGGGGCCAACATGTGGATTGGGTTTTCCGTGGGTTTTCTCCAGAACTATTTTCTGGGGTTTTCCTCCCACGCCTAAAACTGTAACTTCCTTCCTCATCTTCAATCATATGGGACCCCACTGGAAATAAGTCGAAAGACTTTCGTGAGCTATCCCGGCTGAATGCCAAATAATAAATATATAAGTAAGTAAATAAATACATAAATAAATAAATAAATAAATGAAACAGTGAAACCTGTTTATAATATTTACAACCATACAGAGATTCCGTTGTTTGTCGCATAAACCAGAAAACCAATAACAACATTTCCAACACAACTCGACATTATTTGTTGTGGGAATTTACAACAAAATTTAATCCCAATCCTCCATTTAATTACCTTCATGTTTTTTTAAAGTGATAATAAATTTTCCCCAATTTTGTCTTTCCTGACAGGGTCGTGATAAGTTCCCCGCCTACTGGCTGGGAGCATTCTTCCATCCTAAGAATCTTCTAGCTCTGCTACGTCAAGATGCAATCCGTACCTACGGCAATAACACCAGCCAGGTTGAGCCGTTTGTCTTCCAGACTGAGATCACTGCTAGAGATAAGGACCATGTGAGTTGCCTCCTTGCTTTGAGTGACTGGTCTGTTGGTCAGTTTGTCAGGCAGCTGTCTGTTTTTGTCTGTTTCCAAGCCTAGATAGTTGAGTTGGGGATAAAACTATGACCAAGGTTTTTTTTAAAGGAGAAATACAACTCAAAAGTAGTAGTTGTTTTTTAGAAAACGTAGAATCCACAACATTCACTTCAAGCAATAAGCAACCACTATCAATGCATCATAGGTTTTGTTCTAACCTGTTTGACTCTGTTTGACTCTGTTTGTTTAGCCTTTGTATGCTGATTGTAATGTGTGTCTGACTTGGTGCGCATTTGCGGGTAGTATGGGAATCGGGTACATAATTCCAATCCCAAAAATTTAATCTCGGAAATCGCTGTTCATATTGTTTGTAAAGGTCCGCACGTTAATACTACCACATTGCAGTAATATGCAAGTGTGTAAGCTCTATTTTGTTTTTTCATGTACATGTACCCTGGTTGTCATTTTGTATGTTATTACGGTTACGGGTACTCGATTCTATAATCTGGAACCGGTTCCTAACATTAACGGTCAAGTACTCGGGTACCCGATTCTGACTGTATATAGTACACTGTATATTTGGTAAAGAACCATGTCCTAATCTTCTTCCTCCAGGTTCGAGACCCACCACAAGAGGGTATGTTTGTCTATGGCATCTACATCTGGGGCTGTACCTGGGAGAAGACGACAGGTGAGCTGCAGGACACCCCCCCACGCCATGGCCCCACCCCTCTCCCTATCGTCCACATCCTCTGTATGCCACAGAGTGAGAAGCCTGCCCTCAATGATGCGCAGAAAGCTGCAGAGACGTTCAACTGCCCTGTGTACCCAACGCGGGTCAGCTCCAGAGAACCAGTATTTACAATGGATGTCAGACACGATAACGTGTCAGCAAGCAAGTGGGCTTTAAGGGGGATGGCGGCTACCATACGGCCATATTAGAACGGTCAGTTTCATTGCCTGACCGGGCCACTCGGACTTGATAATGTGTCAGTTATCTAGTGGGCTTTAAGGGGGATGGCGGCCACCATGCGGCTGCAATAGAGTGGTCAGTTTCATTGCTTGACCACTCGGGCACGATAATGTATTAGCTAGCAGGAGGGTTCTCAGCCGTCTAAGAGTGGTCAGTTTTATTCCCTGACCACTCTAGGCCATTATTTCAATGGGTAGATGTAGAGCCTGAGTTTCAGGGGAGGGATTCTTTTTTAGTTTGCCATAGAAAGTGGCCCTGAGAAATTTTTTGAGACTGAAGTTTTTGTGTGGTTTTTTTTGGGGGGGGGGGGTGGGGAGAATGGGCGTGGGCAGCTGGGACTTTTGGAACATGGGGATGCATTCCAAAAATATTTACAGGGTACAGCAAAATAATCTCAACCAAAAATGAATACAAATAGGGTGCCATCCCCCCATCTGTCTACAGGGGCGGATCCAGGAATTTGTGCAGGGAGGGGGGGTTTCTGAAATTTGCCCAGAAAAGTGACTCCCAAAACACTTTCTCACCGTTGGTGGCGCCATTTTAACCTCTGTTTGTTTTGTTCTCACCCATTTGCAAAATAAGACCTGTATTTGCAATGCGTATGCCCCTACAAGCCAACAAAAAAACAAAAATAGGGGGGGTTTCGACCCCCAAACCCCTCCCCCCCTGGATCCGCGCCTGGTCTATGTTCACTCCGTTGAATCATACACCACTTGTCAGCTACCCTCGCCCCTTCCTAGACCACAATTTTTATAAAATGTTCTGAAGAGTTGTCAATTTAAATATATTGGTTTTGTTTGTTCATTCTGTACATTGATGCTTCTTTGTTTTGGTGATTGTTGTATTCAGTTGTATTGTAATCAATTTTAATCTGATCAGTTTTTAGAGAAGAAAATTGAATTGTGCTGTTGAAAGTGCATTGTATGCTATATCAGTGTTTGATAGGGTTTCTGAGTTTGTTGAATGAAATACAAGCCGCACTTTTCCTTGACTAAAAAACATTAATGGATCAAATTTCCTCATAATAACATTCCTTACTTTAAACATTCATTGGGTGAGAAACAATTTCTATGACCAGATTTTATGTAAATATTGTACATGTTTAACTGACTTTCCGTCCACTTAACTGATTTGGGAATTTTATTTATTTTCATTTTATTGAAGAAATGTATCTTTCAGTTTTAATCACTGAAATGATAAAATATTCTGAGAATTTAATTTAGAACAATATTAGAGTTGCCATGGAATTGAGTAACTTTTAACGTGTGTCCTGTGGAAGATGTGTAATGATTCTCAATGATATCATCTTCATAATTAGCACTAATTAAGTTAAAATTTGACGTCATAGGACGAACTCTTTTTTGTGTCTAGCACTAGGCACAAAAGGGAAGTGGATTTGTTTGCTGCCCGCAGCGATGACTTTCAGACAAATCGCACCAGCGGGGTTAGAGGGCACGGTTAAAAATAGCTCTCAAAAGTCACTTTTTTGGTATTTCATGGCAAAAATAATTTTACAATAATTATGCAATCTACATAAAAATAAAAAATTATGCAGATTTCTCATAGCAATCAACATCATCTTGAAACGTCGTACAAGTTGTATTTACCGTATTAAAGTGGACCATTCAGTGATACATGACTTTTAAAGCAAAAGTTGTAGTAGACTAGCCCAAGTTATAGTGACTTACCAATTTTTGGGGGATTATTTTTGTGTGTGTGTAATTTCTGAGCGGAATTTGTCAAAGAGCAGGGGGTTCATTCGAACCCCAAACCACCCCCCCCCCCCCCCCAGCCTACGGGCCTTTACTGAGAATTTACAATAGAAACACAAAAGTTTCAGGAACATTTGAAAGAACAATTTCCAAGTATATACGGTTGATACATTCTGTAAAAAATCATTTTGATTCATCAAACAAACCAGGAGAAGTTCACCATTCTGTCCAGAGTTGTAGTCGAGTCCCTGCAAGTCCTTTCGCAAGTCCAGTCACAAGTAACTGGATGAACAATGACAAAGGAATGCCTTTGTCAAAGCTCATTTGAATAGCTTGAGATTGGAATTAGGACTGGAGGGCTTGTGATGGGCTTGTGATGGACTTGCAGGGACTTGCAGGGACTTGTGATGGACTCCCCGATTCCGTCCAACCATTGTTAAATTTATTGTGATAATTAATACACATGTATTATATCATTTGTTGTACTTTGAAAGTTGAGAATTTGGGGAACTATAATAAAACAGTTTGTTGTACAGTAAAGTAGTTCATATCTTTTATTAAATTAAAATAGACCACCCAATTTGCCAAAAGGATGTTTTTGCTTACATTGAAAGACAACTCGGACTGTTTCTTATCGGATGATCGCCCCTACAGGAACACAAAACAAAACAACCCACCCCAAAAAAGATAATAATAATAAATAAATAAACCAAGTATGTCTTACAGCATGGTCTTCACCAGTTCCCATTCTATTTGTTTATTTATTTAATTATTTATTTATTTTAAATAATGATAATAGTTCGGATGGTCTGACATCTCAATCCTAGGAGAATGTATAAGACGTACTGTCCCTGTCTTTTTGAGTTCACCCTGAAAAATTATAAAAGCCTTTTTCTTTTTGGAGGATTAAACAAAAGTAGTGAAAAAGGTGGCTTTTTTGTGAACATAAAATATGTTAGAAGAAAATATTTGGAAGAAAAGCATTTACAAGACCCCTCCCCCCCCCCTACCCGGCATTTCGCCCGTTAACTTTCCGAAAACGCCCCCTCCATTAATTTCATTGCCGTTGGAGTCAACAGAGGGCGCCCTTTACTATAAAATAGGAGGATATCGGAAAACCACGACGTGGGAGCGGCGAGTAGTCTGGTACGCGAGCCTATATTCGCACGACAAATGCCATACGAAGTGTGAGGCAGTTCACTTGACTCATAAGACATGTTGAAATCGAAAGTGACCGAATTACGGTGACGTTAAACAGGTAAATTTATTGATTTTTGTATTGCGGCTTTTCGATGTAGTTCGTTTCAGATCAGCATTGATACCTGTACATCCAGTATACATTAGTTAATGATCAACTTTAATGTATTCCACGTGTTTTTTCGGTGGTCAAAAGGAGCATTCGTGCTGCATTGCATCACTGCATGCTCGTTTAGCTTTACTTTAGTCGTTCATCATTGTAAACATCGTTTCCGAACCTAGCCCCACTAGTGTGGCTGGCGGATTTTGACATCGGGCTGATCCTTTATAGCCACACGTCCTACCCATATGTTTGTGTGGTGAGAACTTCAACAATTTGTGCGGTGGGGTAGCGCTATCTGGACCGCGTTTTTAACGGTCTGGCTGTGTTCTCTTACTCACCATTTTTCGAAATATTAGACATTAAACTTCGGCTCCATAGTCTTGCGTGCAAACGATTTCAACCGGTGGTAGCCATTTTGACATGATCACATGACCCAAGTATATGACGTCACTGGGTTCGTTGCCGACGGCTGTTTGATGAGATCACAGCTTATCACGAAATTCGCGCGAGATGTTCCACTGAAATCGTGATAAGCTAGCTGTGCTCTCATCAAACAGCCGTCAGCAAGCTGTTTCAAACCTAGCCCTAGAAGGACGCTATGATATAGCGTCCTAGCGCCCAAGTATGCAAAACAGTCCTATGCTAGAAACCGAAGATCAAAAATCACACTTTACCTGCATAAATATTCTTGGCATCATTTTATTCAAACAGTTCAACAGCCCATCTCCCTGTACGGATGGAAATATTCCTCCAAGAATGTCAAGAACAGGAGATATTTGCGGCGCAAAATCGTCTCCACGCGACGCTGACTTCACAAACACGAGGAGTAATACCTTGTCCGCACGTCTTGAATGTTCATCAACAACAGAGGGCGCAATTTCGGCCGTGCACGCGGCGACTGTAAATTGCGCCCTCTGTTGATGAACGTTCTAAATGTGGGTATTACTCCTCGTGTTTGTGAAGTCAGCGTCGCGTGGAGACGATTTTGCGCCGCAAATATCTCCTGTTCTTGACATTCTTGAAGGAATATTTCTATCCGTACAGGGAGATGGGCTATTGAACTGTTTGAATAAAATGATGCCAAGAATATTTATGCAGGTAAAGTGTGATTTTTGATCTTCGGTTTCTAGCATAGGACTGTTTTGCATACTTGGGCGCTAGGACGCTATATCATAGCGTCCTTCTAGGGCTATTTCAAACCCAGTGACGTCATTTTAGAATGAGAATTTCAGTTTTCCCCAGCTGAATAGGTTTATCTTCAATGAAGACACAAGGTGAAATTTGTTATGTTTGGTAGCGATTCCGTGATGTCCGTATATGGGACTCTTGCCCAAAGGAATGATTTTCTTATATAATGTGTTTGAATAGCTTGTTACATGGCTTGACACCAGAATTGTAAGTGACTTGTGATGACTTTTTTAGTCCGAGTATTAAACTTGGAGCATGTGGACCCTTTATCATGTTTATTGCGGGTGTTGGTAAAAGTTGGAGGTAGCCGGAGCTAGCTTTATACAACATTTTCTGGTTTTACATCATAATATTATACTTCTCTGCTTTCTACTGACCAAACAAATGACTACTTTTATCTGTATTTCAAATGTTTCATTCCTCCTAGATTTCACCGATTTACTGGTATAATATTATTAACAAGTAACCAATTTGTCAAGGCTAGAAAACATTGTATATAAACCTACCTCCGGCAAGCTCTGCTACCTCCGACTTTGACCAACTGCCCTTTATTGTCTTTTTCTATTTTGGACATGATCTGAAGACCCAACAAAAGCATCCCATTTCACCCGAACAACAGCTACGAAAATACTAGATACGCCACCTAAGGTACAAGTGGAGTTCCATGATTTAGATGGAGGTACTGAGGTTCACTTACCATCCGGATAAAAAGTGAAAATTACCGTTCAATTCCCAGAGACCCGCAGAACATGTCGTTTCGTTGTCAGTGACCCCTCGACCTTGCATGACGTCACCCTGGCGCAGCGCACGCATAATGCATCGCACGACATGCCGTATGCCAGCGACTGTTTTATGAATGGTACAATGGACGTGTCGGTCTGATTGGAGGCTGCACGCGTGTGGGACTCATTTTGGGTTTGTTTGTTTTTTTGTGTTTAATACTGGGGGCGGGTGTAATTTTGTTAAGGTAGATCAAACTGCCTAATTCTAATTTATAATGAGATTTATTAAACATGAATTAAAGCCCATCTAATTTACTGCGGGTTTTTTTGGAGTGGGGTGTTGATGGGAGTTCATTAGGCGCATGGAGCCTGGAATTAGCCACGAGAAAAAATGCAGTAGTTTTTTTGGTAGAGGATAAAGTCTTCTAAACATGTGGAACAACCTAATATTTCAATATGTATGTCGGCCAAATTTGTAAAACAATGAAGCAGAAGTTGACGTGTACATGTGAACACTGAGTGACCATACACTGTGCCAAGAACATTCTAATACAGAAAACACAAACTTTCTTCCCCAATATTGTGTTTATACTGAACATGAATGGATGCTTATTTCCAAGATTTTGGTGTTCCTGATTAATGTGTGGTGTATTAGGGTCACACGAGGCAATTTACAGGCAATCAGTTACAGGCAATCTCCAAGTAGAAAAACATTCACATTACAATTTTCACATAATTTTCTTAGGAATGTCCATACGATCTCAGAAAAAAGAATCTTGTGCTACCCAAGCATTCCTTGAGCCTGCAAGTGCTGTCTGATACAGTGAATTTGTTTCCTGTGTTTATCCCTCTCATATCAATGGTTACATATTGGTTATGCACATTTTGAACTATGAGCATCATTGCTGTTTCTGGTTTTTACAGTCAGACATCCCAGTCATCACTTTTGATGTTTTGGAAATGTAGGTATTTTCTGATGTGAGGTTCAAAGATCGAAGATTTTTCAATGCGTGTGAAAGAGCATCCCACAGCCAGCGAGATGGGAAAGAAACGCAACAAGACCAAGCAAAACGATTACCACAACACATCGGACGAAGAAATCTTGAAAGGTTAGTTCTTTTGGTTTTTTTGGTGGTTGTTTGGTTTCGTTTCCCTGGTTTCCTTTCCTTTTGTTTCCTTTCATCTCATTTTGTTTCGTTTCGTGGTTTTTTTTTTTTTTTAGTAAACGTTTTCCTTCATTTTATAAAGCAGTTTGCTCGCTGACAAATTTTGAATTGTACAAACTTGCACAAGAGTACATGCTTTAAATTTGTTCCTCAGGCAAGACTTGTGCTCACGTTGAGAAGGCTGTCAATTTATCTGGTATCAAGAAAGGACTGAAGCAAGTCGGGGGATCTTCCAAGCTTGGGCAGTGTTTGGTAAGTTAACAAACCTTGAATACTCTTATTTCTCGATCTGTGTCTGTATGAAGTAATGTCCATCTGGACACATTACGTGGATCATCCGGACGATTTGTTTTTGAAAAAACTTGATTAGGCTATCTTTAAATGTCCTCAATGAATAATTGGAAATGATGTGGGCAGGCAATGCATCAGGCTTGAGTGAAATACCGGATTTGACGGAAGTGTTTGAATATGGTCGATCCACAACCAGCTACCCACTATCCTAGTTATTGAGTGCTACTTCAGCTACATTTTCTTTCCATCTTGTTTCCTGCTAATTTCCAAAGGTTCCCAACTTAAATCCTTGAGAATTTTGGTGACTGTCCCTGGTGTGTTAGGCTATTGTTTTTACCTTCACTGAACTGTTGCTTTTAGGATCCTTTGAATTAGCTTAAACAAAGTGAACTTGAACTTTACTGATCAACCTGTTCAAAATTCCCTTATCTGTAACAGACAGAGAGACCAAGTAAGCCAATCTTTTATGTAGTCACGTTTCATAGTTATTATAATGTTGGTTTTATTCACAAGGCATGTGGGAACGACGGAGGAACAACGGCTGCATCCAGTGATGACAGCGTCGATCACCCTGGCAACACAACGTGGTTATGTCTTGTCTGTGGAAACCAGGTAAGATGCATCAGTGCACCCTGTGGCAAATGTGAAAGAAACTATAGAGCATGATAGCCCAGTTGGTAAAGCATCGGTATGGTATTCCGGAGGTCGCAGGTTCAAATCCCGCTCCTTCCAGTTTTCTTTCTACACAATGAAAATCAATTTCATACATGTTAGATTACTAAATACTTGACCCCAACCCACACACACTGAATAGAGTGGTCCTATTCATCACGCTTGGAGGCCCCCTCCCCCTTTCGTGTGAATGGAAGCTTTGTTTGAAAAAGCTCCATCTATTAATTACACTCCTATTCATGAACAATAAAGTTGAAACGGGAATAGATTGAGTATGCACAGGAATGCGCCTATAGACGTCAACCAGCCAGGTGGTCTTTTTCAAACCGCGGCTATGGCCATCGTCTATAATCAAGAGATAATGAGTGGTTACTCCAGATTTTGGACCAAAGATAGCAGTTCATTATTGTCAAAATTCATAGCAAATTAGAACAGAGATGTTAGAAAGTCTTGGGTTTAAATCCCGCCTGAGTAAGCCTGTGAATTTCTTCACACAAAGCTTCATACATTACGTCGGAAAAGGGCAAAAGAGAAAACATCTCTGTTCTAATTTACATCATCCCCGACGCAAAAATTCCATCTTCTGACAAAATTAATAGCATCTCTCTGTTTCTTTCTCAGGGTTGTGGGCGCGGTTCCCAGCATCAGCATGCCCTGAAGCATTATGAAGTCCCGCGGAGCACCAGTCACACCCTGTCGCTGTGTTTAGATAATATGTCAGTCTGGTGCTATAAATGTGATGAGTGTGTTTACCCCGATGACAGTCGTAAGCTGTTTGAGTGCGTGGAGTGGATCCGTAAGGAGTTGGGAACTCCCAAGCTTCCTGGTAAGACTGGGGATCAGTTTGTCATGATACAACTCACTCAGGAGAGTCAGGGTGGTAGAGGGTGGTAGAGGGTGGTAGAGGGTGGTAGAGGGTGGTAGAGGGTGGTAGAGGGTGGTAGAGGGAATCTTCTGTCCCTTCTACCTCTGTGACCCAGGTTTCGAAACCTTGGCCGAAACCTGTCCAACTGAACATTTCTGTAGTCTTCTGTGTCAGTTTTTGCTGCCTTTCGAGTTACAGTGCCAGTGCTATGTGCTTTTTAGGTATTCTTAGGCCCCAAGTCCAAATAGGGCCGGTATGTATACTGGTTCCCGGAATGCAAACTGGTTCCCGGAATGCAAACTGGTTCATTTTAATCCTCCCAAACCAGGTTGGATACCATCAAAGCCTCTACTGGAAGGCTGGCCTTCTTTGGGAGTCTATTGTGTCCAGTCCCTGGGCTGGCGAACTCCTTCTAAATGCAGACAATGGGGCGACTTTAATCCGATAATAATCTTCCAGGGGTTAACAAAGGCCCTAAACATTTGCTCAGTTTCAAAGAGTTTGCCACTGGACAGATCTGACCACACAGTATTCACACTTCAGTAATCACCTACACATAGTCAGTCATATCATTAGTCAATAAACTCCCCATTGTAAACACTCTACAGGGCCATCAGGCAGCAGGCTAGCCAAGCTCAACAGCAAGTATATTCATTAAGGTGGCTTTGAAATGCCGATGAGCAAGTGGACTTGTACTGTCCGGGAAGGGGTATAATACCGTCCGCGGTTTAAACCGGTCTGATACCGGGAGCCAGTGTACAGACCTGCCCTAAATGGACTTCGGGCCTTACTTTCGTCACAACTCACCAGAAATGAATATTAACCTGGACAGTCCTGAATCCTTCAATTGCAATATGATTTTTCAAACCACCTAGGGAATTAGTTAATAAAGAACCTACGGAAAAAAAGGCTTTTATGACTCTCAAAAGCAAAAAAAAAAACAAGTGTCAAGATGTTTGTATCACAAATTTTAGTCTGCAAGTAGCTTTTGGAAAGAAAAGTAGTTTTTGCCCCTAAGACCCCTACCTACATATTCTATTTTGCTTTCTGTTTGACTTTATTTTGCAATTTAGCATAATCCTTATCCTTACAATATCATCTGTTCTTTAGCCAAGAAGAAATCCAAGGACTCGGACAGTGAGTCGACTCCAGCCAAAGGTCCGGTGGTCAGTGGTAGTACAGGCACCAACAGCATCAAACATGATGGGATAACAAGGGTCAAGGTTTGTCGAAAATACAAGAATGGTTTAACGATTTTAGTAACTTGACCATCTCAGACACGAAGAAGATGTGAAACTTACGGCTGTAACTTTTAAATTAATTAAACAGTTATAGTTCTTACAGGCAATTTATCTGAAGAATATATATATTTGGCTTTTATTCAGTGGTTTTCTTGTTTACTCCCATAGGGTTTGAACAATCTTGGAAACACCTGTTTCTTCAATGCAGTAATGCAGGTACGTGTATGTTCCCTCCAATCAAAGGTGCAGTTAAAGAAAAACTTGTCTAACATTTCACCTGTCATTTTTCATCATGGTATTTTTTACATTTCTCCAAAGTAAACTGCAGTTGTTTCAACTGGTTGTTCTTAATACTCCACTCATGAAAACACTCAACTTTTTTCCTGTCTCAAGAACATAACCCAGACCCATGTGCTTCGAGATCTCCTCCATGAGAAGTGGACTACGGGGAAGGAGGTTAGCGTTCCTGAAGACACTCACCTAGCAGTCACTCTGGACCAAGATTCCCCTGGACAGATGCACTTCTCGTTTGATGCGCCCAAGAAGACCGAGGAACTCATTGAACCAGTGGTAGGTAGAACCAGGGAGGTGCTGAAGGGGAGGGGTCTGGAGTCGGTCAGTATAAACCCTGACCAGGGCTCAAAATATGCCCTGGACTGGTGGACCGAAGTCAGTAATTTATGCATTGATTTAGTGGACTCCAGGCCAAACTAGACCAGTGGACTCGAGGCCATGCTAGACCAGTGGACTCGAGGCCATACTAGGCCAGTGGACTCGAGGCCATACTAGGCCAGTGGACTCGCGGCCATACTAGGCCAGTGGACTCGAGGCCATACTAGGCCAGTCGACTCGAGGCCAAACTAGGCCAGTCGACTCGAGGCCAAACTAGGCCAGTCGACTCGAGGCCAAACTAGACCAGTGGGCCGATGTTTAATTTTTTTCCAAATAATCTTAGCTTTATAGAGCAATCTTGAAATTCACACCTAATTAATAAAGTCTGCCTTGTTCATTTTGATTCTGTTGATCACATGAAAAATCTTCAATTGTTAACACATTGGAACTCTGATTATAAATACAATTATCAACAAGTTTTGAAAGACACTGGTCTTGTCATTCATTTGTGACCGGATCCGAAAAAAATGAGTATTAAGATCATTTTTTACTTGCATTGGATAGAGCATACTTGGCTCTTCATTCTGATATATCACTCAGTTTGACATCCTGATAAATATCGCCATTATGTGGGTGAAAACCTTGACAGTTCCTATTGTATAAGTCATGTTTAAGGGCCTGTAACTCAAAAGTAACTCTGGCGACTTGTGACTCATTTTGTTGGGTTGGGTCACAATTGTACTACTAGCCCGCTGTATAGTACTGATTATTCATATGAAATTCGTATTGACCTACTCAGCCAAATTGTTTTTGTATTTTTACCCCAGGTACCAGTTACAATCAGCCTTGCTGCTCCAGGGTCATTGACCTCTTCCCTCATTAGCTTCCTGGATGAGATGAATAGAGCAGGAAAGACCAGCATCATCAACCCACGAGGACTCTTTAACCAGATATGCCAGAAGTGAGCAGATAAATATAACCCTAACTCCCAACATCACTTACCTACATGTAACCTGAATCCTCCAATATCTTCAGATTCCAAAATCCTCCAATGTTTGTGACTGGTGACTACTGCCTGAATCCTGCAAAATCCTCCAGTGGGTTTTGGATAAACACTCTAGTTACCTCTATCCTCCGAAATCATCCAGCACCAGATTGGGCCTTATGACCTGGATCCTCCATTTTCCTCCTGAGACAAAAATCCTCTTAATGTCCTCAATCCTGCAAAATCCTTTGATGCTCCAAATTCCCCCATTTGGAGGATTTGGGAGGATTTGGGAAGGTTTAGAGATAAAGATAATGAGAGAACCGAAAATAATATTTTTTTAAAAAATTAGTCAGAGATTTGCTACGTCTTAAACTTGTCATTTCCTTTTTCCTTCCTGTGTAAGATGTTATTTATTTCAAGAGAGCCAAGAGAAGGGAAATTATGTTTACAAGTTTTCTTTTTTCTTCTTGCTTGTTGCCAGGGCATCACGGTTCAAAGGTTACCAACAGCAAGACAGCCATGAACTTCTGCGGTATCTTCTGGATGGAATGAGAGCTGAGGAAATCAAGGTATGACCTGTCTGTTATACAAACAAGAGGAGTATGTCCTGCAAGCCATATAAACAAAGTCCAGGGCACTATTTCATAGCGCTGCTTAACGGAAGCCTCGCCCATTTCATAAAGACTGTAAGCAGTAAGCACAGCGAAGAGCCCGCTAACATTGGAAGCAGGATTTGCTTAAATTAGTGACACAACAATATAAATCTCCATGCACGCGCAAGCGTTAGCAGGACTTGGCCATGAAATATGCTAATGCTTAAGCAAATTTTCCTGCTATAGTTCGCACAACTTTTCTGCTTACCGTTAAGCAGCGCTATGAAATTGGGCCCTGAATAGACGTTTTCGTCTCAAATTTGTCTGATTAACCTCTGCCTGTAATTCCATATAAACACAGAACCATGCCATGACCATTGTCAATAAGCCAGTTCGGTATGTCAAAGGTTATTCGGGATAAAATTCCTGATGTAATGTCACTCTATGTTACGCGAACGCCCATTCTGATTGAATTTAACACCTGTGCGTTGTGCGACCACCTTTTGCGTTCACACGCGCGCGTTAAGTCACGCGGGTCATTCGGGATAAAATGTTATTGTGCACATGCGCAGTTGAAATACCGAACTGGCTTATTCAGAAATCTGTGTCTGATTGAGAACCGCAAGTTCAGGTCAATTTTGAGTCGAACTGGATTCCTATAGTCCATTTTGAAAACAATTTTGAATGTATCATTTTACAATATTTTAATGTCCTACATCTTTACAGAGAATGCAAGAGGCCATCTTGGCCCACTTTGACATCAAAGGGTCAAAGTTGAAGAACCTTGATGAGGCCACAAAGAAGAAAATCAAGGCGTATGGTCAACACTGCAGGCATACGTTTGTTGATAGCGTGTTCAGTGGTCAGTTACTCAGCTCTGTCCATTGCAACGAATGTCAAGTGGTAAGAATATTGATTTGGGACTCAATCAGTTTTTGTGCTTTTACACTTCAACCCACTCTGTCCGGCTGTTATTAATGGGGTGCTGGTATGCAAAGACGGGCTTGTGCGGCCAAGCGTAATGCAAACAATAGGCAAACAATAGATTGAGTATGCACAAGAATGTGCGTATAGACGACAACTGGACAGGTGGTCTTTTCAAACTGTAGCTATGGCTGTCGTACGTATTCAATGGATTGATCTTCAACCAGTGCCTTTTTTGGGGGGGGGGGGGGTGGTAGGGGGGTTAGGTTGTTACGCTGACAGTCTCGAACCAGGCCAAGTTGACACCTCTTTTTCTCCTGCCTAACCTCCTTTGCAAATACTTTTGGATCCGCTCCTGTCAATTGGTGGTATATCTGCCGAAGTGAAGAATCGATGTATAAATAAGGCTATTCACATTATAAGCTATGCGACAAACTCGTAAAATGCAAATTTATCTGATCGGTAACTCTGTCAGTAATTGGTGTATTTTCTCAACATGTGGTTATTGTGAGTAGGGCTAAAATCCCTCTGTAATGCTTATTCTCAGTCCGTCAAAACTTCATGCAGATAGTACATTGTAATTGGGGTACATCCCTTGCCCTGGACTACAGTGATCCTGGTTCGAATCCCTTGGGATGAAATGTAAGGGTCGGTATCTCAACCCCAGTCATGGGTAATCTTCCACCACTGTGACCTGGGTTCATATCTCACTAATTTGCAGATCCTTGGTAAAGCCTCTTGAACTAAAATCTGACCTTAATATTTGAACTGATGAGCTCAATATTGAAGTAGGATTAATTACAGGGATATCTCATTGTTGAACAGGTATCTGAAGTACTGGAGCCATTCCTTGATCTTTCTCTTCCAATAGTTGAATCTAAGGTATGTAATATTCCCAGCTCCTGAGATATTTATTCAAGAACAAGCACAAATTCGTGCAGGAGCCGCGTCGTCCACCTATGAATCAGTAAAGCATAGTAAATGTTGTAGCGCCCTCTTCTGTTGAACCATGTTGCGAAAATGAATTTGGCACAAGAACACACACCAGAAGAACAACGCTAAGTGCTTATAGAGCCCCGTCTGCGATGCGACGTGGCTAAAAACATACCACGTTAATGTATATACCTAATCCGTATTGGCCTGTAAACTGCACAATGCTACAAGTTAAAATTGCATGATTTGAGATTGTAGAAACCAGGATATATTTTAGATTTTTGTACAACTCAAAAGGGCAAACGGAATGCTGCTCTCCCTCGACCCTCTGAAAAACAGCCAACACTTCTTGAAAAGAGTTCAGAGGTCACAGCATCAGTTTCCCAGACGACAGGGTCAAAGGACGGCGAGAACAAACTGAGCAAACACCAAATACAGAAGGCACGAGAAAAGGCCAAAAGAGATGCGAAGGTATGTTGTGTTGTCATAGTGATGGGCGGTCAGGTTAGTGTAGTGGTTCTTTCCTTGCAGTCCACCTCTGGTGACCCCGGTTCGATTCCAGTCCCAACCAAGAATAATTTTCTGGGTTTTTTTCACGTTACTAAAACTGGGTAAATATGATATAAATACAATATAAAAAAGCAGGCCAAGTTTAAACTTGACTGTGTGATGTGAAAAGTGTTCAAAGCTTTGCATCTTGTGCTGATTTTCATTGTGTCTATTGACAGAGGAAGCACCGAAAATCACAGAGCAGCCAGCACGATACACCCAATCAGGGCGGAGCAGAAGGAACTCCCATCCAATCGGACAACGAGGAAGAGGTATTCCAAGATTCAAATGATGCCGACAGCGAGACGTCGCTCTTTGATCGTCCGGACCGCAAAGGCAGTGTAGACTTCACCAGAACAATCCGTACGACAGGATCCAGCTACGGACTGTCAAGCAAAGTGCACACTCAAACCCAGCCTGGAGCAGAGACTAACAAAGACAAAATGGCCGTAGGGGCTGCACAATCAGGAAGAACTAAAAAACACCAAAGTCCACCCGAAATCGACACAGACGAAGAGACGGATAATCTGGTGGGTCACATGAAAAATATAGCACTGAACGAAAAGAGTGATGCGAAAGAGACGGCACCCAGTCTTGGCAAATCAACTCTTATCACTACGTCATCGGAGAACATCGACGGCAACTCGTCTGAACTGGCTCGTCCTGGAAGCAGCACGGATTCACACGGGAGTATTTCAAAACTTAACGAAGAACAAATCCCCAAACAATCCGACGTGCAATCAGAACAGGTAGCCTGTAACGGTATCGGCAGCAGTACTAACGAAAGCACAAGCAGTACTAAAGATACCGTGGTGCCAGTGAACCCCAAGAACCAGGCTGAAGTCACAGATCATATCACCGAAGCGAATAAATCTAGCATAGCATGTGGGTTCACGCCAGTCAGGCTAGCCAAGCAAGAGGATTTCTCGCCCCCTGTCTCCCCGGTTTCACCAACCCGCTCTCGGGTCATGTCGACCCTAGCCCCTCGCTACCAGGGTAAATCACTAGAATGCTCTGTGGAATCTTGCCTCAGCCAGTTCACGGTACCGGAATGGCTGACTGGAGTGAATCGATTCGGGTGTGAGCACTGTTCCAGAAACACAGGTAAATCTAAGAAATAAAGTTCAGCAAGTTAGTTGTCTAGAATCATGCAAATGCCACCTGATGCAAATCTGACAGCATCACATGCTGCTAATTGACCTGTCAGCTCCCCAAAGCGCCTCTTAGAAAACTGCTCTGGAAATCAGTGCGGTAATTTATTATTTGTCCAAATTTTGCACATTCTGTATTAACCCCTTGCGTACGGATGACGCCAAATGGGCAAAAAGGAATAATCTATACACGCCATTTTCTGAATTGTTAATCCATTGTTAGATGATTGTGTATGTTACCCTCTTGTGTCCATTTTGCATGGCTGCACAGCAAGTCCTTTCACAAGTCCAGTCACAAGTCCTTTCATAAAGCCAGTCACAAGTAACTGGATGAACAATGACAAAGGAATGCCTTTGTCAAAGCTCATTTAAATAGCTTGTGATTGGAATTAGGACTGGATTGCTTGTGATGGACTTGCAGGGACTTGCAGGGACTTGAAGGGACTTGGGATGGACTCGACTACATCCCTGCTGCACAGGCCTCATTAGAATAACCATACTCAAGGGGTTAAATTACAGTACCTGTGATTGGACAGTGTTTGACAAACTGCATTCACAGATTTCTACCACGATTATGGTGTACACATTTCTGTGAACTAGATTACTGAAGGTGAATATGACTGAAAATTGAAAAATGTTTTAGCACATTGACTTTGCAGGTGCAGTTTCAAAACGGCCTATTGCCATTACTCCATTCAATCCAATTTCAAATTGTACATAAATTTATGTTAAGGAAACAAATGTGGAAACTTTCTTATTTATATTTGACTTATTTTCAGACGAGAAAGAGAAGGAGAAGAACGTAGTATACACCGATGCAAGCAAGCAACTTCTTATCCATCAACCTCCGTCAGTCTTAACACTTCATCTCAAGAGATTCCAACAGGTAATACCTACTGGACCAGTGACCTTTCAACTTCAACCTCTGGCAAAACCCTGCTTGAATAACCCCATCGCTGAGCAATGATATTGTGCAGTGCACAAAATATTTTTAAAGCACCTTTACCAGAGGTCAAAGACTACTTCAGTGCTATTACCCCTGATCAGCTTGCCAGTAATTACTACTGGAAACCTCCTTCCACTGAGGGGAGCAACGAGTGTATGAAAACATGTTATTGTGAGATGTCAATTGATGCTGACTTTTTTTGTTTGAACCGGCAGGTTGGGTACTCATTACGGAAGATTACTCGGCATATTAACTTCCCGTTGGTTCTTGATCTAGCACCATTCTGCAGTACCTCGTGTAAAGTAAGTGGCGGATATTCAATTTGTTTGCAGCTCAAATAGAAAAAGCTAACTTCTAATATATTGCTATTACATGTAGAAAGATTTAGAACCACAACTTTGATGTAGAAGTCTCGATTTTGGGCAGCGTAAAGGATATTTTTAATAATATTCTTGGTCAAGTTTTAATTTAAAATGTTTCAACCGACTGATTTCAGACTTTCTTAAACAGTAACTGTCATTTTATATTTCTGTGTTTTATTGTAACATTATTTAGTTAATTCTAGTCAAAGGACATCTTCTAGAGAAACTTTTGATGTGATATTTTTGTGTCCCCAGCCGTATAGTGATAGCAATCAGCAGGTACTCTACGCTCTGTATGGAATTGTTGAGCATAGCGGGCGCTTACATTTCGGACACTACACGGCCTACGTCAAGGTTCGTCCAGCGAGCGACACACTACGACAGTATGTCCACAGCATCCCCCGCAATCTAAACCATGTGAACGAGCAGAGGAACAAAACCAACGGACTCGTCAATGGCGATGAATGCAGTGTGGAATTGGGAACCAATGTCTCCGTGGTAACCACATCCACGAACTCCCATGACAACCATACAGCAACGACGGTGAAACGAAAGATCACGCCACCCGAGGGCAAATGGTATTACATCAGTGACTCGCACATCAGTGAGGTTCAGGAATCCAAGGTTCTCTCTGCGCAGGCATATATACTCTTCTACGAGAGAATACTATGAAATCGTTCTTCCACAAGGATGTTAAACCAGGATGATTCTTGAGATAATTTCGCAGTTTGTTTCAGAGTTGATGGAGCAGGTCCAGTGGCAACGCAGGTACAAGTTTGATCATTTTAAATTAATGTGAATTGAATATGTGATCTGGCATCAAAAAATGAGCGTATGGTCACGCTGTGGTTTTCTGAGTTAAAGCGGAAACGATTTTCACTGAAAAGTCAATTTTTGGATTTTTAACAACTGTATATTTGAAAAACCCAATTCTGTCATATCCCAAAGTTTTTAAACTAGATCTATTCGTGAAATATTTTTGGGGGATTTCTTTTTTAAACTCGGGTTACAGTGTGTACAGATCACAAACTTTGAGCTTTATTTTCTCAAAACAAGGGGTCAAGACTCTGACAACTCCAAAAGGTTGTATCGGGGGGCGAGAAATGAGATACCACAACACACAATATATCAAACTAAAGCTTTTGACTTATACTTTCAGGAAATACCATCATCTTGATTTTCAAATTTTGTGACTTTATGCCTATTTTTTTGGAACAGGTCACATATGTTGTCGACTTTTAGCTACATCCCATAGCCTAGACAATGTTGAGGCTCACTGTGAGCGCCACATACGAATGCCACAATGATGGCATTGTCTTTCTGTGTACATAATAAGATTGAATACAAATTAGAACAGATTTTTGTTTGCACTATCCCGACTTAATGTGTGATGTATACTCGGTGCTTTCCGAGATCCTGTCTGACAAAATTCACAGGCTTAGTCTTCGAAGACTGAATACAATATTCTCTTTACATCAAAAGTTCATACCATTTTCTGCAGGCTTTTTCCATCAGTAAGGAAATGTCAGGGTGGCGAAAATGACACGGGGGTTCTGTGCCTAACGTAGAAAACATACTTTTTCCTGCAAGGTAAAAACCTTACGTGTACACCCCACGGATGTACATGTACATACTGGCATTAATATGCTCAGGTCACACCTATTGAGGGCGCTGTTTACCAGTTTGACTAAGTTTTCAACATATGTCACGCTTTTTGCATTGCTGTGGCTGCATACACCCCAGGGAGCTGAGGTTTCAGGAATGATTGATAGGCCTGATGGTCAGGGGTAATAATAATAAAATATGTGTCTGAATCAGTTTTCTGGAGAAGTGCGCAATAAAGTCTATATTATTAATTATGGATGTATTGCAGGTTCCACCTACGTAATCAGCTGTTAATTAACGGAACCAGACTCATACCGTGCCCTACCTCTCATCCGATACATGTATTTATTCATTGCTAGGAGAACTTTCTTTTTTTTTCTTTTTTTTTAAAACCCTCCTACTATTACAACTATCACAACCTACATGTATTGAAAAACCAAATCCTCTCCTCTCCCACAGCTTGTGTGTCTCAACATGTCACTCGATAGGTTTAATAGATAGGGTAGTTGGCTCCAATTTGGCACCTGGAGAGGGAGGGTTAAATATGGAACAATGATGTGCACAGCTGAATGGATGGCTCGTCTTAAATATGATGTCGTGGAGTTTTAGACGAAACAAGGGCCATAACTTGGCATCCGTGAGTTTAGTGTTTGAGATTCTCTCAATATGTTCCATATCTGTAGACAGAGTTCAGACAACTATAGCACAAACATGGCTGGTCATTATGTGTACAGTCTAGCATGCGGATGTAGTTACCAATCCTCTGTGTGCACTGATGCATAATCGGCCATGTTTAGTCCAATTTTTGGGACCCCTCATGTCGCAGCTCATTCTACATGATCTACAGCATTGTAACAATCATGTTTTCTGATAGTCACTCCACAGTTGCCTTCTGAGATTGAAGAATAATTTCTAGATACAACTGAATTTGATCTGAACCGGACTTCTGAATTTGTTTTCCAGTGATAGCATTTTTTTATTTTTATTATGTGCGAAATTGAATTTAAATAACCATGTTTGTAAATAAGGGTCGCTTACCACGACTGTTTTCATAATTACTTAGAACAACCAGCACATTATTTTTACCATCATGAATTAACTCTATTCAGAGGATGCAGCATTGGTGGTCAGAAAATTAAAATGTATTTATAGTGATTATTTCAGCCCAGTGTCATTGATATAATTTCACGTCTGGTTAAACCCATAGGTGTGAATAGATAGTAACCAAATATTTCTTTTTCCAAAGATGTAAATGAGATTTCAGCTCAATCTATATTCACAGCCCATTTGATATTTTCCCCAAATATATAAAAGATATAACTGTATATATATAATGGTATTACTCAAATTTAAATGATGGGAATGTTGTTTAACAACTTAATAAACTAGTTTGAAAAAAAAAATGCCATAAATATACGAGACAGAATTACATGTTGCTTTTGCGAATTTGATAAATTGTTTTTATAGTTTGGTTGCAAATTTTAATAAGAATAGTAATTTACAGCAAAAGAGTACCAATATTCAAAATTCGTACCCAATGTTAAACATAATATATGCATTTAGTTTTAGAAGTTGCCCAAGTTACTTAGAATAAACTTACAGAAGAAAACTCTGGGTTTTTTTAATACATGTTTCTGATATTCATGAGATACACCTTTTCAGAAAAGAAATTAAATAAATTATATGGATTATATTGGTCGCTTATGAATGTAAATGTATAATTGTCACGTATTACAGCACCATTGTGTAGTGGTTAATGCAACAGATCCGTATCCTTTTGATTAACCCCTTGAGTACTTTTTTTTACGGGAGACGTCGGGGTGTAGCGGCAATTCTGGCAGCCACTGCGAACCGATACAATGTGTTTGTGCAGTCAAGCATGACATACACAATCCAACAATGGATTGAAACTGCACAAACAGCGGCAAATGGCATCATCCGGCCTGGTGGCACTTTTTTTGACGCCATATGGCGTCTTCCGTATGCAAAGGGTTAAGAATAGGATTCACTTCCAACCAGGACCCATTTCATGGAGTGATCAGGGCACAATTTTCTGCTCATGAAACCTCTGTTCATTTCAAAGACTTAACTTTATGCACAGGAAAGAGCTCACAATTTTCAGAAGCAGAATTTGTTTAAAATAGTCATGCACACACAGTCGTACTTTCCCAATACTTGCGAGGACAATGCTTTGTGTTTCCTATTGTTCCTTAATATAACCCAACCCCATAGACTACGCACGTATTTCTACTTGCGAGGACGATTTCAACAAAAGACTTAACTTGCGAGGACTGAAAGGTTTCTTTGTATTTCCTTTCTCCTCTTGTCCTCGGAGGTACGGTATGTACAGAACATGTACAAGTGTGCATGGAATAGTGCTCAAACTGGCAACATTTCCTGCTTTCACAACTTCTTCTGCGCACGGTTACGGTAGTATTCAACATTTGCTTTTGCTGTAATTTTCAGAAATGAATGGATTTGAGGGTTAGTATTTTATAGCATATACTGTAATACTAACCTGTTTAAAGTTTTGTGTGCATAGATGCTGGGAAAACAGAAAACGGAGGGAAAAAATGCTGTTCTTATAGTCTGGTTCCCTTACCCTACTTCAGACAAAACAGAGCAATGAATAGATGTCGGGGAATTATCAGGTTGGGGAACTAGATTCTATCCATCGATTGTTGGCCAACAATCACTAGATATCGATACAAAAATACCACTTTTCTTGAAAATGGCAGCACACCGGGTGCCATGATTTCACAGGATGATTGAGACTATTATTTACTTAGTCAAGTAAGGTATTTCATAATAATTCAGTATTTTTGGGGGGGGGTTTACATGTGTTGTATATTACCTTTAAGCAACCCTAGGAAGTTGGCCATTGGGCACAAGGTATGTCGGTGCTATCCACAAATTTGATTGTTCCTTCAAATGACTGATAGATGTTAGACACATGGACCTATCACGGCAGATTTGTGAAAAAAAATGAAAAAAATAGAAGCAGTATCCTAGTTCCTAATTGTGGTAGGATCTTCCAAAATGAGGAACTATTAATAAGGCTAGTTAGGTATAGGCACATAAATGTGACTTGTACAATGTAAATGAATACCATTCAGCAAGCCAACCCCAGCAAGCTCGGTGGTCCAGCGGTTAAGACATATGCACTAATAAGTAAAAGGTTGTGGGTTCGAGTCCTGCCCAAGTAAGCCTGTGATTCTTTTTCCCACATGCTCTCAGAAAACACTGAGCATGCAGTGCATAATACACTATGTAAAGAAGGGCAAAATCTCTTCTTATAACACCCTTAAAGGCAGTGTACATGATTGGTCATTGTTGCAATTTTCAGGAATGGGCGGATTTATGGGTTAGTATTTTATAGGAAATATCGTTCCACTGACCTGTTTTGCGTTGTTGGATGGTGGAAAAACGAGAGAAAAACGGCACTCGTTTTCAACCGTCGGGTGGATGATAGCCTTTCGTCAAGGCGCGCGTGGCTATTTGGGCTGCGTGACGCGCCCACTCGTCCGGGTAGACACACGCGCCTTGACTAAAGGAAATCGTTGGAAAACGATATATATTTCCACTTTTCTTGACAACGACAGCACACCTGGTGCCATAATTTCACATGGTGATTGAGACTACTACTAACTTAGTCTAGTAAGGTATTTCTTAATAATTCATTAAAAAAAATTGGAGGATTACCAATCGTGTACACTACGTTTAAGCCAGGCTAAAATCAGGGCCAAATTTTATGTGGCTGCTAAGTGCAAATCGTCATGAATTAAGAGGTTTTTTCCCCTTTCCTGACAGAGTGTACGAAGTACTTTACACTCGGTGTGTTCCGACAGCCTGTGGGAGAGCCTTTTTTCCCCACAGGCTCTCGGAAAGCACTGGGCATACAGTGCTTTAATACGTCGGGAAACAGCCAACAAAATCTCTCTTCTAACTTACTCATCCCTGACGCAAATTCCATCTTCTCACAGAAATTATTGCTTTCCAACTTCACGTGCTGAGCACAGTCAGCTGGGAATCAGTCACAGCCTATACACATTACATGATATTTTGGCTGATATTCTGTCTCTGGGTATCATTGAAATGAAGATAAAATTTTGTTCTTCATTTGTAAAATCAAAATATGAGAAGTGTTGTGTTATGGTTGATTCATACTTAAAGTAAAAGCAATTTGAATTCAAGACATCAACAGTGGTCATGAAGTCAGAATAATTTTGGTGGTAATGTCGCCTTTGAGTTGAGCCTTGAGTTTTGAGTTTAAATACCAGCGAGAAAATATTGTGCAAGTCTGTTACCTGTCAAAGTCAGTTATATTTTGTTTATATTTTGCAAAGTTACATATTTCATAAAGTACTCAGGAATATTAGATGGATATTGTCCAAAAGGTGCATCTTGAGAAAATGCACAGTATCTTTAATTTCAAGTGGATGGTGGGAAAATATTTTGTATTCCTTGAACAGTTAAACCATTTTGATCAGTTGTTAATTGTCAAAGTATTTCCCCAAAGTGTTATTTTTGTATGTGGAAATTGAAGGTTGGCATGGTGGACATGAACAAAGTAGAGAAGGTTTGCAGTAAACATGTGAAATTGCTCTCTTTTGATTTGATTGGTTATGAAAAGAACCGGTTCTTCTCATAACCAACCACAAGACAACTCAAAAGAGAGCAATTTCACATGGTGTTTACCGTAAACCTCCTATACAGTGTTAATATACTTTAAAGTTTGTAACAGAATTGGTCAAACTTTGATGAAAAATGAGAGAATTGTTTCTAAAGACGTTTAGTGACCCAACTTTTATCAAACTTTTGTCTGGCCATTTGTTGAGGTTTCATTGTAAAAATTGTTTTAAAGTTTGTTTCGTTGTTGAGAAACTTGAAAAAAAAAATCTGCTTCACTCACTGTGAAAGTCTTCATTGTAATGATGCAAGAATTTTCAGCAACAGAAACAACAGAAACATATTTTTAAAAAATTATACAATTGTACAAATAAAATCCACCTTGTAAATGTTATGGTTTGGATGATGTTTGTGGTCAATGCAGCTGGAGAATGTGAATTTATGTTTATTTTCCTGAATCATATTTTTATAAACTTAATTTGAGGTGTATACCCAACCCAGTGTTATGTAAATGTTTTGTGTAAACTGTGTATTGTATCTGATAAATAGTTTGAAGTGCTTTCAACTATTTCGAGATTAACATAAAAGTATAAGATATTTGGCACTCTGTAACATTTGTCTTGTAGCAAACTTTCGCTTTGTTTTCTGAAGACTCCACGGAGGATCTTTGTACAAATAACAAGTATTCCGCTGTCGGGCTGTTTTTGTGATTAGATTACTGGTGATAATTTGGGTGGATGTTGGAAGATTTATTAAAAATTCTAGAAAAATGTGTACATTTTGTCAAAGGTTTGTGTTGTTTTTTTTCTTATATTTCGTATACATCTGATTCATGTTATGATATAGAAACCGACAAAATAATCATAATCCATATCCCCTCCCCCATTTCTGAACGTGGTGGTCTCACCCCACCCCCGATAATAAATAAATGGAAATTAAGAAGTGTCCAAACACTGAAATTTGATAATTTTTAAGATTTTTAAATATACACAAAATTGTAACGGTAGAGTCAGTTAACAAACCTAAATGTTGCTTGATGACAGCATAAAGAAATAACATGCTGACATTATTTTTGCCCGTTTTTTTCTTTCCCCCCCTCCCCCCTCGCGCAAGTTCGATATTCCAGGTTTTTCATTTCATATCCGCACGCGTTGCACGAGCGGCTGATTATGAGCGGCTATTCCATAGACTACACGCATGACTGATTTTATTCACAACATAACAGTGACCTGGGTCAGGCCGGCCGGAACCGTACAAACTACAAAGGTCATTTGAGGTCACACAGTCGTGGCACAATTTCATTGAACGCACGGATCACAACAACACGTCAGAATTTCAGAAAATGTGTGCGTTTTGTGATGGGAAATTCAGCCTGACGAGAATGTGACAGTCTGCATGTCTAACGTTAGACTTAGAGGGTTGAACAGAGCAAAGAAAAGAGAAAGTGCCGAGTGAAATGAGGTACTGTAACAACATTAGAGAAAATAATTGATTGGAAATTAAATGATCGATATTTTTTTATTCTGCAATGTCTGTCAATGTCATTTTCCTAGTATTAAGCCGTGCATGCTGTTTGAAAATTGTGTTTAATGGAAAGAGTTCCATATCCGGCCATCACTTAGACCTCGTACACAAAGTCTATGGCCATGCCAGAAAAAGTCAAAAGTATTTTCAATGAATAAGTTGAAATTGTTTCTCCTAATTCGTGTTTCTTCATCAGATTTACACTTTTTGGTAGTTTTTAAATTAAGGGAAAATAAGTGATGGCCGGATATGGAACTCTTACATGTTGATTTCTGCCTAATTTTTACAGATTTTGCTGACCTAAATCTTGAAATAACGGAAAGATTCTACTTTAATACCCCCACCAAAATGGATCAAGAACAGCAAAACCTTGGAAAATAACCATCCCTCCTTGAATGATAACAACTGTCTAAACATGTGGCACAACCTGTTATTTCAAGATTCATGTCAGCAAAATCTGTAAAAAATGAGACAGAAATCAATATGTGCACACTTTGATTGACCATACACTGTGCCAAGAACATCTAACACAGAAAACACAAACTTTCTTCCCTTATATTTCACGAAAATATCCCAGCAAAATTCTCAAACTTAAAGGTTGTGCCAAGTGTTTATACAATTCTGAACATGGATGGATAGTTATTTTCCAAGATTTGCTCTTCCTGACTGATTTTGGTGGGGGGGGGGGGGGGGGTATTAAAGTAATATCTTTCCGAAATAATTAACAGCTTGTGCCACATGTTTAGACAGTTCTTATCAAGGAGGGTTGGTTATTTTTCAATATTTTGCTATTCTTGACCGATTTTGGTCGGGGTATTAAAGTAAAATCTTTCCATTGTTAGGACTATACTTGTCCACGTACTCATTAAAATGGTAGTCTTATTTCTGTCGCATTGTTTTTCCTATTGACTAACAATAATGTAGGAACCATGCAAATAATAAGGCCTAAAAATTATTGGTGCGTGTATCTCACCTTAATTAGTTCATCTGTGTAAAAAGGCAAATTCTTCACTTTCATAATCACAAAGATTGACAATCAGTCCATTTTTTTACACCAGGTACGGTATATAGATATTGAAACATCTGTTTAAATTTGTAAACAAACACGTCAACGTCTAGTTTCAGTTTTAAACTTCATCGTCCCGTTTCCCTGTTTTTTTCTCTGTTTGCAGCAGATTAGCGTGGCTACCATGCCTGTGAATCGTGCATTAATATTCCAGCTGAGTCTGTTGTTGCTGATTGTACCACTTCAGTACCTCATTACGCAGTGGACACCAGTTAGTGATACGGAAAGGACACACAATTTACAGAAGTATGGAATTTTCAGGCTTTACAGTGTAAATTTCATTTTCGCAAGCGTTTAATCTGTTTAATCTGTTTTGTTTGTCAAAGTACCCCGGTTTTTATTTGGGGGAGAGGCAAGGGAGAAATTGCATTTTTGTTTTCCGTGTGTTCTGGGACGAATTTCACGGCGATGCTAAGCACAAACATTTGCTTTGCATGAAAAGCTTTCTTTGGTAAATACAGGATTACCAACCAAATTTTGATGTGAAGTGTATCGCTTGTGGCTGGCATTCAGCTGTTGTTTGTTTAGCATGAAAATCCCATGGCCTTTTGGCTGGTAACCTGTTTTTAACTAAGCAAGACTTTTTGGTGCTAAGCAAATTTTTGTGGCGGGCATCTTGAAAATAGAAAATAAAAAGCCCTCTTCCTTCCTTTTGTTTACAAAACCTGGACGCTAAACATGTGATTTTTTTACTTGGCCTTATTCATTGAATATTTTTTTATTTTTATTTTGTTTGGTAGACTAATGGTTAAACTGAGTACATGGAAGAACAAAGTACTATCAATGAGAACATGGAAGCATTGCTATGAGACAGCTGTTCAGTATGTGACTGGAAGTATTGAGAAATACGCGTACCCAAGCATACATGACGAAGACGATGCAGACGTTGGTGAATCTCCCGCAGTGGAAGTGCTTCAATACAAAGATAAAAGTGGATATTTTGCAGGTGATGATTTTATGTTACAAAATAACAAGTGTGTTCTTTTTAGAAGGGGGAGGGGGATTTGCCTGTTTTGCCGAAGTCAATTTTAGGTTTTTAGTGTGAAAATTGTGACCAGCTCTGCAAAAAGGGGTATTATGTCGCACTATGTGAAAACACACACAGGGCAGTTCTATGTGAAGCGGGCGAAAAAATCTTCACATAAGTGATTTTTTTTGTTTTTGGTTTTGTTGGCTTCTGTTACATCTATATTTTCGGAATTTATTTTCAGAAACATTAATATTGATGAATAAGGATAAAAAAATAAATGTTGATAAAAATTACTTCTATCTGATTTCTTTGCACTTTTTGTGTTTAAAGGCCTGTATCTCTAAACGCACTTCCGTTAAATTGGGAAAATAGGAGTATACAAATGTCAAGATATCTCGAAAACACAAAATACCACAGGGGTCAAACCTACACCAAATTAAAGCTTAGGATGTGACAAATTCAACTATGTATATAACTCATTTTCCAAATTTTGCGACATAATAGCCCTTTTTGCAGAGCCGGTCACAATTTTCTCCAAACAACTGTGAGCTTGTGACATCTTCAATCGCTTCGGCATTTGCACAACATATGGGACCAACAATTTCAGACTAGTATGCTACATACTACACAGCAATAAGGCACCCTCACAGCACAAGGTGCCAAGAGTGGTTGTGAGCACCGGGTATATGTGGTCATTCCAAACATTTGGGGTCCAAAACGGTGAAATTTTAGGTGTCCCTGTTGCACAGTGATATGTATAAGATTTTGCAATTCAGGACACATTCTTTAATGCCTTCTATCTCCAAGAGTGATTGTGTGAAGCAAAGTACCTGCCAAACAAGTAGAAAATAATGTGAAGTCAATTTTAATGATACTTGATGGGAAATTACACAGGTCAGGTGTAACCGGGACACCAAATAATGTCACAGTTTTGGACCCCAAATTTATGGAATGACCCATGCACATGTCCACACTTGGCACCCTGTATATGTGCAGTTCTAAGTAGCAATCTGAATATATTTATCTGTTCAGATACAAGTCAAAGCATGCCAGATAAAATCTAAATTGGGGATGGTGTAATATCAGTGTTATTTTTTTTTTTCAGGATGGATTATTTTTATAACTTTTTGTCTTATAGGGTCAACAGTGCCAAGGAGTCCAAGGTCAACAAAGGTCAAATATCGTGTGGGTCAGGTGATCCGTCACAAGATCTGGGGATACAGAGGTGTTATTGTGGGCTGGGACGAAACAGCTCAGGTAAGCAATACGTAAAATGATTTGGTTTGCTGGTATTACAGTTATGTTTCTTTACGTTTGTTTTTGTCTTCAATAATGCACCTATCAACTGCCCCCCCCCCCCCCCCCACACACACACACAAGTGTGTAAATACCTGCAATCGTGGACGTCCCATTGTTCCTCTTTTGTTTATACTCTAACTTTTTCGGAAGACCTCCCATTGGTTTTGTACACGATTTTCAATCGTGGACGTTCGGTCAAACGTGGACCCTTTGTCTGCGCCTGAATTCTTTTGTCCTAGGTCCACGATTGCCGGTATATACATACTCACGCGTAACTCATATACACAATACGCACCCTTACGGGGTCCCACTATTGTTCACCCCACTTACCTACTTTTGTTCTCCTTTGTTCATATTGAAATCTCAAACTCCACAGCATTTTCCTTGTGGGGCCCCAAGATTTCTAAAGACTACCTCGTAGGGCCCCATTATCCCTATTGCTACCCAATGTGCATGCATGGGACCCCTTAACCCTAACTCCCTAGGGTGTGTGCAAAATCATATTAAAATTGGAGGATTCAGGAGGGTTAGGGTTAAGGCACTACCTGTAGGAACACACTGCTCCACCCCCAGTGTGATTGTCATTTTGGAAGTGACAAACCCCACCACAGGGGCACCGTTCTCCTTTAAAGAAACATGCGGCTGATTTTTATTTCCACTCAAAACAGGAATGAAGTCCCCAACCTTTGGCAGAAAAAATCCCCAATCCCTATGTCCAGGGTTAGGGGGGAGGCAGTTGATAGGTGCATAAAGATTTTAATTAAGTTTTTTTGCTTGAAATATTATACCAAAATCTAGTCACTTTAGTAATAATTGATGATTTAAAAGGATTTTGCATAATTCAATGAAATGTTTTACTTTTTTTAAAATTTGATTTGTTTTTGTTATTTTCACAGGCTCCAGAAGAGTGGATTAAAGAAATGCATAGCAATAAAAGAAAGGTAAATGTCTTAAAATGATTAAAGAAGGATGGAGGTAGGAATATTGAGCTTGTTTACCTGAAAACTGGTTAACCCCTTGCCTACGGATGACGCCAAATGCTGCAAAAAAAATTCGGCACCAGGCCGGATGACGTCCATACACGCCATTTTCTGCATTTTCAATCCATTGTTGGATTATTGTGTATGATACGCTTGACGGCACAAACCTCTTGTGTCAGTTTCACTTGGCTGCACAGGCCGCCCCGGCGCCTGACTACGATAACCGTAGTCAAAGGGTTAGCTGCTTACAGGCTAAAACAACTGACAACCTTCTTGTAAAGTTTCATGAGAACCAATAATGAGTGCACCATCTTTGAAATAAGTCCAGCATAAGACAGGGACGGTTGTTTCAAGAAATATCATTTGAACATCTATTTTCCTAAGACGTAATGACGTAATGGCTTTGTTTACATGTGCACTTTCCTATGGGAACTAGGTCAGGACGTCAGACAATCGTCCCCACCTGGCTCCCATAGGAAAGCGCACATGTAAACAAAGCATGACGTCATTACGTCTTGGGTCTATTGAATTGTGATCCATCTTACACAATAATACAACAAAATTGTCGGGAAAAAGTAAGGATAAAAATATAATCTGAAACTGAAAGTTGCCCAAGTTTCTTGAGAAATATTGTTGCTATGCTTGTGTATGGTTTTGCAGGAGACAAATATTTAACCTTGAAACTTCATGCACCTGTAGTCCTACAATTTACATTGCAATCTTTGTATTGAAACATTTTTAGCATCTTTCTGAAATCAACCTATAACCCTAAATCCTATAACAATTATTCTATCAGCTGTCTCTAACTCTTGATCCTAGCTGAAGTAGGCATTTTGACTGTGCTTGCAGTGACCTTGTAACCCTATTTCTAACCCTTGACTTCATCATAGCTAAAGCTATCATTAACTGGCCTCTCTATATGTAACCCTTGGCCCCTAGCTCAGGCAGCCATTCTGTGACCTAACACTATTTTTGACACTTGGCCTCATAGCTAAAGCAACCATTCATTACCTCAGATAACTCTCGCTAACCCTTGACCCCTAGCTTAAGTGGCCATTTTATAGGGTGCTCACGGATGCTAGAGATTATGAAGCAGCCATGGTCTACATACCTCAGACTGATTGTGAAGCTTTGTTCTTATCTACCGAGGTATCTCATAGTCAACAAATCATTGCTTCCGACTCTCTTACAATCCCTCCTTTATTCATCTCATTTTAAATCCAAAATCAGAGATGTTTTCAGTGATAAACCTCTTGAATACGCGGATGACGGCCATAGCCGCAGTTTAAAAAAAACATCTGGCCGGTTGTCGTCTATGCGCGCATTCCTGCACGTACTCAATCCATTCATGCTTTAACTATATAGTTATTGAATGGGAGTGTAATGAATAGATGGAGCTTTTTCAAACAAAGCTTTCATTCACACGAAAGGGGGCTCCAAGTGCGATAAATAGGACCACTCTATTCAATGTGGTGTCTATTGTTTGCGTTTACGCTTGGCTGCACATCCCGTTCTTGGCATACCAGACTCCCATCAATAACAGCCAGACCAAAGTGGTTAATACCAATTGTCACAGAGCATAATTTCCATGTTTCAAAATACTTTTTCTTTTTTAAAGGTACGATATATAGCTTTGGTATTATATGTTCAAAACCAAATTGATTAGTTTTAAAAAAGATGGTACCAGTACCAATCCTCCAGAAATATTTCCGTCTGAACTGCTGTCATCTTCAATAAAATTGTATCTGAAGACCTCAATAAACGCTCTGGCTTATTTCAAATTCAACAATCCACAATTTCTCTTTTTGTAATAAGCAATCAAATTCTCTAACTTCAGTTACTCGCAATTGGAACTCAGAGTTAGTTTTTCTGAGGACATCTCTCCTTCATTATCTTTTTCCTCAGTCTTTCCACATCACTAATCCTCAAATGGTGCAGGCATTTTGGAACCTCCTTCCATCCCAACCTCCCTCGCTCCCAATTTGTGTTTGAACATCATTCATGTTGGTTTTTTCCATTCATTTTTTTTCTCGTGCAGCATTGGGGCAGCATGCCCAATTACTCAGTGCTCGTAGACACCAGAGACCGACTGGAACCCCAATCAACGTATATACCAGAGGAAAACATTGAGATTATCAGAAATACAAAGGTAACCAGTGTAGTTGCTGTCACAAGTTTAAACAAACTGAAGTCCTGCAAACAAATCCTGAACTCATCCCAAAAGCTATGAACCAATCCAAATGAGTATACATGCATGATGAAAGACTTGAAACATTTTATTGATCTTCGGAGAATTTACAATAGATAAATTGCAAGAAACAGAACCCCTTGTGGCCGGGTGTTATAATGGAACGCCGGTATGCCAGACGGGCGTCACGGGCATGTGCAGTCAAGCGAAATGCACCCAAGAGCATGTGCAGCCAAGTGTAATGCACTCATTAACTGAACAATGGATTGAAAATGCAGAGAATACGGGTATAGCCGTCAGCTGGCCAGGTGGTAATTTTCAAACCACGGCTGTAGACCTCAGCTGGGTTCATGGGGCTATGAAACAATGGAAGAAACCGTTTCATAGTGTATGTATACTTTTGGCCACAAGTGTGCATTTGTGTCAAATTTTTGGTTCTTGTAAAATAGGTGTGCGGTTTCATTGCATCATATTTCCATGTTTGGTGCACTTCTCATTCTTCACAAATTCACAGGGAAAAGTCCAAGGAATTAACAATTGGAAGGCATAACATGTATGTTCATGGTTATATGTTTAGAATTGTTTCACAAATGTCTAGATTTTCTTTGGTCATTTGTGCATCATGTTACACTTCCACGTTTACAGCAGCACGTTCAGGAACTCGTACAGAATGCATGATGCTGATTTACTCGAAAGGATGGTTTAGTAACTCTCCAAATATATGTACAGAAACAAAATTGTTCCGTTAAAAGCCAAAGTTCTCTTATTTTAATAGACTGAAGAGTAGTTCTTAACCCTAACAGTACTCAACCCATCAAAACCCAACAGCATGTTTGGTTGGAATCTGTTAGGATGGGTACTGGACTCCCAAACTGAGTTTGGCATACCACCAGAATCAGAGTCCAACAATTTGTGTGTACGGTTTACCATATGGTGTTGGAATTTGCAAGGATGGGTATGGTTCCTAGTCAATTATACTAGGGGGTGAGGGTTAAAGTTAGAACAAGAACAAACATTTAGATCGATAAAATTGAGAGACTTTCCAGCACAAATTGTGCAAGTTTCAGCACTTTGTATTTCACGTTAAACAATTCGGTATAGTAAAACAAATATAATAGTTCACAAGTATACAGTGTTGACAATAGCTCTCATGCACTGGAAGTTGACAATTTAGTTTCACCTGGGCTTCGCCTTGGGAACTAGTTCAACTTCCATGGGAGCTAATATTAACTATCCACCCTCAAACCGTGTCATATTTATATACAAGGACATTTTGGGCAATTACTTCTTTTGGCAGTTCACATATTCGATTGGTTTCTCTGTTTGTTTGGCAATGCAGATCATTCATCCGGACGTAAACAGTTATTTCGAGAAGTTTGACGGAACTCGATACCTGGCACAACCATGGCTGAAAAAGATTTACCCACATGATCAGTGACGACAGGTTGAGATAAGAGACTCTGGTTTTATCCATTTTTGTGCTAACTAAATATCTAGCATGTTAGAATGGAAAGTATCACATCCCCGGCCTTAAAAGTATGTGCAGGTTGAAGTCCAATAAAGTCATATAGAATAAGCACTGTTAAAATGTATGTCTAAATTCTGCATCAAGTCCAAGTGGTCCAAATTAATAATGGACAATCACTGAACTGTTTACTCCACAGAAAGCAAAGAATCTCAGGAATGAGTTATCAGCCTGACAAGCAGAGGTGATAAGTCAGCACATTGAATATAAATATTTGATGGCTTACACCTGCACATGACAAATCTACATATTTACTGCGGTTTGTCTAAGTTATTGAATTGGAAAACCATCATCTGTGAACAGGTGCGGATCCAGAGGGGGGGGGGGTTTAGGGGTCGGAAACACCCCCCCCCCCTTCTTATTGCCAATTTTTTATTTATTTTTTATATATTTTTTTTTAGCCGCTCGTCAGAGTTGGAGTCGAGTCCTTGCAAGTCCTTTCACAAGTATATTCGCAAGCCCAGTCAGAAGTCCTTTCACAAAGCTGGTCACAAGAAACTGGATGAACAATGACAAAGGAATGCCTTTGTCAAAGCTCATTTGAATAGCTTGTGATTGGGATTAGGACTGGAGGGCTTGTGATGGACTTGCAGGGACTTGCAGGGGTTTGTGATTGACTCGACTACATCTCTGCCGCTCTTGCAACGCTACGAGCATCTATAATATGTGTGCAGATCCG
The DNA here is from genome assembly GCA_037893225.1 of Hippasteria phrygiana. Lineage (NCBI taxonomy): Eukaryota > Metazoa > Echinodermata > Asteroidea > Valvatida > Goniasteridae > Hippasteria > Hippasteria phrygiana. The sequence goes on along the minus strand of JAZGUH010000172.1, from coordinate 1,298,431 downwards.
GCTATTAATTATGCAAGACAACTGCCTCTTGACCTCTAGATTTTGACCAATCAGCCTGCTCGTTTTTTGACCTTTGGTAAACCACTGATCAGACACATATTCTCGCTCTGTGGAGGCCGCCATGATGAATACAGAGAAACGGGGTCAGCTGACACCTATCAACCAATCAGTTCCCTTTGTCCACATTTCTGATCGAAATGCCGTCTTAAGTTTGCAAAGTCCACTCTGATTGGCTGGCACGCGGGGTCGCATAAATTGAATAGATCAATTCATTATGCCTTGACATTTAACCCCTTCTGTCTGGCTGTTATTGGTGGGGCTGTGCAGCCAAGCAGTGGTCCTATTCATCACACTTGGTGCTCTCCCCCCTCCCTTTTGTGTGGTTGAAAAATGTTTTTTTTTTTTTAAAGGTCCATCTATTCATTACATTCCCCGAGAACAATATAGTTGAAACATGATTGGATTGAGTACATGCAGGAATGTGCATATAGATGACAATTAGCCTTTTTCCACCCACAGCTATCACTGTCGTCAGTATTCAAGATGTTAACTAATCACAGCCTCGACTATGGTCTGAAAAAAGTCTGGCATGTGGCACGCACGCCTGTGATTGGTCAGTACATCAGGGGGCATTGCATTATGGGACCAGTGCACACATACATGATTCATTGTGACCCGTTTTATTACCTAGTCTTCCCTAGCTGATCACGCAGTTATTTCTCTTTAAACCCAGTGATTTCTCTTTGGTCATATTAATGATAAACATGATTTTACACTGATACCTTTCACAAGAAATCACACCTCTTGAATGAGCTTGTAGACATTCTCATTGGTGCTAAAGTAGTTCTTAGCATTTGGCTCTAAACCAGTGAGAATTATCTGCAGATTATTTTTATCATTTTTGTTTTCAATCTTTTAAAGGGATATTTACACTGAGAAGTTCCAGTGTCAGAAATCAAAACCTTTGTTTTTAGACAAAAGTTAAACGAAAAAGTTTTGTTTATTTGTAAATTTCTTTGAAGGATTCATCCAAACTCTATACTGGTACACTGAACTTTTAACTACATACCACTTTATTTATATTCAACATTCAGATAAAAATCTTATCCAGCCCTTATATTCCTACTTCCCTTCCAACTGCCAGTTATAGACCAAACTTTGATCCTTTTTCAATTTGACTGAAAAAGTAATTTATTTAAAGATTTAAAAGTCAAGAAATTTTAACACAAATATCGGGACTAGATTTGTGAATATTAATTTATTGTACCTTTTTTTCTTTACACGCAACCAAACATATCATTAAGCCATTTGTGACCAGATCCTACGAAAGGAGTCTTTAAGAATTTTTTTTTTACTTGCATTGGATAGAGCATACATCATTCTGATTTATACAACACCTGAATAAATCCCAGCCATCCGATTGGTGGATCGTCGACCCATCACACGACGCGAACCCGCACCGCCCAAAACGTTCTATCACATGGTTCTATCAAACGGTGCGCGCGCATTGATAGAACCAAAAGAACTTCCCTAATTTCACGGTCACTATTAGTGGCGCTACAACAGGGCTGTCATTCACACAACATGGCAGCCGAGTTTCCCGAACTGCCGCGGTTTGTTCTCCTAACAGACGACGAAATATTGGAACTCGTAGGCGATGCTGACGCTCCAAATACAAAGAGACAAATCAAATATGCAGTAAAACGATTAGATGAATTTGCAAGACACGCAGGAACAACAATTGAAGCTTTAACTGATTCGGAACTCGACAATTTTTAGTCGCGGTTTTATGCGGGACTGAGAAGGTAAACGGCACGTTGTAACATTACACAAAAGAAACCATGCATACAATCTGTCGGATTTATTCAGGCGTTGTATAAAACAAATAATGAATGTTCCACATTCGTGCAATGGTAAGACAGATGGAATGTCCCATTCCACTCGGCTTTGCCTCGTGGAATGGAACATGCCATGTCACCTCATGAAATTATTCTTACCATCGCACTCATAAACATTCATTATTTGTATATCACTCAGTTTGACATCCTGATGAATATGGACATTATGTTGGTGAAAACCTTGACAGTTCCTATTGATTTTCACAGTATAAGTCATGTTTAAGGGCCTGTAACTCAGAAGTAACTCTGACGACTTGTGACTCATTTTGTTGGGTTGGGTTGCGTTTGACAGTTTTTAATTTTGGCATTTTTTTTATGAAGAGAAAAATAGAATCACACTAAGTTAATAGTCACACAGTCTTTGACATGATGAAGAGTGAGGTTATCCTTTAAAATATTAATATCATTATCTGTCTTCGGCTTTTATTAAAACGTGGGTAGAGGTTTCCTCTTTGGACAAAATGTACTTCTTTAACTGAATACCATGTCGCCTTATGTATATATTATTGAAATGAATAAATTATGCATACTTAATTTTGTTGCAATACTTAATTTTTCTTTCATTTGGCTTCCTTTAACTTTGACATTAAAATGTCTTTATATTTGCAACAAGCTTCTTGCAGATAAGTTTGTGAAAGGTGAATTTTGAGGGCTTAAACCCAAACATAAGACATCTTGGTAAGACACTTGTGGTTAAATTTTACAGGTCAGGTTTTTCGTCAAACATGTAAAAGACAAACAGAACTTATAAATTATTTTTGCTATAATTTTTACTAGTTTTTGGCCAGTTTTGTTGAGTTTTGTTGAATTCTGTTGAAACTTAAAAAATAAGGTTCTCCTGTTTACAAATACATCAGTGGAATTTACTGTTTGTGTATACCGACCCCTTCCTTAACTAATTTGTGGCTTTCTTTTCCTTTTTCAACAGGAATTTTTATCAACAACCACTGAGAACAAGATTCTCAACTTAAATTGTTGCACTACAAATTAACTCTCATTACTTCACCCGACATAATTTACAAAAATACATCGGCCCAAAATTGTTATTCACATTGGGTAAAACTAGCTGCCCGTGTTTCACCCCATCCCAAAACTTGAAGACATGACCTAAACACTGTGTCAAAGGTGAAAGGTCAACAACAGCAACTTCAATGTTCTCTGTCTGGCAATGATAGAGGGCACTCTCTATGACAGCATCATTCTGTTGTTGCGACAGGGAGCACGTGGAATAAACAACATCACCACCCGCCTTCACAGCCTGTAGTCCAGCACTGTAAAGTCAAAATGGAAAAAAAATATTAAAAACCAGAATAAGGAGAAGGATTTTAAATATCTATTAAACGGCCTATCAAAATTGTAACTGTTAACCCTGATCAAAATGCACTCAAGACTGAAAAACCTCTGAACTCCAAATTGCAGCAAAGTGTCTTGCTCAAGGACACAAGCCAATAAAGGGGGGTATTCTTTGAAGTATCAATTCCAAGAAAATCAACTTTGCTTTTAATTTAATAGAGACAAATATTGTTCGCTTTTGACAGTTGGAAAGTAAATCCTTCTGGATCAGAAAGTTTAGAATTTGAAAAGAAAAAAATTACATTCTGTTGGGGGAAAAATGGAAGCTATGTCTTCATTAAAGTATTTACCATAGAAGCTCACTCTGAAGTTTTGGTAATTCCCAGCGTTCATTTGTTCGACTGACAGAAAAGATGCTATTGTCGTTAATGGTCGCTGAAAGCCGATCAGTTGTACACGGGACATCGACTAAAACCTGAAGGGGATAAGATGATGTAATCAATGATGTCATTACAGCAGCAGACTGTATCAATCAAGCCATCTCTAAATGTAGATGAGTGCACTAAAAAAGGAATTTTGTTCCAGAGTTGTAATCAAGTCAATCAAAAGTTATCACAAATCACTTCACAATTCTGGTCTCAAGCCATGTAACAAGCTATTCAAACACCTTTATAACAAGGTCCTTGGGACTTTACAATTTACCTTGTTACAAGAAGTAATGGAAAACAAAGAAAAACAAAGACTCTGGACCAATTTTTATCCTTGTTATAAGCAGTATGTTGTATTAACAGTAATCTTATTATCAGGGTTCGACTGTATATAACAAAAGCATTCCTTTGTCATTGTTCATCCCATGTAGCTTGTGAATTGACTTGTGATTGACTTGATTACAACTCTGTTTAGTTCCTTAACTTCCTTGCCAAACTGCCTAACCATACCAAGGGAACCAACATTTCCATGCACAACAATTTGTGTACTGACTTTGATTAGTTCATACATCAGTTTGATAAGCAAAGTGTAAAAAAAAGCTGCAGCAACTCCGCATCACATCACTCACACTCCTGAGGACGGACAGAGCACACTGTCCGAAATGTCGAGTTACACACTCATCCCGGTTCTTTTCAGAACCACACTTCTTCCTAGAAGAGATTTATTTCACATGGTGTTACCCGCAATCCAAGTCTCTCTCAAAGTGTAAATATTAATTATCTCCTATGCTCTGCAGGTAGAATTATTCATTGCGAGTAAAGTGCCTGTAACCGCAATGGGAGGGGAAGCATAGCTTGAAGAATCAAAGTTTACATTAAGATTAACCACTCTACAACCAATAAGAATCCAGGGGTGAGATTTCTCCAGATTTGTTCATGATTTCAGGAAGATTTTTTGATCCTGAAATTGTTTTTAATCATTCCGATGACCGTATCTTTTGTCAAACAATCCACAAGGGAAACTGACTAGGTAAATTTGAATACATTTTCAAAGTGAACAAAGAAACTGGCAGGAGAGGGATTCGAACCTGCGACTTCCGGGTTACCGTACCGGTAATAGAAAATTCAGATCTCTCATGCATTTTTCAGCAATGCCTTACAAATCAAATGTCTCTGAATGTTTCAGATTTGTTCTTTTCCTCAAATCTCCCACTCCCTTTCCTGTGCCACACCTTCCATCACCTTGCACAAATGCAACAGTCAAGAATGCCATCTTCTAAAGGGGCGGATCCAGAGTGCCATTGGGGGGGGGGGGGGGTGCTAACTGACAACCACTTTCACAATGTACTTTGTTGTTTTTTGGAGGGTTTCTAGCAGCAAAACTTGCAAATTAACCCGAACCCTGCCAGAGGCATCAGATTGCATACTTTGTCACATTGACTTGTGTGCAGAGTCCAGCAAATTGGAGCTGTCAGCACAGATGCAACTGTGCTGCGTTTGGCAGGGTTAGGGTTATGACAGCAAATCTCTAGTAAATCACAGTTTCACTTCCAGTGAAGATTTTTATTGGGGGGGGGGGGGGATCCCCTCTGGAGCGACTAATGTTCTCTTATTAAACCTAGCAAAGTAACAAGGGTAAATCCCCAGCTATCTCCATGTGCGTGTTTCACGTCCTGCTGTACCTTATCGTACGTGTCTGGTTCCAACTCTCCCCACCTACATCCATCCTCCGCTGTAATCCTAACTTCCTCATCACTACCCTGTCTGTCAAAGCCAATGTATGACCTCAAGACATTCTGAAGTCGACGTCTGCGAGAAGCTTCTGGTTCGTTAGCAACCAAGCCTCCTAAAGTGTAAAACAAGAAATGAAGTCAATGTCGTGACACGAAGAAGTAAATATTTCTCACATGGACAAGACAAAAAAAATATAGGTGCTGGCTCAGAGGTTCAGGTCATACTCCTTATTCCTGGTGAGTACACTTGAGGCCAAATATTAACTTTTTTTCTGGCCGGCTGTTATTAATGGGGTGCTGGTATGCCATACAGGCTTGTGCAGCCCAAGTACACAATAGGCAAACAATGGATTGAATACATGCAGGAATGCGCATATAGACGACAACCGGCCAGGTGATCTTTTTCAAACCGCGGCTACGGCAGTCATCTGTATTCAATGGGTTAAGCAACTTCAACACATTTTATGATAATACAATATTTTAATTGGTTTTTCACTTAATTGGCATTAACCTTCCCTCTCCAGGTGCCAAATTGGAGCCAACTACCCTATCTATCAAAACCGAGTGACGGGTTGAGACACACAAGCTGTGGGAGAGGAGTGGATTTGTTTTTTCGATAGGTTGTGATAGTTATAATAGTAGGAGCATTAAAGCAACTTTTGTAAATAGAAACATTTCCAAAAGTTTCACAAAAACGACATCCAATCACATCATATTTAATGTATGAAATTACTACATAATGTCTCTCTGCATTGTTGATGGGGTGTGGCTACACACCAGTGATCGAGAGAGAGAAATAATTGGACTTTATCCAGTCCACCAACCTGCGTGCATTGTCTGCATGATGGCTAGTGTTTTACCTCCTGGGGCAGCACACATATCTAGTACCAAGTCCCTCGGTCCAACATCTAGTGCAATCACAGGCAACATGGATGCCGCATCCATGGCGTAATACTGCAGAAAGAACCCGCTGGAGTCCATCTTTGAAGGCGGGAATCGCCGGGAGCTCCCGCTATCAAAGATAAAACACTTCAGATGACGACTGATAGACATTGGTCTCTTTATGTGATTAATGTCAACCTCTGGGATGGCTGGATAGGAGTCTAACCCTTGGGCTCTCAGAGCATCAGAGCTCATCAAAATTTCCATTTTAGCCTCATATCCAGGAGTTACAATGTATTTCTTCTCCCAAGGTTTCTTATGATCTGAAGCTGATTTTAGTGTCTCTGGGTCACTAAATTTCTCAATTGCACTGAGATGGCCTGGACAGTCTAACTCGTCTTGGTGTATGTCATTAGGACCATCTCCAGCATCCTGAAATAAACTGGAAACATCTGCATCTCCCTCAGAGCTTGAGTCCGAAACATCATCCGATTCGGACGTCAAAAAATCTACAACACTCTGATCTACTTTCATCTTCACTAACTCCCCAGCGGCCGGTTGCACGAAGTCCCTTGCTCCAAGGGTTTTCAAGAACTCCTCTGTTTCTTCCAAGATGCTGTAATTATTGACGAGAGCACCATACCTCTGTGGAGATAGCAGTCCAAGACGGATGGACGGCCAGGCATCGCCAAACTGAAGGCCGTAGTTCTGATCAAAGTGCTGGAGCGCATTAAATGAAGGTTCTAATTTCCGCCGTGTGTGTGTCTAATTCAAAACAAATGACAAATATAATAATATTTCCCATATTGTATCGTAACGTTGGGGTATGAGTGATATCTCATTCCTAGATATATGGCATTATGGGTTTGTCTTCTATAATTACAGTATTCCAGAGGTCGCAGGTTCACATCCTGCTCCTGCTCATTCAAATTACTAATCGGTTTCCTTTGTGGTTTGTTTGACGTTCCAAATTACCAAAAATATTAGTCCCTCCTCTCTGCCCCTCCCCCCCCAAAAAAATCCTCAATTTACTCAGAAAGAAGCCAATAAATTGGAATCACAAATGATCTGCACTTTTTGATCTGCACTTTGATTTCCTCAACTTACTGCTTGAAATTTTTTCTTGGTTTTCTTCCATCTCCGCGGAATGTATATCGCTTGACTTGTTCTCCCTCGACGGAGAACATTCACTGCTCCCAAACACCACCATAAAGACATTTCAATTGTTCTTTGTTGAGATGGGAGAGATGAATAAAAGAAAAAGTTTAATTTAAGTTTTCACCATTACAAAATTCAACACAGTTCACCTATTATTCTCAAAACGTTCCTTTATATAAAACAATTTGTCAAACAATCCACAATCCACACAAAAAAATAAAGCTCATTGATCATACATGTACTTGGTTTTCCAATGGCAACTGCATTGAGGAAGATCGGCAATTTAAAGATTAAGAAGTTTGGCAAAGTGGAGGAATAAAATTCCTTCATAGGCAAATTAAAGTAGCTGGCCTTTCGGGTTTTCTTGTGTCTTTCATCAATATTCAAAATTTGTGTTATATCGGATCGCTCCCTTAATTATAAAATATGAAGCTTTAGATGTGGCATTGTATTAAACCTTTTCGACATTCTCAATGCATCATGGGATTGGATACGGCAAGAGCGTGCACACTCATTATGGTCATGTTGGTTGTAAAATCCTATTCTGATTGGCTAGTGACATTATTATTAAAACAGTTGCATTCATCAGTAACTGGTACCCTGATGAGAGGGGATTCCCCAATTATTTCCTTATTTTTATTGCCATCATTAAAAATTGATTTTTCTGGTTATGACAGATATAAAGAATTTTAATTATATTTGGACTGGTTCAGAGTACCATAGGTTTGTGTATAAATTACATGGTTTGTTTGTCATCCAAAGAACAATGCATTCAGAATGTCGAAAAGGTTTATTACAACGGGTCTGAATCGAGGCTTTGGCGCTGGCGGCCTCGATATTCGATATTCGATCGACACGTGCCAAAAAATATCGAGCATCATATGAATGGTACCTGGAGTACGCCTCATTAACAACACACTCAAGAGACAGCAAGGTCAATCCGGAACCAGGTTATTTCCTGATTTCGTTGATTCACATTACAAGATGCGTGGTTTGTTGTATATATGCGCTGGGTACCAGTTGCGCAGATTGACGATGTTGACGTGAAGAGTCGGGTCAGGATGTGTCGTCTTGCTCACAGGAATTCACCTTTTCCCTTTCCACCCAGCTGCTTCAATGTCAGGTCAAGGTCGTCAATGCTCAACTAAGGTAGGCTTGGACAAAATCAGAGGGAACATAGCTCTGCGTTTTTTTAGCGGTTGGTTCCGAGATCGAAAACAACAAAACGTCAACGGGAACGGCAACACCACAGAGGAAACTATGGCCGGTGGGGGAAGTCACAAAAGTAAAGACAGCCACAGTACAAATTCAGTCTCCACAGAAGTCGTGTGCGTGTTCAGCAGCCAGAGCCCCAACGATGCATGTAACAAGGCCTATGCATGTCTGCAGACTGCCTGTAAGAATGCCAACTCCACTAAACTCAGCCGAGTTGCATTTGAGAAGCTGGACTTTGGAGAGACGAAGGTTTTGGATATGTTTTACGGTGCGGATATTGTTGTGGTGGATATGACAGTCATGGTGCAACAGCGTACACTGTTTTATCATCTTGGGGTGCGAGAAAGTTTTGGCATGGAGCGTAACATCGTACTGTATTTTGATGACATAGATCCAGATGCAACTGCATCATTAGGCGTAAGTATATTTAATTTAAAATTGTAAAATGTGAATGGAGAATTTCAAATGATATTTGTATGTATTTCTTTTCCAAATTTGATTTAAATACATCTGCTGCACTTCCAGTTTCGATGAATTGTCCGACAAAATTATAATATATAATTTATATTGCCGTGTAAATTATAAAGCAAGAAGGGTAACACTAAATTGCTAACATGACACTTTGTTGATATCTATATTTTATGTATGTAGCTACAATGGATATGGCAGGTCGATATTTTCATTTTATTAATTATGCATTGTTGGTTTCTTCATGCATCATGGAACACTGTCACTGTGTATGTAATGACCAAAACAGCTGCGATGATTGCAACCACTGCAAATATAAAATAGTGCACTGCATACAATTTTCTGTTGTCTTCTATTTCCAGCAGTACTTTCATGAACTTTCAATTGTGAATAAATTTGCATAGGTGGCTTTTTCAACCTATTCACCCAACCCCTAGAATTGAAGTATTTGGGACTGTTACTGTTAGGGATACTGAATTTGTTTCTTTGAAAATACTTTGACTTTTTCTGTCATGGCCCATAGACTTTGTGCACGAGGTATAAGTGATGTCCGGATATGGAACTCTTTCCAAACATTTTGTGAAAAGGGCCCACCACTGTCAACATTTTCAGACTGTTGTATGATAAATAGCTAGAGCATTTGAAACGTTGCTACAGGTATACATTGTACATGTACATGAATGTTGTAATGAGTTTCACTTCTTGATACACAGCAATCCTGCCATAGCTCTGGCTATCTGTTTCTGCCGTATAAAATGAACAACGGTGAGTGTTATGTGTGCGACATGGCCTGCGTGCTTCCCAATGCCAACCGTGGTGTCAGCGCTGCTGCTGCTGCTGCTGCTGCTGCAGGTGCTGACCTGCAGGACGCATCATTGGTACATCAGCTCTGCCCACCGCTCACCGAGCGCCTGCAGAAAATCTTAGAAGAAGTTCACATATGCAATAGGTACATTCCACCCATTCTGTCACCTTAAAAATGCAATTATTATTAAAAGTATGTTGAAAAATCATACAAAGGACCCACCAGCATCAAATTTGTCTTGTTTGCCAGACTGTTCAGTGATAAGATATCACTTTCTACAGGTCATTACGCGTGCTTGCATCAGTCATGTCAGTGGAAGATTTAAAGCATCCTTAGAGAGTTAGCTTTAATTAACTATGGTTAACACAATCATGAAAACTCAAAATATATTACCTTTCAGGAAGGTACTGAGTTTTGCTATGCACAAAAAAAATTGCTTAGTTATAAGCAGGATTCCATCCCAGATATCATGTGATGGGTATTGCCTGTGACTGGACTTCAACATATATTTGCTTAGCAATTAAATCTGGTGAGCAGCACTTTCTGCTTAGCAGCTCTGTTAGCAGCTCTGTTACAAGTACATGTAATTTTAACCACTTCCTGAGTCGCCCACCTTTGGGTGACTGAACTTTCTATAAGAAATCAGAATATTCCCAAATAATTTTTAGAAAATTTGAAGATGTATGTATGTGACACCCCATGCCAAAACCAGTTACTTCCCGCAAAATGTTAAAGTTTGGTTTTTTTGCCCCTCATTTAAAGGAGTTGAAGAGCTTTAAAATGAGGCATCACCAGGGTCTGTAAGTGAATTGTTTGTCAAGTTACGGAATGTTTAAGATGGGGAATATTTAAATTTAACGCCATTCGTAAAATGTGGGAACAGCCTGGTGTTTTTTTTTGTGAGCCAACACCGATGTGGTCATGGGTCAATCCATAAATTTTGGGTCCAAAAGTGTTACTTTTTTTGGTGTCCCTGTTACACCTGACCTGTGTAATTTCCATCAAGTATCATTAAAAATGACTTCACACTATTTTTTACTTGTTTGGCAGGTACTTTGCTGTACAAAATCACTCTTGGAGATAGAAGGCATTAAAGAATGTGTCTGGAATTGCAAAATCTTGTACATGTCACTGTGTAAATAACAGGGACACCAAAAAAGTCACAATTTTTGACCCCTAGATTTATGGAATGACCCTCATATGCTATTGCTGGTTTTAACACCATGGTATTATATATTTGTTTACAGGAGCAATGCTAGAGAAGTTCTTCTGAGTGACATCCGTAAAGCTCGGACCAAATACAAAGGTGCTGAATTGGGCAAGGTAAGATTCAAAGGATCAAACCTTCCATAAAATCCCTTTGACGTCAGATGAGTTTTTCATTTTTGTCCGGTCCGCTCCGGTCCGGTCCGCTCCGTTCCGCTCATTCACTGAAAAAGGATAAGTGGTAAATTAAATTTGTAGTCTGGTCCTTTACTTTTAGTCCAACTCTCATTTTTTGTTTAAAAGTTGGTGGTTTTTACAATATAAACATGCAGATTTTCCTTTTCTGGCTGGTTAAATTGTACATTTGATGTTAATATACAGTATGTGCATGTACATCTCAGCAAAAACTACCTGCTTTTCTTCATAACATTAGATGCAAATTTTGTTTTTCACATTAAGTTGCATTTTTCTGTTGTGCTCTGAGTTAATGCTAACCCCCTAGGCATTTTTACTAGGAGGCTTCCTCAACCTGTCAAAATCCCAGAGTTGTAGTCGAGTCCCTGCAAGTCCTTTCACATATCCTTAAGCAAGTCCAGTCAGAAGTGCTTTCATAAAGCTAAAGCCAGTCACAAGTAACTGAATGAACAATGACAAAGGAATGCCTTTGTCAAAGCTCACTTGAATAGCTTGTGATTGGAATTAGGACTGGGGTGCTTGTGATGGACTTGCAGGGACTTGTGATGAACTTGTGATGGACAATCCAACACTGTGCAGTATACCTATGGCACATTTTTAATTTGGACTTAGACAAATTGGGGCATCATAGCTTCATGTAAAGTAATGGTGCCAAGGCCCTACAGTCCTGAACCCATCAAAATTAGACAAAACCTACTGTTAGAGTTTGTAAGGCATGTGGTAGTTAGGGTTAAAGTACATAATTTGTCATGCCTTCTGGTTATAATCTGCATGTGGGCATATATTCTGTATGTTTTAAATTGTACAACTGGTAATGATTTGAATCGAGCAGATGAAATCTGTTCCTTTTCTTGATATCCACTGAAGAGCTTTACCCTTAATTTGATATATTGTGTGGCATTAGTCATGCAGTATGAGTAATGCGGTTGGAACCAGAGCAGATGCCCTACATAACTGTCATTGCACTATGAATTGATCTTACGAGAAATAAAGATTCTTCATCTGGAGAACTTCAATTTGGATGTGTAGTGAAATTGAAACTAGATTTTATCCAAAATGAACCTAGAAAAGTATCCATGGTTTTATAGTGTGGACACATTGGTGTACACATTATTAAAGACAGCACCGAGTTCATGCAGATTTTAAAATGAAAATAACCCTTTTCAGTGAGTTGTATATTCTGATTAAAAATTTGGTGTTTACTTTAATAGTTCATGGTAATTTAACATGTGTTATCTTGACCACTTATGTCCACTTCGGCACAATAAGTTTATGGATAGTACTGTAGTCTAGGCAAAATGTACCAGCATTTCTGCAATGATCAAGATGAAGTACTTTTACAAAAAAAAAAATTTGGGTTAAGTCAGAGGCCGGGTTAGCGATGCATGTGCTGATTTCTTTGATTGCTTGTTACCCTGCTTGCCCCCCCCCCCCACCCCCATTTGCCTATTTGCTTGTCTATTTGGTGGATGAGATGGAGTTGTTTCTTGTACATCACGGATCCTCTATTCCACGGTTTATGTGTACTAGGGTGTAGTGAGGTGTAGTTAGGAAACTGGAACCAAGGACCTAAAAACCAACACAATGGTGATACACCGTAACTCGGCACTTTTTAACAGAAATTTTAGTCCATTTTTAGGTGGGGCAAAGTTTTTTTCCTGGTATTTTGTTCATCCGACATCATGAACAACGACAGTACGTTGTGCACTGTTTATACATGTTCATGTAGTACTGTGTGCAGCCTACGACATGCTCACATGTTCAGTATGAACATGCATTGTACATTGTGCACAGTATGGATGCACCTTTGAGCTTTTACAAGGTTCAGAATGCACTAAGCTGTTTGTTTTACGTTGACCTTCATTCATATTTCATGTGAATGGAGGGTCCTTGTGGACAGGATGTTACCAAAAATAAAGTGATAAAATGTTGACATGGTTTTGTGAAAACAAGATGAGAGTTATTCTTTAGAATACATACAGATACACACATACAAGTACACACAGTCGTACTTCCCCAATACGTCTGAGGACAATGCTTTGGGTTTCCTATTGTTCCCTAAATATAACCCAACCCATAGACTAAGCACGTACTTCTACTTGCGAGGACCGATTTCAACAAAAGACTTGACTAGCGAGGACTGAGAGGTTTCTTTGTATTTCCTTTCCCCGCTTGTCCTCGGAACCTGTACACGTAGACATACGTGTACATACATGTACATGGACATTGCACACCACGATGCACTGATATGATTCAGGGTTTGAAGTGACATGCCTCTAATCATTTATTTCCAGTCTGTTAATTTAGTACCCTCAATAGTTACTACATGTACAACCTATGTACCATTGTACTGTGCAGGTACCAGTCTTTGTCATGATATATGTACATGTGGGTTTACATGCTCTAAGTTTGATTTTTTTTTTTTTGCCACTGTGCATGTGAGTCAAAGTTCAAAACAATCGACCTCTCGCCGTTTGCGAGTTCTTGGACAACTTTACCCACGTGGAGCATAGTAGTGATACAATGCATACACAATATACATGTAAAGCATTTGCTGCATGTATCACTGCGCGAAGTTGTCTAAGATTTGTCGAGACAACTTTTCTCATGGTGCTTAAAGTGCATAAACGTACGGATCACATCTTGCCTGTAGTTGAATCACATTTGTGTTTGACGTGCGTCTGCGTATTGCATTGTAAATAACAAGATGACTACGCGGTCGCGCGCTTGCATGTGTTGCATGTTGCAATTGAGTTATTTGTTTGTCCAAGATTTTAGAGTGTCACATGATTTTCAACAGACTCTATGATTGGATAATACTAAGAAGCAGTGATACTTGTAGGTCAAAACTAACACCCAAAAAAAAGAAAGGAAAAAACCTGAAAGGTGAAATTAGTTGACATCAAATGAAATACGTGTATGGATCTCCTAGAATACATGACATATTTAACAGAAACATGGGGGACGTCATTCATGAAACCTAATGCCTTGTAGCCTTCGAAATCATTTGGGCGTGTGCACTGGACTAGAACGTGCAACAACTACCCTGGATATGAAGCATTTATGTACAGTGTACATTGTAACCCTTAGAAAGATCCTTTCTCTGATTGTACATGTAACAAAATCAGTAATGATGCATTTCATCCTTCGTATGAATAAAACATTTTTCTCATCATTTTGTGCCCCCCTTGGGGACAGAAGGCTCTGCTATTGTTAACTTGACAGAGTGTGGATTACTCTCTTCGAGTTTCAGCCAAATTATTGTTTTTAACGCTTTGCCATGTTTGCGTACGGAAGACGCCATATGGCATAAAAAAAAGTGCCACCAGGCCGGATGACGGCCATTTGCCACTGTTTGTGCAGTTTCAATCCATTGTTGTATTATTGTTTGTTATGCTTGACTGCACAAACACATTGTAACGGTTCGCTTGGCTGCTAGAACCGCCGCGACACCCCGACGTCTCCCGTAAAAACCCGTACTCAAGGGGTTAAATTAATTTTTCTAGCAATACAAAACTTATTCACTTTGGCATGAAACATCAAGCAAAAACAGTTTGCCCACTTCAGTTATTTAATTATTACTTTACAAGTTTTGAATTATTTGTGGCCCAACAATCATTCAGGTTTTGCAGAGTGTATCGTTTTGTGAATTTTTGTGCATTAAATCGATGACATAAATCAGTTTTTCCCAGGGTTTCAAATGCCAAAAAAAGTAGGTTTAGGGGTTTATAAAACAAGCAATTTGAAAATGTTGAAAAGCATGGACAATAATTTTATGTTCCAGTCCCTACCAGATACATGTAGTAATCTTCCTTGTCTTGCCTCAATTAAAATCTTGGCCCTGAAGGAGAATATTAACAAAATATGGAACAGCTGTGACAGTTTTATGATGTTGTTGGTCTGTCAGTAAAATGGGCTGGGAAACCAGCATCAGAGAGATGAGAGAGAATTTTCATTTTCATTTTGTAGCTTCTACGTGTTATATCCGCAATATCCGGCCCTGCATACGCTACATGTATGAACATCTAACAAAAGAAAAACGGTGCACTAACAATGAACATCCATTCTTACTTGGCACTAAATCCATTGTAACTTGTTCACAGTGATATGCCCTCAAATTATACGGTGATAAAAATCTGCAGACACTTTATCTCCAACCATGCTAAATCCAACAATATCCAACAATGGAGAATTTCTGTTTGATATTTGTTAAGCTGTGCAGGGAACAAAAGACCTTTTGTTCTCTCTTTTGGATTGTCAGATTTACGTGTATAGTAGTAGATTTACATACAGTGCACATGTAACTTGAGAAAACCCCGAAGTGGTTAGTGTTAGAAGAAATATAGAATTTGTGTTTGTATTATAAAAAGAAATTTGATTTAACCCTAAAAGTCCTGAATCCTCCAATTTCAACATGATTTTCCACACACCCTAGGGTTAACCCTAACTCCCTAGGGTGTGTACGATGAAGGCTAATACAAATCACAGATTATATCAAGTGTAACCTCAACAGCAATCAGTCCCTCACAATCAATCCCATTGGTAAGATCTGATTACAATCTTATAATGGAAATTTATCATGCCTGGTTGATTTTTTTCCAGGAGCTGGCTTTGTTGAAGTCGCGCATGGACGAGCAGCTGTTGCTCACTGGAGACATCGTGCATCAGTTTCTTTTGTCGTATCGCGAGATCCAGGTATATCATATAGAAATTTATCCTCTTAAAAGTATTGAATAATCAATTTAGTTTGTATTGGCTTCACAGAATCTGAAATGTGCCCTACTTAAAAAAACAAAAGGTCAAAGAAATAGTTTCATGACTGTTAATATAAGAAATAGACACTTTCCTGTGTAAGAAACCTCATCTACATGTACATACGGGTTACTGGTTTCTGCATAAATTATTCATCATGCATTAACATGTTACCGAACCTGCATTGAAGATAATGCCACAATACTCCCCTAGATTGTTTTTGACAAATTGAGTTTCTGCTACCAATTAAATTATTAATATTTATATTATCATTCCTGAAAATATTACCGGTAACAAAAAATTCCATCATTTTAAATGTGCAATCTTTCAGTCACTTTTTGTGCAAACTCAAAGAGTTACGCAGAAGTTCAAAGCTTGATTTCTCAAAATGAAGTCGGCTGGTTTTCTTAAATTCCTGACAGCATAACTCAAGTAACAGACATCCTAGAATCATGAATAAAACAGTTTTGAAAACAACACAGTACCTTCATTAATGTTATGCATATAACACAAGAATGATAAATTTCACCATATGAAGGGTTTTGAATCATACCTGTCGTCCAAAAGGAAAACCTACGTGTACAAACATGGCAAAGTATTAATGTACAAAATTTGCCTTGTTTAATTTTTTTGTTCAGAATCGGTAACTTCCTTAAACCCTTAAACCCATTAAAAATCTCCAACCTTTCAAAAGTTCCAAACCCCCCACACAACTTCGGAAACTTTCCAGATTAAAGAGGAAATTTACATATGGCTAGGACTCAGTGTATTGTTTTGATTTTTGAGTCAATTAGTGATTCATTTCACTCTTTACGTTCCATATCCCATAATCAGGATTACAATTCAATGGTGTCTCTTGTTGAGGATATAAAGGAACTCGCCAACGACAATGTCACGCAGAAAGCAGCCATAACACATCTCTATGCCTTCGCTCTTAACAGGTGAGTTTGTACAGGTTCTGTATATACGTCCGAGGACAAGAGGAGAAAGGAAATACAAAGAAACCTTTCAGTCCTCGCAAGTCAAGTCTTTTGTTGAAATCGGTCCTCGGAAGTAAAAATACGTGCTTAGTCTATGGGGTTGGGTTATATTAAAGGAACAATAGGAAACACAAAGCATTGTCCTCGGAAGTATTGGGAAAGTACGACTATGTGTTCTGGAACATGTTCAGTATTTCATTCAGGTTTGTATATTTGGCCCAGTTTGTGAGTACACGTATATAGACCCCTAGTCAGACCCATTTCTAACTGAACATTTATTTGGTGCTAAAATCATTTTTTAGAAGGTAACTAATTTTTTAAAACTTATTTTTTTTAAATTGTCAACAAATAAAGGTTTATCTGAATTTTTGAAAATGTTTGGAGCTTTTCAGACAAAATTTGAAAGTTTTAGAAACTCTGGAAAGTATCGTAATTTTTTTTATTAGCAAAATTTCAGGGTACCTTTGGGACAGGTTCATGTAGATGTACATGTACTTGCACCTCAGTCATGTTCCCCACATATTAACCTTCCCTCTCTTAGGGCCAAAATGGAGCCAACTACCCTATATATCAAAACCTATCAAGTGACAGGTTGAAACGCACACAAGCTGTGAGAGTTGCTGGGTAGATTTTTTGATAAGCTGTGATAGTTATAGCTATAGGAGGGTTAATTCTCTTGTGTACGACCATTTTCACTAATGACAGGTCTTTTTTTACAGGAGGAAAAAGCCAGGTGACAGAGAGAAAGCACTGAAAGTTATCACCTTTGTAAGATATTTACAGTTTATTTCATGCACCACAAATTTTGGTCTGTTCTGGTTACATGAACAATTTTTAAATGGTTTTGTAAAATAGCTTATTTGTTAAATTTTTCATTTGTCTATTTAGAAGCGTAACCAAAAGGATCAATCTCACAAGGTGGAAAACTAAGAAGCTAAAAAGCCTTTTTTGTGCATCTTCTTAGAAATAAGCCAGTTCAAAGGTTATTCGGGATAAAAGTGCTGACGTATCACGCAATGTTACGCGAACGCCCATTCTGATTGAATTTAACACGTGCGCGTTGTGCGACTACCTTTTGCGTTCACACGCGCGCGTTAGGTCATGCGGGTCATTCGGGATAACAAAAATTTGTGCACATGCGCAGTTGAAATACCGAACTGGCTTATTGATTGATAAATATGCCCAGATTAATTTCCACTTGCATTGATTGTGTCATTTTGCTTTCATTAACCTCTTGTGTCCGGCTATTATTGATGGGGACTGGTATGCCAAGAACTGGCTATGCAACCAAGCATAAACACAAACAATTATCGCCACACTGAATAGAGTGGTCCTATTCATTACACTTGGACCCCCCCCCCCTTTTGTTGGAATGAAAGCTTTGTTTGAAAAAGCTTTATCTATTCATTACACTCCCATTCAAGAACAATATAGTTGAAGCATCAATGGATTGAGTATGCTCAACTGTCCCAGTGTTTGTGTTTTTCAAACCACTGCTATGGCCATCGCCCATATTCAAGAGGTTATTAGGACACTGCTTAGAGATCATTTCATTGAAGGTTGGCATTGGAGTTCAGTACAGTGCTGCTGCATTCCCAGTAGTAAATTTGTGTAACTTTAAGATAGGCCATTTGACACAAGAATGCTGTCATTCTTGTGCTGTACGGTTTTTTTATGAACCCCCCACCCAAAAAAATAAGTGTGTCTTTGTGTTTTCCATAGATTTACTCCATAAAGATTGCAATAATTATCCGGTCATCTTTAATTACTTTTTCTCCATCGAATCCAAATTTGTCAGGCATTGATAAAACGTGAGAACCAGGTTCCTGACATGTTCTGCCTGTGTGGTCGTATCTACAAAGACATGTACACGGAGAGCATGTATGAAGATGAGGAGAGCAGAGATCAAGCTATTCACTGGTTGGTTATTCGGTCTTTTCTTTTCACAAATTGAGCTGACCTAACATTTCAAACTTAACCCTAACCCTCCAGGGTATTTTGGCTAGAAACCCTGCCAGACGCATCAGATTGCATACTTTGTCACATTGACTTGTGTGCAGAGTGCAGCAAGGTCAAGCTGTCACCACAGATGTGCTGCGTCTGGCAGGTTAGGCTTAACCCCTTGCGTACGGATGCCGCAAATGTGCGGAAAAAAAACAGTGCCACCAGGCCGGATGACACCATTGGCCGCTGTTTGTGCAGTTTCAATCCATTGTTGGATTATTGTGTATAGGTTACGCTTGACTGCACAAACACATTGTAGCGGTTCGCTTGGCTGCCATAACCGCCGCGGCACCCCGACGTCTCCCGTAAAATACCGTACTCAAGGGGTTAAGCAAGTTCTTCCTCAAAGGCAAATGACAGTGATACAAGAAACAAACATGTGGGGGGCACATGTTGATTTGTGTATTTCAGGTCAGTCCAGTCAGTTAGCAGTTTCATGTTTCTTGTCAATTCAGAATTTTGTTTTCTGAATTCTTGATAAAAGTTAGGAGGATCTGATGTTTCAGATCTGAGCAGAATGTTTTTCAAAGGCTAAATGACACAAAAACAGAAAACTGACAAATTGAGAAGCACACTGAAAGGAGGAGGACAAAAGAGGTATATATATATATTTGTTTTATGCAAATCGCCAAAGGCCACTCGAGGTGTGGGCTACAGAGGAAAGTGTGAAAGAACCAGCCCCTCACGCTGAAACAAGACAAGATAATCTGATCTCTTCACAGTGTGAATAGGGTCGGGATGGGTAACTAGTCCACTGCAAGGCATTAATAATGCCTCTACCCATATTAAGTGTAGATATGCTATAGCCCAGGACTGGGCTCGAAACTAATTCAATGCTCCAAAAACCACTAGGCCACGGCACTTCCGCAAAGGTATGATCATACCTTTGTGAAAGTGCCGTGGCCTAGTGATGAGGGGGTTGGGATTGGAAATAATAAAAGGCAAGATCAAAGGGAGAGAAGAAGGAAAATGGGAACAAAGAGGTGATTGGGAAACGGCAGTAGGGGCAACTAATTGTGATCCGCTCCAGAAAAAGGTGATATAAGTCGCGCTATGCATTTACGTGTAATGGCCCTTTCAATGTTGAGAGGGTGAAATTTTTCGTCATAATTAATTTTTTTGTTTTTTGTCTTTAATGACATCTTAAATATCTAAAGTTTCAGGTTTGGTGCACAACAATGTTGATTTTACTGAATAAAGTGACAAAAATAACCTTTTTAGAGTGCATTGATCCCATTGTATTAGAACTAGCTATTTCAAAGCCTGTTTTCTCTGTTGTGCAATTTGAACTCCATAGAACTAATTAATATGCAAAAACGCGATATTTCCAGAACGGAAAGGGCTTTGGAGCTCTATCGTGTACCAAATGAAAGCTTAGATTTCGGGCTTTCTAAACATATATAAAACTCATTTTTCATATTTTGCGACATAATATACCTTTTTCCAGAGCGGGTCACAATTAGGTGGGTACAAAAGAGGATACAGAAAATAGGAAAAAGAAGAAAGTCGTATTGAAACTGGGAAGGAGAAACAAATCTGAAGTTGGGGGAAAAATTCAAAATTGTCAGCGATGGTACATTAAAAAAGAAAAATCAGTCAAAAGTTATCAGCTTCGTAAACTGATTTTAGCATCGTTCTTGTAATCTTGAGGAGCTGGAAATTTTATAAATTTATCATCCTGTGTATTATGACGATGCGTGAAACTAGATCATGAATATATGTATGATTTATAGTTCAACCAATCAGTCCTTGTCTTCTTCAGGTATCGCAAAGGTTTTGAGGTCCAACCGAACGAGTATGCTGGCATCAACTTGGCAACACTTCTCGTTCTGTCTGGAAAGGAATTCAGCAAATCAGCCGAACTCCAGAAAATTGGTAATACAGTAATATTCACTCAATTTGAAAGTACTTCAGATCACTTGAACACAGTGTAGTGTTACATGGCATGAATGAGTCATGGCTGATTCGCAAATCTGCAGATATAAATTTTCCAAAAACACTGAAATAAAAAAAGAATATTAAGTTCATATACAAAGGGGAAAGAAATGTTTTATGTCTAATAGGTTTCTATTAAAAATAAAATTTACAAGTAAACATTTACATGAAATTTATTTAACTTAATACATTAAGCTCTTCATTTTAGTACATTTGTCATATCTTCAACTCGAAAGTCAAGGAAATCCTAGGAATAAATACATTAGCAGTTCCTTTTGACATTAATAGTAGATTCAATTTTCAGAGGCCAGTTTAGGCAAAATGAACTTCGTAAATTTCAACTCCGTTTGGAAATTATATCGTGTATATGGTCAGCAATTAATCAAATAAAATTGAATTAATAATAACGTTGGTCATTTTGTCATTTTTGACCTTCAGGAATGACCCTGAACAATCTGCTGGGTAAGAAGGGTAGCCTGTCATCCTTACAGGATTACTGGGATGTGGCAACATTCTTTGAGATTAGCGTACTGGCTGGTGATCTGGGTAAAGCCTGCCAGGCTGCCGAGTGTATGTTCAAGCTCAAACCACCCATTTGGTGAGTAATGCTTTGAGTCATGACAACTTCCGACGTTTCTAAATTTGTATTAAAAAATGTTTCAACCTCTCAGGGGAAAACTTTGTGAATGTTATCTTCAGCATGGATTCTACAACTTTAACCCTAACCCACCTCAATCCTCCAAAATCCTCCTTGCAGGTTTGGAGGATTTTTGAGGATTGAGGATGAATGGTATTTCAAGCGGAGGATTTTGTAGGATTGAGGATGAACGGTGTTTAAAGCACATGAGGATTTTGGAGGATTGAGGATGAATGCATTTTTTGGGGCAGGGTAATCGGAGGATTTTGGGGGATTGAGGATGGTTCCTAGCAAAAAGGGTCTAGGGGGTTAGGGTTAATGATATGTGTAATAATTTACAGAATTGACACGAATCGCTGTTATCTCTGAAGGATTTTTTAGCCACAAAGATTAATAATCATTAATTATCTTGAGGATTTATTAAACTAACTCCCCCAGAAACAAACGGGGGTTTAGATAAAATTATGGTGGAAATGACAGGGGAAAAAAATGTGGAAAAATACCAGAAAATGATTAACTTTTCTATCTACTGTCTGTTATCTGCTGTCAAAATCTGGGGCCAATTTGTTTAAGCACAGAAACCCTGCTGACTAAAATCAGGTTACCGGCCAAAACTCCATGTGATGTATATTGCTTGTGACTGGTATTTAGCTGTAGTTTACTTAGCATAACAATCACAGAGTTTTGGCCGATAACCTGATTTTACTAAGCAAGGTTTTTTTGTGCTTAAGCAAATTTTGTGCTTAAGCAGCTCTATGAAATTGGCCCCTGAGTTTAACTTTTTCACAATTGCTTACTTCAATTTGTTCTCCCTCCAAAATCGTATTAAGGTATTTGAAGTCGACACTTGGTAACATCAAGATGATCAACAGAGTTCGTATGGCTGGTGGGGACACCAACCCCACGAGGGATCAGCTGGTGAGTTGGAGCATCAGATAACAAAGTTCCAAGTACAAAATGTACAATTTCACTAACAATTTACATCAATTTATGCCTGGTAATGCTAAGGTTTGCTTATTGCTAGTGATTTAAATAATTGTCTGAATTTGTTCTTGTTTACGTGACAGCTGTTTGACTTCTGGCTGGATTTCTTCGTAGAAGCGACTAAAGAGAATACAACTGATGTTCGTTTCCCTGTAAGTATAAAATTTACCCGAATCACAGCCATTAATTTTGTAATACTGCAATCATCCATGATGCTTTTGTCTTCTCAAATGTATTTAGCCCAAGTCTACCGAATTTCAAGGAATATTTGACAATTGATGCAGAGTGTTTAAGAATATTCCGATTCAGTGATGTCATAATACTCGCTTGTTTTGATGTTGTCCTAGATCCTCGTCCTTGAGCCTACAAAGCAAATGACGCCAAGTTACATCACCATCAATAAAGACTACCAATACTCGGAAGAAACGGTAATGAATGTTAAGCATTTCACACTTCCATTTTCTTTCTTTGAATGTTGAGTCATTGTTGCATATTTATTGTGTCGGACACTGTCAACAAATTCAGTCGTTATGACTCAAAAGTTCGAATCAGTGGAACGCCACTATAACGAACACCGCTATACTGAACATTCGGCTATACCGAACACCATCCTTGGCTCCCAAATTCTGTGTACAAAACTTACCGAACATTGTTGTTGGAAAAGAAAGGCAACGGATTAAAAAATGTACCGGGTATTTGGGCTGTTTGTAATTCCCAAACGGCCGCAGCTTTATGTTGAAGAGTGACAGCTGGCTATTATTTCCCCAAGGAATAGAAGGGAAAGCCAACTGTTGCTTTAGAATTCGGTAAGCTTAGAAAGTATGAACATAACATGATTCAATGGCCGGCATATGTTCAATTACAATCAAAAGAGGGTGCACTTCAAATACGACACAAGAGGGCGCTATTTAAAAGAACGGACGCCATGTTGGCGGAATGGCGGCTGAAAATCGCTATACCGAACGATCGCTATGCCAAACAAATCTGTGGATCTCGCGATTTTCGTTACAGCGGCGTTCCGCTGTATTGAGAAAGAAGAGGTAAGAATGTCTACGGAACAATTCATCAGTAATTCTGAACTTGATTTGGTGGTTTAATCTTTATCTTCTTTTTCAGTCTCTAAGACTGTGGCATGTTGGTGTTCCAGAAGGCTGCAAGGTAGGTTTTTACTGAGTTTCAAATAATTAATGGACTTGGGGTAAGTGAGTTGTTCTCGCCAATAGTGGGAGTTACCCGGCCCGGGTCTATATAGATCTGAAAATTGGGATCATTTCTTTGGTATCTTTTGAAGGTCTATCCTCTATTTAGATCTGCACCCAGGAAAACCATAAGGGTGGTAGGGCTGGCAACCTAAAATGTGGCCAACCCCACCACCTCTGTTGTAGCCCCTTACCTAGAGTGGCCTTGTATTGGGCAACTTCCATAAAAACAATTAAAACAAATATTTAAAAAAAATGGTAATGCAAGTTGGTTGATTTCTTTTTCATGTCAGGTGACATTTTTCGGTTAAAGATTGAGTCCCTCCTCTTTGAAGCATTTTGCTGAAACTTTTAAATATTTTGATTTTTACTTGCAGGGTATTCATGAATGGCTGTTTAAGGCGCAGTCAATTAAAGGAGTCAGGTAAGCTGACAGTTACTTTTGGAATCAACTCGACCACTCACTGACAGAAAAGGATAGTTTGCTCCTCATAAATTCATTTAAATCTGATTAACGTGTCAAAGTCATCAGTACCACTGTACTACTATAAGTATATTAACTAAGTGGCTCCTTTGTATTCCTGTATTTGTAGTATAAAAATCAGATATATCAATTTTTCAACTGATCAATCAATTGATCAATTAATCAGTCTATATTAATCAAGTGTATAAACCATTCATTCTGTTACCAAGCATTCATGCACTCAGTGTATCAATCAATAAATCAGTAGTAATCAAATTGATTCTGAATACTTGGTGTGTCATATCTTTATGCAGTCTGTATAAGCGAGATGACCGTTGTGTATTCCTGTACGTCCAGCAGAACTCGGACGACTTCCAACTTTTTTTCTCCTCTGACCATCAGAGACAAAGGTGAGTTTAGATCAAAGTTGTGAAAACTTAGTAAGAAGCTGTTTAAGTTGATTGACAGTTTGTTCAATTTTTGTCATCAAGATCATGCACATTGTGTTTTCTATTTTGAGTATTTTCACTTTCATTCCGACATTCTGTTTGCGCTTTTTCTGTTTTCAGTTTCTACGACTTGGCTAAAGAGGTAATCACCACGACTGAGGATTTGTTTGTTGGTGAAGCTGATTCTGATCTCTCCAGTGAGCCGGTTCAGGTATGAGCCAACCTGGGGCATATTTCATAGAGCACAAAAATAGAATTCCTTTGTAAAATCGGGTTACCAGCTACAACTCTGTGTGATTGTTATGCTAAGTTAACAACAGTTAAATACCAATCACAAGCAATATACATCAAATGGAGTTTTGGCTGATAACCTGATAATTAAGCAAGGTTTTTATGCTTAAGCAAATTTTTTGCTGAAGCAGCTCTATGAAATTGGCCCCTGGTACTGTCCTCAATTCGAAAAATTTCAAGGCAAATATTGAACATTTATACAAGATTTTTCTGCACAAGGATTGGACAATAATTTCAACGGACACATTTCTGATTTCAGTTTGAGTACGAATTCAACGACAAAGGAGAGAAGATGCTACTTGGTCGGGGTACATACGGCGCTGTCTACGCAGCCAGGGATACAAGGACCCAGGTCCGAATGGCTGTCAAGGAGATTCCTATCAGAGATATGAGGTTGGTACCGAGTTTTGTCATTTGCATGTGAAGTTCTGCACTGAAAATTTTGGGAACTAAAAAGAAAATCTTAAATTTTCAAGACCTCGTATGTGAAAGTTGCCATTTTTCATTACCAAAAGAATTGTTTCTCAAAGTTTCATTTATTGAAAATATTGTCATTTTGTTAATGTTTATATTGGAGAAGCTAATCTGAATCTAGGTATTTATAGACACTTAGCCACCCCCCCTAAAAACATACTCGGCTCAAATTTGTCAGTGGCTAGATCATGAAAAATTCAGTTGACCAAATCCATTATCAATTCAACAAAGTTAGCATTCAATTTTTTAGGTCTACGTCGCTTCATTTTGTTTGCAGGACGAGCTTTTTTCCAGAGTTTTGATTCTCTCGCTTTTCTTTCCAATCCACCCTGATCATTCTTCATCTTGATCTCTTCAGGGAGGTCCAACCATTACATGAGGAGATCCTTCTTCATTCCCGTCTCAGCCATAAGAACATCGTTAAGTACCTGGGCTCGCAGAACTGTGATGGTTTCTTCCGCATCTTCATGGAGGAGGTCCCTGGAGGTAAGGCAAATACCAGAGATGAAGTCGAGTCCCTGCAAGTCCCTTTCACAAGTCCAGTCAGAAGTCCTTTCATAAAGCTGGTCACAAGTAACTGGATGAACAATGACAAAGGAATGCCTTTGTCAAAGCTCCTTTGAATAGCTTGTGATTGGAATTAAGATTGGAGGGCTTGTGATGGACTTGCAGGGACTTGTGATGGACTTGTGATGGACTCGACTACAGCCCTGACAAATATACCAGTTTATCAGCACTCTCACTGATTACATGGGACCCACCTGCTACATTACAGGGTTCCCATCGCATCCTGGAAATCAGGGAAAACCTGGAAAATGAGTTTCGCTTTTTCCAGTCAGGGAAAAGTCAGGGAATTTGAGAAAAATGCCTCAAATCAGGGAAAAGTCAGGGAATTTGATTGGTCCAAAAGAGAAAGTGATAAGTCTGTTATATTTTGTCTCATGGCCAAACAGCGTATCCACTGGATGATTGGCTATGGTGGCTTTTTAGTGTGGAAATCCCTCTTTATCTCTTTTACAACAACATTGAAGACGTGTCAGACTAGATATAGGTCGAAATAATTATCCTGGAATTTTAAAGATTCATCAGGGAAAAATCAGTGAATTTTGTTTTCATGAAATGGTGGGAACCCTGCATTGGATTCAAACTGGCCAGCTGCAACCCGGCAATTTCGAGTGGTTAAGATGTCTGCACTCGTAAGCAGGAGGTCGTAGGTTCGAGTCCCACCCGAGTATCCCTGTGAGTTTTTTCCCCACAGGCTCTCGGAAAGCACAAGACGTTGGGAAAGGAAAAAAAAATGTCTTCTTTTATTTACATCATCTCCGGTGCAAATTACATCTCTCACTTGTGAGGTTTTGATTTTGTCACTCAACAGGTAGTTTATCGGCACTACTGAGATCCAAGTGGGGCCCACTGAAGGACCACGAAGAAACGATGTCATTCTATACGCGCCAGATCTTGGAAGGTCTTAAGTATCTGGTGAGTAAATTGCATGTGTCTTGGGGAGTTTGGAAGGGGGATAGAGAACCGATCAGAACCAAAGAAAAAGTTTAAACCTTATGAAGAATTACAAACAAAACTTTTCTGGAACTAGAGTTTTGAACATGAATTAAATGAAAGGCGTTAACCCCTTGAGCCCAGGTGTTATATGGGGGCGCCACGGCGCCATGCTGGCTTGTGCAGCCAAGCGAAATGGAAACAAGAGGCTTGTGCAGCCAAGCGAAATGGAAACAAGATGCTTGTGCAGCCAAGCGAAATGGAAACAAGAGGCTTGTGCAGCCAAGCATAACGTACACAATACCCCAATAATGGATTGAAAATGCAGAGATTGGCGTGTATTGACATCAACCGGCCAGGTGACAATTTTCAATCCGCACATATATATGTGCAATGGGTTAAACAATTTTTAAAGTGCTTATCAAAGGTGTGATTACAATAATAGTCACTTGTTTATTTATCGTCGAACAATCCACAAAGCAAACTGACTAGGTAAATTTTGAATACATTTTCAAATTGAACAAAGAAACTGGCAGGAGCGGGATTCGAATAGGAGGTCGCAGGTTCGAATCTCACTCCTGCCAGTTTCTTTGTTCACTTTAAAAACTTGTTTATTTAGTCGGTATTATGTCAGTGTTTTCATAATCTATGTTGAGTGTTTCTGATTTACCAATATTATTTTTCCATTGTCAATACCTGCTGGGTTTTTCTTTCTGATTCCTGCAGCATGACCAGAAAATTGTCCATCGGGACATCAAAGGAGACAACGTCTTGGTCAACACTTACAGTGGAGTGGTCAAGATCTCGGACTTTGGTACATCCAAGAGACTAGCTGGCATCAACCCATGCGCCGACTCATTCAAAGGTAAGGGGAACCAGTGATTGACTGATCAGGGTACCAGGTACTGTTGCATGATGGGATGCAGCCAATTTCAGTATGTCACTGAAGGTTTGAAAATAAGTACAGAATTGTATCATTTGACCAGTAGAAGTAAATTATTGACATTGCAAAAATGGATTCAAGAAAGGGGCACCGGAAAGGTTTTGTTTGTTTTAGGTTTGCTTATGGTAATTTAGTTGATTAACCTTAGCTTCTAATTTTGTTCTGACTATTGTGGTAATAAGCCAGTTCGGTATTTCAACTGCGCATGTGCACAATGACATTTTATCCCGCATGACCCGCATGACCTAACGCACGTGTATGAACGCAAAAGGTGGTCGCACAACGCGCACGTGTTAAATTCAATCTGAATGGGCGTTCGCGTAACATGGCGTGACATTACGTCAGCAATTTTATCCCGAATAACCTTTGACCTTTTGAGATACCGAACTGGCTTATTCTGTTATATTGGCTGGCCTAACGATTCAAACTTAACCTCTTGAATATGGACGACGACCAAAGAAACGGGTTTAACAAGACCACCTGGCCGGTTGTTGTTTATACACGCATTCCTGCACGTACTCAATCCATTGTTTGCCTATTGTTTGCATTACGCTTGGCTGCAGAAGCCCGTATTGGCATACCAGCACCCCATTAATAACAGCCAGACAGGAGGGGGTTAAGCAAGTTCTTTCCCAAAGGCCAGTGGCCTTTTGCCTTTGAGAAAGCACTTGCCGAAGTTTGAAATGTTAGTCCAGCTAATTTTGTTAATTTGTATATTTCAGGTCAATCCATGAAGCAGCTTAATTCATTTTCTTTGTTTTATTCCCAGGCACTCTGCAGTACATGGCACCTGAAGTCATCGATACGGGTATCAGAGGGCATGGTGCAGCAGTAAGTGACTGCATTTAGATCAGTTGAACCCTAACCTACCTGAATCCATCAAAATCCATACCCCTGTTTTGGAGGATTTTGGCAGATTCCAGGATACCTCCATATTGAAAAATTGGGGATTTTGATGGATTGAGGATTGTAAGCCTAGCGGTACTGCTAATTTTGATGATTCAGGATACCTCCATATTGAGCAGTCACCAAAACCAACTTTTTGTGCATGACGAAATAGGTGGATTTTGGCGGATTCAGGGTACTTTCTAGTAAAGTTACCCAAGGGGTTAGTGTTAAATTAGGAAGATCCTCGTCCTCAATATAGCTAGTTTATAATGCTTGTACTACTAAACACGGATATCTTGATGTTCTGACTACATTTAACCCTAACTCCCAAGGGTGCATGCAAAATCATATTAAAATTGTTGGATTTAGAAAGGTTACGATTAAACTGTGACTTGGGTATCCAGTCAGTGTTATTGTTTGTGACTTGGACTTCTGAAAATTTGTGTCCTAGAAAACTTACTTGTCTCAATTTTTGGCAAATGCAGAGATTCTGATCAGGTCAAATATATTTTCTGTCCTGCAGGCTGACATCTGGTCCCTTGGCTGTACGGTAGTTGAGATGGCAACAGGGAAGCCTCCATTCATTGAGGTAAATTCATTGAGTGAAATGTATCTTCTTTTTTTCAAATCGCCCATCACAAGGCCACAGGCCACTCGAGGTGTGGGCTACAGAGGAAAGTGTGGAAGAACCAACCCATCACACTGAAACAAGACAAGATAGTCTGATCTCTTCACAGTATGAATATGGTAACTAGGCCACTGCAAGGCATTATAATGCCTCTACCCATATTAAGCGTAGAAGTGCTATAGCCCAGGACTGGGCTCGAACCCACAACTTGCAGAATTACCCACAGACCACGAATTTAATGCTCCAAACCACTAGGCCACGGTACTTCCACAACTTGCTGAAGTTGCCAAGGTCCATAACTCAGCTGCCAATAACTAAGCCTGTAGGCCTTTTGCAAGGCAGGTACGTCAGAGGGGTACGTCAGAGGGGTACGTCAAGGCAATCACCTCCCTTGCCTCGGTGAAGATCCAGGGCTGTGGTTGCTTGTGTCCGTGGACACTGTTGAACACAAGGAGTAAAGCAGCACAAGTAACGGTCTATTTTTGTTTCTCCTATGGAAATGAAAAGACATCTTGATAAACAGAAAATGTTCATATGAAGTCACATATATTTGGTAACATTTATTTATTACCTCTTCATGGTAAATCACAAAAGATATAAAAGAATACAGATAAGAAAATCAAGTCGGGAAGAGGAGGGAAAAGCTTGCGTAAGGCATGCCATATATACACAACAAAACACATCATAAAAAAGTAAGCATTTAGAAACATAAGTTATACAGTTTATGTACAAGTTATAAATACAGAAATGGAATATGTAATTTGAAAATAGGGCAATAAGGATGGAGAATCAACAGAAGATGGGTTAAACAGGATTATATAGACAAATGAACAGGTATAATATTTACATAAAGTATAACTTTAGTTTACGTTTAAAAGTAGTGCAGGAACTTGATCCTTTGACAGAAATCGGTGAAGTATTCCATATTTTAGGTCCAGAGAATTCAATATTGAAGGACAATACAATTACTCAGAGTTCCTGCCTGTAATTTAGTAAATTATAGTAATATTTCTTTCAGCTTGGCTCACCGGAAGCAGCCATGTTCAAAGTGGGATTCTACAAGATTCATCCAGAGGTACCTTCCTCCATGTCAGACCTCTCAAAGAAGTTCATTCTCAGGTGAGTTTGTCATCAGCTTAGTAAACATTTCACTTGCATGATTATTGTATTTCCATGGTATTTGGCAGAGATGTAGTCGAGTCCATCACAAGTCCCTGCAAGTCCATCACAAGCCCTCCAGTCCTAATTCCAATCACAAGTTATTCAAATGAGCATTGACAAATGCATTCCTTTGTCATTGTTCATTCAGTTACTTGTGACCGGCTTTATGAAAGGACTTCTGACTGGACTTGCGAAAGGACTTGTGAAAGGACTTGCAGAGACTCGGGTACACCTCTGGTCATCAGCTTAGTAAACATTTCACTTGTGTGATGATTGTATTTCCATGGTATTTGGCTTAAATGGAACAAACTGAGATGAAATTTTAGGCCGCGGAAACTTGAAACAAGTAAGGATGAGGCTTGTAGAGTTGGACTTGAACTCAAATCCCGTTTTCAGTATCTAGAGTTTTAGATATGATGTTCAAAGAAGGTGACTAATATTAGATCCATAAGATTTCGCCTTCAGAATTGAAGAATCTGTCAGTTACTTAAAGTTTAACCCCACAAAATAGTCGGAAGAATTTAATTGTTTTCAAAGAGTTTTCTGGGGTTGAAATAGAGAATTTTAAATGTTAAAATTCCAACTTAATAGAATTGTCTTGATTTTTTGAAAAGATGATTCATTAGCAAGCACAGTTAACATCCTTTCTGAGGAAAGGTGGTGTTCAGAAATGGCTGGTACAATTTTGTGTCAGTTTCTATGCTCTAGTTATTGTCTAAAGACCAACTTACTCAACCTGACTGTTTTGAAATGCAGATGTTTTGAGCCAGACCCTGAGAAACGAGCTACAGCCACCGACCTCCTTATTGATCCGTTCCTGAAGAGGAGACGGATTGCTGCTCGTAGCCCTGCTGCAGATTACAAACATGACCGTAGCATATCAGGTCAGTAAATCTCCATGGATACGACCTTTCAACTTGTCATGACCTATGTAGTGTCTAGTTCTTCCATACTAGATAACCTCTAGTTTATTTCCCGAGTTGTTTTGTTTTTCTATTTTATTTGAAATGCTTTTTGGTATTCTGGAAGGTAACTTTAGTATAAAGTCAGTACTGGAAATGCCATTTTAATGACTTTTGTTGGTCACTGAACTGTAATCACCCCAGATATTTAATTGACCTATCGCGGTTGAATCGCGTCAACGCAGCTTGTGAATTATTGTCCAATCACATCAATTATAATTTTACGTGGAACGTGCAAAATCTAAGACAAACAAAAATTACCACACAAAATTCCCATAGAGTTGTCTAAGGGACGTGGTTAACTCGTAAACGGCAATAGGTCGATTGTAAATTAAGCCAAATTATCTTCATTGAGTGTGTCAGTTCATCAGTACCCATTTGGAAATGACGTGTGATTTCAAAACTTATACAAATACAAAATTTCTATCATATGTGACCCGCTCCGGAAAAAGGTATATTATGTCGCAAAATATGAAAAATTAGTTTTATTTATGTTTGGAAAGCCCACAATGTAGGCTTTCATTTGGTACATGATAGAGCTCCAAAGCCCTTTCCGTTCTGGAGATATCGCATTTTTGCATATTAATTAGTTCTATGGAGTTCAAATTGCACAACAGAAAAAACAGGCTTTGAAATAGCTAGTTCTAATATGTTTAAGATGTCATTAAAGACAAAAAACAAAAAAATGAATTTTGACGAAAAATTTCACCCTCTCAACGTTGAAAGGGCCATTACACGTAAATGCATAGCGCGACTTATATCACCTTTTTCTGGAGCGGGTCACATATTGCCTTCTTCTCTAAGACATTTCTTCTTTGAGTTTGGGATGAATATAGCATCAAATCTTCATTGTGTTGTCCCCGTTTTATTTTACATTTGTGTGAATGTGATTGTTTATTTCCTAATTTTTGTTGACTAACAAATGTCTGGCTTTTCTTGTGACGAAATCTCCGTAGAGTTTTCTTTTTCAACATGTGAGTAAATAAAGTAATGACAACTTAGGCAATCCTTTGTAAAGGATTGTAATTTTGTATTCACTTAGATAAACCATGCGAATTTAAGCCTACCTTTAAAGTATGCAATCTCTGTAGAGTCTCCAGAATTCTGCAGTTACACGGCATTTGTTAAAAACAAATTGTTGAATAATCCCCAACAAAAATAGTTATGTTGCCCTCCGCAACCGACCTAAAAGTTACAACAAAATGAACTAGTTTAAAATCATTATCTACAACGACACAATCGTGCATTTCGCCATCTCACTTTTAAATAAGCTTACTTTTTGCCTCCCGACTTCCGAGTTGCACGACGGATAGTTTTGTTTTCATGGATGGTAAAAAAAACAATCGACCGACCAACCCTCCCAATTTTTCCCATTTAAGGGCAACACAAGTTTGTTGGTTTTTTGGCCTAAACATGAGCAGAATTTGCCTTTATATATCAGCAGTGCTTGACTGCACTTGAAGCACTTTGTCTGCAGATTGGATGTTAGCAATCACAGACTCTGCACAGATATGTGCAGATTTCTGCTGACACTCACCAGAGACAATATTGAAGGCTAGCCTTACTGGTGGTGATATCTTCATCATTCTGGTGGGGTCCTGTAATCTTTCTTGTATTGCTAATCTTGACTCTTGTTCTTGTGCCCTTTCCTTGCCGCCTCCTTAAAATAATATTGAAATTTAGCATGATGGCAGAGAATTTCTCCATAGATATGCTGTACACCTTAACACAGCACTTGCATTTATAGTGAGCTTTAAAAAATATAAGCACAGTAAACTCTGAACAAGCACTCTAACGTTAATCATCCCCAATGTGTGTTTATTGAACTGTGCAGAGCCCAGCAACGCCTTTAAACTTGAACCTGGTAAGCCCTGCCAAGAGTTCTTGGTAAAAATCTGCTTTTGGAAAAAAGCCACTGCAATGTTGTAGTCTTTTTGTTTGCTTGTATTTTAAGTCAAACTATTGGGAAAGGGTAGCTTTCACCGTTTTAGAATTGCCAAAAGTGAAGTTAACTATGATGTTGATTTTCGAATAATTTAGTATTCAATTATTCAAAACTGGGTTTGACCGAATATTCGAATATTCAATACTCGGCGATCAAGTTTTTCACGCATCAGCTGCAACTGCATGCTGCGCCGGTAAAAAGTTGCACGCAAAGCACGCCGGTGTTTTACGTGTGGCGATCGATATTATGGACCGCACGATCAACATTTTTTGCATGGGCCTGTTGTGTCAAGATCATTACGGGTACTTGTAACGTTCTGATAACAAGAAACCAAACTCCAGCCTGCATTTTTGTAGTAATTATTCTAAAAGTGTCGGGGGGTTTACGGACGAGAACAATAAACGTCCATCCACAAAAAATTCTGCCGACAAAAATGCGGCATTTGAAACTGCTAAATGCCGCAACTTTTCTATTAAAAGAGCATCAGTCCTATCTGTACGTACATATATATTTTTTCAAATATTCGAACCAGCAAAAGGTATTTGAATATTGGGTTGACAACTGAATGTTCGGTATATTCGGGACACCTTTTTTCCAGTTGATCTATCGCGGTACAGTTGCATGAACATAGCTTGTGAAGCAATGTCCAGTCACATCAAGTATAACGTAAAATTCCATGCATCAATAAGCAATAGGTTATTTATAGGTTTGAGGGCATTTGATTTAGTCTTTATTTTTATCAATGATATATGCTGTGTATTATCTAATAAACCATTATTTTACAATCCTTTTTTTTTACTTTTAAAATTTTTTTTAGCGATACCTTCAAAGCATTTTTTTATTTTTACCATTTGCGTTTTCTCATTTAAGAATACTTCATTTTCTCAGTTTTATAAAAAAATATAGGATTTCTAATGTTAGCATGTATAAGTAAAGTATAAGTTAGAAACATTCACAACTAGTCATAACTGATGCCAACAAATTGGACTTGAGACTTAAAATAAGCCTTGAGTTTGAACACACTTTTCCAATCTTGTATTCTGCAGCTTCTGAAACGTCTTGAAAAAAATGCATGATCTCCGTGCACTCTTGCTTTATAAATACTGGTTCTTGTGATCATTGACCTGCCAGCCATACTAATCACAGCCATGACAAAAGTCTGACAAAAGTGATGGATGGTACGCAGGGTTTTGATTGGTCAGTACATCAAGTGGTGCCGCTTAATGTATTGGTCTACTGTTTGAAAGTGAATTTAGTTGTAGATGTCAGAGTTGTAATCAAGTCAATCACAAGTCAGCTCACAAGCTACATGAGATGAACAATGACAAAGGAATACGTTTGTTAAATAGTGTGTTTGAATAGCTTGTTACATGACTTGAGACCACAATTGTGACTTGTGATGACTCAGTTGTGACTTGTGATGACTTGCGATGACTTGTGATTGACTTGATTACAACTCTGGTAGATGTTCTGTTGAATGTGCACCTGGGTTTGTCAAATTTATTATTGTTTCTTTAATTCTGTAATTTTTATTTAGTTTAGTTTGGTACCAATTTTGGAGCAAAGGCTTTGACCCTCAAGGCCAATGCTCTGACCCGCAAGACCCAAGACCCAAGACCAAGGCTCTGACCCTCAAGGCCACAAGGTCAAGGCTTTAACCCTCAATGCCCCAAGGTCTAGGCCTTGTCCCTTAAGGCCAAGGTTTTGACCCTTAAGGTCCCAGGGCAAAGGCTTTGACCCCTAAGTCCCAGGCCGAGGCCCTACATAAGGCCCTATTTCATATAAGGTCTTTGTCTTGGTCTTGCCTTAGAGGATTAAAGCCTTTGCTCCAACACCTTTTGGTACACATTTTTGCATGATGTAGCATGGATTATTTTGTGTTGGTAATGTGCACATGTGAGCAAATGAATATTTGATTTGGTACCGAACTCCTTTGTTATGTTTGCAGGTGGCAGGTCAGTAAATTACTGCATCCACATTCTTGATGTGTGTGACCCAACCTAAGAAAATGAGCTGGAAGTCACCAGAACTATTTGAGTTTAATGCTTCAAGCACATCCTACACAAAAATAGAAATCAATAGGAACTGTAAACATTTTCACCCACAGAATGCCAAAACACCATGCCAAAATCAGGCATTTCTTGCCAAAAAAAATTTAAATTGGTTTTTGGCCCATCATTCAAAGGAGTTCAAAGCTTTAAAATGAGCCCTCACCAAGGTCTATAGTGAAGTATTTCTCAAGTTATGTTTTTACGAATTAGGAATATGGGAGATAACCGCTTCTTATCATTTTTTTGAACTTTAACCCTCCCTCTCCCGGTGCCAAAATGGAGCCAGATACCGTTTCTATCAAAACCTATCGAGTGACAGGTTGAGACACACAAGCTATGAAAGAGGAAGGGGGTTGGTTTCTTTGATAGGTTGTGATAGTTATAACAGTAGGAGGGTTGATGTCATTTGTTAAAATTGCAGGAACAGCCTTGTTTTGGCATGGGCTGTCACCGCTGTTAAAACTGAGTGATATGTCATAATGAAGAGCTGGGTAGTTTCTTTCTAATGCACATGAAAAAAACTAGATTCATTTCGTAGGATCTGGTCACATTTTATTGCAAGCTGCTAAACTAATATTTTAATTCAACAAATATGTTTTGAAAATGGAATAAACTGACTTCTGAAATATCTTGTGTTATTATTGTTTTTTCCGGGAATTTATTTTGACTGTTTTGGTAACTTTTTCTTGACAGTGCCAGCACTGAAGTACCACACCAATAGCCGATCAGAGTCCCCGGTTCTGGGGGCGCTGTCAGAATCAGCGTCAGCTATCCCCATGGACTTCGAAGTCAAGTGAGTACATGTGAGACTTTAAAAGCTTTGGCCATCTTGGTCTAGTCCCCTGAAGTTTTGGTACAGAAACACACTCATTATTATTGGTACCAATATACGGTAAGACGGCTTTGAAGTACACAAACAGTTATTCCAGATTTTTTCCACAGGCAGGTCTTCAAAAGTGCATGATATTTCAACAAGCATGGGACATTTTTTCAAAAAAATTGTCAAATTCTTCCTTTCTGTCCTTTCTCCTCATCTAAAAAATAAGCAGACCTAAATGCATTCAGGTTTTGCATGGTGTAAAAAGTACAATACAGTTCTCTTGCGAACCATACTACTTTTCTCTGAGTTGTCTTCTCCACATGGTGTCTTGACAAACTTTCCTCATTTAGGCTGTGGCTTTCCAAATGTTTATAACCCTGGTCAAGATTGCACAAAGAGATTATATATTATGACAAAACTTGAATCTGCTTTGAGAATTCTAGATTCTTTGATTATATGGGCTATAGTTTGGGCTTTATTTACACATTGTGCCCGTAGACTTATACATGAAGCCCCCTCCCCTTGCACCACACATCAATCATGTATGTCAGACCATAGTCACAGCTGTGATTGGTCAATACCTCAGGGGCGGAGCCTAATAGATTGATCTATTGGTAACTGAAACAAAATTAAAAATTTGTGTACCTTGTTTTATTGACTTGGCTGTTGCTGGTATTATTCACTCATCCAATGCATAAACCAGTTATCCCATTTTGGAACCAAACCCCGGGTTGAAGGACCATTTATATGTAATTGCTTTTGCCCATTTGC
This sequence comes from Hippasteria phrygiana, assembly GCA_037893225.1. Classification (NCBI taxonomy): domain Eukaryota; kingdom Metazoa; phylum Echinodermata; class Asteroidea; order Valvatida; family Goniasteridae; genus Hippasteria; species Hippasteria phrygiana. Next base: position 1,261,316 of record JAZGUH010000172.1, on the reverse strand, counting down.
CTCAAACTTCTTTAAAGAGAAAACAAATTTAAACTCCTCTTGACACTGCAGCCATCTTTGAGAGGTTCCAAGAAGCCATTGCTATGATCATTATGTAAACAGAAATAGCATGATCGGCACCAGACCACTAGACCTCTTTGAAGTTGAATAAAAGACCACATTCGATTCAATTTTTGTTGTGACTGTGGCTTGGTTATTTGCTATGAGCACCCTGCAGTGAATATCCATAGCCATAGAGAAAAAGGCTAGTTTCGGATACAGCTTAGTAGGGCTGACGATATTGATTTTGTTCGTAGTCGATCTTTTTCCCCCGCGATATCGCCGATATGGCGATAAAATCGTCAACAAATTTCAGCATAATTAAAATGTCGCAAAAGTTCGTTCGTAACTACATAATCGCCGGGCCCCATTGTCGCCAGGCATTGTCGCCAGGCATTGTTTGACTTTGAAGCCGTTCTAAAGGCTGTTCGATATGACGATATTTCCCGATATCTCGATATTTTTTTCATATCGAAAATCATATCGGCCTCTTAAAAAACACCGGAATATCGGGGAATTCGATATACCGAAGAATATCGTGATATTGCTTTTTGCAGCGTTCACTTGAAGTTGTCCTATTAGTCAAGATTACCTTGCTTGAAATTCCAGTTATTTCCAATAAATTTGACGATAGAATAGCACATCCATGTACATGTAACGTGTGATGAACCATGGAGGAATTAAACCAAATACCTTGTGTACTAAATGTGTTGTTTCTTGGATCGTTTTCTAAACCCCGACAAAACTTCTCGGCACCGTTCATTATACAGCGCACATGTGCGCGTGCATTCCATGTAGTCTTGGTCAAGTGCAAACAACCGCACTGAAAGCGCAACTGTATTATTCCCAGTGTACAATGCATGTGCACGCGCAACGCGAAGCGAAATTCGCCTTGAGGAAAGGCTACTAAGACCTGGGGGGGGGGGGGGGGGGGGGGTTAGAGCAATTGCTTCAATAACTCCAACCCCTAAAGCGCATCTGCGCGTGCGCGTTGCTTTGTTGCTAGCCTTGGTCAAGTGCAAGCAACCGTACTGAATGCCACCGTCTTAAAATTCCCAGTGTACAATGCACGTGCAAGTGCAACGCGAAGCGAAATGCGCCTTGAGAAAAGGCAAACAAGTGCGGCGCATGCGTTGTACAATGCACATGTACAATGTCCGTCGTGATCAATGATTTTGATCCTGTGTGATTGAGTACGTACACAAGAAGCTCGAAGACACGTACGTCTGGTCAAACCACGCTGCTATCGGAACTAAATCCGTAATTTCGCACGGAACAGCGCGAACACAGATACGTAAAACAAATAATGAAAACTAAATGAAATAAATTCTAGCGAATCTGCTTTTAAAAAGAAAGTATCGCCGATTTTTAAAGGGAAAATGGGGGTTCCGAAAAAAATCGCCGATTTTAAAAACGATATCCGCGACATCTCGATTTTTCGATTTTAAAAATCATGTAGCCGATTTCGATTTTTGGGCGGCGAATATCGCATCATCGCAATTTTATCGCCGTATCGCCCAGCCCTACAGCTTAGAATTATCAAGATGTGTGAAATCTTTTGACGTTTTTTGCTTTAAAAATCAATTAAAACAACAGGTTGAAATTTAAGGATTGTACTAACTTTTGTTTTTGCATTGTTAACTAAATTAATAATTAACTTAAAGTTGTTTAACAAGGCTTCTCTCCTGGGTTATGCTGTTCTGCATAGTGCATGTTTAATATCTCTTTGATATCATTTGTTTAATCTCAATCAGATCTAAACGGAGTTCAATCGACATGGTGTCTCCAGGGTAGGTGATTGGTCAATTTCATATTCAGTATCAGCCATTTTACTGTATTTTAGCAATTTTATGAATTGCCCTAATTACACAATAAATGGGCCCAATGTTTGCATGAGAGAACATCGTTTTCACAATTACAAGTGTAACTTAACCCTTTGCGTACGGATGACGTCTGTGGACGCAACAAAAAAAGTGTCACCAGGCCGGACGATGTCATTGGCCGCCATTTGTGCAGTTTCAATCCATTGTTGGATTATTGTTTATGTCATGCTTGACTGCACAAACACATTGTAGCGGTTTGATTTGGCTGTCAGAACCACTGCAACACCCCGACGTCTCCCGTAAAATACCGTGCCCAAGGGGTTAATGTCTTTTTTTTTTTTTTTTTGGTTTTCTGTTGTTTTTTTATGGGTTTCGGTTGTTTTTTTTAATCCTCCTGTTGAGGAAGTAGACATGGTATTATTTTGATGTTTGTAGTAGCATGTTTTTAATTTGTAAACATTAAACTTGTATAAAATGTTATACCGAATTGTTGGAATAACACACACGATTAGCTAATTTAGCGAATGATTGTATTCATTTCAGATTTTTTGAAAAAACAACAATTTGCTATTTTGAAAACTGATTTGTTTTTAAAGTTTTTGCAGTTGATCATTCGTCAAACAAACCACTTTGAAATGTTTTTTCCAATTTATTTCAACTTTTTTTGCTTCTTCTTGGCAGTTTTGTGACTTTAAAATGCTAAAAACCATACCCTATTAAAAAGCCCATATCCCAAAAGCCCTCATTTTAGTGAACAACAAATATCAAATATATAAAGTACAACAAAATATATATACATGTAGTTTGTCTCATTGCTACTTTTCCTAGGCGACATGAATAGATGGTCTTTGCTGTACAGTATGGTTAACCCTCCTTAACTATCACAACCTATCGAAAAACCAAATCCTCTCCTCTCCCACAGCTTGTGTGTCTCAACCTGTCACTCGATAGGTTTTGATAGATAGGGTAGTTGGCTCCAATTTGGCACCTGGAGAGGGACGGTTAATGGAGGTTTGACCATATTTTGTACATGTGCTGCTCTTTGCATGCGTTTGTTGCATGACGCTTATTTTCCCCTCCGTCAGATCACAAAGATATTCCCTGGAAGTGCCAAGTGTACCGAGTTTGTTTGAGGGGTAGGTGGTCTGTTGTGATTGGTTAGTTTGAATTTCCGTGCTTTCTGATTGGTTAATGGATTGGTGTAGATAGATAGATAGATTGATTGATTGATTGATTGATTGATTGATTGATTGATTGATTGATTGATTGATTGATTGATTGATTGATTTTGTTTTTATGAGGTTTATGGGTAGATATATGCTGGGTAATAGTTGTCAGATGGGTTGTGGATTTGTGTTTCTGGCTACTTGGTGGATGGTTATTTAGTTTGATTGATGTGTGCTGGTGCTAATCCTGCTGCACTAGTTGGCTGAAGGTGGCGGGTTCGTTATCCCTCCCCCCCCCCCCCCCCAAAAAAAACAATTTGACAACATTCCCAATGCAAAATTCCATCTTTACATTAATATAGTAAGGGTTATGCATGTGCCTTAAGTGCATAAACATTCAAGGATAAAGAAACTCATAAACTAGTACATGCTGCTTCATTTGGTGTTAAACTGAGAAATCTTAAAGATATTTATGACGTAATGTTTTCTGTTAGATATTTCTGTTTGGTGCACTATCTCCTTTTTTTTCTCTGTGTGACAAATTTATTTTTTTCTCACATTATTATTAACCTCTTGAATATGGACAGCAGCCATAGCCGCGGTTTGAAAAAGACCACCTGTCCAGTGGTCATCTGTCTGCTCATTCCTGCGCGTATTCAATCCACTCAGCTACATTGTTCTTGAATGAGTGTAATAAATAGATGGAGCTTTTTCAAACAACTTTCATTCACATGAAGGGTGTCTCATAGTGTAATGAATAGGACCACTCTATTCAGCGTGGTGCCTATTGTTTGCATTTATGCTTGGCTGCACAGCCCATTCTTGGCATACCAGCACATCAATAACATCAATAACAGCGGGACACAAGGAGTTAACATTCTAATATCATAATATATCTTCTCTAGCTTCATGGTTTCTTACATGTTCCCTGTGGAAGCAAAGATAACTGACACATTTAAAGGGTACAGTACAGATAGAGTAGCTTATTAGTTTCTAGAGGGAGTGAATGATTTGAGGTTTTTTTCTTCTGCTAAACCTCATTGTATTTTAACATTTTCACACCAATAACATGATAATTTTTTCATATTTATAATTTGTATATTTTGGTCTGAATGCAAACCTCCACTTCGTTCCTACCATTTTGGTTAATCTCAGAAAAATAATGATTACAAAGATTTAGAAAAATTAAATCAGAAAAAGCAAGGGTTTGTCGTGGGTGTTTTAATCCAGGTAATATTAACTTTTGAAGGATTTAATCCTAATTAGAGGGCTGATAGTCCTCAAAACACAAAATAATCCCTCCCTTTGGAAACCTCGTTTAACCCCAACCCCCTTTCTGGGATGAGAAAGCTTAATGTTCAGTCCTCCAGTAGTGGAATTCCAACCAACAACCCCATCTCTACCATCTTGCAGATCGAGTGAAGAGAGTACCGTCGAGACTCCTACGACCCCAGACAGGGGCAAAGGTCACGGCTTCTACATGTTGAGGAAGGACAGTGAGCGACGTCAGACACTGCTTCAGATCCTGGAGTCGGAGCCTGATAAGATTGTAAATCGTTGGATGAGGAAACTACAGGCTAGTAACCCACCTACCAAGATTACCACTGTAAGTTATGATGGGTTACCTCACCAAGCAAGATTACCACTGAAAGTTATACTGGGTTATCCCACCAATCAACATTACCACTGTAAGTTATGATGGGTTACCTCACCAACCAAGATTACCACTGTAAGTTATGATGGGTTACCTCACCAACCAAGATTACCACTGTAAGTTATGATGGGTTACCTCACCAACCAAGATTACCACTGTAAGTTATGATGGGTTACCTCGCCAACCAAGATTACCACCGTAAATTATGCTGGGTTACCTCACCAACCAAGATTACCACTGTAAATTATGCTGGGTTACCTTACCAACCAAGATTACCACTGTAAATTACACAGGGTTACTATTAGATTTAAGGAAAAATGTACTTTTTTTTGAAGGTCCACTTGGGAATATTGATGTCTGGCATCGCACAGTACATTAAGACCAGGGAGAGGAAATTTGTCGTTGATTCGATAGGTAAGCAAAACCATGAAGTTTATATTAACAATTTCTTTTCACAGGTGTTTAACAGTTCATTAGTTTAACAGCAAAACTGACTGAACTACTTTTAATCTTATTGGTATATGTCTATTTTATTATAAAAATGATATTGGCATAGCTGTTGGTATAGCTCTTCACCAGAGGGGTACAGGATATTGTTACCCCTGATTGACAGACTTATTCATTCCTGGATCCATCTCAAGTCCCTGGGGTGCGTACACAGCCATGTGACATTAGGCAACCTTGGGCACTCTGGGCTGTAATCAACAATGCTACAATTACAAATTCTGTCCTCCCAGGGTCCAGTCGATGTAGTCGAGTCCATCACAAGTCCCTGCAAGTCCATCACAAGCCCTCCAGTCCTAATTCCAATCATAAGCTATTCAAATGAGCTGTGACAAAGGCATTTCTTTGTCATTGTTCATCCAGTTACTTGTGACCGGCTTTATGAAAGGACTTCTGACTGGACTTGCGAAAGGACTGGCAGGAACTTGAATACTCTTGGGGGGGGGGGGAGCAAGTATGGTAAAGTGCCTTGGGGTTCAAGCACTGTCCTATAGCAGGATTCGAACCTACATCATCAAAACCTCAACCGCAAGAATACTAATCGGTTTCCCTAACTGTTAGGTCACTTCACTTCACTTCACATTTTAGGAGGTTCATTGATTTAATATTGGGTTTGCACTTCACCGACAAATTCTAGAAACACTGCATACTCAGTGTTGTCCCCGAGAGATTATTTGGGAAAAAACCACTTGGGTTGGACTCAAACCCACGACCTCCTGCTTTCTAGGTTCATTGAGTTCTCATTTCCATGAGTTCTCATTTGTTAACATGATGAGTGAATAACTTTAATGTATTGCACATGCCTCCTTTCTCTGTTTATCTGACAGAGGGATTGAAGTTGGACTTGGACTACGACCACGTAGCCCTGGGTGAAATTCAGCTAGCTTTGTACACATTCCTGGATACGGTAGGATTCCTAGTTTTCCTCTTGTACTGTACATTTTCATGTGAACAATTCTGAAAGGTATAGCTTTCAATTGTTTACTTTTTTTAGAAGCTTTCAATTACAAATTTTAAACAATGAGAAACGCATTTACTTGATATTTATATCAGTATTCATAATCCCACCACTACCCTCACAAATGACCATTTACTCCTGGGTGGAAACAAATTCTGACAATATAGCTTGCTTAACAACTTGTGCCTAGGCATTATAATGGGGCACTGGTATGCCAGACGGGATTGTGCAGCCAAGCAAAATGCACACATGAGGCTTGTGTAGCCAAGCGTAAGGACCACAATAACCGAACAATGGATTGAATATGCAGAAAATGCGGGTTTAGCTGTCAACCGGCCAGGTGGTCTTTTTCAAACCGCTGCTATTGCAGTCAGCCGGGCTTAATGGTTTAAAGACACAAGGACCCATACTTGAACCCACAATCTGTAATATCACCAAGATCTTGAGTTCGGTGCACTATACCATGAGGTCACAGCACCCCATGTGAACTGCATAGCAGAATTGATCCAGAGTTTGAAGATGTTTTATGTTTCAGGTTGTTGAGATCTTGAAGCAGCATGTTAACAACATCAAACCCCACTGGATGTTTGCTCTGGATAACTTGATCAGAGATGGTGTACAGACGGCTATCACAATACTGTCACCTGGTAAGAACAAATAAGTGATAAATGAAATTCAATCAGTTCAAACATTCAGTCAGTTCCATCATTTAAATCAATTCTTTTAATCAACTCGGTCATTTTAACAATCAGTTGTTGCAACAAATTCCATGAATTCATTCAATTCCATCAAATCAGTCAATACAGTTAATTTGATTAATTGATAGTGGTTATTCATGATTACTGGAACGGACTGGCTGCTTTCTTTTAACTCAAATGAAACCCCTCAAAACTACCTGTTAAAAATACCACATTGCTAATTTATCTTTAAACATTTTTCCTTTTGTTTGGGAAAACATTGCTATTTTTGTCTGAGGCTTAATGTCATCAATATTTTTCAGTCCACCATATTTGAGTTAATCATTCCTCTTTGACAATTTTCTGCAGCAGTGTTCTAGCCAGGGTAACATTAAAGAAGAGGGGCATTTTGCTCAGAGATGGACAGTGAGAGCGCAAAGCCCGAACGGTGTGGGGTCCGGGGTTCTGCTAAAGAGGCCCAAAAAAATTTGGATTCTAGATGCTCTGTGGTGCAATCTGAGGCAATTCCTGGCCACTTTTCCTTGAGCAAATGTTTTTAACAAAAGTTTTTAAGATTATAGGCAACATTTAATTCATTTGAAATTATTTAGAATAAACTCTTGCTCTTAAATTTATAGCGTAGTGGTAGCATAGGGGCAGGATTCAAGCGTAGTGCTAATTCTCGAAAGCGTAGTGGGTGCTAGCGCTATTTAATGCCTGGCTAGAACACTGTTGTGCAGTCATTTTCGTTTGCCCCAGATTTGACACATTCCCTGTTAGGGGTGTGCATCGGAACCGGGTACCCGAGTACCCGACCGTTCATTATCTCTTAGTAACTTCCCAGAAAATGAAAAAAGGAAAGGTTTTGAATGTTATTTGTCAAGAATTTTCAAAATTAAAACCCGACTACATGGGAAACCAGCACAGATTTCATGTTTATGACCGTGACGCTCACGAAAATTGACAATAAAGGGAATTTACCGGTTGTGGTTTCTGTAGTCTGGGTATGGATAAAGAGCCTCGACCAGACATAATAGCATGCCTCATTCCACAATAAATACAACTGTATAAAGATTCTGTCTTCTGTGATATGCCGGCGCATGCACGTACCGGAACATGTAATGGCGGAGAAGTGATCATGTTTACTGGACAGGCATGATACTTTTCAGACTTTTGTCTGAAATCAGACTTTTGAATCTCAGAGAAAGACATTATTGCAACTTCCGGGATTGGAAGTTTTGGGTTGGGTTTCTTTAACGGGTACCCGGGTACCCGTATTTTTTTCAATCGGGTACCCGGTTCTTTTACTACCCGTAAATGCACACCCCTATTCCCTGTCAATATTTCGCAAGCTACGGTCACATGATTCTACCGCAATTCTCTGGTAGTCAAACCACATCCTCTTCACAGTCAGCAGAAACAGTTCTACAATTTATTTATCTCTGACCTTCCATTTCCTCTCCAACTTCCTCTTTTACTTCAATGATTGAAGTGGTTTCTGTTTGACCTGTTGTGTATTCAGTGTCGTGTAGAGATTGATTTGTCATATTTAGTCAGCATTGTCGTGTTTATTTGAGTAGAGTTTGAAGTAGCTGTCATGTATTTGGCTTGGATTAGACCTTGTCACGGCCATAGGTATTTGAATCGGTGCAGAGATTGTGACGGCCACATGTAGTTAATGTTTTAGTTTTGATTGACGATGGCTTCCTACTTTGTCGAGTCCAGTGATACTGATGACGAGAATATTGCCGATCCTTTCCGCTGCAGAAATAACAGTATGGTAGATCACTATGTATTGCAAATATGTTGGAAATTGGGCTTTTTCATTAGTTTTTTGCTTATTTTTTGTTGTAATGTGTAATGTGAGTATGTTTTTGTTTGGTGATGGTTGGTCAGTATACAAATACTACGTGGTTAGAGGGGAAATAGGGCAAGCGATTTTTCCCGAGGTACTGTAGCCAATACATAGGGAAAAATGGATGCTCTATTTCCCCGACACAAACCATGTAGTATTTGTTTTATTGCACCTTCTAAATAATTCAACTGTTCGATTTCTTCATCGTCAAGAGAAGCGGATCACGGTACTATAATAGACGCGACCGTCTTGCATCTGGGATCGATATCCACTTCCCGTTTTTCCATGCAGCACCGTGTGTGTTAAAATACGTACATGATTCGATGTTGACTCCGGGGAATGAGGTTGTAGGGAAAATAGTAACAAAACACCCCGGAAGAGAGGCCTTTTTCAAAACAGCTAAATTTGTTTTGGTTGCATCATTCTTGACTGACCAATCAATTGGTACCATTAGCTCATGAATATTTAGAAGGTGTAATAATATAATTTTGTGCGATTGTGTTGTTATTTGGTTGTGTTTTGTTCGTGTGCTATTCAATATGATTTGACAGTAACATGAACATCTACTCAATCTTTTTACTCATTATTTACTGAAGGTAATTTCTCAAGTATACAGACCTGATATTGGCAAGGAGATGCTACAAATTTATTATATTTTTGCTCATGTATGTACAACTTTAGGCACTTACAGCCAGTGGATATTGTGCTTAACCCTCCCTCTCTCGGTGCCAAATTGGAGCCAACTACCCTATCTATCAAAACCTATCGAGTGACAGGTTGAGACACACAAGCTGTGGGAGAGGAGAGGATTTGGTTTTTCGATAGTTATAATAGTAGGGGGGTTAATGAGTAAAACCATAGCAATACTCAGTTGGCACGTTTCTTTATCAAATAGCCCGTATGAAGAAAACAAATGTTTGTACAAAAATGTATTTACGAGTAATAGGTAGATTTCACACATTCTGTTTCAAATTTATCACCATGGCAACAGATCTGGGCCACAACATCGTGCCCAATCAGCCACCTCATCCAGACCAGACAGACCAATCTCACCACCATCATCAGTATCACCATGACGAGGAGGGCGTGAACACTTCGGGTGTGTCCACGTTGAGCTCCAGTAAGTCCCATGAGCGAGATCTATTTATGGAGAGGGCGTCAGCTTCCACGATGCACACAGAGTATAGGAAACTGGTGCAGGAGCAAGGGAGGTGGGTAATAACCAGGAATGTAGTCGAGTCCATCACAAGTCCCTGCAAGTCCATCACAAGTCCCTGCAAGTCCATCACAAGCCCTCCAGTCCTAATTCCAATCACAAGCTATTAAAGTGAGCTTTGACAAAGGCATTCCTTTGTCATTGTTCATCCAGTTACTTGTGACCAGCTTTATGAAAGGACTTCTGAAAGGACTTGCATGGACTCGACTACAACTCTGGTAATAACGATAACACAGTACTTATATAACCCTTTTATAAGCACTTTACAATTGACCTATCACCATTTATGAGTTGGCCACACCTCCATTAAACAAACCTATGGAATTCTAGGGCTGTGTATCCGAACAGGAACCGGTTCCAGATTATAGAATCGAGTACCCGTAGCCTAATTAATAAAAGAAAGTTTTTGAATGTCAAAATGAAAACCAGGGTACGTAGAAAAACAAAACAGATTAATGTTTATAAAGCCTGCGAAAATGCACTTTACACCGTGAAGCTACAGAGTATTATAGAGTTAGTATTTACGTGCAGACCTTTATGAACAATATGAACAGCAATTTCCAAGATTACATTTTTGGGATTGGCTTTCTTTTCAAACAGGTACCCAATTCCCCTACTACCCATAAATGCACACCCCTATTTGTCAGAGATTTTGTTATGTCCTTGTCGAATGTGATTGGATAGTATGTCTCAAACTGCATTTGCATAAACTTTGCTCCTCATTCTGATGTATCACTCAGTTTGACATCCTGATTAATATGGACATTATGTGGGTGAAAACCTTGACAGTTCCTATTGATTTCCACTGTATAAGTCATGTTTAAGGGCCTGTAACTCAAAAGTAACTTTGGCGACTTGTGACTCATTTTGTTGGGGAAACATGAAAGTGTCACCCTAATGCCCACTGTCTCCCTAAGATGTATTTTTTCCCAGCAAATTGTGTCTTCCTAATATCCTCCTTAGTAATATAAACAGATATCTTACATTATCAAAGTGCTTCATCTCTGGTCTTATTTATTTCTTCTTTCTGTGTGTTTTTTCCCAGGCTACTTGGGGATCTCCTTGAGGTACAGAGGACTCTCAATGACCTGCTGGGAGGTCAGGTCAGGACAGGTCATGACCTTGTCGATCACATGAAGTTAGTGACATTCGCATTTGCTTCATTACAGCACTATTAAAGAAAGTTCATTCGAAGTATAGAATGAAAATCTTACGCCAAAATGGAATCAGTATACTTGGTTGCGTTCCTCTCATGCGTGCAACATGAACAGTGCGCAATGTGCACAACCACAGTGCCAACCAGAATATTTTGAGGAAGTATTTTTTTGTGCATATGTTTGAAACCATTTAAAATGGATACAAGCAGCAATATGGAATACAAGAAGAATTAGACTAGAAATGGGAAATATGATTGAAATTTTAACTAAAGAAATAAGTCTTGTGACAGCTAAGTGAAATTTGTCAAAAAAAAATTTTCTTACAGAGAGGAGCACTTTGTTAGAGATGGACCAACCAGTGGTAAGCAGCCTTTGCCACTTTCATACATGTACTATATATTTATAATATCTAAGTATTAAAATAAATATTTTAATATTTATAGTGTGCCATATGTTAATATAGTACAAGTATAAGCAACTGTTGGATATTAATTAGGGAGTGAAAATGTTATGACCCAGGGAAGGAGTGTGTTCTATCATTTTGAAGCAAAATTTCCGAACATAAATATTTGATCCTGCTGTCATTGGGTTTGATTCAAGCATGTCTCCCTTTCTGTTTCTGTCTTCAGGTGAGGATGGGACTTTGGCGGGAAACGAGGGAGATCAGGAACTTATTGATTGGTTGCACAGTCTGTCCATTGATGAGTACAGCATCAGCAGGGTAAGCAATCATCTCTCATTTTCCTTCCAGAGTTGTAGTCGAGTCCCTACAAGTCCTTTTACAAGTCCTTTTACAAGTCCTTTTACAAGTCCTTTCACAAGTCCTTTCACAAGTCCTTTCACAAGTCCAGTCAGAAGTCCTTTCATAAAGCCAGTAACTGGATGAACAATGACAAAGGAATGCCTTTGTCAAATCTTATTTGAATAGCTTGTAATGACTCAAATACATCCCTGATTCCTTCTAAGCCAATCAGATACAATTTTCAAAGTGAACAAAGAAAACTGGCAGGAGCGGAATTTGAACCTGCCACCTCCGGAATACCGTTCCGGTGCTCTATAAATTGACCTATGTTGGCAGTCTCCCAATTTTTTTCGGGGGCGCTAGTCAGAAGTCATAAACCCAGAATGCCGTATAGTCAGGGATCACTCAATGAGGATATGACTTTATAACTTATAATTCGTCAAACCATCCACTAGGGAAACTGACTAGTGTGTCACTAAATTCTGCATTTTGATGCAGTAATTATTGAGGTTACAGTGTATTTGGGATTTACAATAAAAATGTGTTTCCTCATTATGAATACCGCTCCCAAGTCCAATGCGCCCTTTAGATACTTAAATTGATTTCTTTTGAATTGACAGTTTGTGAGAGAAGCTTACACGCTAGATGTTGTCCAAGAGATGATGACCAGGAAGGATTTACGGCACATGGAGCTTAAGTAAGTCCAGATTTCTATTTCATAACAATTAGGAATATTCCTATTTCTTTGGACTTGGGCACAATTATTCTTCCTAAGTCCAAGATAGGAATGTTCCTAACTTTTATGAAATAGAGCCCAGATTTGTTTCCAGCACTAGGGTTGTCTGTTGGATTTTTCAGGGAGTTCTTTAACAGTTCTTTGGCTTTCATGACAGTTTTGTATCATCATTTTGAATTTATTAACCAGTTTGTGTCGGAGGACGTGTTAACACGATCTGGCTGTTTTTATACACAGGCACGGCTGACAGGTTAAAACGTCTCAACACGCTAATCAGTATTTGTGGCGTTTGGCTGTATATCAGAAGTTGGCTGCCTTATTTTGCGAAATGGTTAAGTAACAAGTTTTTGGGTAAAGTTTGTCTTAATTTTTGTGCGAACTATTTTCAGGGGAGGAGTTCAGTGCAAGATCTGGAATGCTATTCAGCGGCATCGTAGAGACCCATCGTAGCCCCAGAACGACATGGATAAAAGCCGACTCTGTAAATATATCTCATAATGTAGAAAGAAAGCGACAGATTCCTCAGTTTGTGTTACAGTGCGAATGATTCATTCCAGCTTTAACAAATGCAGAAACGATAGATGACAACAAATATTCTTATAGCTGGGAAACTTTGGAATCTTTATTGGTCGAAGACAAACCAGTGGATTCCTGTTGTACCCCAGACACAGCCGAGACGTTAAAGTTTTAAAAGTCTGTTACCAGCTGGAAACAATTTTCCGCTTGAATGACATTCACTTATTCATCAGCTCTGTAAATATAATTGACTTAAATCTAACTTTATGTGTACATATTTCCAGTATCTGAGTGATTTAAAAATGTTTTATAAAAAATGCACACATAAATGCCCATTTTAACTCATAGCAATGGAATTTTCAAAGTTCGGATTTTCATTATTAAAACCGGCCCAGCACATACTTATTCCCATTCATAAAATACCTTTTTGTATAATTCAGTAAAAACTCCGAAAATTATAAATGTCTCATGATTTTGTTCAATTTGTTTTTGCCTTGCTTTAGCTATTTAACGGTTTGCGCCTCACGTGAGTAGTGCTAAAAAATTCCTTATATGGAAATTGACGCTCGTGATGTGGTGCAGAACGTAGCAGTGCCAGTGTAATGTAAAATTATGGACTCTAAATACGGACGCAACGGTAGTATTGCACTTGCGTAATTGGGAGAGTGACTGGTTGCGCAAGTGTTCAACCAATAAAAGGAACTAGATTTCATGGGAGTCTAAATTTTGTGTGACACCGGAAAAAGTGTTTGAAACCGGTTGGTGTTTATCGGCCGTTTAAAACCACCCATGTGACGAGCTCTCAACCAATAAGCCAGTGAAAGGTTATTCGGGATAAAATTGCTGACGTAATGTTGCGCCATGTTACGCAAACGCCCATTCTGATTGAATTTAACACATGCGCATTGTGTGACCACCTTTTGTGTTCACATGTGTGCGTCAGGTCATGCGGGTCATTCGGGATAAAATGTCATTTACTGTCCTGGGTATTTATGGACAGGAAGGACAAATCAACATCACATTAACACAAATTCCATTCTCTCTTATTCTGATAAACTTATCAGTGTCTTCCTTTTATGCAACTGACTGTGCTAGTTTTCTAAGGTGAGCATTTGATGGGACTCAAAATGGCTGCTCATTGCATCAGTTCAATTGGGCAGTGAACACATAAAGACTGCCTTGAGTCATTGCATGTGGACACCATTTTGTGTCCAGATTTTTGGACTGCATTGATACAACTCTCTCTCCACAGTTGTTTTTCAGTTGAGCCGTTAAACAATTTGTTGTGTAACCTCTCCCGTCACGTGCTACAGTAAACAGGTGTGAAGTAAAAATATGAGCAATCCAATTACCACGTTCTAATTTTTATCATTTTTAACTCCCTAACTTATTTTATTTTTACTGCATTTACCCTCAACAAATGTTTGACCACTTACCATTGTACGCTTGGTTATTCTGTGACTGAGAAAACGTCCTACAAGGTATTTTTAAGGGTATTTTTATGTGCATAATTATCGACTTCAGCTGTACAAAGTGTCTTTCTTCATTAAATCCGTGCTTGATAAATTGTACAAATACTTTTTTTTTTCACTTTTGCTGCCTTCATTTAGAAAATGTTTTCATGATTGTATAGTTGTGTTCTTTACTTTGGTTTTGTGAACTGGTTTTGCCTATTTTGTTTATGTTTTCTGGTTTGTTTTGTTCAGTTAGGTGGTTTGGTTGGACTGTGTTATAAAGCTTTGCATTATTGGGCTGTGGCTGGGCTGGGGCTTTGAAGCCTCTGACTAGGATGGGCTACGTTATGCTTGTTGGGTCAGGGGTTTGGTTTGGTTTGGTTTGGTTTGGTTGAGTTTCAGTCATGACATTAACCTTTTGTTAAATTATTTCAAAGGGTTATGATGATGATTCACTATTCTCATGACACATGTATAACGAGACAGGAATTTTTGTTTCTGTTTAAATATAATGTACTTCCTTACTTCGGTTCTCACGTGTTACCTCACCTTTAAGTTCTTCATTTGCAGTTTTTGTGTACAAACTCGACAACATTTTTTATTCATTTTAAAAGTAAATGCAATTGCATCGGGTGGACATTTTTATTATTACATATAAATGAAAAAAAAACGCTTCTTCGCATTGGTATATGTACCTGTGTGTAAATTTTGGAATGACGTTTGGTTTTGACGCCTTTCAGTTTACATTTTGCCTTTATTATTATCCCAGGTTTAATTTCATGGAAATGCTAAGCACAAAAAATTGCTTAGCACACATGTTACAAGCCCAAACTCCATGCTACATAAACAACAGCTAAAGCAAATCAATGCTAAGCAAATTTTTTTCTTAGCATCAGCGTGAAATTGGCCCGTTTTTATGAGGAAAACTTTTTGTCTTATAAAGGAAATTTGTTTGAGCTTAAGCACCTCCATGGGTCGAACATATTCTCTAATTTAATGTGAATTTCATAATTATATGCATTGATTTTGTGTAATATTTGTCGTCAATTCAAGTATATAATCCGAATTCGGTTAGGGATCAAGACATCAAGACCAGATGCCAAAATGTATGTTAAGATCCTTCGTTCTGTTCCCACTAGATGCCCTTTTCTACCTCGGGAGGGATGTTTCCAGATTAGATCTGCTCAATATCGTGGACCTGTCTGTATTTTCTGCGTCCGGTTGCTTTCCTTCACTTGTTAATTATAATTACCCCCCGAGACGAAGTTAATCCTTTTAGGGAAAAGGGGGCTGCTTCCGGCTCCGTCAAAACAAGCAAAACAAAACCAGCTCAGTGGTTGAGACGCTATAACCAGTTTGGTATGTGACTTGCCCTTCAAACTCACATAGATTGAACCTCAATTAAGTTACTATGATACTGCCAACGTATAGTCACATTCATGTCCTATGTAATTTAAAGACTATAATATGTTGTCATTGACGGTAATACGGTACAATTTTTGTGTGACTGGGGAATGTCAAATAACACCATCACTAACATGTAATCTGATCAATGGTTTCCTTACTTGCACAGGTTATCCATTACATCTGAGGACTTGGTGATTACAATACAACTGAGGAACTGAGCCCAAGTCCTCGGTAGTGTTCATGTACAAACTTTATGGGAACAATGGAAGAGAACAGCTGGAGTCCTCAGTAGTATAGTAAAACACGACTTTTTCGTGGGTGTGAACGTGTTGGGATATTCAAACCGCGGACGAAAAATTCCTGAGAACAAAAGAGAACAATATCGTACGCGATTCCCAGCGAACGTCCGCGATTGAGATCGTGTACAAAACCTATGGGAGCCTTCCGAAAAAGTTAAGAGTACAAACAAAAGAGGGAACAATAGGACGTCCGCGTTAGACAGTGGATACGCGTTTGTTTGTGTTCGTACAAGTAGTGCCTTAAGGCCAGGAGTGCCATGCACACGGCTAACAATGGGCCCCATGAGGTAATTGTAAGAAATCTTCCCCCATGAGGAAAACGCTAAGGAGTTTCAGATTACCGAATTGGAACAAAGAACAGTAGGGTGTACAATAGTGATTCCCCATCCGAGAATCCGCATTTTTGCATCCCTGTGGTGACATGGCATTGTTCTCCCCTTTGTCCCTGTACTTAAGCAAACCCCCATAGACTTTGTACACAAAATTCCTTGTGGAGACAACCTAACCCATATAATTGCCTGGTGGAGACCTATTCAGTCCCTTTGTCTCTATTGTTTTCATGTCTCCACAGGGTATGGTATATCTCTCCATATGTGTACAGGTTCTGCATTCGAGGACAAGAGGAAAAAGAAAATACAAAGGAACCTTTCTTGTCCTCGCAAGTCGGTCTTTTGTTGAAATCGATCCTCAGACGTAAAAATATGTACTTAGTCTATGGGGTTGTGTTTTATTAAAGGAACAATAGGAAACACAAAGCATTGTCCTCAGAAGTATTGGGAAAGTACGACTGTGTGAGGATGTGTGTGTTGATTGGCTTGGAGGTTGCACCCACAATGATCAGTCTTTCATCAGCAGTTTGAAACATTGTTTTCTCTCCCTGTATGACGGTTGTTCAGTTAAAGGTAGTATACATTTGCTTTTGCTGTAATTTTCATAAATGAATGGATTTGGGGGTTAGTATTTTATTGCAAATACTGTAACACTGACCTGTTTACAGTTTTGTGCGCATAGATGCTGGGAAAACTGAGAAAAAGGCTGTTCTGAAATCCGAGTAAGAAGAAAACATGATTTTTTTGTTTTTAAATAATTTTGTTCACCCAGTTGTTGTCAACCCCCCCCCCCCCCCCCCCCCCAATGCTCAATCAAAGTCATGCCACTGTTTTCATGTTGCAGTGGTTTTGACGTGGACTCAGATATTGATCTCTGGGTAGATGCTATCATGGATCCTCTTATCACAACCATGTCTTGTTTAAACATGGCAAATGACTCCAAGATCTGACCCACACATGAGAAGAGATCCTTGTGAATCATCATGTATCCACTTGACCAGACTGCAATACCATTGACTTTCATGACTCAATTACCCAACTAGCCTATCGCATGTTTTCAAGACCTTTTTGTGTAAAATGAAACATAAGTTTTTAAAAAGAGCGACTATGTCCTGACATACTTTTTGTGACGAACCTTTAATTTTTCAAGAAAGGTACAATTGACTCAAATTATCAAACAAGTTCATTGTGTGTTATTTTTTTCCCCATAATTTCTTTTGTGTGAATGAAAAATGTGAAAAGTAAATAAGAAAAACAAGTATTTACTTGACCTTCACAAATCCTACATAAATGGTGATGTTCTCTGATTTTGTGATAACCATGTAATTCCATGTAACATGTTAATGTATCAACTAAATCAACCTTACCATTAGTTACAAAAACTATATTTGGAAACAATTGGTATTAACTGGATACCACAAGACTTGTCGTGAACCCAATTCACTGCTCTAGACCAACTGTCACTATAAACAATAATAATCTGGCTTATGCTTACACTGAAATCTGAAACTAAAACCTGAGCCTGAAAGTTAAGATCCTACTCTAATTAATGAATAGCGATACAGCTTACACTAAAATTTGGAGATAAAAACCCTGGCTGAGCCTGAAAGTTAACATCCTGCTGTTATTTAGTAATTTAAATCTGGCCTGCACTGGAATTTTAAAGTACAACCCTTCCTAAACTTGAAAGTTGAGATCCTGGGCCAATGTCATAGAGCTGTTTAAGCACAAAATGTGCTTAAAGGTAGTGTACATGATTGGTCATTGTTGCAATTTTCAGAAATGGGCAGATTTGGGGGTTAGTATTTTATAGGAAATATCGTTCCACTGACCTGTTCAAAGTTTTGCATTGTTATTGTTAGATGGCGAAAAATACGAGAGAAAAACGGTGCTCGTTTTCAACCGTCGGGCGGATGATAGCCTTTAGACAAGGCGTGCGTGGCTACCTGGATGCGAGACGCACCCCGAACGCCAGCATGTCCGGGGCGCGCTACTCGTCGGGGTAGCCACGCGCGCCTTGACTAAAGGCTACAGGGCAGTTTTCCAACAATTTCCAGCTGGAAATCGTTGGAAAACGATATAAATTTCCACTTTTCTTGACGACAGCACAACTGGTGCAATCATTTTACAGGATGATTAAGACTACTATTAACTTAGTCTAGTAAGGTATTTCGTAACAATTCAGTAAAAAAAAATTGGAGGATTACCAATCGTGTACACTACCTTTAAGCATAAAAACATTGCTTAACCCTAACCCTGCCAGACGCAGCACAGTGCATCTGTGGTGACAGCTTCACTTTGCTTCACTCTGCACACAAGTCAATGTGACAAAGTATGCAATCTGATGCATCTGGCAGGGTTCTAGCAAACATGCCCTGGAGGGTTAGGGTTAATAAAATCAGGTTATCAGCCAAAACTCCATGTGATGTACATTGTATATTGCTTGTGACTGGTCTTTAGGTTGTTGTTTGCTTAGCATAACAATCACACAGAGTTCTGGCTGGTAACCCGATTTTACGAAGGAAGGTTGTTTGTGCTTAGGCAAATTTTGTGCTAAAGTAGCTCAATGAAATTGGTTCCTGTTCTTAGTTCTACAATTTAAGATGTCGCAATCGAGGGGAGCTGTACAGAGCATGTTGTCTGAGCACAAGTTTTTGTCGCTTAGCGGGCTCGCGGACACTGACAAACATACGCTCTAATTTATTCGCATATGCATGAATGCTCTCCGTGCCCTGCTCAGACATCATGCCAACAGTTCCTAGAATCCTAGCCTGCCTTGGGACTTCAACTGTAAGAAGATGGAATTTTCGTTTCAGGTTTTCTGATGGAAAGTTGATTGGGAACCAGCAACCAAACTCGGAACACCGCAAGGCCAGCAACTCGACTTCATGCTTACACAGCAATCTATTTACAGTGTACAAGTCATAACATGATTTGAATTTATCAAACATTGCACTAATTTTCTCGGACAATTCTTTGGACCCAAATGTTTGGAGCCCAGTGGGTGTGTTGAGACTGAAAGGAAGAAAAATTTCAGAAAACTGCTTGTAGTTGGCATCTTTCAAGATCTTGTGTACATCAGCCCCAATTAATGATCCACCATGATATGACGGTGTCCTAATACGTAATCCTTCTAAGGCTGTGCTAAACCGATTCATAAATGGTCCTGGAACCCTCTGAATTTCATCTCTAACCTCAGCCTGCACCTTTTCATTGCTACTAATCTCTTTGCCAATGCCTCGAATTGTTTGTTCAAGTCCCTTGATTTGACTATTCAGCTGCTGAACCTGCTTCCTAGAATTACTAGCTAGTGAACTGTTGTCGTTGAATTTCTGATTCGTTTTGGAAAGATGATTAGGATTATCTGACTGCACCTGAGCAACCTGGTCATGCTTAGCGCCAAGGTCATCTTCAAGTTCTCTCTTGGAATTGCGTAACTCATCGTGTTCCTTACCCAAATCAGCAACGCGTGCATACAAATCATCTACGGCATTATGCATCCCACTATTTATGAGGATTTGCTTGTCTAACTGTTGTGCATTTTTCTGGACAATCTCAAACATCTGCAACCCCAGCCCTAAACCTAAATGCAGGGGACTGACTGACACGTTCTCTATGACCAGACCCTTGGTGCCTATAAGTGGATGTTGAATGCAGTTGTCAAAATGCTTAGCCTGTTCCTTTTTTGCACCTCCTGCAATGAACTCTTGGGCCTTCGCATGGCAGGTTGCCAGGTCTCTTTGCTGACTGTATGCAGGTACACCATCATCTTCGTCCTCATTTTGGTATTCCTCAATGACATGTAAAGCATGAGGCTTACCGCGCTGAAGGTCATTTAGTGTGGCAAGACAGTGGGGGCAAAAATGAAAACCATTAGGACCTGTCAACCCAAGTACTTTTGCTATCCATTCCCAATCACCACCCCATGTCAGTTTACACCTTGTGTAAATTTTAGGGTCTTCCATTTTGGAACTAGATTGATCTTGTTCTACCTCAAATGAAGATGAAGCTTGCTGGCAGTAACTGCAATCGGGGCTGATGAACTTGTTACTCTGATCAATTTTTTCCAGAGGAGTGAAATCTAATTTCTCATCCACACCTGCCTGAACCATTTCATCTGTGAACATGTTGTCATGAATTTCTGGTTTGGGGAGCTGCAGTTTTGAGAATGAGATGTCCCCAGTGATCTCCAGAAGTTCCTCAAAAACAGGCTTGAATGCTGCTTCAATATTGATCCTATCGTCTTTCCCACCTTCGAATATTCCCAACAAGTTGAGCGATTTGACAGAGTGACTGTCCTTGACATTCAGAATTTGGATGATAAATTTTGTACTTTTACCACCCTTATCCCCGGAAACATGCAGCCATAATGTATCATTGAAGCTTTTCACCATCATGTTTGTTTCAATAGATTCTGTGACAATGCGTTTTATCAGATTTCCAACATCCGTAACTCGGCTGAAGTGAACAGTGCTCCCCCCACTTCCCTGGAAAGAGCCAAACTCATACTTGTCAGGAACCTCTGTTGAAGATCTCATTGCTTGTCGTGTTCCCAACAACTTTTGCCCTGTTTCTTTTTCTAGGGTTTTTTTAAGAAAAACCCACATGGTCTCTGGCATGAGGCTACGCAACCCATTTATTGTTTCCCTTGAGAACTGAGTACAAACTTTCAAGCCTGCAACTTTGGATGCTGTTGCATACTCTTCTTTTTTTTTCTTTATAAACCAAGCGCGCTGAGCAGCAACATCATCTAAAGAAGCTGGGGTTGAGAGACGTGTTCCTGCCGCTGAGGGAGTAGTCCTACCAGAGCTTGACTGTGAACCAGCACTGCAAGTTGAACTTGTGGGAAACATACCTCCAGATAGGATTTTTTCTACCTTTTCCATCAACAGGCTCCTTTTACGGAGACTCTCTTCCGTACAAATAGAACTTCCTACCTCAGCAACAGGAACCCTAACAAAAACATTTGGACGCCCATGTTTGCCCTGAACTTTTAAGATATCTTTATCCCCCGTCCCCGATGAGGTAGCTGCAATATGCCGTAGTGCAGAAGTTTTAAGTTGATGTGCATGACATGTCCTATCAATTCCTAGATGTCGTTTTACATTTTCCTCGAATTCTCTGAGTTTCTTGTTTTCTGCTTCAAGAGTTTTTATTTTTCCTTTCAATTCTTCAACCTCGCTTGAGGGTGATTCATCACACGCTTCCTCTGCACTTTTTTCCACTTGCTCTTTTAGTTTTCTGTCCCGTTTTCCGCCGATTTGACGTTTATGAATCGCACCAAACTGACCCTTGCTATCCACGCGATGCCCAAAAGTTACTGATTTGTCTGCCCGAAACTTGACAATGCAAGTTTTACACGATGTGCACAGATCACCTTCACGCTCATCTTGAACTTGAAGCAAAAAACAAGGTTTGATATCGTCCTTATAAACACTAGATGGATGAAATCTACAACTTACTCCTGTTCTGCAAATACAACACTGTTTTCTAACCTGACGAGGCATTCTTAATCTAGCACTATACGTAACTTTTCAATAAAAACTGTGATATCCTTCGAGCACAATATTTCGAAATCGCACACTTGAGAACAGCTAGAAGTTAAGTTCGAGCGGCGACTATTTGTCGACCACTCGTCGATTTTGCCTGGTACCCAATATGTATTTAGTGTACAGGTTACCATGGAAAATCGACTCGTGGTTGACAAATAGTCGCCGCTCGAACTTTAGATTTGCACAAAATTTGTACTCGCGTTTGAAGAGCGCCACCAATTTCTCTACGCTGTGCATGCAGCAGGCCTTAAAGGTACGTGCGCGCGTGCATGAAGTGTGGTAGAGACTTGAAAGACAAGTCGTTCGACAGTCAAATTTTGTCCGCAGGCGCCGTATTACCGGACCAGCGCGGTAAACCTCCATGGTTATGTAAATTACGCCCACCTTTAATGAAGTTCGACATATCTGATTGGATTCGAAGCGCATGCATGTTGCGATCGACGATGTATACCGTCCCGCATATACCCGCAACTGAACGATATGCGCTGTATCACATACCCCGGCCCCGGACGAATGAAACCGTCCAATTACCGACTTGATTTCAAGTCTATCACCCCCATTGCTTTCCATTACTTGTTTATTATAATTACTCATGAGACGAAGTTAATCCTTTTAGGGAAAAGGGGTATTCCGGCTCCGTTAAAACTAGGGGTGTGCATTTATCATGGATAGTAAAAGAACGGTTCCCGATTAAAAAAAAAATATGGGTACCCAACCCAAAACTTCCAATCCCGGATGTTGCAATAATGTCTTTCTCTGAGATTCAAAAAGTCTGATTTCAGACAAAAGTCTGAAAAATCTCATGCCTGTCCAGTAAACATGATCACTGCTCTGCCATTACATGTTCCGGCACGTGCATGTGCCGGCATATCACAAAAGACAGAAGCTTTATACAGTTGTATTTATTGTGGATGTCTCGTCGAGGCTCGACTTTATCCATACTCGGACTACAAAAACCACAACCGGTAAATTCCCTTTATTGTCAATTTTCGTGAGCGTCATAAAGATAAAATCTGTGCTGGTTTCCCCATTGAGGAAGGACTAACATAGTCGGGTTTTAATTTTGAAAATTCCGACAAATAAAATTCGAAACTTTTCTTGTTCATTTTTGGGAAGTTACTATGCGATAATGTAAAGTTGTACGGGTACTCGATTCTATAATCTGGAACCGGTTCCTGACATGAACGGTCTGGTATCTGGTATCTGGTACCCGGTTCCGATGCACAACAAAACCTGCTCAGTGGTTCAGACGCTAACGATTTTGCTACGTGATTACGGTGACTTGTTCTTCAAACTCACATAGTTGAACCACGGAGGAATTTTTGAACCTCAATGAAGTTTATATAATTATGAGACTGCCAACCTATATATACATGTCATATCCATGTCCTATGTAATTTAAAAGCTATGTTGTCAGTGACGTTAATAATACGGTGGAATTTTTGTGTGACTGGGGAATGTCAGATATCACTAACACGACGTTTTGCGTGTGTAAATACCGGCAATTGTGGAGGGCATAGACAAAGGGTCCACACGAATCACGATTTACCGAACGTCCACGATGGAAAATCGTGTACAAAACATATGGGAGGCCTTCAAACAAAAGAGGGACAATAGGAGGTCAGCAAAGGCCACACGGCTATACAATGGGCCCCAGAGGTAGTCGTAAGAAATCTTCCCCCACGAGGAAAACGCTATGGAGTTTGACTTGAGATTTCCGAAATGGAACAAAGGTGAACAAATTAAAGTTGGGTGTACAATAGTGGTTCCCCATCCCCGGTATAAAGTAAGGGTGCATATGTGAGGATGTGTGTCTTGATTAGCTTAGACTAGAGGTTCCATCCACAATCTTTCATCAGCAGTTTGAAACATTGTTTGTCCATCCCTGTATGACGGTTTTTCCCATTCCATCCGGATTGGCCCACTTGAATGTTGTTCAGATTAAAGGTAGTCTACAACATTTGCTTTCGCTGTAATTTTCAGAAATACATGGATTTTGAGGGATTATTCTTTTTTAACAATTAGCACTACTGTAACGCTGACCTGTTTAAAGGGATACATTGCCTTCAAATGTCATGAAATGTTGCTGTTTGAAAATGTTACTGATCTTTTATAAGAGTAGTTCATGCAAAAAAACACGTATAATGTGTTGTAATTAGTGAGTAGTGATTACAAAACAAAAAATTTGCCGCTGACCCCTGACATCTGACCCGTGAAACATAGACTTATTTCCAGTAGTAAATACCACCGTCTAAATAATGCGCAAAATACGCTGTAAGAGTCTTTAGGCTGGCGCCGCAGCCAGTGGCCTTGTGAACCTATCAGATGACAGCCAGGTACAATTCTCTACCTCGCGACACATAATATATCGCCAGTGCTGCGCGCCGTGCCACCACCGTGCCAGTACATCAAAATGGATCAACAGAACGTACTTCAACCAAATGCGACTGGAAATACGACTGGTGAACACGGTCCGCCATTTTGTGGAGTCAAAAATTTAGTTCTACAAAATGGCGGACCGTTATTTGTCACGAAATTAAACAAAAACCACGCAATTTGAAGGGATAGTTATGTGAATCTTTATATTATACTTTAAAAAAAGCTTCCCAACCATATCCATTTCAGTTTTATAGACCAAATCGCAAAATCCAAAGCAATGTGTCCCTTTAAAGTTGTGTGCGCATAGATGCTTGGAGAACAGAGATGCTTGGAGAACATGATTTTTTTCAAATAATTTTTTTCACCTAGTATAGTTGTCACCCCCCCCCCCCCCCATGCTCAACAGTGGCGGATCTACGGGGGGGGGGGGGGTTGGGGGTTTAAACCCCCCCTTGGGCTGAGAAAAAATAAATAACCAGTGTCGGGTGTCAAAAATTCAGCACGCTGGGGTGTGTAGGCCAATCACCTCAGGTAAACCCCCCCCCCCCCCTTAGTTAAAACCTAGATCCGCCCCTGCTCAACCAAAGTTATGCCACTGTTTTCATAATGCAGTGGTTTTGACGTGGACTCAGATATTGATCTCTGGGTAGATGCTATGATCATGGATCCTCTTATCACAACCATATCTTGTTTAAACATGGCAAATGACTCCAAGATCTGACCCACCCATAAGAGATCCTTGTAAATCATCATGTATCCACTTGACCAGACTGCTATACCATTGACTTTCATGACCCAACTAGCCTATCGCATGTTTTCAAGACTTTTTTGTGTAAAATGAAACATAAGTTTAAAAAAAGAGCGACTATGTCCTGACATACTTTTTGTGACGAACCTTAAATTTTTCAAGAAGGGTACAATTGACTCAAATTCTCAAACAAGTTAATTGTGTTATTTTGTTCCCCATAAAATTGTTTTTGTGAATGAAAAATGTGAAAAGTAAATAAGAAAAGAAAGCATTTACTTAACATTCACAAATCCTACATAAATGGTGATGTTCTCTGATTTTGTGATAACCTTCAATTTGTCAAAAAATAAATGTCCATGAAAACTGTTAATCTAATTAAATAAAGCAACTAAATCAACCTTACCATTAGTTAGAAAAATTCAATTTGGAAACGATTGGTTTAGATTACTTTGTTGGGTGTTTAATGACAACTGGATACGCCAAGTCTTGTCATTAATCCAATTCAGTGCTCAAGACCAACTGCCACTCTAAACAATAATAATCTGGCTTATGCTTACACTAAAAATCTAAAACTAAAATCCCTGCCTGCGCCTGAAAGTTAGGATCCTACTCTAATTAATGAATAGCGATACAGCTTACACTAAAATTTGGAGATAAAAACCCTGGCTGAGCCTGAAAGTTAACATCCTGCTTTTATTTAGTAATTTAAATCTGGCCTGCACTGGAATTTTAAAGTACAACCCTTCCTAAACTTGAAAGTTGAGATCCTGGGCCAATGTCATAGAGCTGTTTAAGCACAAAATGTGCTTAAAGGTAGTGTACATGATTGGTCATTGTTGCAATTTTCAGAAATGGGCAGATTTGGGGGTTAGTATTTTATAGGAAATATCGTTCCACTGACCTGTTCAAGTTTTGCGTTGTTAGATGGCGAAAAATACGAGAGAAAAACAGTGCTCATTTTCAACCGTCGGGCGGATGATAGCCTTTAGTCAAGGCGTGCGTGGCTACCTGGATGCAAGACGCACACCGAATGCCAGCATGTCCGGGGCGCGCCACTCGTCCGGGTAGCCACGCGCGCCTTGACTAAAGGCTACAGGGCAGTTTTCCAACGATTTCCAGCTGGAAATCGTTGGAAAACAAAATATATTTCCACTTTTCTTGACAACGACAGCACACCTGGTGCAATCATTTTACAGGATGATTAAGACTACTATTAACTTACAGTCTAGTAAGGTATTTCGTAATAATTAAGTAAAAAAAAAATTGGAGGACTACCAATCGTGTACACTACCTTTAAGCATAAAAACATTGCTTAATAAAATCAGGTTATCAGCCAAAACTCCATGTGATGTACATTGTATATTGCTTGTGACTGGTCTTTAGGTTGTTGTTTGCTTAGCATAACAATCACACAGAGTTCTGGCAGGTAAGCCGATTTTACGAAGGAAGGTTGTTTGTGCTTAGGCAAATTTTGTGCTAAAGTAGCTCAATGAAATTGGTCCCTGTTCTTAGTTCTACAATTTAAGATGTCGCAATCGAGGGGAGCTGTACAGAGCATGTTGTCTGAGCACAAGTTTTTGTCGCTTAGCGGGCTCGCGGACACTGACAAACATACGCTCTAATTTATTCGCATATGCATGAATGCTCTCTGTGCCCTGCTCAGACATCATGCCAACAGTTCCTAGAATCCTAGCCTGCCTTGGGACTTCAACTGTAAGAAGATGGAATTTTCGTTTCAAGTTTTCTGATGGAAAGTTGATTGGGAACCAGCAACCAAACTCGGAACACCGCAAGGCCAGCAACTCGACTTCATGCTTACACAGCAATCTATTTACAGTGTACAAGTCATAACATGATTTGAATTTGTCAAACATTGCACTAATTTTCTCAGACAATTCTTTGGACCCAAATGTTTGGAGCCCAGTGGGTGTGTTGAGACTGAAAGGAAGAAAAATTTCAGAAAACTGCTTGTAGTTGGCATCTTTCAAGATCTTGTGTACATCAGCCCCAATTAATGATCCACCATGATATGACGGTGTCCTAATGCCTAATCCTTCCAAGGCTGTGCTAAACCGATTCATAAATGGTCCTGGAACCCTCTGAATTTCATCTCTAACCTCATCCTGCACCTTTTCATTGCTACTAATCTCTTTGCCAATGCCTCGAATTGTTTGTTCAAGTCCCTTGATTTGACTATTCAGCTGCTGAACCTGCTTCCTAGAATCAAAAGCTAGTGAACTGTTGTCGTTGAATTTCTGATCCGTCTTGGAAAGATGATTAGGATTATCTGACTGCACCTGAGCAACCTGGTCATGCTTAGCGCCAAGGTCATCTTCAAGTTCTCTCTTGGAATTGCGTAACTCATCGTGTTCCTTACCCAAATCAGCAACGCGTGCATACAAATCATCTACGGCATTATGCATCCCACTATTTATGAGGATTTGCTTGTCTAACTGTTGTGCATTTTTCTGGACAATCTCAAACATCTGCAACCCCAGCCCTAAACCTATATGAAGTGGACTGACTGACACGTTCTCTATGACCAGACCCTTGGTGCCTAAAGTGGATGTTGAATGCAGTTGTCAAAATGCTTAGCCTGTTCCTTTTTTGCACCTCCTGCAATGAACTCTTGGGCCTTCGCATGGCAGGTTGCCAGGTCTCTTTGCTGACTGTATGCAGGTACACCATCATCTTCATCCTCATTTTGGTATTCCTCAATGACATGTAAAGCATGAGGCTTACCGCGCTGAAGGTCATTTAGTTTGACAAGACAGTGAGGGCAAAAATGAAAACCATTAGGACCTGTCAACCCAAGTACTTTTGCTATCCATTCCCAATCACCACCCCATGTCAGTTTACACTTTGTGTAAATTTTAGGGTCTTCCATTTTGGAACTAGATTGATCTTGTTCTACCTCAAATGAAGATGAAGCTTGCTGGCAGTAACTGCAATTGGGGCTGATGAACTTGTTACTCTGATCAATTTTTTCCAGAGGAGTGAAATCTAATTTCTCATCCACCCCTGCCTGAACCATTTCATCTGTGAACAAGTTGTCATGAATTTCTGGTTTGGGGAGCTGCAGTTTTGAGATGTCCCCAGTGATCTCCAGAAGTTCCTCAAAAACAGGCTTGAATGCTGCTTCAATGTTGATCCTATCGTCTTTCCCACCTTCGAATATTCCCAACAAGTTGAGTGATTTGACAGAGTGACTGTCCTTGACATTCAGAATTTGGATGATAAATTTTGTACTTTTACCACCCTTATCCCCGGAAACATGCAGCCATAATGTATCATTGAAGCTTTTCACCATCATGTTTGTTTCAATAGATTCTGTGACAATGCGTTTTATCAGATTTCCAACATCCGTAACTCGGCTGAAGTGAACAGTGCTCCCCCCACTTCCCTGGAAAGAGCCAAACTCATACTTGTCAGGAACTTCCGTTGAAGATCTCATTGCTTGTCGTGTTCCCAACAACTTTTGCCCTGTTTCTTTTTCTAGGTTTTTTTTTAGAAAAACCCACATGGTCTCTGGCATGAGGCTACGCAACCCACTTATTGTTTCCCTTGAGAACTGAGTACAAACTTTCAAGCCTGCAATTTTGGATGCTGTTGCATACTCTTCTTTTTTTTGCTTTATAATCCAAGCGCGCTGAGCAGCAACATCATCTAAAGAAGCTTGCGCTGGGGTTGAGAGACGTGTTCCTGCCGCTGAGGGAGTAGTCCTACCTGAGGCTGAGCTCGACTGTGAACCAGCGCTGGGAGTTGAACTTGTGGGAAACATACCTCCAGATAGGATTTTTTCTACCTTTTCCATTAACTGGCTCCTTTTACGGAGACTCTCTTTCGTACAAGTAGAACTTCCCACCACAGCAACAGGAACCCTAACAAAAACCTTTGGACGCCCATGTTTACTCTGAACTTTTAAGATATCTTTATCCCCCGTCCTTGAGGTAGCTGCAATATGCCGTAGTGCAGAAGTTTTAAGTTGATGTGCATGAAGTGTCCTATCAATTCCTAGATGTCGTTTTACATTTTCCTCAAATTCTCTGAGTTTCTTGTTTTCTGCTTCAAGAGTTTTTATTTTCCCTTTCAATTCTTCAACCTCGCTTGAGGGTGCTTCATCACGCGCTTCCTCTGCACTTTTTTCCACTTGCTCTTTTAGTTTTCTGTCCCGTTTTCCGCCGATTTGACGTTTATGAATCGCACCAAACTGACCCTTGCTATCCACGCGATGCGCGAAAGTTACTGATTTGTCTGCCCGAAACTGGACAATGCAAGTTTTACACGATGTGCACAGATCACCTTCACGCTCATCTTGAAGCAGAAAACAAGGTTTGATATCGTTCTTATAAACACTAGTTGGATAAAATCTACAACTTACTCCTATTCTGCAAATACAGCACTGTTTTCTAACCTGACGAGGCATTCTTAATCTAGCACTATACGTAACTTTTCAATAAAAACTGTGATTATCCTTCGAGCACAATATTTCGAAATCGCATACTTGAGAGCAGCTAGAGCCTAGAACTAAGTACAGTACAAGTTCGAGAGCGGCGACTATTTGCCGACCGTTGGTCGATTTTGCCTGGTACCCAATATGTATTTAGTGTACAGGTTACCATGGAAAATCGACTTGTGGTTGACAAATAGTCGCCGCAGGAACTTTAGATTTGCACAAAATTTGCACTCGCGTTTGAAGAGCGCCACCAAGTTCTACGCTGTGCATGCATCATGCAGCATATTTATTTATTACATTTCTTTACCCAGGGTATGCCCAAACAGTTTAAAAAACTGGTTTCCATTGGGGCCCTGCATATTATTAGTTAAAACTGAATATTTACACATTCATACAAAATATTTCAACAAATACAATAATGTTTACACAAATATATCAATTTTCTGTTAACTTTTCAACTCTCCAGAAGCCTATTCCTGATATACGGGATGGGCGAAAAACCCGCGAAAAAACCTTCAAGGGTGAAAAACAAGGGGAAATTCCCATCCGGCTCCAAAGTATTTTGGCAACCAAGTTTATAACTCCGCAGATCAGCGTAAATGACAGAAATATCACCGATAGATGGCTTTACGTAGCTCCGATTTAAATGTACTTAAGGAGTTTATGGTTCTCATTTGTTCAGGCAGATTATTCCATATACTGGCACCACTCACAGCGAAACTTGTCACGTAGCATTCCTTTTTGGCGAAAGGAACTTTCAGTGCCATTTGGGTCGATTGTCGTGTTTCACGAATCACTGTAAGTGGTGTGAACAGATTTGTCATGTACAAAGGAGTCATTTTGTTAAGGCTTTTGAAAACAAAGATAGCCTTTTTGGACTGAACTCTTTCTTTAAAAGGAATCCAATTTAGTCTGGCAAACATATCAGCTGAGGGGG
Source organism: Hippasteria phrygiana (assembly GCA_037893225.1). NCBI lineage: Eukaryota > Metazoa > Echinodermata > Asteroidea > Valvatida > Goniasteridae > Hippasteria > Hippasteria phrygiana. The sequence continues at coordinate 1,230,712 of JAZGUH010000172.1, read as the reverse complement.
TGAGGGAGGTACATTTAAGGATTATCCGTGCGGCTCTTTTTAGACATTTGTTGAGGGTATTGTCGTGAGATATGTACCTTCCTCCCCACACCGTACAACAATACTCTAAAGATGGCATAACTAAACTTACAAAGAGTGTGTGCAGGCTGCTTTGGGGAACGTAATCACGAATTCTGTTTAACACACCCAATTTATACGAAACAGTCTTCCTTACGTATTCAACATGTGTACCCCAACTTAATGTTTCATCAACAACTACACCCAAGCATTTACAATATTTCACTTTTTCGATAACCTTATCAGCAATGCACACGTTCAGGTCGACGTTGGATATTTTCTGCCTTGAACCAATAAGCATACATTTGGTTTTGTTGGCATTTAATGCTAGTTTGTTTCTTAGGCACCAGTTGTGAATACTAGCAAGAGCTACATTTAAGTTCCTTTCTATTTCGTTACTACTAGAGGAGCTACACGTTAACGTGGAGTCATCTGCATACATAAATAAATTGCAATTTTGGGGTATACAAGATGGAAAATCACTACTATAAACAATGAATAAAAGTGGCCCTAAGATCGACCCTTGCAGGCCTGAACTGTACGTGCGCGTGCATGAAGTGTGGACTGTACTGTGTGGTAGACTTGAAAGACCAGTCGTTCGACAGTCAAATTTTGTCGGCAGGCGCCGTATTACCGGACCAGCGCGGTAAATTATAAACCTCCATGGTTATGTAAATTACGCCCACCTTTAATGAAGTTCGACATATCTGATTGGATTCGAAGCGCATTTCATCGGAAATGGATTCTTGTAATGGATGGCTGATAGATAACAAATTGTCTCTGCACTTTGGGAAATGTGAAACTTTATTGTTTGGGTCTAAACGTAAATGCAAGAATGTTCCGAACTTTTCTGTTGATTACAAGGGTCAGGTTTTATCTGCCAAAGAAAATATCAAATATTTAGGCATGGTTTTAGACCAAAGTTTAACCGGTGAAAACATGGTTTGCAATATTGTTAAAAAATCCACTGGTAGACTTAAATTTCTTTATCGACATTCGCAATATTTGAACAAGTCTACCAGACAACTTCTCTGTTCCACTCTTATCCAAAGTCACATTGACTACGCCTGTATGGTATGGTATTTTGGCCTCAAGACTTCCCAAAAAAATAAATTACAAATTGTTCAGAATAAAATGGTTCGTTTTATACATGATTTTAATCCTCGGCATCATCTCAACTTACAGGATTTTCATGACATTGGTTATCTTCACATAGAAAGTAGAGTCATCCAATTAACATTGAATATAGTACATGGTATTTATTATGGTAATTGTCCTTCTTATTTTAATTCTTTTTTTGTTAAAGTACAAGACGCACATCAAATGAATACGAGATCTAGAAACTATAATTTTGTGGTCCCCACTATAAATAACATCACCAAGACATCTTTTTTCTACAATGGCATTAAGGAGTGGAATTTGTTGCCAGAGTATGTAAAATCAATTCACAATAAACTTACTTTTAAGAGGGAGTTAAAGAAGTTTTTAGAACAGAGGGAGACTGTGAGGGAAAGGGCTTTTTTTGTTAGTAGATAATTCTTTTTAAAAGGGAAGGGAGGGTTAATTTTCAGTTAAATATGTATTTTTTATAATGTAATGTTTTAATTTGTTTTATGTTTGTTTTTAGTTTGGGGTTTTGTTCCTTTTTATGGTTTTTTTTTTTAGGTCTTGCATGATGTTTTTTGTCTTGTATGGTCTTTTGTAATCTTTAGTTTTGTATGGAGTATCCATGTATTTTTTATTTATTTTTTCTGCGTAGTTTTTATGTTTTTGGTTTGGTTTTGCTGGACGTTTTTTGTATAAGTATTGTTTGCTTTTGCTTGTTTTGACATTGTGTGTTTTTGGAGTGTAGGTTTTCTTTTTGTGGTTATTGTGCAATAAGGGGACCCCATTGGAAATAAGTTGAAAAACTTTCATGGGCTATCCCTGGTATTACCATGTTTTTAATGTATTGTAGTAATTGTTTGTTTGTTTGTACATATATAAACATTTATATTTATATTTGTCTATATGGTAATACCGAATAAAATAAAATCAAATCAAATCAAATCAAATCATGCATGTTGCGATCGACGATGTATACCGTCCCTGCATACCCGCAACTGAACGATATGCGCTGTATCACATACCCCGCCCCCGGACAAATGAAACCGTCCAATTACCGACTTGATTTCAAGTCTATCACCCCATTACAAAAATAATATACAACCTGCTTTCCTTAATTACTTGTTTATTATAATTACCCATGAGACGAAGTTAATCCTTTTAGGGAAAAGGGGTATTCCGGCTCCGTCAAAAGACAAGCAAAACAAAACCCGCTCAGTGGTTCAGACGCTAACGATTTTGCTACGTGTTATGGTGACTTGTTCTTCAAACTCACATAGTTGAACCATGGAGGAATCGTTGAACCATGGAGGAATCTTTGAACCTCAATAAAGTTTATATAATTATGAGACTGCCAACCTATACATGTCATATCCATGTCCTATGTAATTTAAAAGCTATGCTGTCAGTGACGTTAATACGGTGGAATTTTTGTGTGACTGGGGAATGTCAAATAACACTAACACGACGTTTTGCGTGTGTAAATACCGGCAATTGTGGAGGGCATAGACAAATAGGGTCTACACGAATCACGATTTACCGAACGTCCACATGGAAAATCGTGTACAAAACATATGGGAGGCCTTCAAACAAAAGAGGGACAATAGGAGGTCCGCAAAGGCCACACGGCTATACAATGGGCCCCATGAGGTAGTCGTAAGAAATCTTCCCCTACGAGGAAAACGCTATGGAGTTTGACTTGAGATTTCCGAAATGGAACAAAGGTGAACAAATTAAAGTAGGGTGCACAATAGTGGTTCCCCATCCCCGGTATAAAGTAAGGGTGCATATGTGAGGATGTGTATCTTGATTGGCTTAGACTAGAGGTTCCATCCACAATCTTTCATCATCAGCAGTTTGAAACATTGTTTGTCCATCCCTGTATGACGGTTTTTCCCATTCCATCTGGATTGGCCCATTTGAATGTTGTTCAGATTAAAGGTAGTCTACAACATTTGCTTTCGCTGTAATTTTCAGAAATACATGGATTTTGGGGGATTATTATTTTATAACAATTAGCACTACTGTAACGCTGACCTGTTTAAAGTTGTGTGCGCATAGATGCTTGGATAACAGAGAAAAAGGGCTTTTCTGATATCCGAGTAAGAAGAAAACATGATTTTTTTCAAATAATTTTGTTCACCTAGTATAGTTGTCACCCCCCCCCCCCCCCCCCATGCTCAACCCAAGTTATGCCACTGTTTTCATAATGCAGTGGTTTTGACATGGACTCAGATATTGATCTCTGGGTACGTAGATGCTATGATCATGGATCCTCTTATCACAACCATCTTGTTTAAACGTGGCAAATGACTCCAAGATCTGACCCACCCATAAGAGATCCTTGTAAATCATCATGTATCCACTTGACCAGACTGCAATACCATTGACTTTCATGACCCAACTAGCCTATCGCATGTTTTCAAGACTTTTTTGTGTAAAATGAAACATAAGTTTAAAAAAAGAGCGACTATGTCCTGACATACTTTTTGTGACGAACCTTTAATTTTTCAAGAAGGGTACAATTGCCTCAAATTCTCAAACAAGTTCATTGTGTTATTTTTTCCCCATAATTTTTTTTTGTGAATGAAAAATGTGAAAAGTAAATAAGAAAAAAAAAGCATTTACTTTAACCTTCAAAAATCCTACATAAATGGTGATGTTCTCTGATTTTGTGATAACCTTGAATTTTTCAAAAAATGAATTTCCATAAAAACTGTTAACCTGTTAATCTAATTAAATAAAGCAACTAAATCAACCTTACCATTAGTTAGAAAAACTTAATTTGGAAACAATTGGTTTGGATTACTTCATTGGGTGTTTAATGACAACTGGATACCCCAAGACTTGTCATTAATCCAATTCAGTGCTCAAGACCAACTGTCACTCTAAACAATAATAATCTGGCTTATGCTTACACTGAAATCTGAAACTAAAACCCCTGCCTGAGCCTGAAAGTTAAGATCCTACTCTAATTAATGAATAGCGATACATGATTGGTTATTGTTGCAATTTTCAGAAATGGGCAGATTTGGGGGTTAGTATTTTATAGGAAATATCATTCCACTGACCTGTTCAAGTTTTGCGTTGTGGGATGGCGAAAAAAACGAGAGAAAAACAGCACTCGTTTTCAACCGTCAGGCGGATGGTAGCCTTTAGTCAAGGCGCGCGTGGCTACTTGGATGTGATACGCACCCCGAATGCCAGCATGTCCGGGGCGCGCCACTCGTCCGGGTAGCCACGCGCGCCTTGACTAAAGGCTACAGGGCAGTTTTCCAACGATTTCCAGCTGGAAATCGTTGGAAAACAAAATAAATTTCCACTTTTCTTGACAACGACAGCACACCTGGTGCAATCATTTTACAGGATGATTAAGACTACTATTAACTTACAGTCTAGTAAGGTATTTCGTAATAATTAAGTAAAAAAAAAATTGGAGGACTACCAATCGTGTACACTACCTTTAAGCATAAAAACATTGCTTAATAAAATCAGGTTATCAGCCAAAACTCCATGTGATGTACATTGTATATTGCTTGTGACTGGTCTTTAGGTTGTTGTTTGCTTAGCATAACAATCACACAGAGTTCTGGCAGGTAAGCCGATTTTAAGAAGGAAGGTTTTTTTGTGCTGAGGCAAATTTTGTGCTAAAGTAGCTCAATGAAATTGGTCCCTGTTCTTAGTTCTACAATTTAAGATGTCTCAATCGAGGGGAGCTGTACAGAGCATGTTGTCTGAGCACAAGTTTTTGTCGCTTAGCGGGCTCGCGGACACTGACAAACATACGCTCTAATTTATTCGCATATGCATGAATGCTCTCCGTGCCCTGCTCAGACATCATGCCAACAGTTCCTAGAATCCTAGCCTGCCTTGGGACTTCAACTGTAAGAAGATGGAATTTTCGTTTCAGGTTTTCTGATGGAAAGTTGATTGGGAACCAGCAACCAAACTCGGAACACCGCAAGGCCAGCAACTCGACTTCATGCTTACACAGCAATCTATTTACAGTGTACAAGTCATAACATGATTTGAATTTGTCAAACATTGCACTAATTTTCTCAGACAATTCTTTGGACCCAAATGTTTGGAGCCCAGTGGGTGTGTTGAGACTGAAAGGAAGAAAAATTTCAGAAAACTGCTTGTAGTTGGCATCTTTCAGGATCTTGTGTACATCAGCCCCAATTAATGATCCACCATGATATGACGGTGTCCTAATACCTAATCCTTCCAAGGCTGTGCTAAACCGATTCATAAATGGTCCTGGAACCCTCTGAATTTCATCTCTAACCTCAGCCTGCACCTTTTCATTGCTACTAATCTCTTTGCCAATGCCTCGAATTGTTTGTTCAAGTCCCTTGATTTGACTATTCAGCTGCTGAACCTGCTTCCTAGAATTACTAGCTAGTGAACTGTTGTCGTTGAATTTCTGATTCGTTTTGGAAAAATGATTAGGATTATCTGACTGCACCTGAGCAACCTGGTCATGCTTAGTGCCAAGGTCATCTTCAAGTTCTCTCTTGGAATTGCGCAACTCATCGTGTTCCTTACCCAAATCAGCAACGCGTGCATACAAATCATCTACGGCATTATGCATCCCACTATTTATGAGGATTTGCTTGTCTAACTGTTTTGCATTTTTCTCGACAATCTCAAACATCTGCAACCCCAGCCCTAAACCTAAATGCAGGGGACTGACTGACACATTCTCTATGACCAGACCCTTGGTGCCTATAAGTGGATGTTGAATGCAGTTGTCAAAATGCTTAGCCTGTTCCTTTTTAGCACCTCCTGCAATGAACTCTTGGGCCTTCGCATGGCAGGTTGCCAGGTCTCTTTGCTGACTGTATGCAGGTACACCATCATCTTCATCCTCATTTTGGTATTCCTCAATGACATGTAAAGCATGAGGCTTACCGCGCTGAAGGTCATTTAGTTTGACAAGACAGTGAGGGCAAAAATGAAAACCATTAGGACCTGTCAACCCAAGTACTTTTGCTATCCATTCCCAATCACCACCCCATGTCAGTTTACACTTTGTGTAAATTTTAGGGTCTTCCATTTTGGAACTAGATTGATCTTGTTCTACCTCAAATGAAGATGAAGCTTGCTGGCAGTAACTGCAATTGGGGCTGATGAACTTGTTACTCTGATCAATTTTTTCCAGAGGAGTGAAATCTAATTTCTCATCCACCCCTGCCTGAACCATTTCATCTGTGAACATGTTGTCATGAATTTCTGGTTTGGGGAGCTGCAGTTTTGAGATGTCCCCAGTGATCTCCAGAAGTTCCTCAAAAACAGGCTTGAATGCTGCTTCAATGTTGATCCTATCGTCTTTCCCACCTTCGAATATTCCCAACAAGTTGAGCGATTTGACAGAGTGACTGTCCTTGACATTCAGAATTTGGATGATAAATTTTGTACTTTTACCACCCTTATCCCCGGAAACATGCAGCCATAATGTATCATTGAAGCTTTTCACCATCATGTTTGTTTCAATAGATTCTGTGACAATGCGTTTTATCAGATTTCCAACATCCGTAACTCGGCTGAAGTGAACAGTGCTCCCCCCACTTCCCTGGAAAGAGCCAAACTCATATTTGTCAGGAACCTCTGTTGAAGATCTCATTGCTTGTCGTGTTCCCAACAACTTTTGCCCTGTTTCTTTTTCTAGGTTTTTTTAAAGAAAAACCCACATGGTCTCTGGCATGAGGCTACGCAACCCACTTATTGTTTCCCTTGAGAACTGAGTACAAACTTTCAAGCCTGCAACTTTGGATGCTGTTGCATACTCTTCTTTTTTTTTCTTTATAATCCAAGCGCGCTGAGCAGCAACATCATCTAAAGAAGCTTGCGCTGGGGTTGAGAGACATGTTCCTGCCGCTGAGAGAGTAGTCCTACCTGAGGCTGAGCTCGACTGTGAACCAGCGCTGGGAGTTGAACTTGTGGGAAACATACCTCCAGATAGGATTTTTTCTACCTTTTCCATTAACTGGCTCCTTCTACGGAGACTCCCTTTCATACAAGTAGAACTTCCCACCTCAGCAACAGGAACCCTAACAAAAATCTTTGGACGACCATGTTTGCCCTGAACTTTTAAGATATCTTTATCCCCCGTCCCTGATGAGGTAGCTGAAATATGCCGTAGTGCAGAAGTTTTAAGTTGATGTGCATGACATGTCCTATCAATTCCTAGATGTCGTTTTACATTTTCCTCGAATTCTCTGAGTTTCTTGTTTTCTGCTTCAAGAGTTTTTATTTTTCCTTTCAATTCTTCAACCTCGCTTGAGGGTGCTTCATCACGCGCTTCCTCTGCACTTTTTTCCACTTGCTCTTTTAGTTTTCTGTCCCGTTTTCCTCCGATTTGACGTTTATGAATCGCACCAAACTGACCCTTGCTATCCACGCGATGCGCGAAAGTTACTGATTTGTCTGCCCGAAACTTGACAATGCAAGTTTTACACGATGTGCACAGATCACCTTCACGCTCATCTTGAACTTGAAGCAAAAAACAAGGTTTGATATCGTCCTTATAAACACTAGATGGATACAATCTACAACTTACTCCTGTTCTGCAAATACAACACTGTTTTCTAACCTGACGAGGCATTCTTAATCTAGCAATATACGTAACTTTTCACTAAAAAATGTGATATCCCGCGAGCACAATATTTCGAAACGGTCGATTTTTTCAAATGCGGTTATATCAGAAGATCAAGAGGGGGCGCCCTACGAGTCTGAATTAGACTTGATCAAGTCATTCGATACATTGGTTGATGATGTAGCCGCTAGCCTCGGCCTCAACCTTGAGCAAGTTCGATCAAGGACTATAGTTAACCACAGTTCGACTAACTCTGATCGAACGCACGCTAGTCGACGATGGTTGGACTAGTCTAGTCGACGATTCGCGACCAGCCTACCGAGGCAACCTCGTTCCCATGGTGTCGAGCAGCGCCCTCACCGACACCACAGCTGCTCTTACTATTGGAAACGAGGTTGAAAATATCGTAAGCCTTGGGAACGAGGTTGCCTACCGAAGTTGGTCGCATCGCTGGTTTCCAACACTGATCTCTACACTAACTGGATAGGTCGCGCGTACAGTGATTGGATAGCGAGCCGTGAAGTCACCGGAAGTTGTTCAGCGGCCATGTTGGGATATTAAAAACATTTCGCCCGCGTCCAGACGACACTCGAATGCCACACTGAGACCGGCAGCAGCGGTGGTAGGTGAAATTGCATTAAAAATCCTTTGTAAATACGTAAACTTATGATATGAAACCCGAAGAATGTATGATCAGTGATCTAGTATCACTCATAATGCCAGCACAAAATAGGCCGAACAGTAACATGACGCGTCCAGTGACACGAGTACTGATTTATAGGCCTAGTTTATTGTTAAGGCCGCCTAGGGCATACGGGCTTTTCAATTTTAGGTTGTCATGGTTGTACTTGTACTTGTAGGCCCCCCCTACGGACAAAACCAGTTCAGGAGAAAAAATTAAGTCGAACATCAATTGAAACTCTGTGTACAAATCCTATCCATGAGGCTGGCCAAAGAAATTTCAAGTTTTTCCTGAGAAAATGTTTGAACTTTTCCCATCTAAAATAGCAGGCTGAAAACTTTGTTTTTACAATAAATTGCATCAGCCCTGCCCATGCTTCCTGATGATAATTTACACGACGTTTATAACAGGCAGTCAAGAAGAATATTCATGACATCAGTGATGTCCAACGTGTATATTCCACTGGAGTTGGCATTTCATTTATAGGCCTACCTGTTTATTTTGTCTCTTTGTACATTACAGCTAATTAAGTTGAACTCCACTTGCTACTACCATGGAGGATGCTACTACTAATAAGATGTCAGGCTGCACAGCTTACGGCTGCACAAATAGGGCAAACCGCTCTCATTATGACAGGGCTGACATTCCATAAGTAAGTTATGTTCCACAACAATTATTTTTCTTTTTATAATTTTACCATGTTTACGGGATGAGTTCCATTAGGATTAAATTCCATTTGAGGACCAAAAAATATAACCACACAAAATTAAAATTGTACCCAGTTTTATGCGCCTATCAATTGCTTCCCCCTCCCCCCCCCCCCAGGGGCTGCCCGAGGTCTTATGTGGGGGTTTGGTCATGTTTTTCAAGCCCCAGGGTGGGAATTTTGGTCACTCATTTTGCCATTGTTTCCCCATCATCAGAAGTAAAAACCATGATGTGGAGGTGCCCCACCCATGTATGTCGGGGATTGTCACTGAAATTTTGCCCCAGGGGTGGGGATTTTGTCACTTCAAAAGTGACAATTCCCACATCTTGGGTGGGGCAGCCGGGGGGGGGGGGGGGGGAAGGGGTGGTGTAAGGTAAGCAATTGATAGGCGCATTACTCTTACTGGGGCTGAGGAAAAACTTGGTAGGCCTATTCTGTGCACAGAGTTCAATGCAGTGCTTGAGTGTGGAATTAATTCTGCCGTTTAACGGTATACAATTTTCCAGTCATAACCCTACACATTTTGCTTGCCTGAGTGCAAAATTTCGGGCCAATTTTGTGACGGTCATAGGGCTTGCCTTTATTGGGACCACTGCACTGGTAATTCTATTTTAGCACAGTATTCAAGTCATTTATGTACCTTCATACAGATTTCCCCATAGCCAGCCAGAGAGGCTTAAAAAATGGACTGTCAACATGAGAAGAGAGAATTGGAAGCCATCAAAGAATTCACTTGATTGCTCAGAGCACTTTTTGGATGAGTGTTTTGACAGACCTGGGCAGACTCCGTCTTCGTCCAAATGCTGAACCCGCAGTATTTGCTTTTCCAGGTAGGATAAGCCTGAATGATTTTTTAATTTTTATTAATTTTTGTTTCTTTATTACCCAAGTTTAACCCTCCCTATAACTATCACAGCCTATCAAAAACTCTAAACACCAACTCTCACAGTTTGTGTGTGTTTCAATCTGTTATTTGATAGGTTTTGATATATAGGGTAGCTGGCTCCATTTTGGCCTTGAGAACAGGAGGGTTAAGGTGTATTTTGCGATTGATCATCTTTGAAAAATAATTTCTTGTCTTTCTTGGGCAAAAGTCGTTAATTTTTTTATGTTATTTATTTATTTCCATCACAATGCTCCAGACATCTTGTATTTAATTTTCTGCCAAACAAAATTCACAGTAAAGTATGTGTACTGAAAGAACGGCCCAATTCTTTTGAGCCGAGGGGAATAAAGTGCTGGATCACAAATTGCACCTTTCCTTTTTCATTTTTTAATTATATTAACTTAGAATCTGACCCTGATGGTTTTTTTTTTACCCCCCCCCCACCCCCCATTAGCTCTTCTTGCATTTCATATTTTGTTCCTCATTTCCATTCATGTGTTTACTTTCATTTCACAGGCTGGGGCATTGTGTGGGGTCCCTGTTACATCATGCACTTATAAATTAAATCCCTGCATGTTTTTGCTTCTTGTTATTGCATTGTTTGTTATAATTAAATTTTTGCTGTTTAATTTTCACAAAATAACGGGCACATATCCAAAGTATTCTCAACTTTTGCCACTTTTTGCAAGTTTATCATGCATGTCAGTGTTCTCCACGGGCCAAACTTTTTAACAGGGCAGCCTCTTACATGTTCACTACTGGAGGGCACTCTCAATAGTGTGTTTGCACGTTACTGCATGATAGTTCTGTTACTATTGTTCCCTTTTTGCATTTGTTCGTGTTTTCAGGTCTGCTTTGTGCCACAAGAACATGACAGTGTTTGATTCCTGAGTTACTGGTACATTCATGGGTTGGTATTTTTCTATGTTGATTCTTCCTGTTAGCGTTTGAAATTTTACCAACCACAATTTGACCATAAAACCTTGGAAATGTATACCACAAAATGATTGATTCATTGCATTCATCATCAAATATACATTGTAATGAAAAGTTCTGTAAAGCGACTATGAAGTCTTGTCATATAATTTTATTGGTGATTTGGAGAGTATGATTGACATGCATGTGTTATACTCCCTGGGCTCTGGAATAAAGCACAGCTGTTGCAATGTGCAGCTTTATTCCGCGGTGTGTATGACATCATGGCTGGGGAGATAACACAAAGCTGCCAAATAATTAAGGGAATTTTTAAGTATTTGTTTAAATCTTAAATGTATTACTATTCAGAAATCTACAAGCCGTAAACCAACCGCACGAAGAGGAACTTCAGACAAGAGTCATGAGACAGTTCAGACAGGTTCTCCCCATGCAGTTGAGCCACCAGCACCTCAGCAGCTCCATATTATGTCGGTGTTTGTGATCACAGTTATGCTGTGTTAGAGTCCCCTAGGAAACTTAAGCGTAAGTTAGACAAAGCAGTAGATGAACTGGAAACCTGTAAGAAGAAGTTGAAAGTTGAGCAACAAAAAACGTGACGTCTGAAAAAAAAAGGTTTCAAACTTAAACACAGTGATAGATTCTTTGCGTAATCAAAACCTTATATCAACCAACTGTGCTGAGATGTTGGAGTCAACCTTCAGTGGAGTCCCCAAGGAAGTCTTTCAAAGAATTGTTGAACATTCAAACACTAAACACAGTAATGCATACCCAGAAGACCTCCGTTCATTTGCCATGACTCTGCAGTTCTACTCGGCAAAGGCTTAAGAGTATGTGAGAAATTTGGTTAAAATTTAATTGTTATTCATAGCAAATTGTACAGATGTTGTTAAACCGACATGGATTGACCCAGTCAGTTTTCTCAACAGCCACTTTTAGTAGGGTGGTCTGCCCTTTTAAAATTTCATGCTGGCCCTTTCAAATTTTGCTTTTCAATCACGGTTTTACAACAAAATTAACATTAACCCTTGCTTTGTTAACACAATTTGTGGTGTACAAATCTACGTTCATATCGCACAAATATCCAATAACATGCGAACACTCACAGTTGTACTATAGTAAGCCGTACAGGGTGAATTTGGCCCGTGGAGAACACTGCCAAGTATTAAATGTTAAAGGGCCATGAAATGTATCTTTGCATATTATGAAAAATTAGTATTCTAAAATGACATCGCAAATTTTGATTTTGGTTTCGAATTCATAGAAAATGTCTCTTTTTGTTGCTGAAATTTCCCTGCTGTATGTTGCTATATGCATGAGGGCATTCTTTATGTCACTGTGGGAGGCTGAGAAATATAAAGATTTCAATTGGAATTGTGGAGAACTGCTAAATTGCTGTTCTACAGTGATGTAACTGTGCTTATGTGCTTTAAATAATTATCTGATGTCTGCATTGACTTATAAAAACTAAATACATGTGACCTCACGTTTCAACCTTAGCAAGGTACTCTGAGGAAGACCTTATAAGGTCCTATTTTGTCATTTGTTTTTTGTAGACACCAGTGTGTAGAATACATAATAAGCGTGTTATTACTGTGGCAGCAGTTACTACATGTTTCTGTAGTGTATCAATGCAAAATAAAAGCAAGCAAAATTGAATCCATTGTGTGATTTACATTTCATTATTTAGTATATTTACACACGTGTGATTGGTATTGATTAATTTTAATTAATTTAAAGTTTCTGAAGTTCTTAGTTCAAGCTCAGACAGAATTCATTTTCATGTCCACCAGCTCGGCAAGAATTCTTTTGGGATCCCTTCCAAAGAAAATAACTCCTTAAGATGTTTGGGTTGATTCCATATCCAGAAACTAACTTAAGGTTCCACATCTAGACAATAATTAAGACCCCATGCACAAACTCTATGCGACAAGTTTTTCCTGAGAACACACTTGGAAATTTTCTCTCCTAATTTTGTTTTTAATCTTGCACTTTTAGTGTCTGCATATGGAATTTAATCCAAATTTTCAAGAATTTTCAAAACAACTTGTTTTTTGCCTTTTCCCATATGGTTTGTGCATGGGGTTATGTCCAGATGTGGAATTCTTTCCCCAAAATTCTTTTTTAAAAGAAGTGAATTTAGAAGTTAGAAATGTTGAAAATTTTTCTTGAAAATACTTGTCCGACATATCCCATAGACTTTGAACTGCATTGCAGCGTCTCACTGTGTTGATAGACGACCCATATCTTTTCCTGAGAATAGGCCTATTTCGCATTCAAACCTGGCGTTTTATAACTCTTACTGGTTATAATGTTTAACTTTATTTTCCTAATCAAACTGAATTGTTTCTGTGATATTCACTTTGTTTCCCTGACCTCTATTCGCTTCTTGTTCTCAGTCGCGCGCTACCGACGTACGTATGCCTGGCAATGTTTTTAATATCCCAGTATGGCCGCGGAGTCACTTCCGGTTGCTTCACACGCAGAGCCGCGCGACCTATCCAGTTAGTGTAGAGATCAGTGGTTTCCAATAGCCGTTTTAATAGCACAGTGCAGAGAGGACCAGTTATCAGAAAAATGGCGGAAAAACGTAAATATTCAGCAGCAGTAAACGATAATTTTGTGTTACTTATGTACATTTATTGTGAATTTCCCTGGATTTTTTTGCTCTGCACGCAATTTGAGTCGCTGGTGAAAGGCCGCCCCCTGTTGATTTGCACATTCGAGTTCAATTTGAACCAACTCTAGACTGGTTGCCGGTCCGCATATGAAATCCGAAGGACAATGGAGGGACCGGGACCCAGTCTAAACCAACTCGCGTTTTGTTGAAGAGCGCCACCAATTGGTGAAGTTGTTTTCATTCTGCGCGCTGTAACCTGTACCCAACCTCGTTACCTACCTAGCCGGCACAAGTATATACAACTACAAAGTACACGACAACTTACAAGGTGGGTGATAATGTCACGTTTTTTGAGTGATTGTTTCTCTGTTTTGATAGACTATGCGGCGAGGGGTGGGGTGTAGCCCCACTAGGGCGATTGTGTAGTGTAGGGCCCTGTTCCCTATAAGGAAACAAAAATCTACTTTTAGGTTAATTAATAGAATTGCCAAAAGTAGTTAGCATGCCGGCATAGGACCTTACTTATCGCTTTTTTAACGGAAAGATTTTACTTTAATACCCCACCAAAATCTGTAAGGAACAGCAAATCTTGGAAAATAACCATCCATTTGTGTTTATAATTGTATAAACACTTGGCACAACCTTTAATTTTGAGAATTTGTTGGGACATTTTAGTTCAATTATACTAGGGAAAGAAAGTTTGTGTTTTCGGTGTTAGAAGTTCTTGGCACCATGTAAAGTCACTCAACAAAGTGTTCACATAGACATAAATCACAGGTTGTGCCACATGTTTAGACAGTTGTTATCAAGGAGGGTTGGGTATTTTCCAAGATTTTGCTGTTCTTGACCAATTTTAGTGGGGGGTATTAAAGTAAAAACTTTCCGAAAAAAAGTTTCTTGTTTTTGCTGATTACTGAAAATTTCACATAGGCCTAACTTTGAAAAACAATTCTGCTGACTTGGAAAATTAATAAAATTACAAATTTCAGGCCCTTATCAAATTTGTTATATCCATTTTGTTTATTAATCCCAGCAACCTTCAGGCTGAAAAAAGCTATCCAGCCGGGAATCCTCTGAGCATGCACAGTACAGTCAGTCGTTTCTTGGCATGCCCCTGTCCTGTTGGCACATGGTCCTGTTTTTAACACTGGTGTTTTGTAAGCGACAGCGCTACCCTATAAGGTTCAATCCCCACCTCTGGTGTGTATTTTTTAAAAGAAATTTCCAAAAAAGTAAGAATAGCTTTTTTGGTACTGTTTTAAATTAAATCCTGATTTAGGCCCTAATTGTCTAAGGGGCGTGGTTAACTCATAAACGGCGATAGGTCAATTGCAGATAATAAGCATTTTCTTTTTCTGATTCATGGCTCTAGAGGATTTTTTTATAAGGAAAATAAAGTCCGAAATTGCATTTGCTCTGATTCCGAATGAAGGCATGGAACCAGACTACATTCGTTATGGTCAAACAAATTCTAAGTTCACAAAAACACTCACTGCGCATGTTCAGTGCCGTGCTCGTCAAATAGCTAAAATTCATCTGATGCCATTGCCTGACAGTACGTCTGTGTACTTTTTCTAGTTGTCCTTGTATTTTTTTGTATGGGATTCCCATTTTCATGATAATTCCTTGTTTTTATTGACTTCCGTTCTGCAGACAACTGCTCAGATGTTTCGGAGATTCATGTTGTTGGCGGCTAATTCCAACTTGTCAAAGGTGAGCTAAACAAAAGCAGTTTATGATCTACCTTTCAATATGATCTACATTTATGTATTGTTATACCAGTGGAATATAATTCCATCCTTGTAATCTGAATTTTCCCCCAGAATTATAATTTTTTCATTTCCAAGACTAGCCGATGACAGCTGAAGAAGAAAAAAGGAAAGAATCTCTTATGAGGTTTGCCAAAAACATTTACCCACAATATTTCTTTTCTGTCTTTCATTTGCTTAAATTTGCACTGGGACAAGACAGGCTGGAGTTTTATCATGTTAACCTCTTGAGTATGGACTATGACATAGTTGTGGTTTAAAAAAAACAACTGGCCGGTTGTTGTCTATATGCACATTCCTGTGCATACTCAATCCGTTAATTTTTCAACTATATTCTTGAATGAAAGTGTAATGAATAGATGGAGTTTTTTCAAGCAAAGCTTTCAGTTAGGGGCGGGGGTCTCCAAGCGCGATGAATAGGACCACTCTATTCAGTGTGGTGCCTATTGTTTGCATTTATGCTTGGCTGCACAGCCCGTTCTTGGCATACCATCGTCTCCCCCCCCCCCCCCCCCCCCATCAATCACAGCCAGTCAAAAGGGGTAGTGCAAATTCAACCGCTTCTGGTGGACGCTCAGGCATTAACTTTATTCTCCGTAAAGATATCTCAAATGTGCTTATTTGTAGTTGAAGTGCAGAGTTCCAATCCACTGCCATGCCTGCCTAGTTAGGAAGCAGGACCCTGTGGCATCTCAACGGCTTCAGTGGAATTGTCTTCTATCGACGTCGTGCATCATGAAGGACTCCCACACTACAGAGCAACACGATGCAGTCCGAAACTTGTTGCCGGATCTCTTGACCTCTAAGGATAGCCCCAAAGGTTCACCTGGGAGGCCATTGATGATGTCCGAAGTACGTTGACATTTTATGAAACAAACAAAAAAAATTTGCCTTCTTTACATCCGAACATATCTTAACCCCTATACGTGGCTACTCATGGGACTTCAAAAAAGTGACCACAATGGACAGGTGGCCTGATTATGCAGGTTGAGTTGGTACAATGTGCGTTTGGTTGGGACCATCACAGGCTAGCCACATTATGCAGTGGCCTCTGTATCAAGGTGGCCACAATATCAGGTTCGACTGTATGCCTATCTGTCACTTAAGGAAACCATGTTTCCAATCTCTAGCACATTCGTTTGTCAGTATCAATTTTTAACCCCTTGCCACCAGTTGACACAAATATGTGCGGATTGAAAATTGCCACCTGGCCGGTTGATGGCTATGTGTGCCAATCTCTCCATTTTCAATCCATTATTGGGGTATTGTGTACGTTATGCTTGGCTGCACAAGCCTCTTGTTTCTGTTTCGCTTGGCTGTACAAGCTGGCATGGCGTCCCCATATAAAACTTGAGGTCAAGGGGTTAATATTGCCCTGTTGGAGAATTTCTTATTTCTACTTGTCATTAATACTAGAATTACATGAATATGTAGTGTCAAGGATGTCGTAATTATTCGTTTTTGAATCTCTCTTTCCAGACCCACATAAGACAATTCTGCTCCCACTACCGTCAACTCAAGCAAGCATCTATGGTTGAGTTCCTTTCAGCGTTGTCTCAGCTGTGTGGAGTCAATCATGAGACAGTCTTCAAGGCTGCTAAGAATATGGAATCCATCCAGGTCGGTTCTTTGACGTAATGAGGAAAATTAGCCTCTTGAATACAGGTGACGGCCATAGCTATGGTTTGAAAAAGACCAACTGGCTGCTTGTTGTCTATACACTCATTTCTGCTCGTACTCAATCCATTCAGGTTTCAACTATATTGTTCTTGAATGGGAGTGTAATGAACAGATGGAGCTTTTTAAAACAAAGCTTTTATTCACATGAAAGGGGGGCTCCAAGTGTGGTGCCTATTATTCAGACCTACAGTCTGTTCTTGGCATTCCCGAGGTCCCCCCCCCCTACCCAATCAATAACAGCCAGACTCAAGGGGTTATTTTCACTTATTAACTGGCTTTCACCCTTGCTCGGGACTGATGCAGGAAGTCTGGACAGTGATGCTTAGCATTGAGACCAAGCCCCCAATTCATTGCTCCAATCAGCTTACTGTAAGCAAGGACTCGACTTCTACGCTTATGGTTAGCATATTTCATGGGTTAGCAATGCGTACATCCCATAACTAATGATTCTGCGCTTATGGAATTAGCACATAATTTCTTTGCTAGCTCAGTTAGAGAGGGGAAGTAAGTTGGTCTCACCAATGGTGGAAATTACCCCGCCTGAGTCTATAGGTCTGAAAATTGGGATAATTTCTTTGTTTTGGTATTTATTGAAGATTTATTTTCTATTTAGATCTGGGTCCAGGGAAACCGTAAGGGTTGTGGGGCTGGCAACCTAAAATGTGGCCAACCCAACCACCTCTGTTGTAGCCCTTTACCTAGAGTGGCTTTTAGCCTTGTATTGGGCAACTTTCATAAAGAGAAAAAAACAGAGAATTGCAAGCCATTAACACAGAATCAGGCATAACAGATTTAATGACATTGGGTTCTGGTCAACCGTTCTAAGATGCTGCAAGCACAGATTAATTGAAGCACACTTCTATGTCTTCAGGGTAAGGAAGAGGCTGTAGTTCTACAATCAGAGCAGCGTTTAGCTCAGAGTCTTACACCAGGGTACAAGTTACTCTTTACTCAGATCGGACGATTGGAAGGGGGAGTCAAGTTCCTCGTCGATATGAGAGCAGATATTCGTGTGAGTTTACGTTGAATTTTGGTAGTATGGTGTAAATAAGTTAACCTGTAAATTGTTGTACGTCATCTCTGTTAGATGCAATAAAAGATTAGATACGGATTTTAATTTTAATTGGGATTGGAATTAAGATTGAGATTTTGGATCTGATTTGGTTCGGAACAGGGTGGTTTGGGTTTTAGATCTGTAAATAATTCAGACAAATTCAGGATGGTTTGGCATTGTAAGTTACGTCAGCTAACAAGACGTGAACAAAGATACTGACAATTTGGGAGACTGCCAACATAGGGCAAGATAGCTCAGTTGGTAGAGCGCCGGTACGGTGTTCCGGAGGTCACAGGTTCGAATCCCGCTCATGCCAGTTTCTTTGTTCACTTTGAAGACGTGAACATGTTATTATTTTTTCTAAGCAGTTCCTCCTGCATCAGCAGCAGAACCTGTCCAGCGATGCTCACTTGAGGGCGCTCAAGGATGCGCTGAGGGAGATGCTGGCTCACTGGTTCTCAGCTGGTCTCCTGCAGCTGCAGACCATCACATGGCAGTCGTCGTGCGAGATGCTTCAAAAGGTGCGCAGAAACTCTCTCGGCACCATTTAATGACTGTAATCTTGCGTCTAGCACGTTTTCTCTCATTATCTTCAAGCATACTTGAATCCTCGATCCTGATTGGTCAATCCATGGCAACAACAGTGTGATATTATACCTAATCGCCCGGTCCATATCGCATTGTGCGTATTGCGCTGTTCTAAATCCACGTATTGTGTACGGTATGGGTGTTCCATCTTTACTGCGTGTCAAGTTTGCTTGAAGATAAATTTGTTATCGCACTCGCGCTCATGAAACATAGAATAATGTAGTATGCCTTGCATCCAACATACCACTCTTCCTTCGGCCTCGTGGTATGTTGGACACAGATGCACTACATTATTCCCTGTTCCACTCGTGCTCGTGGGATAACTTATAGTATTGATAATTATGCTTTCGTATTTTCCCATTGCTCAGTGCTTTATTGTGTTATTGTGGAAGTGCTGTGGCTTGTGGTTTGGAGCATTGAATTCGTGGTCTGTGGGTAATTCTGCAAGTTGTGGGTTCGAGCCCAGTCCTGGGCTATAGCACTTCTACGCTTACTATGGGTAGAGGTATTACTAATGCCTTGCAGTGGACTAGTTACCCATCCCGACCCTATTTATACTGTGAAGGTAAAGAGATCAGATTATCTTGTCTTGTTTCATTGTGAGGGGCTGGTTCTTCCACACTTTTCCTCTGTAGCCCACACCTCGAGTGGCCTTTAGCCTTGTGATGGGCAATTTGCATTTAAAAAAAAGCATATCCCAAACATTAAAATGTCCTTTGTGGAGACCAGATTCATGGCACTACTGAGCAGAACATTTGGCTTAGCATCGAAAGATTTTGCTTTGTGAAAACAGATTACCAGCTAAAATTGCATGCGATGTGGGTTCTCAGCTGTTTTTTACTTAGCAGGAAAATGTGCTAAGCGATATTTGGTGCTAAGTACCTCCATGAAATTAGACCCTGATGCTCAGGAAATTGGATTTGTATTCTTGTGGCAGATTTTTCAAAAATTCGCTGGGAGATTATATTCCTTGCGCCATTAACCCCTACAGTCTGGCTGTTATAAACCCTCCTACTATTATAACTATCACAACCTATCGAAAAACCAAATCCTCTCCTCTCCCACAGCTTGTGTGTCTCAACCTGTCACTCGATAGGTTTTGATAGATAGGGTAGTTGGCTCTAATTTGGCACCTGGAGAGGGGTTAATGGAATGCTAGCTGGTATGCCAATACAAGTTTGTGCAGCCAGCCGGCCAGGTGGTCTTTTTTAAACCGCAGCTATGGCCGTCGTCCATATTCAATGGTGAATTACCATATGTGTTTTGCACAATCACTCCCCCTCGCCCCACAAAAAGGAAAATAAATAAATCAATTAACCCTCCCTCTCCAGGTGCAAAATTGGAGCCAACTACCCTATCTATCAAAACCTATCGAGTGACAGGTTGAGACACACAAGCTGTAGGAGAGGATTTGATTTGGTTTTTCGATAGGTTGTGATAGTTATAATAGTAGGAGGCTTAATAAATTATAATTCATTAGAGCTCCAACCTTACCTCAGTCTTTAGGAACAGACAAGAGCCTGTTATATTCATAAAAATACCATCCATGCTTCTGGCATATTGTGTTCAGATCAGTGAGTATGAAGCGGTGCATCCCGTCCGAGGATGGTCGGATCTGAAGCGTCGAGTTGGTCCTTACCGTCGCTGCTTCGTATATACTCACAGCAGCATGCCTCAAGAGCCGGTCGTTGTCTTACATGCTGCACTGATGGATCATATACCTGCTGGTGTACAGGTATCTGTGCAACCTTAGCTTTATATAAATTTGCATTGGACTAGGGCAACATCTGTTAGCTTTGTGAGCTTTAATGATGAGCAAGTCTGGTTATATATGAGTAGGGTAGAGGGGATAGGCTTCCCCAGGATTTCATCTAGCCCCCTACATTTTGCCTTCATATTTTTTTTAGGTGACAAAATTTTGTCAGTGTAGGTAAGGAATTTTGACCAAGAAATTTAAGATTTAAAATTGTTCCTCAAAACTGTTGTATTTGTTAGCCTACCCACAAGTTTAACCCTAACCCTGCCAGACGCAGCACAGTGCATCTGTGGTGACAGCTTGACCTTGCTGCACTCTGCACACAAGTCAATGTGACAAAGTATGCAATCTGATGCGTCTGGCAGGGTTTCTAGCCAAAATACCCTGGAGGGTTAGGGTTAATCCAAAGCTGTATCTAATTCTAGACCTCATTTTATAGCAAGAGGAGGGGAAGGGGCACTCAAAAAAACTCAACCTACCAATTTTTTTGCAGCACTGGACGTATTACTTTAAGGCACTCACAATGCAGCATTGAAAAAGTTCCACCAATGTCATATAGCATCCCCCCCAATTAAATTATTTTGTGAACAGAGAATGTTTTCAAGGTGCCTTTGTAAACAAACAAATTGTTGGCCCAAAAAAAAGTGTTCTGGGTCCGCAAGTGTTTTACATAATGTGCATGAGGTTAGACCATTTAAAGAGATCACTCACAATTTCAAATATTTCATATCTTGTCGTATATATGCTTAATGCAAAAATGCAAGTTTGCAATTTCCCATTAGTTTCAGCAAGGTAATGGTGCTTTTGCGCTATTTTTCCCGCAGTCCATAGTCGGAGAAAGAAGGGACCAAACTTCCTCAGAAACCCCCCTGGCGTTGGAAGAGCAGGAGGACCCTGAGCGCATCAAAGCAGCTATATTCTACTCACTCAGCTCAACACAAAAAGGTAAATAGGAAAAATATTCAAGAATTTATTACTGTGTGAACCAATAGGCACTGAACTAAGGCTTGGTGCATTTCTTGACCCAAAGTGTGTGGGAGGAGCTCAATTTATTCTGTGGGGGGGGTAACCAATTTTTCAGAACCAGGGCCCAATTTCAAAGCGCTGCTTAATGGTAAGCAGAAAAGTTGTGGTAACCATAGCAGGAAAATTTGCTTAAGCATTAGCGTATTTCATGGCCAAGTCGTGCTAACTCTTGCGCGTGCATGGAGATTTATATTGTTGCATCACTAATTTAAGCAAATCCTGCTTCCGAAGTTAGCGGGCTCTTCGCTGTGCTTACTGCTTACAGTCTCTATGAAATGGGCGAGGGTTCCGTTAGCAGAAAATCGTGTGTTAAGCAGCACTATGAAATTGGGCCCTGATTTTAAAATGTCGCAGTGGTGTTGGGGGGGGGGGAGGATGGCTTTATGAATTTCTTGGGCTATAGACGAATCCGGCGACCAAAATTAGAAGCATTTACTGCGGTGGCATCACGCTCGCGTGCGTATTTTACGCACGCGCTCGATGCAGCTTCAACCAACAGGGTGTTTACAAGTTGCCAAAATGCACGCGCGACTGAAATTAAAGAACGCAGGCAACCTGCACGCGAGCGTGGCAGCAGAGCAAAAATGGCTTCTAATTTTGTTCGGCGAATTCCCGTATAGAAGTTTTTCACACGCGTGATTAGATGGCGTAAAACAAACACCACTACCTGTGGACCACTATGGAATGATCGTAGTACATAAATCGTATGAAGCAAGTTAAACCGTCTGTGCGCGCATACTGCACGCTTCACTTGTTCACTTGAATAAGCACGTCATTAGCATCACTACACTGTGTTGTCCATGACAACACATGTAAAAGGTTTATAGCCCCACCTCCCTTTAGGCTCCACCCACTAAGCTTCCACAAGAATGTTCTTGTGAATGTTGTATAGCAGCCTTCAAGGTAATATACAACATTTGCAAACATAAAAAACCAAAACTACTGAATTTTTATGAAATACCTTACTTGACTGTATTAGTAAATGATAGTCTCAGGCATCCTGTGAAATCATGGCATTCTGGTGCACTGTTATTTTCAAGAATTATTGTATCAATTTCCAGCGATGGTTGGCCAACCATTGTTAGAAATAGTCTGGTACTCCAACCTGATAATTCCCGATGTCTATAATTTGCTCCGTTTTGTCTGAAGTATGGTCAGGGAACCAGACTACAAGAACAGGTTTTTTTTCAGTTTTCTCAGCATATCTGCACACAAAACTTTAAACAGGTCAGTGTTACAGTATTTGCTATGAAATATTAAACCCCAATCCATTCATTTCTGAAAACTACAGGAAAAGCAAACGTTGTATACTAGCTTTTAATGAGGTTTACAATGAATTCTCTGGTCTAGGAAATATACATTATGCAAATGTGATATCAACAATTCATCAACCTTTCCAGGCTTTTCATTTTCATTTTCATTTCTGCCGGGCAGGTCTGTGGGGCGTAGATTTAGGCAACTATCTCATCAAGCATGCAGTCCGCACCCTACAGGCTGACTTCCCACAGCTCGACGTGTTCTCAAGTCTCTCTCCTATTCCTGGCTTCTGTGGCTGGCTGCTTGCAGAGATCGGTAGACATCACAAAGGTCAGTATTATTTAATAACCCATTGCATCAGAATGAGCCAGTTCGGTATTGTGCACAATGACATTTTATCCCAAATGACCCGCGTGACCTAACACGCGCGTGTGAATGCAGAAGGTGGTCGCACAATGCGCACGTGTTAAATTTAGTCAGAATGGGCGTTCGCGTAACATAGCGTGACATTACGTCAGCAATTTTATCCCGAATAACCTTCGACCTTTGAGATACTGAACTGGCTTATTCAAGGGTCATGACAGGAGGTATGGCCCTGAACGTTGGAGACAAGAATTAAGAATTTTCCCTTATGTATCTAACGTGCTGGTGCTATAAAAATTAGTACAGTAGGACATCACTATAACGAACACCGCTATACCAAACATTTGGCTATAACGAATATCCTCTTTGGCTCCCAAATTGATGTATTCAATACATACTATTATTCATTATAACGAACACCACTATACCAAACATTTGGCTATAACGAACATCCTCTTTGGCTCCCAAATTGATGTATTCAATACATACCATTATTTACTAAAACGAACACCACTATACTGAATATTTGGCTATAACGAACATCCTCCTTGGCTCCCAAATTGATGTATTCAATACATAGCATTATTTACTATAACAAACACCACTATACCTAACATTTGGCTATAACGAACATCCTCTTTGGCTCCCAAATTGATGTATTCAATACATACCATTGTTCACTATAACAAACGACCACTATAGTAAAAAAAATTTGTGTATCCCATGATGTTTGGTATAGTAGCATTCTACAGTACTTTTCTTTATTCCAAATAAAGAATACATTACACAGGGCCAAAAATTTGCAATGTACTGGTGAATCATATCCAATAATTTAAACTTTAATTAGTCTACAGACTCCAAGACCAGGGGGCTGGTGATTTTTTTTCCAGATAATTCTATTTTTTTTTTTTAATGAGTCTCAGATTTCAAACCTTGAATGAATGAAGTGTTCCTTATTTATTTTGATTCACGTGACACGTTTTCAGTTATTAATAATTTGGGACTCCAGTTGTTAAGTATAGTCAACAGCAAAACCTTGCAGAATGTCCAAAGTAAATTTTGATTGACACTGGTCTTGAATAAATGACTCTGGTCAAACAAATCGATTGTAGTATTAGTCTGATGGTCTTATGGATATTTTTATGAAATTTAAGTTGTGTCTCACTATAATTATGTTGGTCGGAGTAATTCATATTTTCACATATAATTATTTAAATGTTTCAATTATCCTTTAATGAATTATCCTTTCCTCCAAAATTTTAATATTCAATTTTTGTGATTTTGGTTTACAGGTGAAACTCTTTTCACTTCTGAGGAGTTGCAGAAAATTCACAATCTGTCTGGTCGATCCGACGAGTCTGAATTGGGGACAGTTAGAAGATTGCTGTCAACGAATCAGTGGACTCAATCTGAACAGCTTGTCAACATGTTGGAGTGTCCATTAATGCGATTATGTGCAAGGTATTATTTGTCTTATTTTATAGGACTACTGTAAGCATGACAAATATTTGTTAAAAGTAATTTTTTTCTTTTTGTTTTGAATTTCGTGTCTAATTTGGGGATTGCACAGGTTCAGAAATGTACACAATAACATGAATGTTTTACAAATCTTGCTTCAATCTATTGCTTTGCTTTTTGTTTTGCTTTGCTTGTTTCTCCTTAAGTCATTTCAAGAAATTCCTGAAAAACAACATGCAAATTTCCAAATATCTCGTGAATGCAAAATGCTACAGGCCTCAGACATATACCATATGAAAGCTTATAAAATGGCCTTTCCAGCTATATATATAACACTATTTTCAAATTTTGCAACATAATTGCCCTTTTTGCAGAGTGGGTCACAAATATTTTCTTGATTTGTCTGGTTACCTTCAGGTATTTGTACGGAGAGAAACACAGAGGTTTTGCTTTAGATTCTGTAGGTACGTTTTAGAATTTGTCTTTCATTTTATCTCTGTTATGTTCAACTTTTTTCAGATACTAAATATGTGTTTCACAAATTAATAACCGTTATTATTTTTTTTTTTTAAATACATTTTCAAAGTGAACAAAGAAACTGGCAGGAGCGGGATTTGAACCTGCGACCTCTGGGATACTGTACCGGCGCTCTACCAACTGAGCTATCTTGCCCTATGTTGGCGGTCTCCCAAATTGTCAGTATCTTTGTTCGTAGAGCGCCGGTACTGTACGGTAACCCGGAGGTCGCAGGTTCGAATCCCACTCCTGCCAGTTTCTGTGTTCACTTTGAAAATGTATTCAAATTTACCTAGTCAGTTTCCCTTGTGGATTGTTTGACGGATTGTTTGACGAATTATTTGTTTTGGTTTTTTTTAGTAATTTTTTTCACAAAATTGAGTTTCACATGATATGAATCACCATCTGAATTGATTAATTTTACGTCACATTCATAGACAGTGTTTCATTTTCTAGTATTTACTACTTGAGTTAACAGTATCAAAGTAAGGTATATTATCCGAAGTGATCATACAGTTTGAATTGTAGATCATTTTTAATTTCGGTTGTGTGTTAATTTCATTATCCAAGGAGCCTATTCACCGAAAGGAAGCCACATATTAGATAAAATAACCTGATGAAAATATTATCTTACGCCCTGTTATATAATTGAATCCCCTTTGTTTTCAATTCCAGCCAATTTTCACATACGGAATGGCGCTGTGATGTGGAGGTTAAACTGGATGGGCGACCCGTCACCGCGTGGCCTGACGGCATCGTGCGGTATGATGGTCAACTATCGTTA
The DNA here is from genome assembly GCA_037893225.1 of Hippasteria phrygiana. Classification (NCBI taxonomy): domain Eukaryota; kingdom Metazoa; phylum Echinodermata; class Asteroidea; order Valvatida; family Goniasteridae; genus Hippasteria; species Hippasteria phrygiana. The sequence continues at coordinate 1,204,872 of JAZGUH010000172.1, read as the reverse complement.
CTACTTGGAAAGTACTCTGCAAAACAGCCAGAGCTACACAATGGATAAGACAATCGCAGCAACGCAGCAAATTCTTGGCTTAGTTGAGGAGAGTAAACTCATTGAACAGAAAAGTAATCTTTAATTACGGGGTTGTAATGACACTATCCCAGAATCCAAAGTTGTTTCGAGTGTGACCTTTACAGTGCTAGCAGATTGCGAAAGCTGGTTGAAAAGACAGATCCCTTAAGCTACGCCTACTGACGTTTTGACCAATCACAACATCAATTACGATCCAACAACAGTCTGATGTGTAACTTATTAGTGACATCCCCAAGGGGGGCGTGGAGGGGCACATCCCCCCATAAAATATCCCCTCCCAGTCTCCCCTCCCACAGTGAGTTTCACAAACGGAGAAAATAATAGTATTATTAGGAATAATACTATGAGACATGTGTTAGTCCTATATTAAGTGATCAGGGCTAACTGGTTTAAAAGAAATTAGGTGCATTTCCCCCAGTAACATCCAGTTCCCCCACTCACCCCCCCCCCCCCCCCCCCCCTATATGGAGAGAGCCCTGGCTATGCTGCAGTAACGGATGTATGGCATGTACTGCTGTGATTTTGGTCTATTGATATTCAGTTTCATTTTATAAATTGTACAACTTCGGTCGAACATCTGCAATAAATATGTACAGTGTATTGTCATAGTTTATTTGAACACAGCTTGAATTTTTGAGCAAACTTTCTTTGTCTTTGCTTTCTTATTAGCATACAAATATAAACACACAACAAAATGAGCAGTCTGCAGATATTAACTCAGCAGAGACGGTTTGCAATATTTTACAAAATTCAACGTCAAGTTTATACCTCGGGTTCTTTTCACAACCATTCTCTCAATTGAGAATTTTTCCCGCATGGTGTTTCCGCAAACCTTTCATTTATTAGTATCTCCGCCATGCAAAGCCTAAAATCTAAGGCTGCATCCGAAACTCTTGTCTAGGGCTATTGTCTAGGTGTGCGCCCATTACAACTACGTGCAGAAATGCTGACAATAGCCGTAGCCGTAGCTCTTGGAGCCCGTTTCGGACACGGCCTTACTTACAAATTCAGTTGAAAGAAATGTTCTAACAAAACTGAATGTAACATCCAGTCCGTCAGTCGGTCGATTAATTGATTTTAAAGAAAAAAAGTATATATTTATGAAGAGATTGTGGATGTATATTAAATTTCAAGTTCCTATCATTGCAGATTTTTATTTGATGATTGTTACTGGATCATACATATATATATATATATATATATAAGTATATATATATATATATATATGTATATATATGGTGCTTTATTAGCAGATATTCAGTGACCTTTGAGTCCGTAATATTATTTTGTTGTATAGTTTAATCTGAATAGTTTTATGAACCGCTGAGATTATGTATCTGCTTGGTTGTGTTGCACATTAAATTCCCTTCAAATTCATGCTGACTTGAGTGTCCATTCCTATAGCAGCCACCATCCCATCCCCTCCACCCCACCGCCCTCCCGCATCCACCCCACCGCCCTCCCGCATCCACCCCAATGCCCTCCTGCATGTATGTTTGTAAACACCTTCAATCGTGGACCTCCTATTGTCCCTCTTTTGTTTGTACTTCAACTTTTTCGGAAGGCCTCCCATGTTTTGTACACGATTTTCAATCGTGGACCTTGACACAATCGTGGACCCTATTGTTCTCTTTGTTAAAGGTCCACCCCACTGCCCTCCAACACCCCCCCCCCCCCCCAACTGCCCGCCCCCATTAACCAGAGAAATACCAAGAAGCAAAACGATATGTGTACATCCATGGAGGAAGGATATAGCATCCTAATCCCAATATGATGCACAGTTGGATTTATTCAGGTCTTAAGCTCCATTTGAACAAAAAAATCTTGAATAATATCTTCAACAATAGTTGAACATTCCCAAATTATGTCTCGAATAAAATATACATGAATCCACTGCATTTTGTTCAAGATCAGAAACCGACATCTCGCTGACCTCCAACAACAGAGGGCGTGCTCCATGAGCATTTCTGGAAAATTCAACCTCCGATCGTATAGGGGCTTTACAGTCACTTCGCCCAAAAACCACATCGCCCTCAACCACTTCGCCCTCAACCACTTCGCCCAAACGCCACTTCGCCCAAATCCCACTTCGCCCAATTACCCCTTCGCCCAAACGCCACTTCGCCCAAAAACCACTTCGCCCAATTACTACTTCGCCCAATTACCACTTCGCCCAAAAACCACTTCGCCCAAAAACCACTTCGCCCATGCCCGATCCGTATGCCTTATTTTCATTTTATTAGTTCGTTACATACATCATAATCCCTCATATCAGTTAAGATGTTACATTATAAATGTTTGTAAAAAATTACATTGTAAATTTCACGCAATTTTTATAAAAACCTCTTGGAAAATATATCAATTTTAAAAATCGTAATCATTTGAATGACCACTTGACAGGGGCGGATCTAGGTTTTCACTAAAGGGGGGGGGGGGGGGGGGGGTTACATGAGGTGATAGGCGCTGGCCTACACACCCCAGCGTGCCGAATTTTCGACACCCGACACTATTTTTAATTTTTTCTCAGCCCAAGGGGGGGGGGGGGGGGGGGGTTTAAACCCCCAAACCCCCCCCCCCCCCGTAGATCCGCCACTGCTTGATGAAAATAATTGCCCATATATAAGGCATATTACTAATAAGAAAAGAAAAGCATGGTCACAAAACGGATGTCACAAAACTCAATTTAAGAACGCATTTATACAGTCTTGAATGCACCATAATTTGAATATGACCAAATAAACGAAAACGGCAAATTGCCCGCCAGGAAAACCTATATTACAAACACGACTATATATGGCATTAATATTTACACGCATACAAGTACCCACACAAATAAATTAAATCTGCATATATACAATAACTTAGGTTTTAACTTATTCCAGTATTGTCGTGATTCCTGCTTTACCGTACGGGCGGGAAGGGCGAAAAAAACACCGCGAAAGTCATTTTGTACTTTCGAAAAACACGGATAGGCCCTATCCTTTTTTGGCTTAAAACTCTTCCAGGGCAGTGGCGGTGCATGTTTTTTAAAAAGTCTCATGCAGTAACATTCAGTTAGAACTGATAAATACACTGGTAAGTGTTTTTTGGGCGAAGTGGTTTTTGGGCGAAGTGGTTTATGGGCGAAGTGGTTTTTGGGCGAAGTAGTAATTGGGCGAAGTGGTTTTTGGGCGAAGTGGCGTTTGGGCGAAGGGGTAATTGGGCGAAGTGGGGTTTGGGCGAAGTGGCGTTTGGGCGAAGTGGTTGAGGGCGAAGTGGTTGAGGGCGATGTGGTTTTTGGGCGAAGTGACCGACAACCGTATAGCGTTACGTACACACGTGAAAGTCGTCGGCCGCGCCTCTAGAAAACCGCGTAGAAAACCGTGTCTTATCATCAATTAAGTAAATTTTTCAGACACTCGGACTTCGAGCATAATGTCGGATGCCGAGGTAGAAACTCACTGCTACAACAAGGGTTGCGGTACAAAGTTTATGCCATCCCGAAATGGTCCAGGTAAAGTAACACGTTACGTCATTCTCCGGTCATTGCCGGTATGTCCGGTGTGCATTTTGAGTGGTTGTCACCGATAGCAAGGTGAAACTTGTTTTCAGTGAGTGTTTACAAAATTTGTTGGCTAACTTGTTTTCACCATTACGGTCATCATTAATGATGATTAAAGATGTTTGTCAGTTTACTTCACCAACATGTTCAATTTCCTGGTCACTGGTTGTATGTTGTCAATCAAATTCAAAACAAAAGGTTGACTTACAAAAAACATGTTTGCCTATTTATTTGGGGTGGACTGGAGGCATGGCATGCTATGGGAGGGAGGAGTTGGGATTTACAGCTGTTGTGAAAATCACTGTGAAAATGGATATAAATCTTAATTCAGATTGCCGAGTCCGATTCTCCACTATACGTATACTATAGTCGGCAAAGCAACCTTTGCTTTGATTTGATAATGCACTCAATCACTACCCTCCCCCCCCCCCCCCCCCCCCCCAACCCCACTTCCCCACCCCTGACCAAACTCCCACCCCTGGGATACCATTCTCATGTACAAAAATATGGGGCTGATTATTTACACTCAAAGAAGGGCTAAAGTCCCCCTCTTGGGCATGAAAACAAAATAGCCGTCCCTACATCCAGGGTGGGGCCGTGTTTGGGGGAGGGGTCGTGTGAACAATAGATCGATCCAGTGAGCATCGCCCGATGTGTTCTCATGTGACGCGTGCGGCTGGAACATGCAGTGTGGCAATGGAGAGGAACACGTGTTAATTGCCCATGTGCGTAATGGGCGGGGCTTACTGGATCGGTGTATTGATAGATAAGTAGAGTCACCGTGTGTATTTGTACCATCATTTCGTCACCGTTTTAACGAACTGACACTGTCTCAAGTGCACCTGGGTGTCAGTTCGTGAAATCGGGTACTGAGTATATTTCGGTTTCACGAACTGACACCCAGGTGTGTGTGCGCACATCGGGCACTGACTCGCTAGAATTTTTAATTTTTTTTTCACGAATTGACACGCAAGCATGTAGCGGAAATACCATTCCAAGAAAAACGCTTGAAAAGCTTCGACACGAATCTACTCCATCTGTATACTTGTGAGGTTACAGAAACATTAAACTCGTGAAATTAAGAATGGTTTCAGTTCGTGAAAATGAAAATGTGGTTAGCGCGCGCTCCCCTACTTGGGTGTCAGTTGGTGAAAACGGAAATTACTCGGTTCTGTAAAATACGCGCGCATGCGAGCACTCACGCGCTAGAGAGTGTCAGTTCGTGGTGTTGGTGACGATTTGGAAATTTC